>CAJQUN010000013.1:2650445-3850445 GCA_907163345.1 Haberlea rhodopensis
GTCTTCGGAGAGTGAAAAGAGAAGAAGCTAAGGAGCCTTTGATCCTGCAGATGCAATCAACAAATGTCGGATGGGAAAAGGAAACGCCACCGGTCTCGGTAATTTGGGAGGAGGGCGGCATGTTAGAGCCATCAACAAAACCGAAAAGATTTTGGTAGAAGAGTGGTGAGACAATCTGATTTTTAGAAAGGAGATAATTTGTGGATGGCAATTTCATGGTGATCATGTGGATCATGATGAAAAGGAAGAGTTTCAACAGAAGAAGTGGATGAGCCATCCATTAAGGATCGATAGGCTGATACAATGTGAATGTTTTGCGAAACACCTCAAACTTGGTGGGTGATATTCCATTGATATAATAAAGATTGGATACAATCTACCACGATAATGAAATAATCCTATCTATAAGGAAAACAATCAAAGAGATTACAAATATACAAAAGGAATATATTTCCTAATCGTTTCTAATCTGGTGAAGATATTGATGTATCTTCAACTGAACAATAATTAAATGGACAATAATCTAAGTAATCACCAGATTGAGATACAAAGTATGTCAGCAACAATAATTAAATGGGACCAGTGAGACGTACGAGGAGACGTCTCGGGGAGATGCTCGAGATGTGGAGTATTATGGTATTATTATAGAGCATCGTTAGAATGGGTATAAGTTGTGTATACAGATTTCGGATTGGTAATAGTGGCAAGGATACACTATTCTGAACCAGTTTTATTTTGTTCCGGGATACATTTGGTTAAATATATCCACGTTTTCCGAACGGTGGTTCGAGGTTGGAGGGCCATGGGTTCATGCCACTTTCCTTGTGAGGAAGGCGGTATTTGTATACCTATGGGGAATCCTTTGAAGATTCGATGATGCGGTACGTGTGGTGTTGATGTGGAGTTCACACACCATTAGCCGTTGGTTTGTCAATCAATATTCTCCGCGGGGTGAGAATAACTGGGATTGACAGTTGTATTTGGGGCTTATGGGTATGATTGGAGTACCCAAGCCGAGTGGCATTGAGTATACATGTGGTGTTGGTGCTTAGGCATATATACAGTGTGTGTATACGAATGCCAGCATTTTTTACTTGTCGAGCATCGGATTAGTATGCTTGGATGAATGAATCTCTGGGACAGATTGTGGCACATTGAGATTGGTAATCCCAATGACACGATGTATTCGAAGAATGATCGTGAGGGCTGGTTGACTTTCTCTGAGGAGGGATTGTCGTATTTGGGTTCATGGTAATTCATTAATAGGTAATTCGATAGCATCCCTGTGTTTAGGATGATTTAATCCTATGGTGATCGAGGGATGGCCATGATTGGATTTGTTGGGTTCATTGTCGACACAGGTGGCGAAAATGCAATCGATTTTTTTCTTGCATGCCCTCTATGGAAAACTTGAGGCATTGTGGAGTATCGATGGCGTTTTTGGACCGAGATATGATTTCTTGGAACAACGGATGTAGGCATCTTTAGAGATGTGTTTGTGTTGATCGGTGGTCGTAAGTTGGCCCGATCGATTGCAAATGGTGCAAGCTACTGCAGCTCCCCTCGACGGAGATGGATTTGAGAGCGGAAATCGGTTTCAGTATGTGTATACTGTGGTATACTAGTGGTTTCCGTCGTAACGATGTGTGTTGACATCGTAGACTAAGTGGTGGAGATATCATGGAAGTGATATCTACGTTGGAATCAGGGATGATTTGAGTAGCTAGCAGTTACGGTTGACTGACTGCTTTTGGGCGGTTTCATTGAGACATGTTGACGTCTTTTAAGATTGTAATGGTTTGGAGGTTTACTCCATCCATTCTAGGTTTTAGTGTGAGGTCGGTGTCCTAGCGGTTGGTGTTTCAATCATGGCGCATTCATGAATTGATGTTGTGGGTCTGACTGGATTAAGAGGTCTTGGCAGTACGTGTAGTACGCCTGTGCAAATTTGAGGACGGAATTTTATTTGTGGGGGATAATTGTTGCCCGGGATTAATGGTGTAATTCCGGTGTAGTAATGATCCTTAATGGATTTTAATTGTGGCAATTATGAATTAATTGCGGTATTGGGACTCCCGAGGATTTTAATCCGGTATTTGGGGTCGTTGGATCCAAAGGGTTGAGATTGTATTCTCATCGTGGTGTTAAACCTTGGAATTGGGTTTTTGGTGGGATCTGGGGTCTGGGGGCGCTGTGTGTTGGGACTGGTAATGGAATTGAGATTGAGAGGTAATTATTGAACACATATGATTTTTATTGAGTCATGATGTATTTGTGGAGGACGATTTTTGAGCCTTGGTATATTTTATTTATCATGATGTATTTGTGAGGATGACGATTTTTGAGCCTTGGTGTATATATATATATATATTTATATATATATATATATATATATATATATATATATATTATATATATATATAATACCAAGTGGACTCGATGTTCAGGCATTCTCTCCTCTCTCTTTCACGCCAATCTCCCCTCCCTTCCCTCATTTTTTTCTCATTGGAGGGAAAATCGTTGGAGGCTCGACTTGAGAGCCGGATTTCTCAAAGATAACTTGGTAATCTCCTTCCCCTCGCATTTATCTTCGTTTTGATTGTGGGTGTTGCGGTTTTTGGTTTTGATTTTGAGTTGGGAAAATTTATAGATTTTGGGAAATCTTGGTTCTTGTTTTAAAATGTGTTTTAACAACCTTGTTGAGTGTCCTAGGGTTGTATATTTGTGGTTAAAAATCGAGTTGGAGGGAGTTGTGGTTGGTTGGTTGAGGTTTTGGAAGCTTTTAAAACTGGTGGTTTTTGGGTTTGTGCGGCGATCGAATCGATCGGTGCAACTGCGTAGCGATGGGTAAAATTCAGACGTTTTCCCGATCGATCGGTGGCTCCTAGAGATCGATCGGTGGAGGCGAGCGATCGATCGGTAGAGGCTACCGATCGATCGGTGCAATGCCGTAGCCAAAATGTATTTTTGAGTTTTGACCGATCGATCGGTAGGTTGATACCGATCGATCGGTAGGCCGGAGATTTTGGATAAAATTACTTTGTGTTGTGGTGTCGGTGCATGCTTCGCCCAGAGTCTTCTAAAATGGTTAATCGTCATGGATTGACGATATAATTGGGAATTGTGAACGTGCTTGGGCACGTGGTTGCTTGCTCATTAATAATTGTGAGTTATTTTATGTGTTAGCACATGATTCATCGGATCACGGACTAAGGTAAGGTGTGATTCGGACTACGGAATTATAAGTTACGTATGACACGAGCATATTCTTTTATATTATCGCAATTGTGAAATGTATGATATACTGTTAATGCAATAAATTGGTAAGTATTGCAAATTATATGATGCCGCTATGGAGTGAACATCGTTATGAGGCCGCCGCTGTTGAACGTGCGAGAGTATGGAATGCCGCTGCTATTGAGCGAGCGATGAAACATGATATGATAGAACTATGGAATCATGGCATAGATACATGTGTTATCTGTAATCATTAGTTGACTGATTTATTCATACTTAATTATGAAATTGGCATGGTAAGAATGGGCGTAGTTAAATCAATGATGATAAACTGATTTAGGGAATGGGTTTGGTTATTGTGAGAACAGGAACAGCACGAAGAATTCTATGTGATTACGATACTATACATGGAGTATCTTTTATGTTTACATTTATGTTCTATAAATTATGAATTGTGATATTGCTATTATTGAGATGGTGGATTGTATGCTCCATGTGGGGAGGCTGTCTCTGTTGGGGCAGGTGGAACAGGTACAAGCGGTAGCTCCGATGTTGAGATCGAGCTATGGATATGAGGTACTTCCAGGATCGAGGTACCAGTGCCGGTATTGAGTAGGGTACTTTATACATTAAATACACATTCACTCATTTGATGCTCGCATGTGAGCACTACTATATGTGCGTATGTGTTGTATAAAGAGCATGAGTCTCTCTTTTTCATTTATGAGTTGCATGCAATTAATTAATGAATTGCTAAATGAATTGAGAACATATTAGTGTATTATAAGATGCATACTTAAGGGTTGAGTGGTATGGAGGACTTGAACATTATATGGATAGTGTAAGAAATTTTATTGTTGGTATATTATGCTATGATAGCATGTGGTTTCCCCCCTTATTACATGATTGTATGCACTAAATAACATATGTTAATACACTAATAGCGGGATAAGGACACAAGGGGTCCTTACAAATAGGAGTGAATTTGAGAGGGAAATCATTTACTGTAATTGATTGGTGTACTCGATGGTGATCAATGAAATGGGCCTCCCCGTGGAGTAGGATAATTAAAATTCGAGACCACGTAAATCGTGTCTTGGTTCTTGAGTTTATATTCATTTCATTGATGTTTTCTTGTTATGGGGTATCTTGTGTGTTAGATTAATTATGCCTTTAATCTGCTATCATGGTTATTCATCGGATATGTACGCCATATTTGATTGAGTTCTGAGAAGCTTCTGTGGTTTATTTTGATCTGAGAGTTTCAATGATAGTTTCATTCACAGTCATTCTTGATCGGAAATTACTACTAGTTAATTGTAGATCAAGTTTGTTCCCCCCAACACTATTAGTTCGTATGGAGTCGCAACCACATAGTTGATAGATACTATTTGTGATCAAGCGAGATCTATCCAAATAGAGTTCAACCATAGACAACCAAAGGAAATTAATTCTTGATGAGAGCTTGTTGGATATGCAAAAAGGGGCGGATCCAAAATTCAAAAAAGTTGTGATTCTATACTTATGATAATCTCAAATATTTAGTGTTCAAACTATCAATTGGTTTATGAGGTTGTTGGGATATGTAAGTTAAATTCAAAGAGTTGAATTTAATTGTTCGATTATTGGGAATAATATTGTAATATGTTGACGATAATGAAAATAGTTTTGGGGTTACAAAATAGGTTCATTTAAATATGAACGGTGTAAGAGGTCATTGTCGGCACCTTAAAAGATTATCTCAATCATATGTACTTGTTCAACAACGCATTTCAAATCGACTCGACCCGACCCGACCCGACCCGTGTCAATATTATACTTATATACATGTAAAATTCCTTATCCAGTTTCCACATGGCTACGTCTTTCCTGCCCAACCTCCCTATTTCTTCGCCCCCTCCAAGCAACCACCAACACCAGCTCTCCCCTACCTCCTCCGTCGCCATCTCTCTCTCAGGCACTAACCGTGGATTTTCATCCGATGAACTCCGCTCGAATCCATCGCCGCTCTGGCCCTCTTCAGATGTCACGTCTGTGATTTTCCCCCCTCTCTCGCATATGCGAACACGCTCTTCTTCCGATCGGCTTACAATGTTCAGGTCATCATCGATGATAAAGAACCGGAGGAGAAACTTCTCGTTCTCGCCCGCTTCAGAAAGAGGTCATGAAAGCTGGAGTCATTCAAGAATGCAAACGCCGCCGGTTTTTTTCGAGAATAAGCAGGATGAGAAGAAGCGCAAAACACGCGAGGCTGCGAAGCGCAATCGTCGCAGGTTTCTCTTGTATTATCTTTTAAAACAGTTGCAAGAAAACTAACAACGAGGCCTCCTTCCTTCTCCATTGAGTCAATTGTCAGCACCCAATTAGAACTAACAACCAACTCAACAACTGGTAATATGTAACCTTTCCCATCTTCTAAAAGAACTGCAAACTAAAAGCTACCCTTGATGAAAAATAAATTCAAATTTTCCTGAGAGGCAAGATTGTCTAGAACAAATCGGGAGAAGGTGAACCTTGAGGTGTTTTTTTGCAAAAGATAGCTACAATGAAGCTGTGATGGTAGGTATCAATACAGGATGAACATGAAAACATTACGAAGCCATACTCTATTTATTTAGTCTATATAGCTAGTTTTGATATATATTAATACCTACAGCTTAAGCATATGCTTTTGTATACTGCCAACACATTCAAGCATTGAACCGATGCATACAGAAAGTTATGAAAAAACAGGGCTAGAATATTAACCAGGATACAATTATAACATGAACATGCTTCCTTCGATTTCAAGCCGTAATAATGTGAAATATTTAACCAATAGAATAGTTGATGGCTCATAGCATGCTACCACACAAAACGCAGAATTTTTTCATCACTCATTGGATTTCTAAATTATGAATATTATGGGAGGTTAGAGCTCTATTCAACTGTTTAAATTTGCATTTGGCATGATTGCACACTTCGACTTTTTTTTTTCTTCTTTTTCTTACCGTTTTGGTTCTTTCTCTCATAGGTAATTAGTTTTAATAATATGATTGGTTTCTTGTTATGTGATTATCAAATTTCAGGAAAGCTGGTTGTGATATCTCTGCTATATTTTTAAAATTGTTAGAGGCCCTAATTTTATTGTCCTTGGATGTTACACTATTAGTCTGTAGTCTGTACTATGTTCCAAGAAAAGTCTACTATCCTGTTTCCAACAAATATTTAAATTTACGGCCGACTGCGTATAAGTTTTTGGAGCATTTGATGGCCGATTTTGGGTCAAGTAATTTTGTTAAATCCTAGCAGGCGCCCTCAATGGAGAAACGGTACGCAAGATAGAGAAGAAAACATCTAAGACCAAGAAGGGAGATGAGGGCGAAGATAACTGGGATATTCCTGAAGGAGCCCTTGCCTAATTGTCTCTTATTGTAGACCTGTTTCATTTGATAGAATGCCGCTCTCCTATCCTTTCTAAAGGTTTTCAGTATATGTAACTGTGATAATGTTCTTTAAGTTTTACCCAAACTTTACCTTCTGGCATTCTTGGTGATGAACGTATGATGCTTTTGACTGTATTATTACTATTGTCCAATTCATGTCATTCCAAAAGTTCAAACTGAAGTCAATTGTTGTTCCTTTATTTCACAAGACAAGATAATTTAATGGTTTAGAGGTCTCTACGTGCGACCTATCCTATGTGTTATTCTACATCTTAAGACCAAGCCTATGACCATGCTCATCATCCTAGCAGCAAAACCAAAATATGCATCCCTCCACCGTTTACAGATATCAAAGAGCCACATACTCCCCAAAACCCAATCAAGTAACCGAATGCCACAAAAGAAAATAACCATAGCTTTTCCAGATTATCATTCTCATCTGTATCTTCCCCATCTTCACCAGGAAATAAAGACAACGGATGCTCATCACATTCAGCTGATAATGGAATTCCACAGAGAAACATGTTTCCTTCATAAATGGATGATGGATCATTCAGTGTTAATAACTGATTGCTTGTGGGAATCCTGCCCGACAGGTTATTGTAGGACAGGTTCAAGTGATTCAGGAAAGTTAAAGCAGCCATGCTTGGTGGAATAGGCCCTGACAATCTGTTTTTGATAGGTCCAGCGTTTCTATCCTCTCTAAATTCTGAATATTTGATGGGATTTTTCCTGTCAAGTAATTAATGGATAAATTCAGGGTGCCTAATCTGAATAGGGTCGTAATTTCTAATGGGATTTCTCCGGATAAATTGTTACTTGACATGTCGATACTGTTTACAAGGTAAAGGATGGTGTTATACAGCAGTATCCTCCCTTTTGAAATCACCTGCAAGCTCCCCTCATATTGCTCTGTATCCTGAGGCATTAAATCTCTTTTAAAACCACTCAGATTTCCAAGGCAGGAAGGAATTGTCCCAGACAAGTTATTTTTGGAAACATCAAAAATGTGAAGGACTGATAGTCTACATAATTGTGGAGGAAGCTTGCCAGTGAATGTATTGTTGCGCAATCTTAAAATCAATAGTGATGTTATTTTCTCGCCAATCCATGCTGGAAGGCCTCCGGACAGATAATTGTCACCCAAATCAAGGCTAGCTAGTTGGGTGCAGTTTCTCAAGCGGGAAGGCAAGCTTCCTGAAAGATTATTGCTGGAGAGAATGAAAAATTTAAGACTGGCTAGGAATCCTATGGAATCAGGTATATTACCATGGAGAGAGTTGTTTTGACATATCGACAATGTAAAGCATGGGCATGCTATCCCAAAAATCTGGAATTTCTCCATTAAGTTGGTTGTTTGAGATGACTAAAGTCATTAATCCTGTCAAATTGACCAAAGACGAAGGAATTGTACCCTTCATATTGTTTCTTGAGATATCTAAGTCTGACAAAAGAGGCAATGCTGTTCCAATGTTGTGTGGGATGGGTCCAGAGAATTTGTTATCCCTTAGATACAGGGTACTCAAATTAGAAGACCAAAGTGGGAGAGGTCCTTCAAAACTATTTGAACTCAAATCAACATTGGAATTAGAAATGAACTGTAGTGAATTTGGTACCAGGCCTGTCAGTTCATTGTATGCAACATCGAATTCTTTGAGTTGCAAACCCATCTCCAAAAACCAATCAGGTATAACATCTGAAATCTTTGCAGAGTTGATCACCACGGTTTTAAGATCAGTTTGATTTCTCAGCCATGTTGGAAACTTAGGACCCAGTTGGCATCCTTGAATTTTAACATATGTGAGCTTGAAAGGAGGCATCCACTCGGAGCTGATACTGAATGCTAGGGAAACGTCAGTTAAAAATCTACCAATTGATATTTCTTCCAAGCTCGATAGATTGGCTAAATGTGCTTCCGTAATGACACCTTCCCATGAATTTTTATATAAGTCCAGCACAACCAAGGACTCAAGTTGGCCAACACTCTCGGGTATGTTTCCACTCATTTCGTTGTCTGAGAGAGTAAGCACTAGCAACGATGACAAATTCCCTATTGTTAATGGGATTGAACCAGTGAAAGAGTTGAACCAGAGATACATATATCTCAGGTTCTTTAGAAGGCCTAATGACTCGGGAAGATTTCCAGTGAGTTTATTGTATCCCAGGTTTAGGGTCTCCAATCTGCTGGTTTTGCATTCAGAAAGGTGGTTAAGAAATTCCGTTATATCGCCATTGAGGTTGTTGGCAGCAAGAGACAATGTCTGCAAATCACAGAGTACTCCTAGCCCTTGTGGTAAAGGACCTTCAATACCATTATTTGACATATCAAGGTTCTGAAGGGCGGTTAAGTTTGATAATTCATGTGGTATCACCCCATAAAGATTATTGGAACTTAGATCAAGGTTTTTTAGGTTAGTGAGATTGAACAGCCATTTCGGTGTTGTGGAAGTGAATCCATTTCTGGAGAGGTCAAGTACCAAAAGGGATGTCAAGTTAGTTGATGGCAAGTTGTGGGGAAAGCTCGAAAGCTGGCATCGTGGCAAATGCAGCTCTAAAAGAGATGACAATGTACCAACGGTTTCAAGCCAGTAAGAAGCGCCTTCACTGAGGTTGATTCCTCCCAAATCCAAATGTTTCAACGAAGAAAGGCCTGGTATCCATCTAGCATCACTCTCCAGGGACTCATAGTTAGAAGAGCTGAGATCTAAATACTCCAAGCCTGAAAGATTTCCAAGATTTTGAGGAACTCTGCCACCCCAAGATGCACCAGAAAGATTAAGATACCTCAATCTTGTAAAGGACCCAAAAAAGTTGGGAATTTGAGCCCCTTGGAAATTGTTCATGCTCAAGTCTAAATGACTCAAATATATTAACTCAAGCAAAGAAGAATCTATTTCACCGCTTAGCTTGTTCCCCTCGCCATCACTACCTCTGCTGGAATACCTGTTTCCTAGGTCGAGCTGGATGATGTTTCCGGTTCTATTACTGCAGGTTACGCCACTCCATCTGCAACAATCTTTTCCTTCCCAAGAAGAAAGCCTTTTCCAGGGATCGATGAGATTTTCTTTGAACTTTAGGAGCGCATTCTTCTCATTCTCTTTGCAGCTAGAACTGAGATTTTGAGTGCAGAACACGAACAAAATTATAAGAAATGAAATCCAATCAAACTGTACCCTTTTCCTACCCATTCTTACTCTACAAAAGAGAGCAGCTAAAATATGAGAGTTAACGATTTTTGATTCACCTGGTGACCCTTCATTTTATATTTGATGGCTACGAAGAATCGCCAAGATAGCAGTCAACTTGGCGTAGTCTTTGATAATATGAAAGGTAGAAAAAATATTCGATGCTTCGTATACATTTAAGCATGATCTTTTCCTCGTTATTTCAATCAGACTCTGACCAATTCATATTTGAGCTTAAACTTGTCCTCTTTTGTATTTTCTAAACGAATATACACGACTTAAATTTCACATACAAAAAGGGAAAAAGATGGTTCCATACTAATCAGTCCCCAATTGACTGGCTGACCGCCTGCCATGATCAATAAATTATATTAAAATCTGACCAATTCATATTTGAGCTTAAACTTGTCCTCTTTCGTATTTTCTAAAAGAATATACATTTAAGCATGATCTTCCTTTTCCTCGTTATTTCAATCAGACTCTGACCAATTCATATTTGAGCTTAAACTTGTCCTCTTTTGTATTTTCTAAAAGAATATACACGACTTAAATTTCACATACAAAAAAGAAAAAAGATGGTTCCATACTAATCAGTCCCCAATTGACTGGCTGACCGCCTGCCATGATCAATAAATTATATTAAAACCTGACCAATTCATATTTGAGCTTAAACTTGTCCTCTTTTGTATTTTCTAAAAGAATATACATTTAAGCATGATCTTCCTTTTCCTCGTTATTTCAATCAGACTCTGACCAATTCATATTTGAGCTTAAACTTGTCCTCTTTCGTATTTTCTAAAAGAATATACATTTAAGCATGATCTTCCTTTTCCTCGTTATTTCAATCAGACTCTGACCAATTCATATTTGAGCTTAAACTTGTCCTCTTTTGTATTTTCTAAAAGAATATACACGACTTAAATTTCACATACAAAAAGGAAAAAAAGATGGTTCCATACTAGTCAGTCCCCAATTGACTGGCTGACCGCCTGCCATGATCAATAAATTATATTAAAATCTGACCAATTCATATTTGAGCTTAAACTTGTCCTCTTTCGTATTTTCTAAAAGAATTTACACGACTTAAATTTCACATACAAAAAGGAAAAAAGATGGTTCCATACTAGTCAGGAGGTTTATATTGATGATGCACTAGCTCATATGTAATCTGCATTGAATATTAAATTTGAAATATTCCATATAAAGGGTTGTGATATCTCTTGAGCACTGGCATAAAAAAGTCCCACATAGAGAAGTGCGCGTTCTCTTGTTTGTTTTTTTGCTACCCCATGGGGTAGATCCAACAATCTATGTGGTAAATTTTCATCAAATATTGAGAATATACCTCATGTTGAATAGTTGGATCTACCTCATGACACACTACCTCATAGATAGCCAAGAACATTTCCTTTGTTCCCAAGTTCCACAGTCTTCCTTTACAAATATTAATCATCCGTCCCAATCACCAAATTCTCGGCATCCCACGAAATTCTTGATTCAGCAAACGTTCGCAAACAGAAAACTATAATTTTAATTTGTGCATTCTAATTAATAATAATAACTAATTAATAATAGTAGTAAAAAAATAATCAAATATAATTTTAAAAAATTTAATGTAACAATATATTTAAGTTAACAATATAATAAGCTTATAACACTATCTACAGTGTTCTGGGTCTTATTTTTAACTCCTTATGAACAGTAGCCGATGTTGGGCTTGTAGGAATGAATTCAAAATTGTGCCAAGCCCTTTTTGTTCATTGTCGTGCAAATCCAATTGGGATCACCCATCCGCTTGTTCATCTGGGTTCAATGGCACTCGCCGCCTGTACCGGAGGGACGTGTTGTCATAGGTTTATCAGATTATGTTTATGTTCGTAGGTGATGGTTGTGGGTTTTTTGCGCCGCCTTCTATCCTTCTTTCTTGCGGACAAGCAGAGACCGTGTGTTCTTGCCCGCTGGTCAATGTCGGTAACCACGTTTTCCTACTTTTACTGCATGATCTCTTTGACGTTATTTCCTTAGTCTTTTCGTTGCAGGTATTCGAATGATGGAGCGTGCCATCATTTCATTTCGTCGGCATGTCCTCATTTCCTGGTTTGAGAACCCTTTTCCCTTCTATAAGTTATGTTGTTGGGTGTCGATTTTGTTTGGCCTTTCTGATTTAGGGGTTTTGCTGGTTATTGCTCAGGTTTCTCGTGAGGTTGGTTCTACTGCCCATATCTTTTTTACTTATTTCCCTGATTCTCATTTTCTTTCCATTTCATATTCTATTTTCTACACATGAGCTGAACAAATTCTCTTTTAAAGGTAGTTATATGAGGGTGTTCTTCACATGGTGACATTAAACTTGGCTAATGACTTTTGTTATACCTGCTACAAACTTGTTCCGCTCTTGAATTTATATATGGGTTCCAATTTTGATGATGCTCTGTGGTTGCATTATTCCATTTAGGAGCTCAGCATACAGGACTTTGCCTTTGTCTGAGTAGGCTATTTTTCACTCTGGTATCGATTTATCTTCATCGGAATTTTTTTTTTTGTAGATGCATACATTCTATAAATCTCTAGCTTTTCCTGTAGCTTTTCCTATTTTGAACTGTTTCTGGACATCGTTTATGTCTTCACTTTCAGGCGAGGGATCTTCGCTTCTCAGTGGATTTGTTTTGTATTTTTCTTGTTCTGATATTGTGGTGTGCATATTTGGCAGCAGAGATAACCTTTCACCATAGTAGAGAGCTAGATCTAGGCCCTTCATACGCAGTCCAGTGGATTTGTTTTGTATTTTTCTTGTTCTGATATTGTGGTGTGCATATTTGGCAGCAGAGATAACCTTTCACCATAGTAGAGAGCTAGATCTAGGCCCTTCATATGCAGTCCAGTTTCAGATGCACCTTTTATATATGTGCCACCTCCCCCATAGATGTACATCCCTTTGTCTCTCCCATTGTTTACCCTGGTGGGAGTAGATGCTCTTAGAATCTACTATATAGCATGGAAAATTTTCATATCCGCTAATGTTTTAATACAGAAATGACATCTCCGGTATTTTATATGACTGGGCCTCATGTTCTTGATTCTTTTGGGTTCATAGGTATCACACTTTGCATATGGTGGCTATGTTTATCAGTCCGTACCAAGTTGATTGTGTTGCAGGATTTACACAGATTAGATTTAATGTTGGAGTTATGCCTCTCTTCGTTTTGCTGTGATTAGTGCTTAATGGATTCTGTATTTCGCGTTGCTTAATGATGAGTGGTGACTTTTGAATTAAATTTAATGAATTTGTTGATTGTTGAAATAAATGATGAGGATGTATTTTGAGATCAGATTAAATTTAATGTTGTTAGTTACCCTTCTATGATGTTATATTTGGTAGGGTAAGCAATCAATTTTTTCCCTTCTATTTGTTGCATTCCACGCATGAATACGCCTTCGGCTCTTGCTTTTTGTTTCCTTTTTATCTGTAAAGTTGTTTGGATTGCAAGGTTTACACGGTTTAGTCTTCATGTTGGAGTTATGGCTTTCTTTGTTTTGCTATGATTAGCGTGGTTTTTAGCTATAGTTTTTGTTCTATTTTGGTTGCCAAAAGTTTTTTAACAAACTACATGTGTACCAATCGAGGTATAAATCTATACATATTTCATGTACCAAAATTTTCCTGCCTATTGGTCTATACTTGATGATTTCTGTGTTTCGTGGAAATGCTTGTCTTTTAGGTTGCTGTGTTTTTAACAATTGACACACTTTGCAGGGACTAAATATGTTCTGAGTTTTTGACAGCCTAGGCCAGATTGTAAAATCTAGCAGATTTGCGCGGTTCATATATGTAATTTTCCCTTAAATTAATGCATATGTGTTTAGATAATTAATGATGAGTGGTGAATTTTGAATTGAATATAATGGCTTCGTTGATATGCGAAAAAATTGGTGAAAATGTCTTTTGATATCAGGTTAAACTTAATGTTGTTAGTGTCCCTTCTTTAATGTTATTTTTGGTTGAGTAGACATTCTTTTTTTGTTGCCTCCCAAGAAGGGCTGATTTATAGTCGTCGGCTTGACCATCAGAAGCAACCATCAAAGAGCGGCTGCTGCCCATAGTAAGTATCATATGATTCCACGAATGGGTCTTCATTCAGTATGCCCTCAAGCTTGGCAAGGTATGAACATTGTAAGCTCTTCGCTCTAACAACACTCGTCTTGAAATGGTAGGCATGGGAGAAGGATTCTTGGCTTGGCTTCAACTTGTGGAGGGCGTAGTATGGTGAAGTTGGCATCGATGGCAAAAATAGAGGCATAGAACATGTCGCCATCTATGGGTGCCTATCAACATTCTCGAAAATCAGCTCATCCTCAAACTTCACACTTGGCTCATCTTCATATGGGAATTCCCTCGGATAATTCCGCCAATGTAGGGTCAATTATTGTAATAGGTTCGCATTCCCTTAAATTTTCCACATTATTTGGATCAGTCCCCCAAAATTGGTTGGTTGAGTTATCATCATCATGTAACCCAACTCGATTCGCTGTAGCTCTCGTCTTTTCCTCTTGGCAGCTCGTGGAAATTGTTTCCAAGGACCATTATTTGCTGCTCCAGGTGACGCATAGAGTTGGTTTGGCTCTCCAAACTATTCTCAGTTGATGCCACAGATCTTATTAAGGTATCCTATAACTGAGTCGTTACGTCTGCAGAACTATCTCTCCTCTCTTCGTGATGTTCAAATGGTTGGGGTGTATCATGAGGGTAGTGAGGCTCTGGTGGGTATTGGTGGCTCCAACCTTGCAGTGAAGGATCCCAATGCCAATGGTGGTCGAAGTCCGCCATATCATTGAACAGGTGAAACACACTGTCCTCATCTCTATTAAATAGGGGACTTCCAGTCGCCAAAGCTTCACTGAATACCCATCCTTGTATCTCTGCATCAAATCCATTGTAGAAAAATTGCAGAAGAGTATAGTTCGAAAAGTTATGATACCGTAAAGTGGTTGCTGATCGCTATTATTTTAAACAGTATTTTCCAGTGTAGCGATTCTCTACCGCAAGTGCACGATTTAGTATAGTGATAATATAATTATGAGTGTCGAACCCACGAGGACTAGGAAATAAGTACCAAACTCCACTAGTTTAACTATATTTAGCCTACGAAAAATGGTTGTGATTAATTAACTAGTGACAAATTAACTCAATATGTAACACAAACAATCAATGGTGAATAAGATTAATAATCAAAAGAAACAATTATCAAGAGGTTCACCTATGTAATCCCCCATAATTCGCCTATTAGTTAATAATAGAATTCAAACAATCTAAGGTGACAAGTTTTCCAAATTTATCTAATATACTCTCTCGAGTTATATTAAACCTAATATAAAATTGCAGTAAGTCACTCTCGTGTACTTATTTAACAACACAATATTGTATTAAGATCCGTGAAAACTTCTAGCTTTCGATTACTTGATATCTATAGCTATCACACGTGTATTTGACTTCATCTCTCGATATCAGTCTGAAATCCACGGCATAAATCACTATATCGAATCACAATTTTATCTCTCGATCTCAATTGTAATTTAATATCATTCAAGGATGACCAAACCCTTAAAAGCATGAAGAACAATGATCTATGCACTTAGATAATAAGAATCAATAAAAAACATTCAATTAAAATCATGGGTTCATACAAAGGATCCCCTAAGTCTTGATAACAAACCTAGCCAACAATCTCCATCAAATAACAATGCATAAACATGTTTTGCAACATTCTAAACATTAAAATCTAATGAAAATATAGAACTAGAGTTAGAAATACGGAAATAACGAGAGGTGTTGACTCCTTGCGTTGCTCCATCGTCCCGTCTCTTCCGATGCGTCTTCTCTTCAATGGTTATGGTTTATGGATGGTTGGGGATGATTGAGAATCATGGAGGCTGCTTGTTGTAGGGTTTATTATGAGCCAAAAAGTCCGAAAAAGTCCATGATAATCCATATTTAAGGTAGGAGGAGTTTCACCAAGTTTGGACACCAAATAACCAAGATGGAAACAAAATCTCGAATTTTTCGAGTCCTGGCGATCGATCGGCATTAATTGGCGATCGATCGCCATAACATTCTGCCTCGAGGTGATTGATCGCCTCATTTGAATCGATCGATCGCTTTCTCTGATTTTCAGCAAATTACGATTTCGTCCCTCCTTTTCCATGTTTGCTCAGTTTGGTCATTTTTCATAATTTTAAGCCTATTTCCTCCACTTTTATGCATTTGGACCTGGATTCCTGAAATATAGAAATATATACCAAAAAGAGTACTATTTTCCAAGAATCACTACAAAAACGACCCTAATCTTATATCAAATTAAGTGTAAAATTTACACTTTTCAACTCCCCGAAACTTAAACTTGATCGCTCAAGCAAGAAATAAGATCACAAAGTAGAGTTCAATATTGAAGATTTAAATAAACCAATTCATAGTCAATCATGTAGCTCAGACATCTCACTTACAGACAAACAAAAGTCAATCGGAAAGTTCAACACGTTGTGTTTTCCCCTAGATCAAGCAACATGTCTCCGAATCAGGACGTGCGTGTGTGCTATTGTCACTTTCAAGTTTCATGCAATTTTCATAGATCAAATCATGCTAGGTAATGAAAAGTAAGATTATCGTTGAACATTCCATAGACCTATTTTCAAACAACTTCTCCAGTAATGTAGTCACTCCCTAGACTTGGATCAATAGGTCTTTTTAAACTTGTAACGTTAGGCCTAGGTGTTTGGCTTTAAAGAAAAAAATAGTATAACACAAAGAAAAGAGTATAATCATGTAAAGTTCAAATTTTTTTAGCACAACCTTGAGCTTCTCTTCTTTTTCTCTTTTAGCCTTGGCCACTTTGGGTCTTAATTAGATATTTTTTTTCAAGACTTTATCTATCTTTTTCTTTTCTCATTCATCAATTTTTTCAATAATAAGCTCATCAAAATATAGCAAGTTATGTGCATCTAATGAGATTCATTATACTCCCTTTTGGTATGGATAATTTTTTTCAATTTAGGCTCATAATGGTGGGTATAATGAGTTGCCAAAGAAATTTGTTGAATGGTGGCTTATAGTATGTTGAATATACTCAATTCTTTTTCAATTAGGCTCAAAATAGGACACTAGAGATTGATATATATCATGGTAAGCTTGAAAGGCTCAAATGGTCCAAAGATCGCCCAAATCATTTCCAAGTCAAGTTCATAACCATAAAAATTCGCCTCAAAGTGTCATCATCAAATAGTTTCTAAGGTACTCTAAGATGCTCAAAACAATTCATCAAGTTCACAAAGATTATTACTACTCCAAATGCAATTCACAAGATTTTGACTCAAATGTGCTCAAAATATCCTTCATCTTTGACATGCTACTCAAAACAAGATATTTACAAACAAGTCTTACAATCATCAAAACTCAAGTTGACATGCATAGTGAGATTAATAGCATCATGGAATAGAGACCACTATTATGATTTATTCTTATCTTACAAATTGAACTCATTTTCAAGAAATTTGTTTTTTTTTTGTTGGAACGCGTCACAACACGCATGGAGTTTCTCACCATAATCAAAACAAAAGCAAAAGCAAAACAAAAACAAATCAAAAACAAAGCAAAAGGATAAGAAAAAGTTCTTGATTTATAGTCCCAAGCTGGACTTATTACCACATTTTCTCAAAGGTGGGATGGTGTGTGGAGCATGAATATCCGTAATCAACTGGGTAATGCCTCAACCTCTCATCATTAACGACATAAGTGCCTAGAATATGATCACTTACCTTAATGGCTCCATGCGGGTATATCTTGGTAACAGTGAATGGTCCAACCCATGAAGCCTTTCGCTTGCTTTGGAAAATGCGAAGTGGTGGCGCTTTATGCAATTGACTGTCTCTCCCTTCATAAACGTCCTTTTATCTTTTTGCTTCTTCGCCTTCCTTGGCTTCACCATGTCATGGCTCTTGCCTTCTTCAGTCTCTAGTTCGGTCTTCACCTTCACCTTATCAGTATCTTGCAGCACATCAACGGGCAAATATTAATTTTATCAATAATAAAACATGTGTGCGTGTTGTGTGCATGTGGTGAAGTTTGAAACATAGTAAAGGTAACATGATCCTCTCCTACACGGAGGATCAACTTCCCTTCTTCAACATCGATAATAGCTCTTCCAGTAGCTAGGAATGGGCATCACATGATCAATGGCATACTCGCGTCCTCCTCCATATCCAACACTAGAAAATCCATCGGAAAAGTGAATTGATCTATCTTGACTGGCACATCCTCGACGATTCCTAGTGGGTAGGTGATAGACTTGTCCGCCATTTGCAACACCACCCTTGCGGGCTTCGACTCTCCCTGTCCAAGTCGCCTAAAAACAGACAAAGGCATTAAGTTAACACTAGCACCCAAATCACATAACGATTTAATGGAAGAAATATGCCAAATAGTGCAAGGAATAGAGAAACTCCCTAGATCTTTTAACTTGGTGGCCGATTTATTTTGCACAATTGCACTACATTTCTCAGTCAAAAAGACAGTATCGTGCTCTCCCAATTTCTGCTTTTTAGACAACATCTTCTTTAAGAATTTAGCATCATTTGGCATTTCTCGTAAGGCATCAATAAATGGTATATCTATATGCAAATTCTTAAGCATGTCTAAAAATTTGGCAAAGTTTGAATCAACATTTGCCCTATTAACTGCTGCAGGGAATGGAAGAGGAATGTGTACCTTTTATTGTGGTGTGATAGGTGTAGTGTCTCCAGTGGGCTTACCCTTGTTGCTTGGCTGCTCCTTCTCCTCTTGCTTAATAGCAATCTTTTCAGTCTCCTTCTCATCACCAGGTTCTTTTCCACTCCTTAGGGTCACGACATTGGCTTGCTCCCTTGGATTCTTCTCTGTGTCACTCGGTAGAGTTCCTTGTGCTCTCCCAGCCAAGATAGTTTCCAATTGCCCTACTTGGATCTCCAAGTTTTTGATAGATGAATCTTGCTTATTCATTCTTGTTTCTGTTGAGGATATGAACTTGGTCAATAGTTCCTCCATGCTCGGTTGTGGTGGATAACCCGATGGTGTTTGTGGTTGATACCTCAACCCCGTATTGTATGTATTTGGGAAGGGGTTGTTTTGTGGCCGTTTTCCTACATAATGCACAGCTTCATTAGTCTGAATGAATGGGTTACCTGTTTGGCATTCAACGCTCGGATGATTTCCTCAACATAGGTCACAAGTAATCCCTTGAGCTTTCATCCCTGTCATGCTCATGCTATCTAGTCTCTTGTTCAATGCCTCAATTTGAGCGGCCAACGCAGTAACTTCACTTACTTGATGAACTCCAGCTTGCTTCTTTGACATGTTCCTCTCGGACTGCCATTGGCAGCTATTAGCAGCCATATCCTCCAACAGTGTATAGGCCTCCTCCGGCAGCTTTCTCATCACAGTTCCTCCTGATGCTGCATCAATCATAGAACGGTTATCAGAAAATAAATCGTTATAGAAAATTTGTACCTGCAGCCAGATGGGAAGGCCATGGTGTGGGCATCTCCTCAGTAAGTCATTGAAGCGCTCCCATGCTTCATAAAGTGTTTAAGGATCATGTTGCGCAAATGTAGTGATATCATTTCACATCTTAGCAGTCTTTGATGGTGGGAAGTATTTGGACAAGAAAGCTTGCACCATCCCATGAGTGATCTTCTATTAGGCACCTCTTCGTTCCGTCTTTCATCTCTTCCACCTCATTCTTCATTGTTTTCAGCCATTGCTCGAACTTCTCTTAAGTCTCCTAAGAAGAGTTCTTTCAATTTCAGGGTCAAAAGGCTCGAGTGTCGGTCGTTCACTCCTTAGCATGCACTAGGGAGTAATAACCTGCAGAAATCCAACCAAGTAGATGGCAGTAGTAGAGTAATAGTATAGAAAAAAACGAAAACAAAAGTTAAAAAAATGGCTAAACTACAGTCAACTAATATCGTCTGATATTACTTAAACTAGTCCCCGGCAACGGCGCCAAAAACTTGATCGCTATTATATTAAACAGTATTTTCCAGTGTAACGATTCTCTACCGCAAGTGCACGGTGTCAATAATATAAATATGGGTGTCGAATCCACGAGGACTAGGAAATAAGTACCAACTCCACTAGTTTAACTATATTTAGCCTACGAAAAATGGTTGTGATTAATTAACTAAAGTGACAAATTAACTCAATATGTAACCCAAACAATCAATGGTGAATAAGATTAATAATCAAAAGAAACAATTATCAAGACTTTCGGTTCACCTATGTAATCCCCCATAATTCGCCTATTAGTTAATAATCGAATTCAAACATCTAAGGTGACGAGTTTTCCAAATTTATCTAATATACTCTCTCGAGTTATATTAAACCTAATATAAATTTGCAGTAAGTCACTCTCGTGCTTATTTAACAACACAATATATATTAAGATCCGTGAAAACTTCTAGCCTTCGATTACTAGATATCTATAGCTATCACACGTGTATTTGACTTCATCTCTTGATATCAGTCTGAAATCCACGGCATAAATCACTATATCGAATCACAATTTTATCTCTCGATCTCAATTGTAATTTAATATCATTCAAGGATGGTAAAACCCTTAAAAGCATGAAGAACAATGATCTATGCACTTAATCAATCAAAAACGTTCAATTAAAATCATGGGTTCATACAAAGGATCCCCTAAGTCTTGATAACAAACCTAGCCAACAATCTCCATCAAATAACAATGCATAAACATGTTTTGCAATATTCTAAACATTAAAATCTAATAAAAATATAGAACTAGAGTTAGAAACACGGAAATAACGAGAGGTGTTGACTCCTTGCGTTGCTCTGTCGTCCCGTCTCTTCCGATGCGTCTTCTCTTCAATGTTTATGGTGTGTGGATGGTTGGGGATGATTGAGAATCATGGAGGCTGCTTGTTGTAGGGTTTATTATGAGCCAAAAGTCTCAAAAACGTCCATGATAATCCATATTTATTGTAGGAGGAGTTTCACCAAATTTGGACACAAAATAACCAAGATGGAATCAAAATCCCAAATTTTTCGAGTCCTGGCGATCGATCGCCATAACATTGTGCCTCGAGGCGATTGATCGCCTCATTTGAAGCGATCAATTGCTTTCTCTGATTTTTAGCAAATTACGATTTCGTCCCTCCTTTTCCATATTTGCTCAATTTGGTCATTTTTCATCATTTTAAGTCTATTTCCTCCACTTTTATGCATTTGGACCTGGATTCCTGAAATATATAAATATATACCAAAAAGAGTAATATTTTCCAAGAATCACTACAAAAACGACCCTAATCTTATATCAAATTAAGTGTAAAATCACACTTATCAGTTGCCAAATTGTTGAATCTCTCCCACGCTGCATAGAATGGCTCTGAAGGTTGTTGGGAAGGCTCGTGAAGAGTTGTTGATGGAACATTACAAGTATCTCGCAAGAAAACAAAACAATAAAATATAAATATAATTAAATATTTTTTGAAAATAATAATAATAAAAAGTGGTTGAATTATAGTCAAAGAATCTCGTATGATATTACTAAAGTTAGTCCCCTGCAACGACGCCAAAAACTTGATCGCTATTTATTTGAACAAAAAATTTCAGTGTAGCGATTTTATACCGCAAGTGCACGGTGTCAAGTTTTAGTATAATGATATGAAAAGTAGGGATGTCGTACCCACAGGTACTAGTAGCAATTACCAAAGTTAATTATCCTAACTATATTTAGCCTACGATTATCGAGTGAAAATGCAAATAAACCCAGAAAATTAGCCAAACCAAACAAGCTAGCGATGAAAAGCGACGGAAATCAATAGACGAATATCAATACTTCGGTTCACCTATGTAATCCCCACAATTCTCCTATCAGTTAAGACTTCAGATTTTACGTTCTAAGATGACGAGTTTTCCGATGTTATCTAATATACTTTTTTCAAGTTATATTAAACCTAATATTAAAATGTAACAAGTCAATGGTCATGCACTCGTTTAACATTCAAAATTGCATACGCTCTATGAAAACTTCTAGTTTTCAATCTTGGTAGATCTATAACTACACACGTGTGTAAGATTTTACGTGACAGTTCAATCTAAAACACACGGTATGATTTATCTTATCAAATTATAATATCGTATGGTCGGCATCAATTATAATTACTAAGATCAATTCAAAGGTAGCTAATCCTTGAAAAGCATTAAAACACAATCATACTAAAAGAATTGTAGAAGAATCAATCAAAAACTCAAACTTGAATCATGGATCATACACGGGATCCCCTCGTCTCGATAATTAAGTTAGCCAACTACCATCATAAAAAACGAATGCGAAAACTTGTTTAACAACGAATCCAACATTCCAAATCTGAAAATAAATAACAATCAAGAGTTCAGAAATACTAAAGATGCTAGGCGTCGACTCCTTGCTTCGTTGCGTCATCCCGTCTCTTCGATTCTGGCTCGCTTTTCAATGGCTTGAGGTTGAGTGGAGGCGGAGGCTGTGTTTTAGGTAATAAAACTGAGCAAAAGTCCTTTAAAGTCGTCCAAGTCCATCCTTTTATAGTTAATCTGATTTATTTAAACAATAAAATTCCAAAGCAGCGCGATTATACCGTAAGTGCACGGTGTCAAGTTTTAGCATAGATAGGAAGAATATGGATTGTCGAATCCACAGGGACTAACAAGCAAGTACCAAATAAGATTTCTTTAAACTATATTTAATCTACGATAATTAATTAATAAGTTAACTAATAACTAAATTAAATTACTTTACTCCAACCAAAACAATCGATGATAACGAGAAAAGTCCACAAGAAAGAATTATTAAGACAACGATTCACCTAACCAATCCCTTACAATTCTTTTATCCAACCATCTCTAAGGTGACGAGTTTTCCGAATTTATTCAATATACTCTATCGAGCTTTATTAAACCTAACACCAAATTTTAACAAGTAACTTTCGTTCACTTAATTAACAATTTAATATTGAATGAAACCTTATGATAACCACTAACTTTAGATTAAATAACCTAAAGCTATCACTCGTATGTGAATTTATCTTTCGATCTAAATCTTTAACACATGTCATGAATTACTATGTCGTATTATAATTTTTTCTTTCGATCTCAATTATAATAACTAGAATCATCCACATATGGCCAAATCTTCAAAAGAATTAAGTACAATAAAACATGCACATAGAAGATGTAGGAATTCAATCACAATATCAAAGGAAAAACTATGTATAAGATCTCTCGATCATCAAAAAACAACAAATCCAATATTCATTCAAAACTAAAATAGTAAAGCAGGAGCAAACTCCCAAGTCGACTTCGTTCGTTGATTCTCGATCCTTCCCTCGCTTCTTTCTCGATCGTGCTCCTCGATTATCTTGTTAGCTTGTTCCAATTCCTAGGATGTTTGACGGATGGAGGTGGATGATGGTGATATGGAGGATGATATGATGGAGGCTAATTCTAGGTCTAAAAATCTAAATCCATAATGTAATTTTCGTGCATCATATTTATAGAAGATGGAAAACATGAAACTTCCTTGTTGGGTACAAACTATAAGAAATTTATTTTTCAGAAAACTTTGCTATGCGATCGATCGAAAAAAATTTCTGGTGACACCGATCAATCGAGATGGTTGGCCGATCGATCGAGCCATGATTTACTTTTTCATTTTTTTCTTTTCTTTCCTGTCTTCGGCGTGTTCGCTCGGTTTGGTCATTTTTCATCATTTTTTGGCTCATTTCCTCTACTTTTATGCATTTCAACATTGATTCCTGAAACATACAAATATATATCAAAAAGCGTAAAATCGTCCAGGAATCAATTAGAAAATCATTAGAAAATCACATCTAAATAAGTGTAAAAACGACATTTATCAACTCCCCAACTTATCTCTTGATCATCCTCGATTAAGCATTAAAATTACAAGGTAGAGTTCATTCTCGATACTTGTAACAAACTATTTCATGATTTTCATTATTCACAGAAATCTCATACACACATACAAAAGTTGAACAATACATTATTTCTCCTAAGTCAAGCAACACATCTCAAAACCGGAACGTGCGTGTGTACTATTGTCAATCTCAAGTTTCATGCACATATTCAAGATCAATCATGTTAATCAACTCAAGATTATCATCAAGCATCCCATATGCCTATTTTCAAACAACTTCTCCACTAATGATAGTTACTCCTTAAACTTCGATCAAAAGGTCTTTTTAAGCTTGTAATGTTAGGCCTTTGGTGTCAGTTTTCAAAGAAAAGGTAGG
The DNA here is from genome assembly GCA_907163345.1 of Haberlea rhodopensis. Classification (NCBI taxonomy): domain Eukaryota; kingdom Viridiplantae; phylum Streptophyta; class Magnoliopsida; order Lamiales; family Gesneriaceae; genus Haberlea; species Haberlea rhodopensis. The sequence goes on from CAJQUN010000013.1 coordinate 2,674,627, forward strand.
ATAAACATAAAGAAGAGAGTATAACTTATAAAGTTCATTTTTTTTAGCACATATTGAGCTTCTTCCTTTTTTCTAGCCTTGGCCACTTTGTGTTTTATTTATAAACTTTTTCTCAGGGCTATTTCTTTGCATATTCTTTTTTCTTTTTTTTTTTATTCATCAATCTTTTTCAATAAGCTCATTAAGATATAACAATTCAAGTACATCGAACGAGATTCATTATAATTCCTTGGGTAAGGGAAATTTTTTTTAGGCTCATATAAGGGTAGGTATAATGAGTTTGCCAATGTAAGGACCCCCGATCCCTTAACCCTCTATTAGTGTATTAACCCATGTATTTAGTGCATACAATCATGTAATCACGGGGAAATCCACATGCAAGTATAGTAGAATATACCATCTATAAAATTTCTTGCATTAGAACCACATAATGTTCAAATCCCCCAACCAAGTCCACTTGCATAACATGCACCCTTATAATACACTAACATGCTCTCAGTTCATTTATCAATTCCTTATTTAGTTGCACGTAACCAATAAATGAAAGAGAAAGACCCATGCCTTTTAAACAACCCATATACACATATAACAGTGCTCACATGCGAGCATCAAATAAGTGAATGTGTATTTAATGTATAAAGTACCCTACTCGATACCTGCACTGGTACTTCGGTCCTAGAAGCACCTCCGATCCATAGCTCGATCTCAACTCCGGAGCTACTGATGTACCTGTTCCACCTGCCCCAACAGAGACAGCCCCCACACGGGGGAGCTACTGATGTACCTGTTCCTCCCCAAAACACAACAACCCAAAAATCTTTAAAAACCAAAAACTCAAACCCAACTCTATACACAACCAAAAGCCACAAAACTACAATCAAATCGAAGATAAGAGTAAGGGGAAGAGTATTGCCAACTTTTCTTCGGGAAATTCCGATCCCAAGTCGAGCCTCCATCGATTTCCTTCCATGGGAGAAAAGAGAGGGGAAATGGGTTTGGGGGAGGGAAACGTGGGTGAGAGAGAGAGAGAAATGATATCCAAAAATGATTGAACGCCGAGTCCACTCGATATATATATATATATATATATATAGTACCAAGGCTCAAAAATCCCAAGTCCTCCACAAATACATCACGACTCATTAAAAATCATCTGTGTTTAATAATTACTTCTCAATATCAATTTTCATTACCAGCCCCAATACAAAGCACCCCAGACCCCAGATCCCACCAAAAACCCAATTCCAAGGTTTAACACCACGATGAGAAAAATCTCAACCCTTGGATCCAACGACCCCAAATATCGGATTTAAAATCCTCGGGAGTCCCAATATCACAATTAATTCATAATTGCCACAATTAAAATCCATTAAGGATCATTGCCACACCGGGATTTACACCAATATTTTCCTGGCATCACAATTATCCCCCACTAATAAAATTTCGTCCTCGAAATTTGCACAGGCGTACTCCACGTACTGTCGAGACCACAGAATCCAATCAGATCTACATCGTCGAATCATGAACATATCATGAACGACACACCAACCGTGGGGACACCGACCTCGCACCAAATCCTGGAATGGAGTAAACCTCCCAAACCATTACAATCTTAAAAAGACGTCAGCATACTTCGATGCTAAACACCCAAAAGCAGTCAGTCAACTCTAATTGCCAGCTACTCGAATCATCCCTGATTAGATATCTCTTCCACGATATCTCCACCACTTAGTCTACGTGCCAAACACACATCGTTACGACGAAGACCACTAGTATACCACAGTATACACATACTGAACACGGTTTCTGCTTTCCAAATCCATCTCCGTCGAGGGAGTAGTTGCACCGTTTGCAACTCGGATCAGGCAACTCACGACCACCGATACACACAAACACATCTCCAAAGATGCCTACATCCCGTGTGTTCCAAGAATTCACATCTTGGTCCAAACACATTATCGAGACTCCACAAGGTCTCATGTTCCATAGAGAACATGCAAGAAAAATCGATTACATTCTCGCCACCTGTGTCGACAACAACACCAATAAATCCATCCATGGTCATCCCTCGTTTACCCTAGGATTCAACAATCCTAACACAGGGATGCTATCAAATTACCCAGTAATGAATTAGCATGGCCTCATTACACGACAATCCCTCCTCAAGGGAGTCAACCAGACCTCACGATCATTCTTCAGAATACATCATGTCATTGAGATTTCCAATCTCAAGATGCCACAATCTCTCACCAGAGATATATCCATCCAAGCATACTAATCCGATGCTCAACAAGTACCAACATGCTGGCATTCGTATACACACACCGATATACATGCCTAAGCACCAACTCCACATGCATACTCAATGTACTCGGCTCGGATATCTCTAATCATACCCATAAGCCCCAAATACAACTGTCAATCCTCAGATATTCTCACCCAATGGAGAATGATGATCGACGAACCAATGACCAAGGGTGTGATTCCAACATCAACACCACACAACCGACTCATCGAATCTTCCAAAGATTCCCAATAGGTATAAGAACACCACCTTCCTCGCAAGGAAAGTGTCATGAACCCATGACCCTCCAACCTCGATCCACCGTTCGGAAAACCTGGATATATTTATACAAAAATATATCTCGAAACCAATAAATACACAACTGGTTCAGATAGTGCATCCTTGCTACTATTACAAAATCGAAATTCGTATACACTACGTATACCCATTCTAACGATGCTCTGTACTAATACCATAGTACTCCACATCTCGAGCATCTTCCCAAGGATGTATCCTCGTACGTCTTTCCAAAAATATAAAGACATTACTCAGTCTAACACTAGTAATGCTTACCATGGCTCATTTACAATCAACCCTAGACCACTACTAGATGTCTCCATGACAGTATACTCCAAATTTCTCTAAGACATACAATTAATATAGTAGTGTCACTCCACTAACTATATCCCACGATTCCGATCGTGTCCCTCCATTGCATTCCATATGCAAGGATTCTCAACCAAAACTAACAACGACTTGTCGACACTCACGTTGGTATTCCCAACAAAATTGAGTTGTCCCAGCATAAGTCCCTCAAAACATTTACCGTATAAACGTTCTTGTGAGGTATTTCTGTCTCAATCCTCATGCCACATAGTGACTATAAGAGTCCACCGTAAACCCTCATCGTATCATCATACGATTCATCAAACTCGGTTCCAACGAGCAGTATAATGGCTACAACAAGCACACTATAAAACATCAACAATACTTGGCCAGTAAATCGCTGCCTTCTTAGGTTTATACCAAACCTAACGTATCATACGTTACACTCCGGTATCCATACCGTACCATCAATTAGAGTAGTGGGTCATCACCCAATATTTTTTCTAATACAAACGCACAACGGACATCCCGGTGTCCTTACTCAACCACAATACAATCCTACTCCATTAGGATTTATTCCACACCTTCATGTGTGGGTGTGACCATATCCACCATACGTCGCATCGGTACATGCAAGTAGTTTCCTCAATAACTACCCTACCACCAGTCGCTTGACCATAGCCATTCCAACGAGTATATCCAAAAGTACTGTAGGGTCTTCCTACCTTAACGTCATTTCAATATCGTATTATGAACTAAACATGCATTAGAGACATCTTAGAGTTCTGGTTGTTATGTGAGCTCAATGTAATTACAGGCCAAAATGAAACTTCAATAGTTAGTTAATTACATTCCCCAAAAAGAATGTTAAGGCTAACAAAAATCCTGTATCTATCTTCTTATGCTCCTTTAGCTCACTATCTCAACCCGACCCTTGGTCTCGATCCAAAAGTGTACCTACAGGAACAACCCATCGTGAGCATGTACATCGTTACTTATCATCATGAATTAATGGCATATAAATAATGCATGGAAATAATTGATAACATATACTTCCTGTTTAATAGTACTATCCTTCCTTGGTTGTTCCTGTGTCATAATTACGCATATAGTCATTAGCTCAAGACATGAGTAAATAACATCATATTTCGTATATAAGCTCACAACAATCCATGTTAATTAGAAATGGGACTGTCCGGGTTCTATTATGACAGCGGCACAATTGGCCCCCTCGCTCGACATAACACATCTTATGATACCCATCGCTACGCCTTGATAGCAGATGTATCCCTTATTCAGCGGATGATACCCATCGCTACGCCTTGATAGCGGATGTACCCCATCGCTCAGCGGATGATACCCATCGCTACACCTAGCGGATGTACCCCATCGCTCAGTTATGTGAGCGGCAAGACCTTCCTCGCTTGCCCATAATAGTCACCGGACATTCGACCACTCTAAGTAGCATAGTCAAACATGCGTCATCATCTTATAAGCATCATTATTTCAAACATCATCATCATGTCATAATTGTCATCATAACATTATATCATCTTCGTTTATCACAACATCATCATCATAACCATCATAATCATCATCATAAATACTTATGCAAATTGCTGCAAAGTCATAGTTTAGGAATATGTTACCGTTGATGCCCGTACGTTTCTTACGTACCTTTTCAAAATGTGGTGAAGTCGTAGTACTTTATCTTCTCGAAGTTGTGGGTCCTTGGGATGGTTCTACACAACCATACAATTCAATATTAGAAGCTAATCATAGTCCAATATACAAAATTCCCATAAAAAATGCCAAAAACACACTTTTGTGTGTCTCGCGATCGATCGCCAAGTCGTCCCGATCGATCGCGAGATCACACTGCCCGCATCAACAATTTTATGCATTCGGCGATCGATCGCCACCTTTGGCGCGATCGATCGCCAAGCTCACCGATGGATCGCCCAAAAGTGGCGATCGATCGCCAAAGGCTTCTGGAGCCTACTGCCTGCTCGCGATCGATCGCCAAAAACGGGCGATCGATCGCCAGCCTCTGTTCAACGAAAATCTCCATTTTTGTACCTTTAAACCTCACCAACCTCAACCATCATTTATACCAACATCTTAAAAACATTAAAACACTCAAAACCTTCATTACACACCATAAAACCATTAAAAATCCAACATCCCACCAAGAATCACACTAACCCAAACAAACCCATATCAAACCCTTTTTAAAACTCTTCCAAAACTCAAACAACACTTCAATAACATCATTAAGTGATACATAAACATCATAAGTACTAAATCTTACCAAGGAGTGCAAGAATAGAACTTTTACAAGGATTCCTTCCCACCTTTAGGGCAAAAATCGAAAATAAGGGAAAGGGGGGTTTGGGAAAGTGATTTTAGGGATTGAGTGTAAAAGTAAAGTGAGGTAAAGAAGGTGGGTTAAATGTAAAATCTTATATTTAACTTGTACCCCAAAATCCATCATGATGTATGTAAAATACATTATCATGGTAAGCATTTATAAAATGTAACCAACATCATTAAATCCATATCATCCTCATAATTAAAATCGACATCCTTAAATCATGTTAATTCTTCATTTCCACACATAACTTAATCATCGTAATAATTCATCATATAAACATAATTAATGTCCAGGTTACCATTAATTAATTTCGGGGCATCACAAGTACCACTACTCGTAAAATATTTACCACAAATATGTGATGCGGTACGCCTCCTGTACGGCGCATCCATTTATTTATCGAGCAAACATGTTCGGCATAATGGTCTCGTCAATCGGTGACGCAGATACCATTATGTGCGAACCACCGGCACTCAAACCACACGACAAAATACATAATCCTAACTGTATTTGTCATCGTAACGACGTCACACGTCTACATAGAACATCCTCTATGTCATCGTCATTCTGTGACGATACATATCAATACATGACATCCACAATCTCATCGTCAACCCGTGACGGTATATGTCAATATATGACATCTACAATATCATCGTCAACCTGTGATGGTACATGTCAATACATGACACCCACAATCTCATCGTCAACCCGTGACGTTGACGGTATACGTCAATACATGACATCTACAATAATGCTAACAAAACAGCAATATACCATAACTCATCGCTAAGCAAGATAGCGGTATACCTGTATCCATCGCCCAACAACAGTACGCAATCAGCACCCATCGCTCGAAGGCGGCACCATCCCGTGCTACGTACATAGCGGTATAACCCATCGCTATAAAATCAGCGGCATAAGTCCTCCCTATAAAATCAGCGGAATAGATCATCGCTATAGAATCAGCGGCATAGACCCTCACTATAGAATCAGCGGAATAGATCATCGCTACAGAATCAGCGGTATAGACCCTCCCTATATATACCCGGCGGCATGAACCATCGCCATAGAAGTAGCGGAATGTACCATCACTATATATACCCGGCGGCATGAACCATCACCATAGAAGTAGCGGAATGTACCATCGTTATATCTACCCGGCGGCATGAACCATCGCCATAGAACTAGCGGAATGAACCATCTCTATATATACCCGGCGACATGAACCATTGCCATAGAAGTAGCGGAATGTACCATCGCTATATATACCCGGCGGCATGAACCATCGCCATAGAAGTAGCGGCATGAACCATCGCTATATATACCCGGCGGCATGAACCATCGCCATAGAAGTAGCAGAATGTACCATCGCTATATATACCCAGCGGCATGAACCATCGCCATAGAACTAGCATAATGAACCATCGCTATATATACCCGGCGGCATGAACCATCGCCATAGAACTAGCGGAATGAACCATCGCTATATATACCCGGCAGTATGAACCATCGCCATAGAAATAACGGAATGAACCATCACTATATATATACCCGGCAACATGAACCATCGCCATAGAAATAGTAGAATGAACCATCACTATATATATACCTGGCGGCATGAACCATCGCCATAGAAATAGCGGAATGTACCATCGCTATATATACCCGCCGGCATGAACCATCGCCATAGAAATAACATCATGATATACCTCGCTATAAAGCGGCAAATATCCCTCTTCGCTAATTCGCTTCGACATACCAGCGGCATAATATCCCTCGCTTAAGCGGCAAATATTCTTCATCGCTCATATGACAACGGAAAGCTCATCGCTTTGCCATATTAGCGGCATAATATCCCTCGCTATAAGCGGAAAATATTCTTCATGGTGATGGTATGACAACGACATTAATACCCCTTGCTTCGACACACCAACGACAATCAATATCCCTCGCTATAATATGACAGTGGCGTGTTCTTAGCATCGACATATTAGCGGCAAATATTCTTTCATCGCTACGGTATGACAGCGGCAAGTATCATCGCTTCGACATGACAGCGGCATCATCGCTTCGACATGACAACGGCATGTACCATCATTTCGATACGACAGCGACATCATCGCTTTGACATGTCAGCGGCAATATCAGGAATGCATCACTTTGTTCTGCGGCTCAAGAGGTACTCCCATGTACGTTCCACTTTTTCCCGTAGGCTCAAGAGGTGACCCCCGTACATGTGCACTTTGCCCATTGGACACAAGAGGTGATCCCCATTCCACACAGTCTCATCCATATCCCATATGACCCTGCAACCACAATGGTCAGCAACAACGTATTCCATTTATGAACACATATCATAATCGCACATAAGCAAAATAGTTCTGTCACATAACACTAACTACCATCATGCATATACATGTGTTACCGTTTCCATCAACATGTTCTGGTAGCGTTTATCGCGTACGCCCAAATTAACCCTTCTCAAGTTAATAGCAAAAGTATGTAGTAGCGAGAGTAGGGATTGATCCCACATGGAAGGTAGTATTTTTTTCGTGTCAATTTAAAAACGAATAGTAAAAAGGGGGGTTTTGGGTTGAGTGATTACTACTAAGCAAATTCTAAAAATTAAACTAATTAACGAGATTAACTAAAACGGTTAAAACTTATGAGAGTGAAGCGATTCTTGGTTGTCGGTCAACTTTGTTTTTGGAAAATTCTCTCTTGATCATCAAATTACTAACATTCGAATTCTTTCAATTATTTATCAATTGGAAATTTAATTCCTACCCACCTTAATCGTAGTCAAGGAGAAAACATCATTCAATGTGACCCTTATCAAATCTCTAATCAAAACTACAGCCGTTAATGATTAAATCAATGATAGATTTCAAAACTAGCGAGTTCGATAAATCTAATCAATAAAAACTACAGCCGTTAATTATTGATTACCCAATCGTTTCTCCTAAGAATTCAATAACACCTACAGCCGGTAATTATTAATCTTAGTTGCTTCGTAATTAGCTATCGATTATGCATATGAATACTAGGTGATCAATCTAATAAACAAACACAATAATCATGGAAATCGAACCCAAGAAACAGAATTGAAATCGAAATTAAATTCTATAAACAAACCAAAATTCTCACAAGAGATTCAATTCCAAAAGCAAGTATCCCTTAAACCAAGAATTAGCCTAGCATAATTGAATCTAAAAATAACAACATATGGTTTGAAAACATTAAATAAACAAAGGGAAAGAAATTACTAAGACGAATCACGATTCTGGCTTGTCGATTCCGGTTCCGTTCTTCGCGTTGTTCTTGATAAAACTTGCAAGAAAAATCTTCTAAAAACCTAACTCTATTCTAGAGGTGGTAAAAACGAGTTATGGGGTCTTGGAGGCTAATAATTAGGTTACAATCTTCTAAACATGGTAAAAGACTTAATTTCCAAATTTTCGGACTCTTCGGCGATCGAGCGCCTAAAATGTGGCGATCGATCGCTTCGTTAGTTTTTTTCGGCAAAATGCTTGAGGCGATCGATCGCTATAAAGTGGCGATCGATCGCTTCCCTCCAGTAGCTTCAGGCGATCGATCGTCGAGAATATGGCGATCGATCGCTGCTTCTTTGAATTTGTTGCAAAAGTTTCTGTCCATAGGCGATCGATTGCCTCTTCCATGCGATCGATCGCCACCTCCAAAATTACGTTTTTGCCCTTTTCTTGATCAACTTTGAGTCCTTGTCATGTCCATGTCTTTTCTTGGTCTTTACACATCATTTTTAGCTCGTTTTCTTCGATTGTACCTACAATTACCCAAATATACGATTAGGTAGCATACGTATCAAATTATCCATCAAAACCTACCAAATCGTAGACAATTAAACGCAATAGATGTGTCTATTTCTAGTCACATCATGTTCCTAGGACCTCAACAGCCCCAAAGAGCAAACCACTACTCTGATACCACTAATGTAAGGACCCCCTAGCCCTTAACCCTCTATTAGTGTATTAACCCATGTATTTAGTGCATACAATCATGTAATCACGGGGAAAACCACATGCAAGTATAGCAGAATATACCATCTATAAAATTTCTTGCATTAGAACCAAATAATGTTCAAATCCCCCAACCAAGTCCACTTGCATAGCATGCACCCTTATAATACACTAACATGCTCTCAATTCATTTAGCAATTCCTTATTTAGTTGCACCTAACCAATAAATGAAAGAGAAAGACCCATGCCTTTTATACAACCCATATACACATATAACAATGCTCACATGCGAGCATCAAATAAGTGAATGTGTATTTAATGTATAAAGTACCCTACTCGATACCGGCACTGGTACTTCGGTCCTAGAAGCACATCCGATTCATAGCTCGATCTCAACTCCGGAGCTACTGATGTACCTGTTCCACCTGCCCCAACAGAGACAGCCCCCACACGGGTGAGCATACCAATACCACCATTCCAATAATCGCAGTACATAATTTACAGAACATAAAACTATAATGTAAAAGATACCACATATGATCCCCCGTTCTGCTCCTGTTCTCAAAACAACCGAAACCATCAAATTCCCAAAAGCCAGTTAATCATTTCATTGATTAACTAAATCCGTTCCCTAAATGCCAATTTCCATAATTAATGAAATCCAATCATTCATAATGTTTATAGATATCACACGTATCTAAACAATGGTTCAACAATCCCATTTCATCGCTTGCTCAAAAGCAGCGGCATTTATAACCGATGTTCGCCCCATAGCGACAACATCTCAACCATTTGCTCGCTCCATGGCGGCACCATATAGTTCACAACACATATCCATTTATTGCAATTACAATATACCATGCATCCAACAGTTGCAATAAGATAAAAGATTATGCTCATACGTTACACGTACTTTATAATTCCGTAGTCCGAATTAAACCTTGCCTTGATCCCGTGACCCGATGAATTATGTGCTAAACATAATTAATAATTCATAATAATTACAAGCATGCAATCACGTGCCCAAGCACGTTCACGACCTCCAAATATATCATCAATCCATGACGATTAACCATTTTAAAAGACACCGGGCGAAGCATGTATCGGTCGCTTCATTCCAGGCGATCGATCGCCTCTCAAAAATAGGCATGGGTGATCGATTGCTTCATTCCAGGCGATTGATCGTCTCTCAAAGAAATTTGCTACTGCCTCCTGGCGATCGATCGCTTCCTTTGAGGCGGTCGAACTCCTCACTGTTCATCGTCTTCAAAATTTTAACAAATGATGCGGCGATCCATCGCCCCGACCTAGGGATCGATCGCCTAGACCTGTTCCAGCCAAAAATGGCATTTTTCATGCAAAAACTTCCACAACAACAATCACCACACCCCATACACCATAATCCATAACAAGGAACTATAAATCCTCCCCAAAACACAACAACCCAAAAATCTTTAAAAACCAAAAACTCAAACCCAACTCTATAATTCATTCTTTCTCAAGTTTGAACTCATATAAAAAAAATTAGCTCAAAATAATCGGACGATTCAAGTGTCAATTAAGCACACATGCAGATTAAGCAAGTAAAACATGCAAGACACTCCCTCAAACTTAAATCAAACATTGTCCTCGATGTTTAAAAGAATCAAAAGGGAAAAAGTAAACTCCCCTAATCAAGACGCTTGCATGAAGGTTGAGGAAATTTGGCTTTTGAAAGCTCAGCTGCTGCAGGGATTTCTCACTCCAACTGAGTACCTAGCACGAGAAGAATGTAAATATAAAATAGTCGACTCGAGAGACAATAAAACTAAAAATACAAACTGAAAATAAAACAAAACTAAATAGAAATAGGATATGCTTGGGTTGCCTACCAAGAAGCGCTGATTTCTAGTCATCGGCTTGACCATCAGAAGCAACCATCAAAGAGCGGTTGTCGCCCATAGTAAGTGTTGGGAAACGATTTCTAAGTTTTGGTGATTACAAACACCTACTGGATGAAGACTCCTACCGGATGATAAACACCTACTGGATGAAGACTCCTACCGGATGTTAAATACCAACTGAATGAAGTCCTACCGGGTGATAAATACCTACTGGATGAAGTTTTACCGGGTGATAAAGACCAACTTGATGAAGACTCCTACCGGATGATAAACACCTACTGGATGAAGTCCTACCGGATGAAGACACCTACCGGATATTGAAGTCTTACCGGGTGATAAAGACCAACTGGATGAAGACTCCTACCGGATGATAAACACATACTGGATGAAGTCCTACCGGATGAAGACACCTACCGGATATTGAAGTCTTACCGGGTGATAAAGATCAAATTGGATGAACACCTACCGGGTGAAGACATCAACCGGCTGATAGACATCAACTGGATGGCTACCAACTGGATACAGACATCAACCGGACAAGACATCAACTGGATGGCTACCAACTGGATACATACATCAACCGGACAAGACATCAACTGGATGGCCACCAACTGGACAGACATCTACTAGACAACCATCAACCGGATAAACATAAACTGGATGGACATCTACTGGACAACTATCAACCGGATAGTCTCACACTGAACAAAAACATCAACTGGTCATAAGAGGATGAACAACCAGTTGAACAAAGAAAACCAGCAGAAGTCTAAACTTCCAGTAAGAGCACTAAGCAACGAGACAAAATAAGTACAACATTCTCTGACAAATGTACAACAGAGCGGCGCACCCTGCTATATCTCCGCCACCATTACCGTCAAAGTTAAAAGAGCCGTTGCTTAACAAAATAGGAAAGAAGACAATATGAATTTGGAAAGCTAATCTCTTCCATATACAGAAAAGCTACCGTTGGACAACCAAACTATAAATACGTCCAAGCAAAGAATGAAGATGTGCTGAGCGATTTTCAACAAACAAAAACACTTCAAAGCAAACAAGAAAATCAACTTACTGATATTCCAAAAGTTCAGCAAAGAGCAGACAAGCAGTGCAACTGAATCTGTGATAGATTATTCCAACTGAAGTCTGCTGATCAAGAACACTCAAAGCTAAACGTGTATTCTATAAAGAGTGTCTTAGAATCTTGTGTAACCAAATCAAGTAGTTGTGATTTCTAGGAGTTTAGGCCAAGCTGTGTAAGTGCCTAAGAAGGTTGTATACTGTAAAGTGTAAACCAAGTCTTCTAGTGAATCCTTCCTGCAAAGGAAGAAGGGGAGACGTAGAAGCGTTGTGCTTCGAACTTCCAGAAACAATTCTTGTGTCATTTGTTATTGCTTATTTACCTCAGTTTTATTCCTCACAAGTTAAGCAGACGTTTTCCGCACTATAATAAGTGTCTGCTGACTTGCCTGATATTGAGAAGCAACTGTAATACTTAACAGTTTACAGTTAACTAAGAAAAGAAATCGAAATTGAATCTAGTGTTTATTCAACCCCCCTTCTAAACACTACCCCGATCCTAACAAGTGGTATCAGAGCTTAGGTCTTCTCAATCTTGAGAAATTACCAATTACCAAATACTGATGGCCTCATTCAGCAAGATTCCAATGTTCAAGAAAGACAAATATGATGATTGGAGAATCCGTATGCAAGCTCATCTAAGTGCTCAAGATGATGATATGTGGTATGTAATCACTGAAGGTCCTATGAAGATCATGAATATCAATACAGCTACTTCTATCACAAGTGGTGATCCACAAATGGTAGAAAAAGACAGATCTCAATGGTCAAATGAAGAAAAGAAGAAAGCCAATCTGGATAACGTTGCTAAGGACATTTTGTTCAAAACTTTGGACAAAAACTTGTTCAACAAATTAAAAATGTGTTCCACAGCTAAAGAAATCTGGGAGAAGATTGCCCAACTCTGTGAAGGAAATGATCAAACCAAAGAAAACAAGCTTACAATGGCATTACAGAAGTTTGAGCATATCAAGATGATGAATGGAGAAACTCTCAACGAGTATGATGAAAGAGTGACCGGAATAATTAATGAACTAAGCAGTCTGGGTAAGGAGTTACCCAACAGAGAAGTCACTCTCAAAGTGATGAGAGGTCTCCCAAGAGAATGGGATGTCAAGACCATTGCTATGAGAGAATCAAATGACATCAACAAAATAGATCTGCATGACCTGTTTGCTGATTTGAAAGCCTATGAATTCGAATTAGGCATTCGGGTTGAAGATGAACCCAATACCAGTCAGCCTACCAAAGCTCTCACTGCATCGGAGGCCATATCTACCGCTACAGAGATGAATCCAGAAAAAATATGTAATGATGCTATGGCAATGTTCGTAAAGAAATTCGGGAAATTCATGAAGAAGAATCAGAAATCATATCCACGAAGGCAGAGCTTCAAAGGAAGATCAGAAGAAGAAGAGCGTGTATGTTTCAACTGTCTCAAGCCAGGACATTTCATCGCCGACTGTCCAAAACCTAAAAAGGATGATCACAAAAGAGGATCCAAGGATCACAGAAAATCCAAGGAAACTAGAAGATCATCCAAAAGGGACAGAGATCAAAAGGTTTTGATGACAGAAGAAAGCAAGAGCAAGTGGGCTGATTCTGAATCAGAATCAGAGGAATCAACCAGCTCGTCCAGCGAAAGTGAAGACGAGGAAGTCCACTGCTTAATGGCAAATGATGAAATTGAGGTACACGAGTCTAACCTATCTGAATTCACACATAGTGAACTTACCAATGCTTTGCAGGACATGATCAATGAGTATCGGACGTTATATGAATCTTTTGAAAGCTATAAGGCTGAGCACTCAATCCCAACTGAAACGCATAAAAACAAACTTGATTGTGAACAATCGAGGGAGTTGAACTACTTAAGGGAAACAGCCAGTCTCCTAGTGAAAGAAAGAGATGAAGCCAAGTGTGCCTACCAGAAACTTAGCAAACTGGTTAGCACTTGGAATGCGTCTACTACCAGAAAGGATGAAATGCTTGAGTCTATAAGGCTTGCTGGTGATTTAACAGGCATATGCTATAATAGCAATGACGACAGTTCATCTGGTAATGAACCTCAACTGTGTCTAACAAAAGCAAAGTTAAATCAATGAACTTTGTAAGATCTAGCACAGTATATGACCCTTATGAACTGGTTACAGAACCTGTTAAAGCAACACTCATCAAGGAACAGGCACCCACAAGGGTATCGGTTATGTAGAACCACTCAAAGAGGCTAAACCGAGGCAAAAGTTCAGAAATTAACTTAAACCTACTGGTCGAGCAGCTAGAGAGGTTAGACCCAACTGGTACTACAACTGTAAGCCTGTCCAGAAGAGGTATATGCTCTATAACAGGAACTACAAACCAAAAGCACATGCATACACATATTATCACACTCCACAGTCAAGATCATCACCATCATTTATGAATGCACACACGTTTCAGAACACACACCGACCTAAGTCACTCAGGGTCATACAAGTGTGGGTTCCGAAAGGACTAATCCTACCCAGACCCAAGTAGGATTGGGAACCAATCATTTTATCGCTTTAATTACATGAAACTAGAATGCATCAAGTTCGGAGCTCAGAATGGTTCCTGGACAGCGGATGCTCTAGACATATGACAGGAAATTCGAGCTTATTGTCTGAACTGGTGGACTCCTCCGGACCCAGAATAACTTTTGGAGATAACGTTAAAGGTAGAGCCGTGGGTAAGGGTAAGATTATCTACGGTAACATCGTCATTAAAGATATTCTCTAAGTTGAAAATCTATGCTATAACTTGATTAGCATAAGTCAACTTTGTGACAATGGTCATGCTGTAGAATTCAATCAACACTCATGCACAATCAAATCTACTGATGGCAGTATATTACTTGTAGGTAGAAGGCATGATAACACATATAAAATTGATTGGAATCTTAATCAGCCTACCTCCTCTACTTGCTTAGGTGCTCTGAATTCTTCCAAAAATTGGCTTTGGCACAAACGGTTGAGTCACTTAAATTTTAAAACTATTGCCAGTCTGCGTAAACTTGATCTAGTAGTTGGACTGCCCCAAATTGAGTTCTGAAAAGACAAGATCTGTGCAGCATGCCAACTTGGTAAGCAAATCAGATCCTCCTTTAAGAACAAAGGGAGTAAATCTTCTTCTCGGTGCCTAGAGTTGCTGCATATGGATCTGTTTGGTCCTATACCAGTAACAAGTCTAGGGGGAATGAAGTATACCCTAGTGTTAATAGACGATTACACTCGTTTCACGTGGGTCTTGTTCCTAAGTGGCAAAGATCAGGCTACTCCAAAGCTGATCAAACTACTGAAAAGACTCCAAAATGAGAAATCGTGTGCGATAGATAGAATTCGCAGGGATAAAGGTACTGAGTTCACCAATCAATCACTCGAATCATATCTAGATGACCTTGGTATTAAACACGAATACTCTGCTGCTAGAACTCCTCAACAAAACGGAGTTGCTGAGCGTAGGAACCGCACTTTGAAAGAAGCTGCACGAACTATGCTTGCGGAATCAGAAATATCGCAGAGATTTTGGGCAGAAGCTGTCAACACAGCTTGTTATACGCAGAACAAATCAATGATTAATAAGCGAGCAAATAAAACCCCTTATGAGATCTGGAATGGCAGTAAGCCAAATATTTCCTACTTCCATGTGTTTGGTTGCAAATGTTTTATTCACAACAATGGAAAGACTCATCTCACCGCCTTTGATGCCAAATCTGATGCTGGAATATTTCTTGGTTATTCTGCAGTTAGTAAAGCCTTCAGAGTATTTAATAATAGAACTCTTAATGTAGAAGAATCAGTGCATGTAAAATTTGATGAACCTACTGACTGTACACTATCTGATATACAAATCAACAACTTGAGCAATCGACTAGAAAGCACTTACATTGATGAAAATGTTGATGATGAGATAAATTACAGAAGCAGGACTGACTGCTCCTTAGAACCAGAAGTTCCTGAAACTCAAACAGAGGAGTCTGCTGGTCAACAAGAACCGCATCCAGCTGACAATGACACTATTGCATATACTCCTGCTGCAGTTGAGGGAGCAAGTGAAAAAGATGCGACAATCAGAACTTCTGAATTACCCACTCACATCCAGTAAACTGAAGAACTCAACCCTCTTGGACCTCCGCTTCGGTGGATGAAGAATCATCCTCCTGAGCAGGTCATAGGTAACCCTGCTGCTCCTCTACGCACCAGAGGACAAATGATTAATGAATTCCTTCATGCTGCATTCATATCTCACTTAGAACCTAAGAAGATTGATAATGCTATGTTAGACCCAAGCTGGGTAGGCGCTATGCAAGAAGAACTAAATCAGTTTGAGCGAAACAAAGTATGGTATCTAGTACCACGACCACAGCATCACACTATAATTGGCACCAAATGGGTATTTAGGAATAAATTAGACGAAAATGGAACAGTAATCAGAAATAAGGCAAGATTAGTTGCACAGGGCTACAGACAGGAAGAAGGCATTGATTTTGATGAAACCTTTGCCCCTGTAGCTCGACTAGAAGCAATTCGCATATTTCTTGCATTTGCTGCGTTTAAAGACTTTAAGGTCTATCAGATGGATGTTAAGAGTGTGTTTCTTAACGGCAAACTCCAGGAAGAAGTTTACGTTGAACAACCTCCTGGATTTGAAAACCATCAGCAGCCATCTCATGTTTTTTGTCTCAATAAAGCGTTGTATGGTCTGAAGCAAGCTCCCCGTGCATGGTATGAAACTCTATCAAAATATTTGACTGAGCATAACTTTATCATTGGCACGGTGGACAAGACCCTTTTCAAATTCACAAAGGGAGATCATACTCTGCTAGTTCAAATTTACGTTGATGATATTATTTTCGGAAGTACTAACTCAAAATTGTGCGAAAGATTTTCTAAAATTATGCAGGATCAATTTGAGATGAGCATGATGAGAGAATTATCATTTTTCTTAGGATTGCAAGTCAAGCAATCTAGTGAAGGAATCTTGATAAATCAGTCTAAATACACTAAAGAGCTGCTGAAGAAATATGGAATGAGTACCAGCTCAGCTGCTGCTACACCAATGAGCTCATCTGCCAAACTCGACTTGGATAATTCAGGAATACCAGTCGAAGTTACAATGTATCGAGGCATTATCGGATCTTTACTATATTTGACAGCCAGCCGACCAGATATTATGTTTGCAGTGTGTATGTGCGCCCGGTTTCAAGCAAATCCCAAGCAGTCGCACTTCACTGCTGTCAAAAGGATCCTCAAATATTTGAAAGGCACTGAGAATATTGGTCTATGGTATCCAAGAGACTCAAATTTTAATCTTATTGGATACTCAGATGCTGACTATGCTGGATGTAAAATTGACAGAAAAAACACCAGTGGGTATTGTCAATTCCTTGGTGATCGATTGATATCATGGGGATGCAAGAAACAGACATCCATAGCAACTTCCACTGCAGAGGCAGAGTACCTTGCTGCTGGAAGCTGCTGTGCTCAACTGCTCTGGATTCAGCAACAACTCAGAGATTATGGAATTGAGTCCACAGAGGCTCCCATATTTTGTGACAATACGTCTGCCATTGCTATAACATACAATCCAGTTCTTCATACTCGTACTAAACACATTGACATCCGTCATCATTTTATCAGAGATCATGTTATGAAGAAAGAAATTTGGCTGGAGTATATTTCTACCGAACAACAGGCAGCAGACATTTTCACAAAACCTCTACCGGACGCTAAGTTTTCCTACTTTCAAAATATTCTTGGTTTAATTGAAATTACTCCTTGATTATTTTGCTTTGATAATAAATTCAGGGGGAATTATTCTAGGTTATTCGCATAAATTTAGGGGGAATTTCTGTTATAATCTTATCTTGGTTATTTAAGCTCAGCTGGTAATACAATGGTCAGCTGCAGTAGGTGTTTACGTATCAGTATGACTCTACATCCAGTAGATGCTCTCTTACCAGTCGGACCCTACATACCAGCAGACCTTACCAAATATGCTTTGACAAAAATAACCCTCGATACTCATTAACCTAATGGAACGTCGGAATTCAAAATTATTTTTTTGTAAAATAAATTATTTCACTCCCGCCTAAATCCTGTCCTTTTATTTATTGGTTAAAATTGTTGTTAAATCGTTAGATGATCGCCACGTATAGATGTGTCCGCTCATCTACAGTATGACGTTACATATACTTTTATTTTTCACCGCCTTTAATTTCATTATTCTTCATCTTCTCCAACAATTCACTGCGACTGACTTTTCTTCCAGAAAAATTTTACTCAACAGGATTGCTGCTGTTTCTTCCGCTTAATCATTCAAAATGTCAAAGAATACACAGCCAAGCTTCATCACAAATGCTGTTCACGTGGATTTTCATTCTATCTACACATCTTCTGATGAAACGACAAAGGAACTGATTCACAAGCTGGATACCTCCGGTCTCTTGGTAATCCTGAGCCAGGCCCCCTCATTCTACAAGGACGAGTTACACGAGTTCTTTGCTACTGCAAAAGTCGTTGATGACACCGTGGTGGCATCCGTATCTGGACAGTTGGTTACAATCACCCAACTTGAATTTGCCACACACCTGTGCCTTCCCTCCACCGGACTTACTGATTTTTCAACTATTCCAGTGGAACTACGAGAAGAGATGCGCCTCACAGCTTCTGACTCTGCTCATCGCCTTCAACGTCCTCCGTTCCGGAAAGTATTAATGAAGAGCCATTTTCGACAACTGGCAGATATTGTTTCAAAGGGGCTACTATGTAAAGCTGGGTCATTTGATATCATCACCCCAGAAAAATTTGATGTTATCAGCGCCATCTGCAAAGGCTTGGAGATTAACTGGTCAGTTGTACTATTTCAAATTCTGACTGGTCTCGTAGTTTCTGGCAAAGGACAATCAGGCTTCGCCCTACCACTTAGCAGCCTCTTTGACAGCAAACATATTAAGACAGGGGATCTCACCAAACTCCATCTAGGGAGACTTATCACTGCAAAGTATCTTCAGCTTCACAGACAGCAAAGTGGCAGAGAAGTTGGGGTGACGAAGCGCCGATCAACTCAAGTTATCAGTGACTCTGAACAAACCATATCGGAATCCGCTGAGTCTTCTCCTCCTCCTCCCCCTCCTAAGAAGCCCAGAACAAGAAAAGCTGCTCCTCCGGCTGTCCGACAGAAAGTCATTGCAGCTTCTGATACCATCTCCTCCGTCGGCCCTATAGAAAATATCCCAGCACGAGAACCCAGCCCTGAAAATCCTCCACCTGAGGAACCAACTGCTTCATTGGCCATGGTAATCGCTACCTCAGTGGCTCCCGCTGACAATTCTTCTGCAATGGTGAGCTCCCAGCAAGCCCCAGGCTCTATCAGCTTTAGGACACCCAAGTCCCTGTGTCCTTACTGTCATCCGAAGACCACTATCGCTGGTAAAGGCAAAACTCTTAAGGCTCCAGTGTCCACTCCTGTTGCCTTCGAGATACAAATGGTCATGGATACCGTTGAAGCCAATCTGCAGCCACGGCTAGACATTTTTGATCGATGGGTGAAGGCTCGAGTGAAAGTACGATTTGATGATTTCGATCCTATTCTGGATCAGGCAAGGGAAGATGAGAACCAAATTTTGGCTTATCTACAAATCACAGACCCTGAGAAGAGCCTGAAGCTGAGAGATGTATTCCGTATGATGAACTATGTGGGCGAACTTCAAGCCCTTGTTGAAACACGTCTTCAGCATTTCAACGGTGATTCAGGCACTGTGAATCATGATAGAGCAGTTCTAAATTCTCTTGGACCAAAGCTGGAAATGGCCGAGCTAGCTCTTCATGATCTTCGCATCTCAACTGGTATTCACTCATGTTCTACTGCTGCAAATATTGCAAGTCTCGATCAGCCTGATGTACAGATAGCCACTACTGATCTGGAGATTGCTACTACCCATGTGGAGATCACTTCGACTGCCCTGGAGACCACTCCCACTGGAGCGGAGACAGCATCAACTGCCTTGGAGGCAGCCTCTTCTGTTAAAGAACTCTCCTCTCCAACTGCTCCCCTCGTCTCCTCTGCTCCCAGCTCTTATAATGATCAATCGCCCCAACCGATGGTTGTTGATCACACCAATGTGGACACAATAATTCAGACGGTGGTTCAGCAAGTTACCATATCCTCTGGCAACAATGAACCTAGTGAGTCCTCACATTCCAATGATCACACCCAGTCGTCTGTTGCTGCGGTTGTCCAAGCCACTTCTGATATGGCTGCCCCACTTATTGAAGACACTGCTGATATGGCTGCCCCACTGATTGAAGAAACTGCTACTATGGCTGTTACTATCTCAGACTCAACAGCTGCCCCACATGTTGAAGCCTCTGTTTTACTATCTACTGCAGTTGAAGATGCTCATCCCGGTGCTCTTGTTCCTACTGCTGATCCTCAAATAATTGCCGTAGATCCGTCCATGGTTCAAGAACTTTCAGAGGATTTCTTTGACTTTCCAACTTCAAACCCTCTGGACGAGCCACCAAACATCGCTGCACAGCTAGCAAATCTATCCAATGCAATTTCAGCACTAGCCAGCGATGTCAATAAACTCAAGCAGGAAGAACGCACTGCGACTCTTATTCTTGGAACCCATCAGCAGCACGCGGACTCTCAGTTCCAGGAAGTCTACAGGGACTTAAATAGTCTAACGACTACTGTCACCAGACTTCAGACTTTTGCTGAGAATGCAGTTGCGGACGCATTTTCTCTGATTGGCCAGGCTCGTCTTCAGATCACTCAACATAATGAATCACTTCATGCTGCCACATCCCTGGCTCTTGGAGATAAGATTGAAGAGGCCAAGAAAGTCTTGACCGATCAATTGGCCACCATGCAGGCAGCATTCGCGTCCCAAATTCAAGATATATGCAACAGCCTGCCTGCTGCTCCACAAATAATCCGAAGACTGCCTGAGCCCATCAGAACTGCTCCTCCGTCCCAGCGAGATCCGAGTCCAGCAAATCGTTCATGTACTGCAGCTGGAGTATCTCATCAGTCTAGATATTCTACTCAACAAAGATCTCGAAGTCCGCGCCAACCGCCTACCGAAAAGCGCGACTATTCCCAACATTGGTTCGGGAGAAAATAGTATCATTTTCTGATCCCTTATTAATTTCTCTTATCTATTTGCTGTTTTTAGTTGACTTTTTCTTCGCATTTATCGTAACAACATTAATGTGTTCACACTAAATGAATTTCTTCTATAAATAGAGACTCATGTTTGCTTTCATAACTCACATTCACTAATCATGATTCTTTTCAATTCTTTGAAAATTCCTTGGTTTCCTTTTTACAATTGTTCAGTTTCATGGGTTTATTACTTATCTAAATCAACCCCTCATGGGTTGATTACTTATCTAACCCACCTCCGTGAAGCTTCAGCGTTTGGATCCTGCTCTGATGCTCATCATCAGTCAGGAACTGCAATCAGGAGTGATCTGGGTGCTGATGACAAAAAGGGGGAAGACAGAGATAGAGTATTCTCAACAGAGATAGAGTATTTTCATTAGGTGAATCCATAAACCATGGAGGCCTGATGCATATACATTTGAATTCTTCCCGACTTCCTCTCTGAAACAAGGTAGACCGGAAGACAGAGATAGAGTATTTTCACTAGGTGAATCCATAAATCATGGAGGCCAGATGAATATACATTTGACTCTTCCCGACTTCCTCTCTGAAACAAGGTGGATCGAGCTCTTCCTCTCTGAAACAAGGTGGATCGAGCTCTTCTTCTCTGAAATTAGGTGGATCAAAGCTCTCCGGTCTACATTGCTTATTCAAAAATTTGTCATGTATCAGCTATATTGTGTAAAAATAGATTTGTCTTAGATTCTATTCAAGTTATTAGAATTCATCTTAAATAAAGATGAATCTCTCTCAATTGTCCAGTTTGATTACAACTTGTAATCTGCTTATATTTATAACAAATGAAAATTTCTTTTTCATTATGTCTTCAAGTATTTTCAGGATTCTCAACTTATATATTCGAGTTGAAACCGTTATTGCCAAAAAGGGGGAAATTGTTGGGAAACGATTTCTAAGTTTTGATGATTACAAACACCTACTGGATGAAGACTCCTACTGGATGATAAACACCTACTGGATGAAGACTCCTACCGGATGTTAAATACCAACTGGATGAAGTCCTACCGGGTGATAAATACCTACTGGATGAAGTCTTACCGGGTGATAAAGACCAACTGGATGAAGACTCCTACCGGATGATAAACACCTACTGGATGAAGTCCTACCGGATGAAGACACCTACCGGATATTGAAGTCTTACCGGGTGATAAAGACCAACTAGATGAAGACTCCTACCGGATGATAAACACCTACTGGATGAAGTCCTACCGGATGAAGACACCTACCGGATATTGAAGTCTTACCGGGTGATAAAGATCAACTGGATGAATACCTACCGGGTGAAGACATCAACCGGCTGATAGACATCAACGGGATGGCTACCAACTGGATACAGACATCAACCGGACAAGACATCAACTGGATGGCTACCAACTGGATACATACATCAACCGGACAAGACATCAACTGGATGGCCACCAACTGGACAGACATCTACTGGACAACCATCAACCGGATAAACATAAACTGGATGGACATCTACTGGACAACTATCAACCGGATAGTCTCACACTGAACAAAGACATCAACTGGTCATAAGAGGATGAACAACCAGTTGAACAAAGAAAACCAGCAGAAGTCTAAACTTCCAGTAAGAGCACTAAGCAACGAGACAAAATAAGTACAACATTCTCTGACAAAGGTACAACAGAGCGGCGCACCCTGCTATATCTCCGCCACCATTACCGTCAAAGTTAAAAGAGCCGTTGCTTAACAAAATAGGAAAGAAGACAAAATGAATTTGGAAAGCTAATCTCTTCCATATACAGAAAAGCTACCGTTGGACAACCAAACTATAAATACGTCCAAGCAAAGAATGAAGATGTGCTGAGCGATTTTCAACAAACAAAAACACTTCAAAGCAAACAAGAAAATCAACCTACTGATATTCCAAAAGTTCAGCAAAGAGCAGACAAGCAGTGCAACTGAATCTGTGATAGATTATTCCAACTGAAGTCTGCTGATCAAGAACACTCAAAGCTAAATGTGTATTCTATAAAGAGTGTCTTAGAATCTTGTGTAACCAAATCAAGTAGTTGTGATTTCTAGGAGTTTAGGCCAAGCTGTGTAAGTGCCTAAGAAGGTTGTATACTGTAAAGTGTAAACCAAGTCTTCTAGTGAATCCTTCCTGCAAAGGAAGAAGGGGAGACGTAGAAGCGTTGTGCTTCGAACTTCCAGAAACAATTCTTGTGTCATTTGTTATTGCTTATTTACCTCAGTTTTATTCCTCACAAGTTAAGCAGACGTCTTCCGCACTATAATAAGTGTCTGCTGACTTGCCTGATATTGAGAAGCAACTGTAATACTTAACAGTTTACAGTTAACTAAGAAAAGAAATCGAAATTGAATCTAGTGTTTATTCAACCCCCCCTTCTAAACACTACCCCGATCCTAACAGTAAGTATCGTATGATACCACTAATGAGTCTTGATTCAGTATGCCCTCAAGCTTGGCAAGATATGAACTGTGCAAGCTCGCTGCTCCAACAACACTCTTGAATTGGTAGGCATGGGAGAATGATTCTTGACTTGGTTTCATATCTTGGAGGATGTAGTATGGTGAAGTTGGCATCGATGGAAAGAAAGGATCCACATATGGCATAGAATATGTCTCCATCAATTGGCTCAAGTCAGAATCTTTGAAGGTCTCTTCCTTTTCCAACATCACATTCGACTCATCTTCACATGTGAACTCATCGGATAACGTCTCTGAAGTAGGATCAATCTCTTGACGAGGCTCAAGTTCCCTCAACTCTTCCTTATTAGTATGATCACTCCCCAAACTTGGTTGGTGGAGTACTCATCATCATGTAAGCAATCTTGATTCGTCTCCTCTTCTTTTGTAGGTATCGTCTCATTCTCTTGGCAGATTGCTGATAATGTTTCCATGAGGATCGCCATTTGCTGCTCCAGACGACGTGTGGAGTTGGTCTAACTTTCAATCCTTGTCTCATATGATGCCATAAACCTAAGTAACGTATCCTCAAGATGAGTATTGAATTCTACAGAACTGTCACTCGTCTCTCCATATCGACATCCCAACACCATAATTCTATAAATTCAGTGTTCACGAGTTTTAGCCATAATCGGCTCATCACAAAACAGAGCCCCAAAATGTCCAGTAATTATTTCGTAATTACTCAAATCATGTTAATCAAGTACGAAATTAGTTTGAGTATCACAGTGTACTATTGTCAATCTCAAGTTTCATGTATATTTCATAGATCAAATCATGGTAATCAACTCAAGTCAAGATTATCATTGAGCATTCAATAGGCCTATTTTCAAACAACTTTTCAACTAATGTAGCCACTCCCTAAACTTGGATCAAAATGTCTTTTTAAGCTTGTAATGTTAGGCCTTTTGTATCGATTTCAAAGAAAATGTAGGATAATCACAAAGAAGAGACTATAATCTGTAAATTCATTTGTTAAGCAAATATTGAGCTTCTCTTCTTTTTTCTAGTCTTAGCCACTTTGGATCTTATTCATTTATATGTATATTATTTTTCTCAAGGCTATTTCTTTTCTTCTTTTCTTTTTCTCATTTGTCAATTTTTTCACAATAGGCTCATCAAGATATAACAATTTACGTGCATCGAATGAGACTCGTTATACTCCCTTAAGGTAATGATAAATTCAATTTAGGCTAAAAAGGTAGGTAAAATGAGTTTGCCAAAATGCGAATGGGGGTTTACCTATATGCAAAACATACACCACTCTTTTCAAGTAGGCTCAAAATAGGACACTAAGGAATGATAGAGACAAGGTAGACTTGAACGGCTCAAACGTTCTAAAGATCGCCTAAATTCTAGAGTACTCTAAGATGCTCAAGACAAATCATTGAGTTCACAACAATTATCACTATTCAACATGCAATTCACAAAATCATAACTCAATGTGCATGATATATTCCTCATTCTTGACATGCTAACTCAACAAAGGATATTCATGTGCAAGTCTAACAATCATCAAAATTCAGGTCCATATGCGTAGTGAGATCAAAATTCTCTTTGAATAAAAGCCACTACTATAATTCATTCTTTATCAAGTTTGAACTCATAAAAAAAAATTAGCTCATGATATTCGGACAATTCAAGTGTTAGTTTCAGCACACAACATGCAAATAAAACAAGTAAAACATGCAAGACACTCCCCCAAACTTAAATCAAACATAGTCCTAATGTTTAAAAGAATCAAAAGGGAAACAATAAACTCCCCTGATCAATACCTTTGCATGAGGACTGAGGTCATTAGCTCTTTAAAGTTCCATTACTGTAGGGGTTTATCGCTCATAAAATAGTCGACTCGAGAAATAAACAAAATACGAACAAAATCCGAAATTAAACAAATCTAAATAGCAAAAGACATGCTTTGGTTGCCTCCGAAGAATCGCTGATTTCTAGTCGTCGGCTTGACCATCAGAAGCAACCATCAAAGAGCGGCTGCCACCCATAGTAAGTATCATATGATACCATGAATGGGTCTTCATTCAGTATGCCCTCAAGCTTGGCAAGGTATGAACAATGTAAATCAAAATATCCGACTTGAGAGGTAATAAAAACTAAAAACAAAAACTATAAATCAAATAAACTACATAACAAAAAGATATGGCTTGGGTTGCCTCCAAAGAAGCGTTGATTTCTAGTCTTCGACTTGACCATCAGAAGCAATCATCAAAGAGTGGCTACTGCCCATAGTAAGTACGTATGATATCACGAATGGGTCTTCATTCAGTATGCCTCAAGCTTGGCAAGATTGTTCCATTATAAGTTTGTCACTCCAACAACTTCCTTCATGAATTGATAAGTATAGGAGAAGGATTCTTAGTTTGGCTTCATCTCGTGGAGGGTGTAGTGTGGTAAAGTTGGCATCGATGAAAAGAAAGGATCCACATATTGCATAGGACATGTCACCAGCGATGGGTGCTCATCAGTATGTTCGAAAATCTCCTCCAACATCACACTTGGCTCATCTTCCCATGGGAACTCCTCCGATAACGTCTTTGAAGTAGGCTCAATCACTTGAGGAGGCTCAAGTTTCCTTAACTCTTCCACGCTGGTAGGATCACTCCACCAAACTTGTTTGGTTGAGTGATCATCGTCAAGTACCCCAACTTGATTTGTCACCTCTTGATTGGTAGGTCTCGTCTCATCCTCTTGGTAGCTTGCTGATAATGTTTCCATGAGGATCGCCATTTGCTGCTCCAGGCAACGTACGGATTTTTCTGGCTATCAATCCTTATCTATAATGATGCCATGAATCTGAGTAACGTATCCTCCATATGAGCATTGACTTCTACAGATCTGTCACTCTCCTCTCCGTGATGTTCAAGTGGTTGGTGTGTAAAATGAGGGTAGTGAGGCTCTGGTGGGTATTTGTGGCTCAACCATACAGTGAATGATTCCAATTCCACTGGTAGTCGAAGTTAGCCATATCATTAAACATTTGCAAGACACTGTCTTCATCTCTATCAACTAGGGGACTACCAGTTGCCAAAGCTCCGTTGAATACCCATCCTTGTGTATGCATCCAATTCACTATAGAAATATTGCAGAAGGGTGTAGTGTGGAAAGTCGTTATACCAGAACGTGTTTGCCAAATTGTTGAATTTCTCCCACGCTGCATAGAACGACTCTGAATGTTGTTGGACAAAACTTGTAAAGCTTGGACAAAACTTGTAAAGCTTGTTGATGAAATATCCCAAGTACCTTGCAAGACAAATAAAACAAAAACAAAATAAAAAATATATATTTTTAATATATAACCAACAATGGTTAAATTACAGACAAAGAATCTCGTATGATATTACTAAAATTAATCCCCGACAACGGCACCAAAAACTTAATCACGATTTATTTAAACAATAAATTCTAATGTTGCGCGATTATACCACAAGTGCAAGGGAGTCAAGTTTTAGTATAGTATTTTGAAGAATAGGTTGTCGAACCCACATGGACTAACTGTAAGTACCAAATAAGACGCTTTTAACTATATTTAACCTATGAATATGAATTCAATAAAATAGTAATTATAAACTATTACAAATGATCCAACCAAGTAAACCAAAGATGACGGGAAAAATCCACTAGAAAAGATTATCAAGACGCTAGTTCACCAATGTAAATCCCCTATGACTCTCAATGAATATCCATATATCTCTAAGGTGTCGGGTTTTCCTAAATTATCTAAAATACTCTCTCGAGCTATAGTATAACTTATTATCAAATTGCAGTAATTCACTCTCGTGTACCACACCTTCAATATTACCTATGGCGCTATGAAAACTATTAACTTTCGATTACTAGATATCTATGGCTATCAAATGTATATTTGATCTCATCTCTCGATCTCAATCTGAAATCCACGACACAATTTACTAGTTTGAATCATAATATCATCTCTCGATCTCAATCATGATAGCTAAAATTAATTCAAAGGTAGCTACTACCTTGAAAGCATAAAGAACATAAATCATGCACATAATGAAAATTTAATAGAAAAGTTATAGGATCAAACTAATGGATCCCTGGTCTTGATAAATAACTTTAATTCCTCATATAAATCAAAACAAAGCAAAACTAATAATTAAAGACAAAGAAAAACTCTCGATGTTTAATTCGTTCGTAGATCCTCGCTTCATCTCTTGCTTCTTCCTCGATTGTCTCCTTTAATCTCTTTGTTGAAATTGTTCCAAATTCTAGGGTGTTTAATGGATGGAAGTGAATGTTGGTGAAGGTGGATGGGTGATGGAGGCTACATCCTAGGTCAAAATATGGTGTAATGTCTGATATTTTCGTCCATGCTAATTATAGAGGAGAGAAAAATAGGTAGTGTCCTTGTTATAATCAAACTCTATAAGGAAATATTTTTCAACTTTTCTGCCATAGGAAGTCGATTTCTTCATGAATGGAAATAGAGTTCCTGTTTTTACATTATTATTTGATTATGATTGTTGGCTAGGTTTGTTTCTCAAGACTAGGGGATCCCATGTTTGAACCTATAATTTAATTAACGTTTTTGATTAATTTTTACAATTCTATGTGCATAATTTATTGTTCTTCATGCTTTTGTGGGTTTGGCCACCTATGAATGATATATATATTGCGACTGATGTTGACCATACGATATTTCAATACGATATAATAAATTAGGCCGTGTGTTTTAGATTGAAATTGACCAAGTAAAATCTATCACACATGTAATAGATTTACCAAAATTGAAGGCTATTAATTTTCATATATAGTCATGCGATATTGATTGTTCAATAAGGATACAGAAGTAATTTATTGTAACGTTAATATTAGACTTGTTATAGTTTGACCATAGTATAACAAATGTATTAGGAAAATTGTCACCTTAGAACGTAGGACTTTTAATCATAATTAATAGGAGAATTATGGGGGATTACATCGGTGAACCGAAATCCTGATAATTGTTTCTATCGAATTTCTTCATTCTCTTATCGCTTGTTGGGTTCTTAGTCAATTTAATATAATAATCACTTATAAATTATCAGTTAAATATAGTTAAACTACTTGAAATTGGTATTTACTTATATTCCATGTAGGTACGACATCCCTGCTTTTATAAACTATATTAAAACTTGATGATCGTGCACTTGCGATATAATCGCGCTACACTGAAATTTTAATGTTTGAATAAATAGTGATCAGGTAGCGGTTGCGGATCCCCGGTAATCAAACACACAAAAAAAGGTAGATCCCAATAAATAAGATCTCAAAATAAAGAAGATGGCAGTTGCAAAATAAAGCGCTAGATAAAACGATAAACTTCATGGGATGGAATGGGTGGATGTTTCCTTTGAAAACCAATTTTCTTCATTTTGCAATGTAAGTAAAGAAAGAATAAGATAAGTGCCAGCCTTGCTTCGACACATTCCTTCACAAATTATGCTTCCTCACACCCTTTTCTGTTCTTATTTATCAGGGCAGCAAAATTTCAACCTATTATGGTATTAAAACGAAGAAATTAATACTGCAATATATGCTTTATGAGGTGATCACCGCTTCGAATCCTCCCACCCACATCTTAGCCTCTGCAACGACAATCTCTTGATCATGTTCAATAGTCTTGTTTTTTATTCCTTTTAACTCAGTTTTCCCCTCCTTCTCCCTTGGCTATATGATCTTTAATCAACCTATGAATATTGGGTTGTCAAATAGCATGTACAATGTCACTCATGCTAGGCTGAGCTTGCGCTTATTCCTGGAGATACATTGATGACATTCTATGGTTCTGCTTAAGTTTGAGAATCAGCCTTTTAGTCATGGATCTGCGAGATTCCTGACTTCTGTCACTCTCTTTTTTTTTATCGGTAAATAAAATTATAACACAATCAGAGATTCAACAAGTGCAAAAAACACATAGGAAAAGACAGTAAGAAGTCAAACCAAAAAATCCTAGGAACAGGCTCCCGGGAATTGGTTGTGAATGCAATGTAAAACATGTACTTGTACCTTTCGAAAGCATTCATCAGGAGTAGTATACTTCCCTTCAAAGCAGATCATGTTACGAGCAGTCCAAATCTGATAGACTGCAGCAGCAAAGGCCATAGTGCGAGCTGACGCTGTCATAGATGAGCCACAATATTTCTTCTTGAACCACTTTAGAGCACTAAGCAGGGTCCACATACTGTGAGTCATGCCTAGCCAAACCCGAACCAAGTTCCAGAGTTCTTACTAAAATGACTGATGTGACTAGAAATAGACACATCTATTGCATTTAATTGTCTACGAGTTGGTAGGTTTTGATGGATAATTTGATACGTATGCTACCTAATCGTACATTTGTGTAATTGTAGGTACAATCGAAGAAAACGAGCTAACAATGATGTGTAAAGACCAAGAAAAGACATGAACATGACAAGGACTCAAAATTGATCAAGAAAATGGCAAAAACGTAATTTTGGAGGTGGCGATCGATCACATGGAAGAGGCAATCGATCGCCTATGGACAGAAACTTTTGCAACAAAATTGACGAAGCAGCGATCGATCGCCACTTTATAGCGATTGATTGCCTGAGGCTACTGGTGGGAAGCGATCGATCACCACTTTATAGCGATCGATCGCCTCAAGCTTTTTGCTGAAAAAAAATAAAGAAGCGATCGATCGGTAGAAGCAAGGTCGATCGCCGCAGAGTCCGAGAATTTGGAAACTAAGTCTTTTACGATGTTTAAAAGATTGTAACCTAAATATTTAGCCTCCATAACCTTGAACTCGATTTTTACACCTCTTCTCAGAGATTTTTCGAGACTTTAGATTAAGTTAGGTTTTTAGAATAATTTTCTTTCAAGTTTTGTCAAGAACAACGCGAAGAACGGAACCGTAATCGATAAGCCGGAATCGTGATTCGTCTTAGTAATTTCTTTCCTTTGTTTATTTAATGATTTCGAACCATATTTTGTTGTTTTTAGATTCAATTATGCTAGGCTAAATTCATAGATTCTTGGTTTAGGGGATACTTGCTTTTGGAATTGAATCTCTTGTGAGAATTTTGATTTGCTTATTGAATTTGATTTCGATTTCAATTCTGTTTCTTGGTATCGAATTGAATGATTATTGTGTTTGTTTATTAGATTGATCACCTAGTATTCATATGCATAATCGATAGCTAATTAAGAAGCAACTAAGATTAATAATTATCGGCTGTAGGTGTTATTTCATTCTTAGGAGAAATGATTGGGTAATCAATAGTTAACGGCTGTAGTTTCTATTGATTAGATTTATCGAACTCAATAATTTTGAGATCTATCATTGATTTAATCATTAACGGCTGTAGTTTTGATTAGAGATTTGATAAGGGGTCGAATTGAATGTTGTTTTCTCTTTGACTACGATTAAGGTGGGTAGGAATTAAATTTCCAATCGATGAATAATTGAAAGAATTCGAATTTTAGTAATTTGATGATCAAGAGAGAATTTTCCAAAAGTAAAGTTGACCGACAACCAAGAATCGCTTCGCTCTCATAAGTTTAAACCGTTTTAGTTAATCTCGTAAATTAGTTTAATTCTTAAAATTTGTTTAGTAGTAATCACTCAACCCAAAACCCCTTTTTCGTTACTATTTGTTTTTAAGTTGACACGAAAAGATACTACCTTCCCTGTGGGATCGATCCCTACTCTCGCTACTACATACTTTTGCTATTAACTTGAGAAGGGTTAATTTGGGCGTACGCGATAAACGCTACCAAATTTTGGCGCCGTTGCCGGGGAAGGCATTGGTATAATTTCGTGTTAATTTTTTTATTTTAGTTGTTATCCCGCACTACTACTGTGGTTTGTTGATGAGTACAGGTGAACCCTCTGATCACGAAGAGAATATTTACTACGATCCTGAGATCGAGAGGACACTACATCGGAGAAGAAGAGAAGCAAGGTTACTTGAGGAAGAAGAGAGGAACATGATGGCTGCGAATCAAAGCTTGAGGCAGTTGGCGAATCCTAACTTGGATCAACAACCTCTCTGCATCACTTTCCCTGCCCTGACTAATAACGTAAATTTCGAACTCAAGTTTGGTTTAATTCACTTATTGCCAGCTTTTCATGGTCTTGCAGGAGAAAACCCGCACAAGCATTTAATGGAATTCCACGTGGTGTGCACTACTATGAAGCCGACCGGAATCACTGAGGATCAAATAAAGTTAAGAGCCTTTCCATTTTCTCTAAAGGACGCTACAAAGACTGGCTATTCTACTTACCATCCGGATCGATCACCACGTGGACGGACTTAAAAAGAGTATTCCTGGAGAAGTATTTTCCTGCTTCAAGGGCGACTAACATAAGGAAGGAAATCTACGACGTGAAGCAGTTCCACGAGGAGTCACTGCATGAGTACTGGGAACGATTCAAGAAGTTGTGTGCAAGTTGTCCACAACATCAGATAAGTGAACATCTGCTGATTCAATATTTCTATGAAGGTTTGCTTTCTGGTGACAAGAACTTGGTGGATGCGGCAAGCGGAGGAGCATTTATCGACAAGACAACGGAGGAGGTGAGAAGTTTGATAGCTAACTTGGCGGCCAACTCCCAACAGTTTGGACATGTTCGCCATGGACAACCGCAAAGAAAAGAGGTAAACGTATCAAACCTGGAACAACAACTGATAGACCTAACTTTTCTTGTGCGTGGTCTTGCAGGTGGAAATGTAGGGAAGATAAAGCCTGGAATCTGTCTGGCTGCGAACCATCCCACGGACGCATGCCCCTCACTACAAGAGACATCCACTGAGCACGTGAATGCAGCGGGAGGATTCCCAGGGCCACCACAAAGGAGTTATGACCATCCACCAAACCACTACAATCAAGGTTGGAGGGACCATCCGAACCAAGGCTATGGAAACCCACATATGCACCAACCCCCACCCTACAGACCACCATATCAGCGACCTCCACCACTTCCAGCGCACCCTCCTTCTGACAGGTTAGAACATAGCATCAAAGTTATTGCTGAAAATAGCTTACAATTTCAACAGGAGACGAGGGCGAGCATCCAGAGCTTGACTACGCAAATGGGACAACTGGCAACTTCTCTCAACAAGATTGAAGCAAGAATCTCAAATGGACTACCTTCACAACCGGAGGTGAACCCCAGGGAAAATGTGAGCGCTATCACTGTGAATGTGAGTGGAGATACAGCTCAAGAAGAGGTGGTACTGACGCCACCCAATAACGAAGAGAAGACGGAGAAGGAGAAAGAAGTTGAAGAACCCATGCAAGAGGAGAAACCACGAGGTAAGTTCCCCAACTTTTCTGAATATAAAAGTGAACCCCCATTCCCCTTTGCATTGAAGATGAATTTGAAGGACAAGGGTCTCAAGAGGCTCTACGAGATGTCCCCACGTTGTAATGAAAAAGATCCACTCAAGGAAGCCAAGAAAGATGATAAGTGCAAGGAACGCGAAGGACAGCCCAAGGTCGAGCTAGGTGAGAATGTTTCGGCGGACATCCAAAGAAGCATCCCCGCTAAATGCAATGACCCTGGTATATTTTCCATCCCATGTATGATTAATGCTAATAGGATTGAGAAGGCTATGCTTGATTTAGGATCTTCTATAAATGTCATGCCTTACTCAATCTATTCTCAACTAAAACTGGGACTTTTAAAAGAAATGACACTGTGATTCATTTAGCTGATAAGTCCACTGTCATACCTAGGGGAATAATAGAGGACGTAATCGTGCATGTAGAGAACTTGGTTTTCCCAGCCGATTTCTATGTCTTAGACATGGAAAATGGTGATCCATCTAGTCTAATCCTTTTAGGGAGGTCATTCTTGAAAACATCAAAATCAGTAATCAATATGAATAGCGGTATGATAACATTGGAGTCTAATGGTAAAGTTGCAAATTCAACATCTATGAACCCATTACGACTCTTGAGCATTCGAGTTACGCTATTGGCATACATGATGATTATGATTCGGATTTTGATAATGATGAGTTGTGGGAAATGGGAAAGGCTACTGATGGCCTTGACGACAACAGAGGTATGGATTCTTACTTAGTGCATACTGGTCATACTATTGCTGCGTTATCTACTCACGATACTGCTGACCCTCTTATTTCTCACTTGCAGGATCGTACCGTTGGAAAGAAGCACCCTCCGGATCGACCATGTCAATCAAGTGACGAAGGAGCAAAGACTGGGGACGACCACTCAAAGATCAACAAGCCGAAATACCGAAGAGTGAAGAAGATATTGAGGTGGTTAAGGAAGGATAGAGCAACACTGCATCAACCACCTGGATAGAGGACTGGCGTCGGGCCACCGACGTTAAAAAGAGGTGCTGCTTGGGAGGCAACCCAAGGGGAGTTAGTTTCCTTTCTCCCCCTTTTTTTTTTTTGCTTTAATAGTTAGACTTTTCTATTTTCTTGTATTTTTGCCTTACATTGGGGACAATGTAAGATTTAAGTATGGGGAGAGCTTAGTAGTGTGTTATTGTTTTTCTTATTTCAAAAATACAAAAAAATCGAAAATTTGAAAATTTTGAGCTCATAGTTAGTAATGAACACATGTTTAGAATCACTAGCCCATGATGAAACCTAATTGATATCATGCATGCTTTTGAACAAAGGTGAATTGTTAACTTTGGAACACTTTGAACTCTAATGCAAAGTTTACTTGAACTTAGTAGTGAATATTTTGAGCACATTATTGTCATGGCTTGTGAAGTGTGCATAGCTTAGTGAAGATTGTGTAAATTTTGTGATAGTCTTAAGAAGTCTCTAATACATGCTAGAACTTAACTACATGCTCTTTGAGGCGTATGTCTAGACTACTTGCAAACATGAAAGTGATATAGGCAATCTTTGATGCGTTTGAGCCTTTCAAGCCTACCATGTAAACAAAATCAATCTCTAGTACCCTTTTGAGCTTTAATGTAAAAGAATGGTTGTATGCTAAGCATACAAACAACCATCATTCGACATTCTTTGACTAGCTTATCATCCTTCCCTAATGAGCCTAAATATGAGTTCTATCCATACCTTTTAAGGGAGTATGATGTATTTCATTCACATGCACTTGGGAATTCATTGGATTATATTTGTGAACTTTATTGTCAAAAGAATGAAATACATGAAAGAAAAGGAATGCCTTGAGAAATTTGAGGAAAATATTACTCCAAGGGGAGCCAAGGCACACAAAAGAAAAGAAGAAAAAAAATGTTGAAATAAACCTTGAAAATTGAACAAGGTTTGAAAAATTCATGCAAGAAGAGAATTTTAGTGTGCACTTCATCATACTCTCTTGTTTGATATATCTCTATCCTCTCTTTCATAAGCCAATACCTAGGCCAAGCTACAAGCTAATAAAGACCTACTTGATTTATGATTGCAAAGTAGCTAAGATAGTGGAGAAGAGTGTGCAAGTGAGCTTATACTTGTGTTAGTGTATGACTTGAACTATTATGACTTTGCATATTTTGGATCTATAATTTGTACACAACACTTGTTTATGACCAAACACACGTTCACTACTGTGTTGAGTATGAAATGTATAGGGATTGAACTTGTTCCACGTTTAACTTTTCACCGCCTTTCATAGCTGTGCATGTTAAAATTGTTGAGGCATTAAAGTGAGGACAAGTTGCTTTGTTATGAACCTATGAGCTAACCAAAAATATTGTAGTTTTTATTTGTTTACTCGAGGTCGAGTAAAGAGTAAGTATGGGGGAGTTTGATATGACTAGAAATAGACACATCTATTGCGTTTAATTGTCTACGAGTTGGTAGGTTTTGATGGATAATTTGATACGTATGCTACCTAATCGTATATTTGTGTAATTCTAGGTACAATCAAAGAAAACGAGCTAAAAATGATGTGTAAAGACCAAGAAAAGACATGAACATGACAAGGACTCAAAATTGATCAAGAAAAGGGCAAAAACGTAATTTTGGAGGTGGCGATCGATCGCATGGAAGAGGCAATCGATCGCATATGGACAGAAACTTTTGCAACAAAATTGACGAAGCAGCGATCAATCGCCACTTTATAGCGATCGATCACCTGAGGCTACTGGAGGAAAGCGATCGATCGCCACTTTATAGCGATCGATCGCCTCAAGCGTTTTGCTGAAAAAAAATAAAGAAGTGATCGATCGGTAGAAGCAAGGCGATCGATCGCCGCAGAGTCCGAGAATTTGGAAACTAAGTCTTTTACCATGTTTAAAAGATTGTAACCTAAATATTTAGCCTCCATAACCTTGAACTCGATTTTTACACCTCGTCTCAGAGATTTTTCGAGACTTTAGATTAAGTTAGGTTTTTAGAATAATTTTCTTTCAAGTTTTGTCAAGAACAACGCGAAGAACGGAACCGGAATCGATAAGCCGGAATCGTGATTCGTCTTAGTAATTTCTTTCCTTTTGTGTATTTAATGATTTCGAACCATATTTTGTTGTTTTTAGATTCAATTATGCTAGGCTAAATTCCTAGATTCTTGGTTTAGGGGATAATTGCTTTTGGAATTGAATCTCTTGTGAGAATTTTGATTTGCTTATTGAATTTGATTTCGATTTCAATTCTGTTTCTTGGTATTGAATTGAATGATTATTGTGTTTATTTATTAGATTGATCACCTAGTATTCATATGCATAATCGATAGCTAATTAAGAAGCAACTAAGATTAATAATTACCGGCTGTAGGTGTTATTTCATTCTTAGGAGAAACGATTGGGTAATCAATAGTTAACGGCTGTAGTTTCTATTGATTAGATTTATCGAACTCACTAGTTTTGAGATCTATCATTGATTTAATCATTAACGGCTGTAGTTTTGATTAGAGATTTGATAAGGGTCGAATTGAATGCTGTTTTCTCTTTGACTACGATTAAGGAGGGTAGGAATTAAATTTCCAATCGATGAATAATTGAAAGAATTCGAATTTTAGTAATTTGATGATCAAGAGAGAATTCCAAAAGTAAAGTTGACCGACAACCAAGAATCGCTTCGCTCTCATAAGTTTAAACCGTTTTAGTTAATCTCGTAAATTAGTTTAATTCTTAAAATTTGTTTAGTAGTAATCACTCAACCCAAAACCCCTTTTTCTTTACTATTCGTTTTTAAGTTGACACGAAAAGATACTACCTTCCCTGTGGGATCGATCCCTACTCTCGCTACTACATACTTTTGCTATTAACTTGAGAAGGGTTAATTTGGGCGTACGCGATAAATGCTACCAATCACATTTGAAAAACAGATGGTCATGCGAGTCAATACCATTGGTACACAGCTTGCAACTCTTATCAGCAACAAAAGGTAATCTGCCAGTAGTCTGCAGCCTCCCATGCGCCCCTAACCAGAGAGTAAATGAGTGCTTTGGGAGGATTTGCGCTGATGTGACTAGAAATAGACACATCTAGTATGCTTAATTGTCTACGATTTGGTATATTTTGATGGATAAATTGATACATATGCTACATAGTCGTATATTTGTGTATGTAGGAAAATGTGAAGAAAGCAAGCTAAAATGATGAAAGAATGAGTAAAGTTGAAGAAAAGAGGAAAAAACCGGAATCCAAGACACATCTTGCTCCTTTCTCCTCATATTTCTATATGTTTGAGCCACGTTTTGGAAATGTGGTTCATAGAAAAGTTGTATAACTTTCTATTATCTTTGCGGGGACAGCTGATTCATCGAATTCGGAGTTTGTACGAGAAAGTTACGGCCAAAATACAAAACTCGCTAGAAAAATGGAAGACATGTGTAATTACGCCATTATGAGGCGTAAATACGCCAATGCTACGGCAATTGAAAAATCTGAAAAATTGAAATAGGCGTATTTACGCCACTTTGACGCGTAAATATGTCAGAAATGCGGGAAGCCATAATTTTGACACATCATCAGGCGTCTTTACGCCATTTTGAGGCGTAGCTACGCCAGAAGAGTTTTGGAAAGTTTGGATTCTTGATTTCTTTCCTTCCTACATGGGCTCTAACCTACCCCATCAGCCTCCCCTACATATAGAACTTGAAAATCAGACCTTTGGAATATGAGGTAGAGTAGGTAGAATAGTTTTAGACTAGTTTTTATTTTCCTTTCAATTTTGTTGAAGAACGCTACGAAGATCGAAGCGAAGGCGGGATTGACACCTCGACGAGCGGAGATCGGATTAGTTTTCTTTCCTTTGTTTTTATTTATCGTTTTGCTTTAATTATGTATAGCTAGTTTTTAATTCTTGGTTGAGGAAGACAAATCCTTGGATTATTTATCTTGGGGAGCTTCTTATGCTTTTAATTATCGATTTTATTGAATAGCATTGTTTTTCTGATTTTGTTGATATGATTGATGTTTGTTTATTGGATTGACAACCTAATAACTTGCATGCAATCTAATGCTAAATTTGATAATTGTTTGATTAATCGAATTTACGAAGCAACTAAGATTGATAATTGTCTGCTGTTGGTGTTATTAAATTCTTAGGGAAAACAATTGACTAAATTTATATGAACCGCTTGTGTTTATATGATTTAGATTCATCGCTCACTAATTTTGAATGTTGTCATGATTTTAATCTTGAATATGCATATAGAGATTGATTGATTGATGAAAGTTAAATTAGGACGCTTGGACTAATTGACTATGAATAGGTGATGGAGGAATTAGATTTCCAATTGATGAATATTCAAGTAAAATTGAGTCTTTTGTGAATCGATGAAATAGATGATAATATCCAAGGTAGAGTCGACCGATACCAAGAATCGTTTTCATTAGTTAATCTTTGTTTAATTTTAATTAGTATAATTCAACCTCACAACCCCATCCTTTATTATTCATTTGTTTTGATTTTCGTTAACACAAAGATTCACACCTCCTCGTGGGATCAATCCCTACTCACACTAACTACATTATTGTTATCAATCTTGAGGTTTGAGTGGGGTTAATTTGAGCGTACACGATAAACGCTACCATGCGCCTCCAAACAACCGAAGTCAATACAACAGGTGATGCACGCGGCCTAAAGAAATTATAGGCATTATCATGGCCCTTAGTTCCAAACCAACAATTCATACGAGTAGCAGCAGTATCTGTATTGCTCGTAGCCGAAAGTAGCTCATCCTTTATCAGGAGGATGCGCTTAATCAATGGATAGTCCAAGCACCTGGGTGCCCATGACCATATGTCATCCGATCTTAGATAGATGTGATGGATCCATTTTAGCCATAGCGACTCCCTATTGGATTGAATATCCCATAGAACCTTAGCCAGTAACGCTTTATTCCAGCTACGCAGGTCCCTCAGCCCAGCACCTCCTTCAGTTTGGTCCAAACACTTTGATGCCCAAGAGATAGGGGGTTCTTGGAGTTCCAAATAAAGGAACGACATAGAGCATTAATCCGATCAATAACCCCAAAAGGAGTAGGTAAGATAGACAGCCAAAAACATTCAACACCTTGAAGAACAGATCGAATAAGCTCAAGCTTCCCCGCATATGATAATGTGCGCTTCGGCCAACAATTGAGTTCAAGATAGAACCATAGTCTGAAAACTTGAGTTTATATGTTGCAATAGGAATGCCAAGATAGCGAAAAGGCAATGTACCAAGAGTGAAACCTGTTATTTGCAAAAGATCAGATCAGAATTGCTCAGAGATGCCAGCAGTGTAGAGGCTGGACTTTAGAGGATTGGCGTGTAGGCCATCACAGGATCCGAAGTCAGCAAGACACTTCGAAATGATGGCCACAGATGTGACATCTGCTCGACCAAAGAAAGAAGTCTGCATATGCTAGGTGAGTGATACATGTACCTCCACATAGAGGGTGGAAGTCGAAATTCGGATTTGAAACTCCCTTGAGCATGAGCGTGGAAAGATATTCGACAAATATAGCAAATAGAAAAGAAGATAGATGATCTCCTTGCCTAAGCCCTTTTTTGCCTTGGAAGTAACCAAATAAGCCCCCACTAATGGAAATGGAGAAATAGGTGGTAGCAACACACTCCATGATCCACTCAGTAAAGCACATTGGAGTCCCAGACCACAAAGCATAGCACATAGGAAATCCCAATTGACTGTATCAAAGGCTTTCTGAAGGTCAACTTTGAGAATGCACCTCAGAGAGACTCTTTTTCTATTATATTTCCGAAGTAGCTCTTGCGCCAAGTGGATATTGTCCGTGATTGAACGCCCCTTGACAAAGGCTCCTTGAGATTTATCAATGATCAAATCCATCACGGTTGAAAGTCTAGAAGCCAGAATCTTGGAAATAACCTTGTAAACAGTGTTACAACACGAAATTGGCTGATAGTCATTGACACGGGATGCATGAGTGGACTTTGGCACT
Source organism: Haberlea rhodopensis (assembly GCA_907163345.1). NCBI lineage: Eukaryota > Viridiplantae > Streptophyta > Magnoliopsida > Lamiales > Gesneriaceae > Haberlea > Haberlea rhodopensis. The sequence goes on from CAJQUN010000013.1 coordinate 2,714,863, forward strand.
AGAGTGATAAGTACGTGGTTAAGTTGCTTCAATAGGCGGCCGGTCGAAAAGAATTCCTGAACAGCTGCCACAAGATCCTCGGAAATGATGCTCCAAGATTTCTTATAGAAGTGAGAGTTAAACCCATCCGGACATGAGGCCTTGTCATCCCCAATATCAAAAAGAGCCATTTTATTTTCAGCCAAAGATACATCAGCAATAAAGTTAGCCCCTGATCATGGAGGAGCTTTGGCCCAAAATTCAGCACACCCTCATCAAGTTGGGAGCATATAGTTGAGGTACCCAGAAGAGTGGTGTAGAAACTGGTAAATTCCTCAGCCACATTCGTAATACTCTCTGTGTAGTCCACACTGTCTTTCATGATAAATGTTATACAATTGCGCTTCCCATTACGTTTGGCCAGATCATGGAAGAAACGAGTACAACGGTCACCATCTTTAAGATATCTACATTTAGATTTTTACGAGAAGAAAGATTTCTCATCATCAGCAAGTAGCCAAGCGTTTTTCCTCATGGCCGAAAGACAGTCCATACCTATAGGAGCCACCGAGTCATGTTGCATCAATGGTTCCTGTAATTGGTCCAATTCCTGCTTAGCCTGGGTAGCACGCGCAGTTATGTTGGAGAAATGTATCTGATTAAGCTTCTTTAACTCCAATTTAAGCAACTTCAACTTACCACAGAGGATAAATTGCTTAGAGCCATAAAGTGAAGACCCCCAAGAGCTCAAGACTGTGTCCGCAAAAGAATCGTGCAATGACCACATGTTATAGAATTTGAAGGGTCTCATAAGTCGTGAACTCTGCTGCAGCAAGGAGACAATGCATAAAGAGTGGTCGGACAGACATCCCGGAGGAAGGAAGTGGGCCGAAGCACGCCAATCAGAGGCCCACCAGTTGTCATTAACCATAGCTCTATCAATTTTTGATAGGACGGAGTTATTGGTCCATGTGAAGAAACAACCAAATGATGGCAAATCAGATAGCCCAGCTTCCGAGCAGCAAAGAGAAAAATCCGAGTCTCATAAGTTGTAACCGGTAGGCCAAACATTTTATCTTCAGGTAGCAAGATGCTATTAAAGTCTCCCATAACTAATCAAGGCTGGCTGGTACAAGAGCCCAATGCACGCAAGGAATCCCAGAGCGTTTGGCGAGATACAATGGAGTGTAGACCATATATAGCTGATCTGAAAAGTAATTATGGAGACCAAACAAGTGACCAAACAATTCAAATGTTGTGAAGACCTCAACCAAAGTAACAGCTGGGTTCCACAGTAGGAGTATGCAACCCCATGAGTGATGGTGAAAGTTGTTATCTTGACACCAAGAAGGTAATCGAAGGCGGAGGAAAGTAAAAATATCCTCTACCTTGAGCTTAGTTTCAAGTAGGCAAAGCAAGTCTAAGTGATGGGCTCTAATTAAATCCACAACATCCTTTGTTTTAGAGGCTTGTTGAAGCCTCTAATGTTCCAAGAGCCGAGTTTCATTGGGCTGGAGGGGGCAATGGATCTTGCCGACAATCCAAATTGGTTTTTGATTTTTTCTTCTTTTCCCTCTTCTTCCCAAAGTTGGTTTGGGCATTAAGCCTTTATTCTAAAGTTTGAACTACATTACCCACTCCTGTATTACCCTTACCAGAGGGCGTGTCCATTTTTTCCTTCCCTTAAATGATTGCCCCAACGGCTCCGGGGTGCTGGATTCACCCGCAGCCATCCACCCTTCATCATTGGGATCAAATTCATTGGTAACTAAGGGTTGCCCATCCATAGTGATATGGGTAGGGATATTTTCTTGGGGACCTTCGTAGTAGCTTTCGGCCCCGCAGCTTTGGGATGAGGAGTGATATCATTGAACACATGTGGTTGGACATGGATGGTGTCAACGATGTGCTCAGGAACATCAACAGACTCAACGACAATCTGCACATGATTTGGTTGTGTAGGCACTGATGAATACTGATCGCTTTTATTTTAAACAATTAATTCCAGTGTAGCGATTTTGTACCGCAAGTGCACAGTGTCAAGTTTAGTATAGTGATTTAGAAATAGGGATGTCGTACCCACAGGGACTAACGTATAAGTACCAAATAAAATTAGAAAAATTATATTTAGCCTACGAAATATATGAATAATTATCTAATTAAAATAAAAACTCAAAATTAAATCAACTCCTTTGAAGATGCAAAGGAATTCCACTCGAGAAATTTATCAAGATGTTGGTTCACTTATGTTATCGTTAATGATTTGTTTGTAAAAACAATTACTAACCAATTAATTCTTAAGGTTACGGATTCCCTAATATAATCAATACACTTTCTCAAGCTATATTGAAACTAATATTAAATTGAAACAAGTAACTCTCGTTCACTTAAACAAATTTAATATTGCATAAATCTCGATGAAAACCGTTAACTTTAAATCTTTCAATTCAAAGTGATCACGTATGTGATTTAATCTCTCGATCTAAATGTTTAACATACAACATGAATTATTATAGCGTATTATAATTTTATCTCTCGATCTCAATTATTATTCACAAATCAATCAAAGGTAGCAAGGCTTTGATAGCATTAAGAGTATAAATCATGCACAAAAGAATTAATCCACTCAAACAACATTCAAATCAATAACTCAATCATAATCTTCCCTAACCTTGATAAAATAAACTTATTTTATATTCAAATCAAACTAACATGATGAATAATTGTTTCTCAACCTCATAAACATCAATGAATTCGAAAATCAAAATAAATAAAGCTCAGAAGTACGATAACGTAGGAGTTGAATCCGTGCGTTGAAACATTACTTCTTCCCTTGCTTCCTTCCTTGCACTTCAAAGGCTTTTTCTCTTAATTTGTATGGATGTTGGAGGATGAAAGGAGGCTGATTTATGGTATATGATGTGATATTGGTTTCTTCAAATTCGTGCCCTAGGTCTCTTATTATAGAAGAGGAGGTGGATGGAAGTGTTCCCGATAGATCAAACTCAAACAAGTCTTTTTTTTTTCTGAAAATTCTGTTGCTCGATCGATCGGTAAAATTGTCACGATCGATCGACCACTCTTATTTCTCGTCCAGGAATTCTTCTGCCGCGCTCGATCGATCGAGCATCAACTTTCGATCGATCGAGCATTCTTCAATCTTGCTTGATAAATCTCTGCCATGCTCGATCGATCGAGCTCCTCTTTTTCTTGTTGGCCAAAACTCTGTCTCCTTCGATCGATCGCGCTCCACTACCGATCGGTCGGTTATGTCAGATTCCAACTTCTTCATTTCTTGCCTCGGTTTGATCTGTTTTCGTCTTTCTAGCTTAATTCTTCTACTTCCCACCTAGATTCCTGAAACAACCAAATAAATACCAAAAAAGTGTAACATCATCCAGGAATCAAAATCAACACGAAAATATATACATATCATTGCAAAAATACACGTAATATTCATCCATATCAAATGCTTAAAAATGTACACATGTTAAATGTTGAAAGTGTCATTTTACATTCTATGTTTCATTAAATTCCCTAGTTTGCATCAATTTATTACCTTTTGTAGTTAAAATATGATTGTTGTATTATAGTATTAATCAGTTGTTTTTACAGGTTCGATAAAAAAATCATAACTCGAGTTTGAAAACTTGGATTGAGGTGCTTCTTGAACCTATATAAAGCTAAGCTCAATACCTACAACATGGGAGAATACATGGAAGTGAAATTGATTTTACAATTGGGAGAAAAAATTACAACAAAGAAAAGATGCAACAAAGAAAATCTGTTTGGCTATACCTACGTATTTGGACCGTATCTCATTGAATACCTGGTCAAATGAAAAACTTCATTATACAAAAGTTTACGTAAACAACCTGGGCTACAATTGTTATTCTTTGGCCGAAATGAGATTCGGAGTGTAAGGCCATCAAAATGGCGCTGCAAGATAGATGGATGCATGATTGATAAAAGTCAAGAGTGATTGCTATTATTTGAATAAAATATTATCCCAACTTGTAATTTTCTTCCCTAATTTTACCTATAAATAGAGATGAGTATTGATGCATTGTGATATCCCTCATTTTAAGAAATAAAACATTGTTTCATAATTTTTCTCTCTTATTCTCTTTTTCTCCACTTAAGAAAATATTTTCTTATGTTTAGTATATATTCCAAGTTCTTAAATTCTATCACGAAGAACTAATTTCTACAAGTTGAGATGAAAAGGTGAAGCTCTTGGTATGGTAATAAAGTTAATAAAAAAAATATAATCCATGTTTATATTATATATTATGTGTTATATTTATGTTCTTGTTTAATTTTTGTTACATCCTAGTTATAAGTGGAGGTTTTAATTTATTGTTATCTTTAACATATTAAATTCTTGGTACCATATAGACGTTGCATGATTACGTCGGCAGTTCTATTGTTAAAACCTTGATTTATTATTGTTTATTAGATATGATAAATTAAACACCATTTGAAAGTGGGAGTTTTGATTTATTGTTGCTTATTTATTTATAATCTCTAATGCTTGGTACCACTTAAATGTTTGCTAGGCGTTGGCCAGCCGTTTAAAGTGGTTACCTTGATTTGTTGTTTACATAATAGCACAATAAATACTTAACAATATTTATAAGTTTTTGTATATAATATAAGTGATATATTAATAAGTATATTGGAACCATTTATGGAGTCCAATAATATTAATAAACATTAACTTTATTAAAAATACCAAGAGTGGATCCTTTAATCTCAACTACTTTTATAAAATTTGAATATTTCAATTTCCAGAAATAAATCACACATTCAACCATCTTCTAAATTTCATCACTTACATAAATGTATGGATATGTGACTTACTTTATCTTCACCGAGGATAGAATACTCGGACCTCCGTTTTATACTACTTGCAGACAACCTGCACTTGTGTGTGCGACATTAAAGTTGTAGCAAGTTTTTGGCACCGTTGCCCTGGAAGTATAATTTAAATTCACGTCTCTAAGTTTTTTTTTTTTTAACTTTTGTCATTTGCAGTAATTGTTTTTCTCTCTTAACATTTACATGAATGTTTGGAAACGATCATCTAGTGACAGACTTATTCGTAAAAACCAACCATTTTCACAAAACATGGAAGAACCTATCAACCAAATGGAAGACACACAAGACAATCAACAGAATCTTGATCAAAGAAGAACACTGAGAGATCACATGAACCCAACAAGAACTAGTGCACCATCATGTCTAGTGTTTCCCCCCGATGCATCCCAATTCAATTTTAAGCCTGGTATTATCCAACTCTTGCCTAACTTCCATGGCTTAGACTCTGAAAATCCTTATCTTCATCTCCGAGAGTTCGAAGAAGTATGCAATACTTATAATGAATCAAATTGTAGCATGAACACCATCAGGCTCAAGCTTTTTCCTTTTTCTTTAAAAGATAAAGCTAAAACATGGCTACAAAATCTTAGGTCAGGATCAGTTCGAACATGGGATGAGATGCAACAACAATTTTTGTAAAAATTCTTCCCGTCTCACAGGACAAATTGTTTCAAAAGACAAATGATCACTTTTACTCAAAAACAAAGGGAAACTTTTTAGCAATGTTGGGATAGGTACAAAGAGTTGCTTAATACCTATCCACACCATGGTTTTGAGATATGGAGACTAGTTTCTCAATTTTATGAGGGCTTAACACCAAAAGATAGGCAAATGGTTGAGTTAATGTGTAATGGAACATTTGAAGATAAAGATCCAAACGAAGCAATTGAATATCTAGAAGCATTAGCTGAGAATGCTCAAAATTGGGACACTGTAAGCACAATCGAGTCAGCAGTCAAAATTCAAGCTCCCACATCTGGTGGGGGCAAGTACATTCTTACAAATGAACATGATATTCAAGCCAGATTTGCATCTGTATCCAGGAAAGTAGAGGCACTAAAGTTGAAAAAGAATGGTCAAACAAAATCTGTCCAAGAAATTGTGTGTCATATTTGTGAAACAGATTTTCCAACATTGCCTTCCTTCAAAGAATGTCTACATGAACAAGCCAATGTTTTGAACACCTTCAGGAGGCCAAACTATTATCCATATTCCCAGACCTACAATCCAGGTTGGAGAAATCACTCAAATCTTAGTTGGAGGAATGATAACACCACACAACCTTCTCAACCATATTTTCAAAATCATCAAAATCTTCTAGGATATGCACCCTATGTTGCCCCACCTAAAAGGAATTTTGAAGAAACATTGCATGCATTCATTGCAAAGCAAGATTCTATCAATACACAAACTGTCCAAACCATGACAGATTTGAAAGACACTCCTGCAAAATTTGCATCTGCATTAATCATTCATGAAAAGGGTAAATTTCCTTCACAACCACAGCCTAATCCGAGAGATCAACAAATTGGAACTTCTGGAAACCAACCAACAGATCATGTCAAATCGATTATTACTCTTCGCAGTGGTAAAATTGTTGTCTATTGTTGAACCGTGTGAAGATGATGGTAAGTCACATTCAAAGGGTAAGGAAGAGATTGAAACTCTACCATGTGAAGAAGATGTTCAAACCAAAGTGGTGCCACCATTCCCTCATGCATTAAAAAATTCAAAAAAATTAAATATGAATTCTGATATTTATAAGATTTTCAAGCTGGTAAAAGTCAACATTCCTTTATTAGATGCGATAAAACATGTACCATCTTATGCCAAATTTTTGAAAGACTTGTGCACTGTGAAAAGAAAACTGACTGTGAAAAAGAAAGCCTTTTTAGCAGAACAAGTAAGTGCTATCATTCAAAATAATAATACTTTGAAATACAAAGACCCTGGTTGTCCTACAATTTCATGTATTATTGGTGAACAAAAAATCAAAAAAGCCTTACTTGATCTTGGAGCTAGTGTCAATTTACTTCCATATTCAGTTTATTAAGAACTTACTTTGGGCGAGTTAAAAGCTACTTCTGTAACACTTTTGCTTGCTAACAGATCAGTGAAAATACCAAGAGGAATGGTAGAGGATGTCTTGGTCCAAGTTGATAAATTCATATATCCAGTGAATTTTATTGTTTTGGATACACAACATGTTGAAGCATGTAATGCAATTCCTGTTATTTTGGGACGTCCATTTTTAGCAACTTCTAATGCTTTAATAAATTGCACGAATGGAATAATGAAACTGTCTTTTGGAAACATGACGTTGGAGCTTAACGTATTCAATTTATGTAAACAACCACATCAAAATGAAGAGGACAATGAAGATGAAAGTATAATTGACTCTGTTGTGGAAGAAAAGATTGAAGAAGGGAGCATTTGTGACCAATTAGATGCTTGTTTAATTAATACCGTGGCAGAAAATTTTGTTATGTTAAACAATTCTCCTTCTTTTTCAGGATTGGAAAACATATCCACTATTGAAGAAATTGAACAAGTGGAAAGCAACAACAAAGATGAACCACCAACTTTGAAATTAAAATCATTGCCAGAAGAATTGAAATACGCATTTCTTGGAGAGGACCAAACCTACCCCGTGGTAATTTCCTCAAATCTAGCAAGTGATGAAGAAGGTAAATTAATTGAAGTGCTTAAAAGACACAAAAATGCAATCGGTTGGACTTTAAAAGATATAAAAGGCATTAATCCATTAATATTCACACATAGGATTCAGTTGGAAGAAAATGCAAAGACATCTAGGCAATCTCAAAGAAGACTAAACCCACACATGAAAGAAGTTGTTAAAATCGATGTTCTCAAATTACTTGATATTGGAAAAATCTACCCTATTTCTAATAGTGTGTGGGTAAGCCCAACACAAGTAGTTCTAAGAAAATCAGGGATCACTATGATAAAAAATGATAAAGGAGAATTGCTACCAAGTCGAGCCCCATCTAGTTGGCGTATGTGTATTGATTATAGAAAATTGAACGATGCCACTAGAAAAGATCATTTTCCTTTACCATTTTTAGATCAAATCCTGCAGGTCATCCTTACTACTGCTTTCTTGATGGATATTCAGGTTATTATCAAATTCACATTGCCCTCAAAGACCAAGAAAATACCACATTCACATGTCCTTTTGGAACATTTGCATTTATAAGGATGCCATTGGGATTATGTAATGCTCCAGCAACATTTCAAAGATGTATGCTAAGCATTTTTAGTGATATGGTTGAAAATTATTTAGAAGTTTTCATGGATGATTTGACCGTTTTGGAAATTCATTCGATAATTGTCTTGAAAATTTAGAAAAAGTTTTAAAAAGATGTGAAGAAAAGGATCTTATTTTAAATTGGGAAAAATGTCATTACATGGTTACTTCTTGAATCGTGTTGGGTTATGTAGTATCGTCTGATGGTATTACAGTCGACAAAGCAAAAATAGATGTCATTTCTAAACTACCCCAGCCAAAAACTGGTAAGGAAGTTCGCTCATTTCTGGGACATGCTGGATTTTATAGGAAGTTCATTACGGATTTTAGTTTAATATCTAAACCTATTTATAACCTCTTAACAAAATACACTGCATTTGAGTGGACTCAAAAAATGCCAAGACGCTTTTAGTAAGATCATCGGTCATTTAACTTCAGCCCCTATCATGCAACCTCCTGATTGGTCATTACCTTTCGAAGTAATGTGTGATGCAAGTGACTATGCAGTTGGCGCTGTGTTAGGTCAAAAAAGAGACGGTAAACCATATGTGATTTATTATGCAAGTAGAACTTTAAACAGTGCTCAAATGAATTATTCCACAACTGAAAAAGAACTACTTTCTGTAATATTTGCATTGGATAAATTCCGTTCTTATTTAATTGGAGTAACAACTGTTATTTTTACTGATCACTCTACTGTGAGATATTTGTTAACCAAACAAGATGCCAAGCCAAGATTGATAAGGTGGATTTTGTTGCTTCAAGAATTTTATATTGTTATCAAGGACAAAAAGGGAAAAGAGAATGTGGTAGCTGATCACTTGTCAAGACTTGTAACAGGACCATCTTGTGAAATCACACCCATTAATGATAATTTTCCAGATGAACAATTATTTTCTATTACTGCTATACCTTGGTTTGCTAACATAGTTAATTTTCTTGTAATAGGGAAAATGCCATCCATTGGAATTTTCAAGATAAAGGGAAATTTATGAAAGAGGTAAAAAAACTTTTATTGGGATGATCCATATCTGTTCAAGTATTGTCCAGATCAAATTTTTCGGCGTTGCATACCAGACAATGAGGTAAGTAGTGTGAATTCTGTCATTCAGGGGCATGCGGGTGGGCATTTTTCTTCAAAGAAAACAGCTGCAAAAATCTTACAATGTGGATTTTATTGGCCTACTTTATTCAAGGACGTACATTCATTATGCAAAGCGTGTGAGAATTGTCAAAAGCTTGGTGCAATTTCGAAAAGAGACATGATGCCTTTAAATCCTATAATTGAGATTGAAATCTTTGACTGTTGGGGAATTGATTTTATGGGCCCTTTTCCACAATCTTTTGGATTCTTGTACATTTTAGTTGCAGTTGATTATGTTTCAAAATGGATAGAGGCGATTCCATGTCGAACAAATGATCACAAAATAGTCTTAAAATTTTTGAAAGAAAACATTTTCAGCAGATTTGGAATTCCTCGAGCCATGATAAGTGATGGGGGAACTCACTTTGTGAATAAACCATTTATTTCTTTAATGAAAAAATATGGAATTACACACAAAGTTGCTACCCCTTATCATCCTCAAACAAATGGACAAGTGGAACTAGCTAATAGGGAGATCAAACAAATTTTGGAAAAAACAGTTAATTCAAATCGTAAAGATTGGTCAGTACGCCTTAATGATGCACTTTGGGCGTATCGGAATGCTTTTAAAACTTCATTGGATATGTCTCCCTATAGGCTAATACATGGAAAGCATTGTCATATGCATGTGGAACTTGAACATAAAGCTTATTGGGCAATTAAAACTCTAAATTCAAATATGAATGATGGGAGTAAATTACAGATGCTGGAACTTAATGAACTTGATGAAATAAGAAATGATGCATATGAGAATTCGAAGATTTATAAAGCAAAAATCAAATCTTTTCATGACAAAACAATTTTTAGAAAATCTTTTGAGATTGGCCAAAAAGTTTTGCTTTATAATTCTCGACTTCACAGATTTCCTGGAAAATTACGTTCAAGGTGGACTGGTCCATTTGTTGTAAAACAAGTTTATCCCTATGGAGCTATTGACATTGAAGATCCGAAAACAGGTAATGTTTTTAAAGTTAACGGACAAAGACTCAAGCCATTTTTGGAAAATGAAATCTTTAAAGAGGATGTTATCTTACTCTCCGAGCCTTAATTTGTTTCTAATTTTATTGTTTTGTTTGTACAGGTTTCTTATTTTGTTTACCCGGTTAAATGGTGGATAACGGTACTCCGTGGCTATTTTAGTCGGTTAGTTTCCCACAATAGTTGATAACAAAATGGAAAAAAAACATTTTCTGCTTCATTTTTTAAAATGAATGACATTTTAGCAAACTTTGTAAATATTTTCCTTCTGTTCCAAATAATATTTTAAGAAAGATTTACCAAAGCAGGCGTGAAAGATTGAGGATGCTTATTCACAAAGGAGTTCCAGAAGATATTCGATTTATGATTGAAGCAAAGGTTCATTTGGGGGGAGAAACTCCAGGATCATTATTAGTTCGGTAAATGCCTGGGTTAGGTAAGAGTTCTTACGCAAAGAAACGGAGGGCCAAAAAGTTAGATGTTTGTCATAAGTGTGCAAGATGGACTTGTGACAAACGATGCAGATCTTTGGGGTGTGTTTCCACTAACAGAGAAGACAAAATTGATTTAATCAAGAATGGGCTAAGTAAAGAGTCTTTAGATGACCTCTTATTGACTCTTGAGACGCATTCTAGTGGATACGTTCACATTGAACTTCAACGTTTATGGAAACTATTTCAAGACGAGCGTCAGCGTATTAGTCCCGGGAATCTAACTAAAAAAGACCCTATTTGCCAATTTATAAGAAAATTGGAAGGGAAGCTTATCCTTGACTCATAGAAGGCGTTGAAGCCGTTTCTGGACGTAAAACAAGAGGAAACTTGTGAGCCACAATCACAACACTGTACATACACATGCGTTTTTTAATTTTTATTATCATTGCATTCTGTCTACAACTGGACCCATATTTTTTTGTCATGATAACATCTTTCACCCCTATAAGAATCACGCAACTTTCTCATTTTTCTTGCAGAAAAAACAAAAAACAGAAAAAGAAAATGGTAGGATCCTCTACACAAGTTATTAAAAATATTTGTGTATTTTGTGGGTCTAGTCTTGGAAAAATGAAATATTTGTTGAACAAGCAAAGAATCTTGGGAAGTTGTTAGCCGAGAGAAATATACATTTGGTTTATGGGGGAGGCAATATTGGGTTAATGGATGTGTTTCAACCGCTGCTCATCTGGGAGGAAGTCAGGTTTTGGGTATTATTCCTGAAGCTTTAGCTGAAGGAAACATTACTGGTGTCACAATTGGGGAAGAATTAAGTGTTTCATCCATGTATGACCGAATTTCAAAAATGATTGAAAATTCTGATGCTTTTGTTGCATTACCAGGTGGTTTTGGCACTTTGGAAGAAATTTTCCACACTGTTTCATGGGCACAACTCAATATCCATAATAAACATGTCGGTCTGTTGAATATTGATAATTATTTTGACAGTTTGTTGACATTTCTTGATAATGCTGTAGACCATAATTTTATTTCAGAAAATTCATGACGGATGCTTATCTCTGCATCAAATACTGACAAGTTGCTTGATAGTTTGCAAGCTTTCATTCATGAACATGGTCCTGTTTTAGCACAAATCAATTGGTCACAATCAAGCAGTAAGAAAAGGAAGTTGGATCCTTGATTCAATAATGAAGTTATGGATTATTGTTAAATTTTGTTCTTCATTTCAATAAAGACCATCCCAGGCGATATCTTCTTTACCCTACACTCTTTATTTATCATTGTTTCGACATTAGGGGCAATGTCATGTTCTGGTTGGGGGGACTGAATAATATATATATAGTTTTTAAAAAAGTTAAATAAAAACCTTGTTTATTGTGAAATTCCTAGTAATTTTGTTAAATTATCTTACATTATGTTTGAAAAAGTTTATATCAGAAAATTGTATTAATCTATCAAGGTTTTTAAAAAAATTTAGTTGATTAAAGTCATTTTTTTTTTCTGTATCTTGATCACTATAAAAATATAACCTTGGAAATAGCTATGAAAAATTAAGCATTGTGGTAAGATCGGATTTTCAATATATTCAGCCAAGAGATGTACCTTGTAAGAGTGCAAATTTTTTCAAACTCACACATCTTTTGTGAGTGAGTGGAGAGGATTGAGAAAACAGCTTACAAGCCTTTATTAATCATCAGTATGGTTATCTATGGTTTAAAACATGATTTCTTATTTTGAAGAAAGACACGATACAAGTTGAAGAGTGATTCCAGTTTTCAAAATATTTAAAGCTCAAAATCAATGTAAGCTCAACATCAATGTAATAATAGAGTTACATCGTCCATCTCCCCCGTGTAGAAAAAGAAAAGAAAATAAAAAAAGAACGAAAAAAGGGAATTATAATAAATACAAAGGGGAGAACAACATTTTCGAGAAACTCCGCTTTATGAGCATTCATTTATTTTGAGTTTATTTGATCACATAGTGTTACTGGATCAACGATGGAGACTCAATAAAAGATTGAAAAATAAGAATGAATAAGTTCTAAACTTTTAGATTTGCCAACTTTTGAATAATTTTGGCTTGTTCGTATGGCTGCATTTAATAAGTATTTCCCACTGAGTGCTCATCTGTATTCCAACTCCATGAGAGAAATCATTTCCTTTAAAATACACTTACCCGTGAGAATATGGAGTTGAGACTCTTATCAGGAAATTCTCGAAGCTGTTGTATTGGAATTCTAATAAGAGTTAGCTTAAGCAGCTCAAGAAAAGTCTGAAGTTATAATTATAGTGATTTTGATATAACTTTGACTTTCTTCAAAAACTATTTTTAAATGCCTGGAAAGTTTTTAATACATTTCTAGTTAAACTAATCAGCATATTTTGTTTTGCTATTTTAGCTTAAATTGCTAGGGACTAGCAATAAGCTGGTTGGTCGTATGATGAATACTTAAAAATGTACACATATTAAATGTTGAAAGTGTCATTTTACATTCTAAGTTTCATTAAATTCCCTAGTTTGCATCAATTTATTACCTTTTGTAGTTAAAATATGATTGTTGTATTATAGTATTAATCAGTTGTTTTTACAGGTTTGATAAAAAAATCATAACTCGAGCATGAAAACTTGGATTGAGGTGCTTCTTGAACCTATATAAAGCTAAGCTCAATACCTAAAACATTGGAGAATACATGGAAGTGAAATTGATTTTACAATTGGGAGAAAAAATTACAACAAAGAAAATATGCAACAAAGAAAATCTGTTTGGATATACCTACGTATTTGGATCGTATATCATTGAATACTTGCTCAAATGAAAAACTTCATTATACACAAGTTTACGTAAACAACCTGGTCTACAACTTTGATTCTTTGGACGAAATGAGATTCGGAGTGTAAGGTCATCAAAATGGGGCTGTAAGACAGATAGATGCATGATTTATAAAAGTCAAGAGTGGTTGCTATTATTTGAATAAAATATTATCCCAACTTGTAATTTTCTTCCCTCATTTTGCCTATAAATAGAGATGGGTATTGATGCATTGTGATCCCTCATTCTAAGAAATAAAACTTTGTTTCATAATTTTTCTCTCTTATCCTCTTTTTCTCCACTCAAGAAAATATTTTCTTATGTTAAGTATATATTCCAAGTTCTTCAATTCCATCATGAAGAACTAATTTCTACAAGTTGAGATGAAAAGGTGAAGCTCTTGGTATGGTAATAAAGTTAATAAAAAAAATATAATCCATGTTTATATTATATATTATGTGTTATATTTATGTTCTTGTTTAATTTTTGTTACATCCTAGTTATAAGTGGAGGTTTTAATTTATTGTTATCTTTAACATATTAAATTCTTGGTACCATATAGACGTTGCATGATTACGTCGGCAGTTCTATTGTTAAAACCTTGATTTATTATTGATTATTAGATATGATAAATGAAACACCATTTGCAAGTGGGAGTTTTACATTATTGTTATTTATTTATTCCATTTCAGGTACCACTTAAATGTTAGCTAGGTGTTAACCAGTCGTTTAATGTGGTTACCATATTATTGTGTTATATATGTTATATGTTATTTTATACACCACTTATATGTGGGAGTTTTGATTTATTGTTGCTTATTTATTTATAATCTCTAATGCTTGGTACCACTTAAATGTTTGCTAGGTGTTGACCAGCTGTTTAAAGTGGTTACCTTGATTTGTTGTTTACATAATAATAACACAATAAACACTTAACAATATTTATAAGTTTGTGTATATAATATAAGTGATATATTAATAAGTATATTGGAACCATTTATGGAGTCCAATAATATTAATAAACATTAACTTTATTAAAAATACCAAGAGTGGATCCTTTAATCTCAACTACTTTTATCAAATTTGAATATTTCAATTTCTAGAAATAAACCACACATTCACAATCTTCTAAATTTCATCACTTACATAAATTTATGGATATGTGAATTACTTTATCTTCCTCGAGGATACGATACTCGGACCTCCGTTTTATACTACTTGTAGACAACCTGCACTTGGTGTGCAACATTAAAGTTGTAGCAAGTTTTTGGCGCCGTTGCCGGGGAAGTATAATTTAAATTCACGTCTCTAAGTTATTTTTTTCTCTCTTTTCTCATTTGCAATAATTGTTTTTCTCTCTTAACATTTGCATGAGTGTTTGGACACGATCATCTAGTGGCAGACTTATTCGTAAAAACCAACCATTTTCACAAAACATGGAAGAACCTATCAACCAAATGGAAGACACACAAGACAATCAACAGAATCTTGATCAAAGAAGAACACTGAGAGATCACATGAACCCAACAAGAATTAGTGCACCATCTGTCTAGTGTTTCCCCCCGATGCATCCCATTTCAATTTTAAGCCTGTTATTATCCAACTCCTGCCTAACTTCCATGGCTTAGACTCTGAAAATCCTTATCTTCATCTCCGAGAGTTCGAAGAAGTATGCAATACTTATAATGAATCAAATTGTAGCATGAACACCATCAGGCTCAACCTTTTTCCTTTTTCTTTAAAAGATAAGCTAAAACATGGCTACAAAATCTTAGATCAGGATCAGTTCGAACATGGGATGAGATGCAACAACAATTTTTGAAAAAATTCTTCTCGTCTCACAGGACAAATTCTTTCAAAAGACAAATTATCAATTTTACTCAAAAACAAGGGGAAACGTTTTACCAATGTTGGGATAGGTACAAAGAGCTGCTTAATACCCGTCCACACCATGGTTTTGAGACATGGAGACTAGTTTCTCAATTTTATGAGGGCTTAACACCAAAAGATTGGCAAGTGGTTGAGTTAATGTGTAATGGAACATTTGAAGATAAAGATCCAAACGAAGCAATTGAATATCTAGAAGCATTAGATGAGAATGCTCAAAATTGGGACACTGTTGGCACAATCAAGTCAGCAGTCAAAATTCAAGCTCCCACAATCACAACTAAACGATGAAAGCATAAACAAATATGTATATCACAAGAATAATGTACTTCACACCAGCAATCCCCCTCCCACAATTAATGGAATTCAATATACCGTATCATACATGTTAGGATTATTGGCAACAGAACCCACTGTAGTTTTCCAAATAGGCAGATTACATCCTATGGTTTAAAAATAGGCAGTTTACCCCATGAGATTTGAAAATATGTAGCCTACCCCTATGATTTGTGAAAATAGACAGTTTACCTCATGTAGTTTGTTAATATATGCAAAACACTATCTACATATATGTTATGTTTTACAAGCTGCGGGAGGTAAAGTGTCTACTTCGAAAACCACAGGGGGGTAAAGTACCTATTAGAGATAGCATAGGGGATAAAATACAAATTTACAAAATACATGGGGTAAAGTGTCTATTATTGATATTTCTAGGGAGCATTTGCCAAACCTATTGGCATGGCATTCCAGATTTAGTGTCCCAGTAGTGTGGAGAATGCTATGAATCTTTTTCTTGCTTCCTCCATCTTAATCTGGTAGAATTCAGATTTACAATCGAACTTAGAAAACACTTTGGCATTCTTGATGCTATTTACCAAATGTTCTCTGCTTGGGATATAATATCCATCGAATTCTAAGATCTTGTTGATGCCTTTGTAATTGATTTCCAATCTTGGTTTTCCTCTTTTAATTTCTCCATGATTCCGTACGAGAAATCTCAGACTGCTGTATGGAGAAACACCTGCTGAGATTAACTTAAGGTCCAAATGTTTCTTAAGTATCATATGCATATCTTTTCGATCTTCTTGGTTCATGGGGATCGGTTTGTCCCTTACGAACTCATATTCTCTTCCAGTTTTCACCTTCAAAGATGTTGTGAGCTCGTTTCTGTCCCACCATGCTAGAGGACCCTCATTGTAGTTCCTCTGAATCTTCCTTTCCACTTCCTCTAGAGTAATATGCTCTTCGAGGGTAGTATCAGGTTGCATGGCTTCCTCATGTAATGCCTTTTTTAGTAATAGTGGATGTCGAGATTGACTTCTTCTTCATCTTCATCCCTGTCTTCATCCTGTTCTCTAAATGACATCACATTTATACCATCAAAAGATATTTTCTCTTTTGACCAATCCATTGTTGCCTAAATTGAAGAATCACTTCACCAAATCTCCGATGATCCTTCATCTTAGGGTGTCGAAGTTTTCCTTCACCACTACGCTTGCTGCGAAAACTAATGGGGAATTTTCTATGAAACACCTCCCTTAGTCTCTGCACAATAATCTTATGATCACAAAGGGTTGTGAAAATAAGTCACCTTGTCTCGTTCTCCTGAGTGAACCGCTTGAATGTTTGTTGGAAATTGTCTCCTAGCAGCATATTTGCTCCTGTATCATGGAAATAAATAGGTGGAGTTTTGACTTTGTACCATGGGGTACCGCCTGCTCCGTCGATGATTATTTTCGCTCCCTGGACTCCTTTATTAAGGATAAGGATCCGCTTGGAAAAGTCTCTTCCGGCAATGGCTGGTAACTTTTCACCAACCTCTTGGGGGAAGATATCGCGCCTGGCAGTACATATTCCAACTCCTGAGTCAATGTAAGCTGCAAAATATTCTGCTCGATACTTTGCATGTAACGTCCCAACGGAGATGTATATGGAGAACGGACTGGTGGTCATCTGATCCTATATCTCTTTCCTTTCCACCGTGAATTACATTCCGTCTTGCAATCTTTCCCAATGTTTATGTTTCTAGAGAAGTTCAATCCCTAGAATAAGCTATTCGAGGATTCTTCCTGCAGTTCCTGCAATTGTTAGATCAATTTCACCAATTTGAAGGTTTCATTGATATTTGCCAACTGTAGGTTGTTGCAAATAGTAGAGGACATCACAAGGAAAGATATTATATTTCTCCGTAATGTCAAAAAGTATCTGCACTTACTCTCCAGCCTTCTGGGCATTTCAGCTTTCCTGTTGTTGTGAATACAACAGGTATTTTCTAATTCTTCTCGAGACTGCCTTCTGTTTTTCCCCCGGATAGTTGCTGATTAACCTATCCTGTTGGAAAGACATCCTTATTGGCTAGATCATAAGGCTACTGCTAATGTTCAGAACAATTTGATCTTGTATCCTCATGTCGATCTCTCCTATTGTCGGCGTTTCAATAATGTACGACATTACTGCTTTGGCGAAATCTTTGAAGATTCTGGGGACTTTAATGAATTCCTTTATCAAGAATACCTCTGAATGATGAGTATTTGAGAGTGCGTATGACACCTTGTAGGTGATTGAGTATGGCCTATTCCCTTCTTTCATCAAATCACTTCTTTTAAAATCTTGATGAAGAGTTGAACCTTGTTGAAATCTCGATCTCCCAAATTGTATGCAATCCTTGGATAGATGTTAAAAGCCATCTTCCCCGCATACAAATTTCCTGTAACTACTCCCAAACAAGAATCTTTGAGGTTCAGGACTCTCTTGTCGAAATTGCCAGATTGAGTGGCGAATCAATTCCCTCTTTAAAAGTTGCCTTGATGATTACTCTAATGGCTCCAATGTGAATCCATGAGAGTGTTAGCAACTTCTCTTTTAACCTTGTTCTTAATCTCCTGGATTTCTCTGTCGGGGATTAACTGCATCAATATTTGGTTTCCCGTGAATTCCATTGGGATCGCAAATTCACCTGTTGTTACCCTATGGATAATCTGATGCTTCCTGCTTCGTAGACCTATCATATCCATGGCTTTTCCATTGCTCCAATTGTAAACTCATCATACATCTGAAGCTTTGGCTCTTCCTTCTTGATCGTCATAAGAGTTTTATGAGAAACAGTGATATGAGAGAAAAATCATGACGACTCTTCTCTGATCACGTGTTGAAGGAACTCTCGTTCACTCTGATTCTGAGCTGGATTCACCTCCATCACTAGAATAGATTTCCTCTTCGTAGATGCTTTCATATGAGGGAATATCCTCAAATTGATACCCCTGTACCAAATCCTGGAAATAGACAGTATCTTCAAATTCTTTGGTATGCTCGAACTGTCTTACTCCATGGCTTTGGTTTTCTGGACAATCTGTAGAACAGTTCCTGGATAAGTATTTCTCTCCATGGGCTCGGTATTTTGGCAAAGAACAGTTCCGCTGCATCTTTTTCTTCTATCTTTGCCTTCCATCGATACTTTGTAAGAGTTTGATGTGCTCGTCTACAGAACAGATATCATGTAGTTACATGCTAATTAGAGCTTGTCTGTATTTTTTAGCCTTCTCTTCCTCTATTCATTTGAAGTAACTTAATCCAATGAAATAGATTTTAAAGAATTTTGACATTGTCCACGATTTATATCAGGGACTCTCCGGCTAAAACTTCTTCCTTGCTACCCGGGTCTCCCATATCCCAGGCAATCTTGACTGATCATTCCAGACTCATTTTAAGAAGTAAAATGAATGGTTCTTTACTTAGGACAAACGTTCCTACTGCTATTCTCATAGCTGAAGCACATTCATCAATAAGAACTTCTCTGTTTTTTAAATCCAAGATATCCATGTTGTGCATGAATCCATATGGATGGATTGGATCTAATTGCGATTTCCTGTTAGGTGTTTGATGTATATCTGGCCTGCGAGAAAAGTTCTGTGTTCCAACTGGGGGATCCAAAGTTGCTGAGGTGAAATCTTCCCTATGTGGCATACTTTGATCACCGTCGGGTAGATTGTGTGACCCGAAACTCTCTTGTGGTGGAGGTCTTGGTACAAGCTCTCCTATCTTAAATTCTACGAGATTTAATCCCGCAAACGAATCAGCAAGATCTCGCAGATCTTCTAGGTTGATTCTTTCCATTACTTTGTGCGAAGTATGGGCTCTCCATGTAGGACTTCAATCATTTTTTCAGTCTCCGTCAAAGGTCGTCGGACCTCCCCTGCTTTCCCTTTTTGGTGTAAAAGGGGTGGTTTTGTTCTGTAGGACGGTGGTAACCATCCTCCTTTCCTTCTCCATGTCGGACTTGGTCTTGACTCAAACTCCTTAACTCGGGTTTGAACATCTAGAAGGTTTTCAAGAATCTCCTCCTGATGTTTAATCATAATCTCCATCTGACTCTGAATTTGATGGATCTGTGCAGGGACATGGTATTGAAGGTAGCCATAACGCTGCACTGTCTTCTGAATCTCTCTAAGATCTTGGGATATCTTAGAAGAATCTGGCTTGATTTCTTGAAAGGTTGGTTCTCCCATCCTAATATCTGGTCCGGACCCTGTTGGATCATTGGGGTCTGGAAGAACGTCCTCGTGTTCAGGATGATAGTCTTCCTGAAGTTCGGCTAACTGGAACTGTAGTTTGGGGTTCACTTGATGAAGCCTCTTAGCCATCCTTTCCAGTTTCTTGTAATGATTTGTGCCTGGTGTGCACCAACATGTTCATCGTAATAGTTTCCACTTATGATTGAAGCATTGAGCTTCTGCCATATGTTTCTGATTTAATGCTTCCAATTTCTGGAAGTACCACCTGTGTGAATGACGCTTCGAACATTCGTTCGGGTCCATATTATCTTGAATCGTCTCCTCCGTATAGGTTACAAATTAATATTCAAGATATTTTTATAGTATTTCTAGAATAAACCTGAGCTCTGATACCATTTTGTGCCAATGATCGCAAAAAAAGGGACTTGTAAAAAGAAGTTAAATGCCATTTTTATAATCATAAGGATATATAAAAGATACTTAAATATTTTATAGAGGCTTCTTTATAAATAAAACAAAAGTTTAGGGGGTAAAATGCAACTTATTGATTAAAAGTTTATCAAACTTGGATTTTTCTGTACTATTGTTTTTTCTCAAGACTTAAGTAGATTATGTTTCCCAAAAGGGTAGTTCCTTGTAATTTTCCCTATTTATTAAGATTTTGTAATTTGCAATAGATTTAAATTAAGGAGTCTACTGGTATGGGTGTTACCGGACCGATTTGGACCAGTTCCGAACCGTTCCAACCGGTTCCAGTTACACCATTTTGTAACGGGAGAATTGCAATTAGATACCAGATTGGATTGGTTCAGAGCTATCGGACCCGAGTTGGATCCGGTTCCAACTCGGAACCTGTAATTTAATTTTTTAAAAAAAAATCTAAACTTTCGGTGGGACTGATCGATCGCCGCATGTGGCCACGATCGATCGCGGCCACAGGCTGAGATCAATCGGTCCCACAAAATTTCTTTTTCTTGTTGCTATTTTTTTTAAATAAACACAAGATTCATACGAAAATTATATGCATTTCTTCTTCACTGATAATTATTTAAAGCAAGCATACAACATATTATACAAATAAGAGTTATCAACAATTGAAATTGAAAGAAATCTCATAATTGATGAGTATTGTTTTAGCTTATGCTTCTTTTTATTCGGAATAATGAATTTCGACTTCATCTATTGTTCCTTATTTTCTATTCTTACATTCGGCTTCAAACCAATCATCGAGTAATGTAAGCATACATAATGAATCAACAGAAAGTTACTTCTATAGTCTCCAATTATTCGGCCACATGTTGAGAATACCGATTCTAATGCAACGCTTGATGGCTTGTACCGTGAACTCGTCTACAACCATTGTGGCTAAGACGAAGTATTGTCTTGCATTTACCTTCCGACATTGTAATACGTCAAAGTGGTCTTTTATTTGAAATTCTTGATTGAGAAAAAATTACAACTCATTCGACGTGTTAGAAGAGGATCATCGTCCCTTAAGTTTTTCCTGTCGAGACTCCTAAGCAAATTTATCCCTCCGCCTTTTGAATAACCAATGTGTTCTTCTTCGACTTTCCTTTGGTATGATGCTCCTCTGACCTTTGCGCTGTAATAAAATTGAAACATATTTTGGAGAGAGTGCATTATTGACGTCTTGATTATGATCTAATAATATTGTGATGCAATGCACATGTGGTATTTGTTCCTAATATTTTAAATTTAGTCTCCATTGAACTAACAAAAGAATGCAAATCGTCATCATCTCTAAATTTTATAAATTTAAAAACATGTTAAATATTAAAGGAAGAAAATAAACAGAGGTAGGATAAGAAACACTGGAGAAATGTACAGTCTATACGTAATTACTAACCTACTCCCTATCACAATCATTCAAATATACATTATCATCAGTTTAAGGCATTTGACATTAATTATAATATGGAGTTAAAAGTTTTTTTATAAGGTAACATAGTATTCAACATATTGAACAACGAATTCCACCGAGTTTCTATTGGTGATGGAAAAACAAGATTCTTCAGACCATTAGATATACATGTTTGTTTCCAATCACGCTTAATACGTGTCGTGTGTAACCATTTAGCACAATATTTCCTTTTCTCAAGACTTAGTGATTTAGAGTCCTCATAACCAACTTTCATAGTCAAATTAATAACATGGCATGCACATCTAACATGAAAAAATACACCATCAAACATTGGTTTAAATTAAACTTTTAAATCATGCATCGTGGCGTTGTTATTCTATGTGTTGTCTAAGGTAATTGAAAATATTTTATCTTAAATTCCATAAGTTTCACAAACATTTAATATATGTTTAGCAATTATATATCCAATGTATGCAAAATCTAATTTATCTAAAGACAAAATCCGTTTTTTCATACACCAATTTTCATCAATCCAATAACAAGTCAGGACAAGAAATGAATACATTTTAACATTTGTCCAAATATCGGTTGTCAAATACAAGGCAAATTCGACAGATGCTCAATCAAGGTAATTCTATATTCAACAAATATTTCCATACAATTATTCTTTAATGTGTGTCTAGAAATATGTTTAAACACATATTGTATAGCCGAAGTAATTTTAATAAATCAGTTATGTTCACATCGTATTAAGTTAACATCTAATCATATATCTAACAATTGACCAACGATTAATTGCAGTTGTTAAAACAAAATTTGTGTCAGTGAGATGATTAATTTGTGATTGTATTACTTCTCTACCTATGGGTTGTAGTGTTGCTTCATCAAAATTATATTATTTTACTAAGTATTTTTTAAATGTTCTGATGCCTCAACCTGAACTACCAGCTTTATATGTGTATGTTGTTTTACATAATTTACAAATTGCAACATATTCATCTGTACTTTTGAGCGATATCGAAATGATCTCATACGTTGCTTCTTTTGACACGAGTCGTTGCTCTACTCACTGACGATGCGGTAGTCGCTCCGGATGACTCGGCTTGTTGTCTCTGATGGGAATCGGAAGGTTTAGACATGTTGTTTGGGTTCTTGATCTTCAATGTCCATAGATGGACATGGAGCATTAATCATAATCTTTTATTTAACTCGGAAATTGACACAGACAAATTCATCGCTGATGAAACAAGTGATTGACGACCACTGTGACCACTGCTCCGAGATGAAGATGCCATAACAAAAATTTTATTCTGGTTGTAAATTAACTAAAAGTAATAAACAATTGATATATATGTGAGATAATTGAGGGAATGAAAAATAATTGAGACTTGAGAGTTGAAATGAAAATTGTGTGAATTTGCACACACACATATATATAGTTTTAACCAAAAAAAAAAATTTCTAAAAAATTATTGCCAACGGCTCTTTCAGTCGTTGGCCACCAATTTTAATTTTTTTAAAAAAATTTAACCTGTTCTGGTTCCAATGCGGAGCGGGAAATGGATTGTACGGAACTGGTTATGGACAACCCGTTCCGTTAAGCATACCTATCTATTGTGTAGGATCGAACGCTTACCGCTTTACCAATAACTAAAGTTAACGGTAATGACGCAACATCAATCTTTTCAACCATACACTGGCACAATCGCCACGTGTTCGACCGATCACAAATCAGAGGCAGTTGTTGAACCCCCAACAATCCCTTGCCCAATAATTGCACTCTCTGCAACTCATGGGAATCGAACACGCGACCTTGACTCTGATACCAATTGTAGGATCGAGCGGTTACCACTTTACCAATAACTATAGTTAATGGTAATTGTGCAACATCAATCTTTTCAACCATACACTGGCACAAGCGCCACGTGTTCGACAAATCACAAAGCAGAGACAATTATTGAACCTCAACATAGTAGTCATGAAATTTTGTATAAATTAGACCCTAATAAATTATTATTAGAAAAAAATAAAAAAACATAAGAGTTAAAACTCTTTAGTCTTTCGTTGTGCCAACAATATATACAGCTAACAACAACTTATGATATTTTATATTAATTTTAATACCATGAAATATAGATGGTTATTTTATATATCATCTATTATGATAATACAATACAAATAAAATATAATTTTACCTTCTTGTACCAACTTATCAAAAGATGGATGAAAAAGAGATGTTTAGGGCCTATCCACTAAGGCACCATTTGTTGCTAAGATTAAGACATTTGTCATTTTTATATCTCTCTTTCACCCAACATTTAACTCGAATTCTATAAATAATTGAAGTTATTTGCTAAATAATATGCTGTATAATTATGTCCCATGTCCAACGTCATTATTTGCAATCAAACGCCGCCAGTGTTTCGATATATTGTAATCACATCCACCACCGTTATCGCCTCACCATCCCATTGCATTCGCCATTTATAGAAGGCATCAACCAAAAAAGTAAAGAAGTCTTACCACCAAATCATATCAATCCAAAACATCCATGATTTTCTCCTCGCTATTTTCTTCGGTTCAAGATCGGTCATACAAAAACTATCATTGCATTTGCAGAAAACCACCTTAGAAAGCAATACGGAAGATTATAGTTTCATTTAAAGGTGTTCTTCTGAAGGATTGATGATGGGTTTTATGAATGATAAGATATCTTCCTTTTTCAATAACAGATGGCTTGTTTTCGTGGCTGCAATGTGGATACAATCTTGTGCTGGAATTGGGTATTTGTTTGGTAGCATTTCACCAACCATCAAAAGTTGTTTAAACTATAATCAGAAGCAGGTTGCGTGGTTGGGCGTGGCCAAGGACTTGGGAGATAGCGTAGGATTCTTGGCTGGGAGTTTTTCTGAGATTTTTCCATTGTGGGGTGCTCTTCTTGTTGGCGCTATTCAGAATTTTGTTGGATATGGGTTGGTTTGGCTTGTGGTCACCGGCCGAGTTCCTGTTTTGCCATTATGGACAGTAAGTATCAATTGATTTTCATCAAATTGTTGCTTTTTATTATGGAAAATGTTATCATTTTATGTTCATGACAGCAACATAAAATATTGGCAGCAACGTTCAGACAATAATAACACTTTGATTATTTGACTTCTTGTCCTTATTTTGAGAGTACATATTGATTTAAGGAAAAAAAAGTATTTGATTAAACCAAAAAATTAAAGCGAGTCATGCTACTTGGATTGCACTTCACTGAATTACAATTTTGATCGGTTTTTAAAATCAACCAAATTGAAAACATTAGTTTAGTTCAATTTTAGTTAGAAAAAAATAAATCAAATCGAACCAAACTGGTTATTAATATAATTATAATATATAACTTTAAAAGTTTTATCTTTTAATTACATACTTAGATAAACCGGTTATAATTTTAGACAAAAAAATCTTGTAATATTTCTTGTTACAAATATTTTAATTGTGATGAATTTGTTTGATTCGTTCAATATAACTATTTGATACCCCTATAGGGGTCAGTACGGCCTCGACCCCAACACCAGGGGTATAACCCGACCCGACTTGTCGTTCATGGCAACGTCATCAGCTCGGGATGCCCTCAGCTCGGCATTTTCTCAACTCGACAAGTGTCCTTAACTCTACACGATCATATGCCGTCCCAGCCCAGACTGGAAAGAGGGTAGTCTTGCATAGTGATCGAGAATGCATCTGGGCTGGTATCCCGACCTTAAGCAATTCCCCTAGTTTCTTCTTCGGCGTTGGCTAAGTGACATCGTGAGCACTAGTGTGGTCCCTCTCATCCGAGCTGTTTATTTCAGAATTTTATTCCTGACAGAGGACCACTCACAAATGGGCCAATCAGAGAGTGACAAATATTCAAATAATATCTCCCAGTACTGTCAGGATCTCGTAGGTGGCGCGTCGTATAAGAGGTACAGTATTTGTCAGTGGTCCCCATCCTGTGACATCGACTCTCAGTTGAGTGCTCACAATGGTCCCCCAAGGCCCTCGCAGACCGTTGCATGTTGGTTTTCTCTCACTCTCCCAGTATATATATATATATATATATATATATATATATATATATATATATATATATATATATATATATATATATATATATATATATATATATAAATATATGTGTGTGGCATCAGGTTTGCAGAATTAACTTCTCTCTGCTATTTTTTCCTGCCTAAAGTTTTTATTCCATATCCTATATTGACTTGATCGTCGGAGGGGCCTGGCCCCGCCGGAGAACCTTCTCCGGCTCCCTTCTATCCCTTTTTCTTTCAGGACAGCTCATCTCCAGAGGGGGAAGAGCTATTGTTCACCTAGGAAGACACCCTACCAAAATTCTAGGTATTAATTGGCGTCATCTGTGGGAATAGAGCATAAGGCGTTGATAAAAATGGTAAACAAGCGGAGAACGAACCAGGAGGCGAACAATGAACACCGGGCACCATCGGTCAATGAGAGAGAGCCACCGCCTATGGCTGGTTTAACGGTGGGAGCCCTAACTTTTGAGCAACTCACGTGCCTCATCTCGGTAACAGTGGAGAAAGCTATGAAGCGAGCTATTGATCAGTCTGAGAGTGGCCAGGGGAATTCGAGAAAATGGACGACCCGAGCATGTAGCCACATCTCACCAACCGGTCACTGGAGGTCAAAAACCTCGAGGGGAAAATGGAAGAGCTGAGAGAGGAGGTCAGAGAGATGAAGAAGGGAATCGGGGTATTGCGTCCCGAAGAATGGCACTCCTTTCTCCCTGGAAATAATATGGGAAGAACTCCCAAACAACTTTCGACCCCCGAGCGCCGGGGAGTATGACGGAAGCATAGATCCGGAAGAGCACGTAGGCAGGTTTGAGAACGCTACCATGTTGTATTGCTACTTGAACCGTCTGAAATGCAATGTCTCACCACCTTGGTGAAGTAGGCCCAACAGTGGTTTAATCAAGTCGAACCTTCTTCCATAACCTCCTTCGCAGAGTTCATCTCAGCTTTCCTTCACAAGTTCACCAGCAGTAAGCGGTACAAGAAGACCGCGTTAAGTCTGTTTGAGATGAGACAAGCATAGGGCGAGCCCATTCGGGAGTATATTCGGCACTTTAATGTCGCAAGCCTGGAGGTGCTTGCTTGCCAAACAAAAATCTTGATCAGCGCATTCACCCAGGGCCTGAGGGCAGGGGAGTTTTTTCGGTCTTTGATCAAGAGACCCCCCGTCACGTATGATGATCTACTGACACGAGCTGAGAAGTATATCAACGTTGAGGAGGCTCAGGGAATGAGAAGAAAAGAAGGTGCGAAAGTTGGTGACAAACAGGTTAGGCCTGTAGAAAAAAGGCCTGCAGAAGACGCGAGGCTGGGGTGTTTCTCCTATACACCTCTAAAGATTGCTAAAGAGGAGACAATCCGGATTTGTGGAGAGAAAAACCCTCAAAAATCACCTCGAATCGAGGATGGACTGAGCAATGGGTCCGTGGAAAAATACTGTGATTTCCATCAAGGACCTGGGACAACACACAAGAGTGTTGTCACTTGGATCGAGAACTCGAGCAGACCCCGCAAAATAGTTCTCATTTTAAGCAGACGGCACCTCGGTCTAGCGCACCTTCTGGGAACCCTTCACGGGGGAGGGGCCGAGGTGCGTACCGGGGGAGGGGCAGAGGTGGACGTGCTAATTTCTGAGTCCGTTTCAAGGTCGGGGACGAGGCCGTGGACCGATAAGGAGGCCAGAAGAGCAAGAGCCACCTAGAAATAACTCTCCACCCCGGGGTTTTATTAACATGATCTCCGGGGGAGCTACTGATGGTGATTCCAACAGAGCCTGGAAAGCAATAAGCAGGAGAGAAACACTGAGCGTAGGAAGGGCTGTCAATGTCGAGGAGGAAGTGGTGATTAGCTTCGGTCCTCAAGCTGTGGAATGTGTGCAAACGCCTCATAATGATGCCCTCGTGATAAGGGCGACCGTCATGAACTACAAGGTCGGGAGAGTCTTCGTGGATTCCGGGAGCTCCGTGAATGTGTTGTTCCATGATGCCTTCCAGCATATGGAGTTAGGTGAGTATCATATTGAGCAAATCATTACTCCTCGTTTTGGTTTTGCAGAGTATACCCTCTCGGGCAGATCACCTTACCCCTATTCATGGGCTTGGGGGATGGCAGAAAGACTCCTTAACTATCGTGGAAGCCCCGTCCTCCTATAACATCATTTTAGGAAGGCCGGCCATGAACAAGTTCACGGCTATAACGTCTACTTTCCACCAAAAAATCAAATTCTCAGTCGGGAAGAAGGTCGGGAAGTAAAGGGGGACCAGCCGTCAGCGAAGAGATATTACACTGAGACAGTAAGGGTTGAAGTGAAGAGGTCAAGGCAAGAAGGGGGCAGGGGAGATCAGGGGGATCGAGGGGTTCACCTCATACAGAGAGTCCAGAGAGTACAAGAAGTGCAAGCAGTGCTGGAAGGAGAGGATGAGGTTATCCTGATCCCAGGTCATCCTGAAAAAACAACAAGGGTGGCCTCGGATCTAAGCACAGATCTGAAGTAGGATCTGTTGAGGTGCCTGTCAGAGCATGCTAGCGTGTTCGCGTGGTCTTCAATTGAGTGATGTGGATTCGCCCCGAAGTCGCACAACACAGACTGAGTGTCAACCCAGGGGTCAAAGTAACCAAGCAGAAAAAGAGATATTTTGGACCTGAAAAAGACAAGGTTATAAGAACGGAGGTCCAAACCTTGTTAAAGGCCGGGCAAATTAGGGAAGTGCAGTTTCCAACCTGGCTCTCCAATATAGTCTTAGTACCAAAGTCATCCGGAAAGTGGAGGATATGCATTGACTTCAGAGATCTGAAGCCTGTTCCAAAGTCTGTTACCCTTTGCCCCGCATCGATCAGCTCGTAGACTCCACAACCAGATTCCCTTGGCCAAGGAGGATCAAGACAAAGTCAGTTTCATCACCTCAGAGGGAATGTACTGCTACGTAGTCATGCCTTTTCGGGCTACATATCAGAGATTGATGGATAAGGTATTCGAAGGACAAGCGGGGTGGAACATTGAGGTATATGTTGATGATATACTAGTAAAGTCAAAGAGCAGGTCAGATCTCATACCTGACTTAGAGGAAACATTGCCACCCTAAACAAGTTCGGGCTGAAGTTGAATTCCGCTAGATGTGTGTTCGGGGTGAAGAGTGGCAAGTTTTTGGGTTTCATGGCGACGGACAGAGGAATTGTGGTCAATCCAGAAAAGGTCAGAGCAGTACAAGACATGACCTCCCCTCAAAATATAAGGGAGGTCCAAAAATTGACAGGTCGAATTTCCTCCTTAGCACGGTTCATTTCCAGGTCAGCACATATGAGTTATCCTTTCTTCCAAGTGCTAAGGAAAGTCTACAAATTCGAATGGAATGAAGAGTGCGAAAAGGCCTTTACCGACTTAAAGAGGCATTTGCCCGAGCTACCTGTGTTGGTCAAGCCTGATCCTCACGAAAAGTTGTGGGTTTACCTCTCGGCCACAGAGCATGCAGTAAGCTCTGTGTTGATCAAACAGGAGGGAGCGGATCAGAGACCGGTTTATTATGTCAGTCATGCCTTGCGAGGGGCGGAGCTCAGATACCCAGAGTTAGAGAAGTTGGCATTAGCCCTGGTTATAACTGCAATGAGGTTGAGACCGTACTTCTTTTCCCTCCCCATCTCGGTGTTAACAAATAGTCCAATGGGAAGGATCATGACACAACCCGATGTATCAGAAAGACTGGTCAAATGGACGATTGAGCTTGGTGAGTATGACATATCCTACCAGCCTAGGACATTTATTAAAGGTCAAGCACTGTCCGATTTTTTGGCAGAAAGGCTCGGATCCGAATAGGAGAAGGCATGGAAAGTGTATGTTGACGGGGCCTCGAACAGCGAGGGATACCGAGTCGGAGTAGTATTGATCTCTCCGATGGGTGAGAAGATAAAAGTTATGAGACAGAGTACGAGGTGGTACTAACCGGGCTCAAATTAGCTCGGGAAGTAGGCGCTAGTAGGGTGGTCCTCCATTCTGACTCCCCACTAGCGGCCCAGCAGGTGAAGGGGAATTTCGAGGTCAAGAGCGAGAAGTTGATTGAATATTTGAAAGCTATCCAAGAAATGTCTGAAAGTTGATTGAATATTTGAAAGTTGATTCAGTACGGCCTCGACCCCAATACCAAGGGTATAACCCGACCCGACCTTGTCGTTCATGGCGACGTCATCAGCTCGGCATGTCCTCAGCTCGACACGTGTCCTTAACTCTACATGATCACAGGCCGTCCCAGCCCAGAAGCAATTCCCCTAGTTTCTTCTTCGGCGTTGGCTAAGTGACTAGTGTGGTACCTCTCATCCGAGCTGTCTATAACATAATTTTATTTCTGACAGAGGACCACTCACAAATGGGCCAATCAGAGAGTGACTATATTCAAAGAATATCTCACAGTACTGTCAGGATCTCGTAGATGGCGCGTAGTATAAGAGGTACAATATTTGCTGGTGGTCCCCCTCTGGGATATCGACTTTCAATTGAGTGCTCACGATGGTCCCCCAAGGCCCTTGCAGACCGTTGCATGTTGGTTTTCTCTCACCGTCCCAGCAATATATATATATATATATATATATAAATATATATCTGGGGCTTCAGGTTTGCAGAACTAACTTCTCTCTGCTATTTTTTCCGCACGCTTAGGGCCATTGGTAGGGGTAGCATTGATTATTGGCTCACTCCAATCCTATCTTTGGTTCTTTATAGCTGATAATCATTATAAACTAAGGGGGTATAAGTGCATGATTCTTTCTCCCATAAGCAACGAGAAAGATACCGAAGGAGGATATGTGCCTAAAGTTTTATTCCATATCCTATATTGACTTGATCGTCGGAGGGACCCCGCCGGAGAACCTTCTCTGGCTCCCTTCTAACCCTTTTTCTTTCAAGACAGCTCATCTCCGGAGGGAGAAGAGCTATTGTTCACCTATGAAGACACCCTATCAAAATTCCATGTAACACTATTCAAAATACTCTGCATATTTCTAGCAATTCTAGCTTAGATTTTAGCTTAATCTTCGTTGTTTTAGCATGTAAATTTCAATTCCTCTAGTTTAGCTTGCATTTTCCTTCGACTTTATTTTCGATTTCTAGTTTTTAAATGATGTCTATTCAGTTCTCAAGAACATAATCTTGTATTCATGTTTCTGGTTGAGTTTTCTTTCTATTTTGTTCAAATCCTTCAGTTAATTCCATAGTTTTTCGAGTTGTTATCGAAGAGATCATAACCAACGATCGAATCGAGGCTCACATCGCGTAGTTTATAAGTTAGATTTTCATTTTGGCACGCTCGCAACACAATTTCACGCCAAACACTAGTTTAAAACTAATCAAAGTGATTTGTAAAAAAAATCAAAAATTGAAATAAATTTTCCAAACCGAACCGAAAATTTTGTTTGGTTTAATATTTATGATTTGGTTTTAGTTTGTTATTGAATAAAATTGATAAATTTGATTTGGTTGAAACTACTCTTGAACACATTGTATGAGATACCATTTGATAAAATACTTTCTTGATAAATTTGTTGCAGATGTGCATCCTTATATTCGTAGGAACAAATGGGGAGACCTACTTCAACACAGTTGCACTAGTCTCATGCGTTCAAAACTTCCCCAAAAATCGTGGACCGATTGTCGGAATACTGAAAGGTTTTGCTGGTTTGGGAGGTGCAATCTTGACTCAGGTATATGCGATGATGCATTCCCCAGATCATGCTTCACTCATATTTATGGTTGCTGTCGGGCCGACAATGGTTGTCATTGCTCTAATGTTCGTGGTCAGGCCCGTTGGAGGTCACAAACAAATGCGGTCATCCGACGGGTTTAGTTTCTCTGTTATCTACAGCATATGTTTGATCTTGGCTGCGTATCTGATGGGGGTCATGCTTGTTGAAGATCTAATTGATTTGAGCCCAACTGTTATCACAATCTTCACTGTAATTTTATTTGTTTTGTTGCTGGTTCCCATTGTTATCCCCGCGACCTTGGGTTTTTCTCGGGATCCAAGGTCGCCGGCAGAAGAGCCATTGGTACCTCAGGAGGATATCATATTCAGTGAGATTGAAGATGAGAAGCCGAAAGAAGTGGACTTGCTTCCAGCTTCAGAGAGACAGAAGAGAATGGCTCAGCTCCAGGCAAGGTTAGCCCAAGCAGCTGCAGAAGGAGCTGTAAGGATCAAGAAACGAGGGCCTCACCGTGGGGAGGACTTCACATTGACGGAAGCCCTGATAAAAGCAGATTTCTGGCTCATATTCTTCTCTCTTCTCTTAGGATCCGGTTCCGGTTTGACGGTGATCGATAACTTGGGCCAGTTGAGCCAGTCCTTGGGGTATGATAATACTCATGTATTCGTTTCCATGATTAGCATTTGGAACTTCCTCGGGCGGGTCGGTGGCGGTTACTTCTCGGAGAAAATTGTCCGGGACTACGCATATCCAAGGCCTATTGCCATGGCAATTGCCCAAGCGATAATGGCAATCGGACATTTCTCCTTCGCAATGGGTTGGGCGGGAGCAATGTACATCGGAACCCTTCTGGTCGGGCTCGGCTACGGAGCGCACTGGGCAATAGTGCCGGCTGCCGCATCCGAATTGTTTGGATTGAAGAAGTTTGGAGCATTGTACAACTTTCTAACACTAGCCAACCCGGCCGGATCATTAGTATTCTCCGGAATTATTGCGAGCAGCATATACGACAGTGAGGCGGAGAAACAAGCTCAGCATATGATCAGATCGAGTTCAGATTCTCTAAAGTGTGATGGGGCTATCTGTTTCTTCTTGACTTCGTTGATCATGTCGGGACTTTGCATTATTGCAGTTGTTCTAAGCATGATTCTTGTACATCGGACAAGGTCTGTGTATACACATCTCTATGGGAAGTCCATATCACGGAGGTAGTTAAACAATGCTATCATTTAGAGGTTCTAGTGTGCCATACTTGTCTGTCAATTATAGGTAATATAAATTAAAACTTTTGCCTTCAAATCTTAGCTTCGATCTATATGGAATTAATTTGTTGGTTCGAAGGCATCATTAAAAGAAGTTGGTGAATCATATTTTATAGATACATAAATAAATACGGATGAAAAGGCCTACGGACGAGGCGTGAGTTACGTATCGTAACGAATCGTGCGATTGGCTTCGAAATTTTTGAAATAGCTCATCGACCACAAATTTAAAAAAAATAAATAAAAAACAGAGATTGCATTTACTAAGAAATATATTTCTTAATTGTTACCAGTACCCAATCACATTTCACATTGATTATAACTAATCGAACACACAAGATCAACCACATAGCAAGAAAACATCAATGAAACGAATAATAAAATCAAGAACACAAGACACGATTTACGTGGTTCAGATATAAATTATCCTGCTCCACGGGAGACCCATTTCATTGACCAACATCGAGTACACCAAGCAATTACAGTACATGATTCCCTCTCAGTTTCACTCTTATGATTTAAATGAATCTCGTTATAGAATCACTCATACAATTGCTACTGAAAAAAATCTCAGGTTCTCGCCGACTTTTTCCTCTCTTTGATCTTTCTTGCGTCTCTCACATTGTGCCTCCATTCTGTTTCTCTTTTATGCTAAGAAAATGAACCCCTAAAGCATTTACCGAGCTAGCATGTCCCTTATATAATACTTGATCCAGGCCACCTCATTAGCTGGTAAACTTCTTGCCCTTTAACATGAAACAACAAGTAACATCTAACTGCTATCTCCCACCAGTTTCTTGAACAAAGTAAACAGTATTCAAAGTGTTTTAGGATGAATAAGCTGCCTCTGCTGTCAATAATTTTAAGACATTGGTTGAGCTTTGGTAGGGGAATCAAACAGACTATAGCACTTTAAAATTGTTTGGTTGTATAGTGTATACCCACATAAGACAAGACAAGCTTGAGACACTAGCAAATAGATTCATCATCATAAGCATCCATCTGGTGCGAAGAAGTACATGTTGTGGTGCCTTGAACAAGGAGAACAAAAGTATTTAATTAGTAGGGATGTTGTATTTGATTAATCAAATATGAGATATCTAACTACTAAAACACTAGATGAATCTAATGATCAAAATTGTCAAAATGAATGTCAAGTTGAGGTGGAGTTTCAAGGAACTATAACTCATCTGAAAGTTGATGATGAAGCTCAAGAAGAACCTCAAAGATATTATCATCAGGGTCAAAAAACTGTTAACCAAACGAATGAATTAGATTTATATGTCATAGTAAGAGATAGGAAAATAAGAACAGTAAGACCACCATTGAAGTATGGACACGCTATCTTATCTCTACTGCGTTTAATGTGGCCGAGGATATACTTTATGTGGAGCTAAACACATACAAGTAAGCCATGGGTGGGGGCAGAGACCAGTGGACTGAAGCAATGCCAGATGGGACGGCTTCCTTAGACAAGGATTATACTTGGAATCTTGGGAATCGACCCAAGAACTAGAGAGTTGTGGGCTGCAAATGGATTTACAAAGAAAATGGGGCATCCCAGGGATAGAGAATGTTAGGATCGGGGTAGTGTTTAGAAGGGGGGGTTGATAAACACTAGATTCAATTTTGATTTATCTCGGGTTAACTGTAAACTGTTAAGTATTACAGTTGCTTCTCAATATCAGGCAAGTTAGCAGACACTGATTATAGTGCGGAAGACGTCTGCTGGACTTGTGAGGAATAAAACTGAGTAGTAAATAAGCGATAAACAAATGACACAAGTATTGTTTCTGGAAGTTCGAAGCACAACGCTTCTACGTCCCCCTTCTTCCTTTGCAGGAAGGATTCACTAGAAGACTTGGTTTACAATTTACAGTATACAACCTTCTTAGGCACTCACACAACTTGGCCTAAACTCCTAGCAATCACAACTTCTTAAATTTGATTACAAAAGATTCTATAACACTCTTTACAAAATAAACTTTTCAACTTCGATTGTTCTTGAGCAGCAGACTTCAATTGGAAATAATCTGTCACAGATTCAGTTGCGCTGCTTGTCTGCTCTTTGCTGAACTTTTGGAATATCAGTAAGTTGATTTTCTTGTTTGCTTTGAGGTGTTTCTCTTTGTTGAAAATCGTTCAGCTAACCTCTTCATTCTTTGCTTGGACGTATTTATAGGTTTGGTTTTCCAACGGTAGCTTTTTTGTATTAGGAAGAGATTATGTGATATCCCCGAAATAATTAATTGCAATTTGGGCATTAATTGTGTTTTTATGATTAATTATGGTGGTAATAGGTGCTGGATTTATTTATGATATTGAAATGCTTAGCCACATGGTAGGCGTGACCAGGAATGCATTTCGGGGTACTTGTGATGCATGTTGGATAATTGGGTGTTTTAATGACTTACATGCGTTGGTAGTCATTTATTGGGAAGCATGCATTTATTTGAGATTGTAGAGCATTGTGGTGTTATGCTTTTAAAATGTCATGTTGGGGTGTTTTTTACACCATGGTATTATAGAATGCACTATTTTAATAACCCACTTTTATACCCCAAACCCCCCACCATACCTTCACTCTTACTTTTAACTTTCCCAAAATATCACCTCCCAAACCCTTCCTCTCTTATTTTCGAGTTTGAGCTTAAGGGTGAAGATAATCCTTCCAAAAACCTTGATTTGTGGAGTTTATTGGGAGATTTGAAGTCCCCAAGAGGTATGGATACCTCATTGTTGATTTTGTAGTGTTTTATTTGAGTTTGAAATGGTTTTGAAGGGTTTTGAAATGTGTTTGTTGGGGTTGGTATTATTTTGGTTGAATGTTGAATTTTTGAGATGTTTAAAGTATATATGGAAGATTTTTAGTGGTTTGGTATGGTTGGTATTTTAATATTTGAGTTTGTTTGAGTTGGGGAAGGAGATGGGTGAATAGTGCCCGAAAATCGGGTGTGCGGGACTCGGCGATCGATCGGCGCCTTCCACCGATCGATCGCGAGTTGCAGGGCTGAAGGCAGTAGCCTTCAGCGATCGATCGCGAGTTTGGCGCGATCGATCGGCGAGGCCGCGATCGATCGGCGCAAACTCGGCGATCGATCGCGAATTGAAAGATTTTGTTGGGCGAGGCAGTGTAGTCTCGCGATCGATCGGGGCTATATGGCGATCGATAACGAGACACCAAAATTGGTGTTTTTGGATATTTTGTGGGATTTTTGGTATTGGACTATTATTGGGTTCTAATATTGATTTGTGTGAATGTGTAGAACCATCCCAGGTGGCGACACAGCCAAGGAATTGAAGTCCTACCACATCCTACTTTTTGGAAAGGTACGTAGAAGACGTACGGGCACCCAACGGTACATGTATCTAATATACTCATTGTTTATGCATTGTGGATGCGAGTATATATGGGATTATGCATTGTGGATGCAAATACATGTTGAATTATGCATGATGATTGTATATGCATATGATGGTTATTGGTGCACATCCCATGAGTCGTGGTCATCCCTTGATGATTTTAATGCTTGCCGCTATTTGATTTGTTGCCGCTAAATGTGAAGCGAGGGGTGGGAGCGCCGCATGTCACATTTGAGCGTGGTTATCATATAGGGCGAGGAAAGAATATTTGCCGCTCAATGTGAAGCGAGGGGTGGGAGCGCCGCATGTCCATTGAAGCGAGGTTATTCTATGCCGCCTATATGTAAATAAGTGAGGGGCATTAAAATACATTGTGATGGACAGACTAGGGATTGGTGACTGGTATTTGGTATTGATGAGATGGTATTATGTCATGACATGTGTAGACCATTAAATAATCTATTGATTATACTCATGAGTTATGGTACAGGGACAACCAAACTGGAAGCGTTTGAAATGCATGGGAAAACAGGAAGTGTTTTATTGTGATTTATGCATTTACGCTTTATATTCATATTGTGTTGAATATGAATGTTATCATTGCTCATGTTTGGGGGTTGTCCTTGTAGGTACTTTTGGCATGATATAAAGGCGCTAAAGCGGGTTGAGGCAGTGAGCTTGTGAAGAGCACTTTTGGTAGATGAAGGACGGGATTACGTTGTATAGTGTCTACTCTAGGAGTAGTGTAAAGCTATAGTAAATACATTCATTTGATTGGGAATGTAACTAATCCACTGATGGTCCTTATTTTTTGGCATGTAATTCTTAAAGCTCATAGTCTCAACACGATCATTTTACTCTGATAAATTATGTTAGCTCTAATTATGCCTTTAATCCGCACTTAAGGAACTAGGGTCCTTACATTAGTGGTATCAGAGCAGTGGTTAGAGAACCCGGGAACGAGTGAAGGGTAGCCTTAGCATGATTGGCTAGGTGCTTACATTTGAAGCATGTTTATGCATGTGGTGCATATTGATGTATATCCTGTTATACTAACATGCTTATTATCATTCCTTTTATCTAACGGCATAACATATATATTTGTTTTGGAATGGTTGTTAACCTTTATGTTACAGCATGGCTGCTATGAATGCGGGGAACCTTAATGAAGAGGTCGGCGATGTTGGGAGCGTGAACGCTAGTATTGGTCAGGCAAACCCTCTACCTCCACCAGCTGTAGGCATGGAACCAGTAGCTCAGTTATTGCTACCTGGTGAGATTAGCTTGACTCAGTTTCTATCTTACCACCCGCCCCGGTTTGAGGGAACAGAATCAGGAGAGGAGGCTGAGGAGTGGTTAGAAAGGCTTGAACAGATATTTGTATCGGCTCCTTGTGCTGTTACAGCATGGCTGAGGCTGGCGGAGTTCCAGTTGGCAAAGAAACCTTTAATGTGGTGGAGGAGCACGGTAATGGAACTGAGAGCACAGGGTGCTGTAATTGATTGGACACTCTTCAGAACCCGGTTTCTGAACCGGTACTTCTCTGCAGTGGCGAGACAGACGAAGGAGGACGAGTTTGCAAGTTTGAAACAAGGGAGCATGACAGTGTCAGATTATGCCATGCAGTATTCCTCGTTGCTGAGGTATGTTCCCCACATTGCCACCACTGGACACGCAAAGATGTAAGGACCCCATGCCCTTAACCCTTAATTAGTGTATTAACCACTATGTGTGGCACATGCTTTCAATAAAAAGTCAATCGGGAAGCTCAGATGATACTTTACCATTGAATGGTAACTACAAAATTTCTTTAATACTCAATGTTATAAGATCATCATCCTAACAGCATATAGACTAATCGAGTTCGCCCAATACCATCCCCATTACATCACTTTTGCATTGTGGGTTTTTATAAAAATTTGGGCAGAGTCTCCCCATAAATTGAGCTATCCCAAAAATAAAAGCACATCACATAATATAATTCCCGGCCAGGGAATACACAATACTCAACAGAATACTGAACACAAAGTAAATTCCCAGCCAGGGAAGACACCACACATAAGACGACAAAAGTGGGTTTCAACCCCCACATAACACACTAACGACTCTCATATCATTAGCAATTCTACCACAATTGCATGCAACATATAATGAAAGAGAGGAAGGCTCATGCCTTTATATACAACGCATATACAAGTAATCTTGCTCACATGCGAGCATCATGAATATGTATATAACCCTCATGGGTGTATAAGTACTCTATACGATACCGTGCTCCATCGAGCCCTGGTACCACGATCCTGGGAGTACCTCCAATGAACAGCTCGAGCTCATCTCCAAAGCCATCGATGTACCTGTTCACCTGCCCCAACAGAGACAGCCCCCAACGGGGTGAGCATACCAATTCCACAATTTCATAATCATAATGACATAATACATAATTTACGAAAATGTAAATATTGCGGAACATATGTGATACTTCCTGGATGGTATCATCCTCATCGTAGCGTACCCCTGTAATAATCCTGTTCTCAAAACAGATAAATCATCAAATCCTGAATATGCAGTTAATCATCATATTGGTTAACCCTAGCCAGTTTCAATTTAACAACATTTCATAACATCTTTCTTTATCTAGCAATTATCATAATTCTAGATATTATAATGAGACTTCCTTAACTTCCGATACTAGTTAATCACTTCTCTGATTAACTACGTCTCTGTTCTTATTCATTACCAATAGGGAATAAAATACAGATATCCTAGATATCTAATCAAATACCATCTTTTTCATTTCTTACTTCAAGTAGCATCATACTATCGGTGTTTGCTCCGTAGCAACCACACCCATCATTTGCTCGCTTCATGGCGGCACTAAGCATTTCACCATGTGAATCATCATAACGTAATCAAGTCCCGGTACCATCATAGTAAAGCATTTCATGTATTTTAGATCATGCATCATACTTGTAAAACATCATTTAAACTATGCTCGTACGCTAAACGTACCTTAAATCCTCGAAGTCCGAGCCAACCCTTGCTCGAGTTCCAAGCCCTGAGGAACGATGTGCTAACACGATAAATAATTCACAATTATTTACGAACATGCAACCCATGCTCAAGCACATCCATAACCCTCAAAATATTGTCGACACACGACAATTAAACATCTAAAAGACCCGGGGCAGGGTACATGCAGGGAGGGAAAACGAATGCGACATATCGAAAAATTGCTCAAGAACAACTTCAATAATTCGAACCCTAGCATGACGATTCGAACCCAACCAACCATCATAAATCATCTAAAACATGTAATAAACGATCCCTAACATGAATCATCAACCCATAGCCAAAACCCCCAAAATCGAAATCAAACCCTCACCAAATTAGGGCAATTTCGAACCATACATCTCAATTTGATCCCAATTAAGCTCATAATTCATTTAAACATGAATTAATCGAATAACAACAAGAATCATCATCCTCATACCAAAAACCCAAATTTCGAACCCTAAATTCACAAAATCAGCGTTCAAAAATCGAATCCATAAG
This sequence comes from Haberlea rhodopensis, assembly GCA_907163345.1. NCBI lineage: Eukaryota > Viridiplantae > Streptophyta > Magnoliopsida > Lamiales > Gesneriaceae > Haberlea > Haberlea rhodopensis. Next base: position 2,754,598 of record CAJQUN010000013.1, read on the forward strand.
CAACAAATTTCGACCCATGAAAGTAAGAAATATACGACTCAAAAGCAGTACAAAAACGCCCCTAAAACATCGGGAGAAAAGCCCCAAAAACGTACCAAAATCGGGCCACAAAATCGGACAGAAAATCAGTGACGAACCCTAGCGCTTTCTGCAGAAATCCGAGCTCGATTCTCGACGAAACTTCGAATTGTTGGTACGTATAGAAGCGCCTGGAAGAGACGATTCCAACGGCGGGTGGCACGCGCCGAACGGCGGCCGGACGGCGGCGGGCGGTGGCCTTTTGTGCGCGGGGGTCAGCTGGATCGGGAAAGGGGCGCGCGGGAGGAGAGAGGGAAGAAAGGGGAAAAATGGTTCCGATAATAAAAATCTCGGGTTCAACTGGTATTTATAGCAAAAATACCCCGAAATACTAATATCCCCACAAATACATCATGATTCATTAAAAATCATCTGTTTTCAAAAACTCTCTCTCTAACTCAAAAACCCCCTACTGGTGCCCACACCCAGCACCCGAGATTCCGAGTCACACTAAAAATCCAACTCACAGGTTTTCACTGAAATGAGAATACGATCTCAACCTCGGGATCCAACGATCCCAACTGCCCAAATAAATGAGCCCAGAAGGCCCGACACCTCGATTAAACTCCAAGTCGACACGTAAAACCACTTTAGGGGTTATTAACACTCCGGGATTAACATCCCTAATCTCAGGTCATCACAATATCCCCCACTAAAAGAATTTCGTCCTCGAAATTAGCACCGGTGTATCACATAACACCCAGGCTACACAACAACATGAAGCCAGAACCTCGATTCCTGACCATATCAGAATCGTCTTAAAAACCGCGAGGATACTTACCTCTCTTCAAACTCTGGAACAGAGCGACTTACCAAAACCAACATATCACCCAAGAGGCAAACGTACCTCGATGCGGGTCATCCCAAAAAGTCAGTCTCTCATGACCGCAAAACAACCGATACTTACGACTGTAGATCGGACAGTCATCCTTCGTTCTAATACCACTACTAAGAACGCATCATGAATGACACCTCAACCTTGAGAACGTGACTTCGTGTCAAACTCTGGAGTGGAATAAACTTCCAAATCCATCATAACGTCGAAGAGCGTCAGTACAACTCAACGCTAACGGTCCAAAAGCAGTTAGTCAACTGAAACTGCAAGGATTCGAATTGCTTCCGATTCCATCGTAGATATCATTCAAAGACATCTCTATCATGACTCACAATGTCTAACATACATCGTTACGAGGGAAACATTAGCATACCACGGTGTACACATACCAAACCTGGTTCCCCCTTTCAAACTTCCTCTTTCAAATGAGCAGTCGCATCATTGCAACTCAATTTGGGCAACTCACGGCCACAGATTCACACAAAAGACATCTCGCAAGATGTCTACCTCCGGATATCCTAAGAATCACGTCCTGATCATAAATAAACAATCGAGACTCCTCAGAGTTTCAAGTTTGAAAGGACATGCAATAAACCCAATGCATCCCAAATACATGGATTCCCAGGCCAAAACAACGACGACTTGATGACTCTCTTGTTGGTACTTCAACATCATGAGCTGTCCCAGACAAGTCTCACCAAGATTTAAACATAAACATATATACGTTCAGTGAGGCATACTCAACTTCAACTTCAAATGACGTGGTGACTACCAGAGTCCACCACAATCCACCTCGTATCACCTTACGATTTACCAAACTTGGTTTCAACGAGCAGTATAACGGCTCTAGCAAGTCCATCATGGTGCTGCACACACGCGGCAGGCAAACTAGTCGCTGCCTTACTAGGTTTCACCTCAAACCTACCAATCAGATGGACGTTTCCGCACGGCATACCATACCATGGGAAGAAAAGTCAATAGAGTAGTGGGTCTTTACCCAACATTCCTCCAATGCTGACATACCCTGGACACTCCAATGTCCCCATGTACTTAACATAACCTGATCCTACCTCCTTAGGACCCATCTTACACCCTCATGGTTGGTGTGACCATGTCTACCACATGTCATATCAATAGAAAGCGAGCAATTCCTCCACGATCACTCCTGTCGTCAAATTACATGGCCAAAAAGCCATTCCAACGGTACCACCACTCGTGATATGATCCCTCAAACAATTTCTGCGGTACAATCACATGTACAGCGCATCCATCCATTCCTCGAGCAACCCGCTCGGTATAAGGGCCACGTTAATCGGTGACGCACACACCACCTTGTGCCCGACACTGGCACCCAAGGCATACAACTGAAAACGTATACTCAACGCATTGTTCATCGTAACGATGATGCATGTCTAATAAGACATCTCCTACACCATCGTCATCGCCACCCCGTGACGACACATGCCCACTCATGGTATCTAAGGTATCGTCAACTAGTGACGATACATGTCAACAATGACATCTAAACAACCCAGTCAACTCGTGACGGTCCATGTACATCAACATATGTCATCCATCATCATGCTAGTAAAATAGTCATAATAAAACATGTATAACAACGCATGCCAGCTATAATAAAGCTAATAGAATAGCAATATCTCATACCTCATCACTAACAAGATAGCGGCATACCTGTCTCCGTCGCTCGACAATAGTGCAAAATCAGCACTCATCGCTCGAAGGCGGCATAATCCCGTGCTGAGTACATAGCTATAGAATCGACGGCATGATACCTCGTCATATAATAAGTGGCATGAAACCTCACTATACACCTGAACCTGAATCATGGTCTACATAACAGCGGAAAGAGGCATCGCTATCAACATATCTGGTGGCACTAATCATCGCCAATCCTCATAGAAGAATAAGTCATCGTAAATCCACATAATAGCGGAATGGGGCATCGCTATTAACATATCCGGCGGCATAAACCATCGCCAATCCTCATAGAAGAGTGAGTCATCGTAAAATAGCGGAATGAGGCATCCTATCATCATAAACATCATCATAATCATCATATCATCTTTACTCATCATAAACATCATCATACACATCATATTCACATATATACTCACAACAAACTATGTTAATTAGAAATGGGACTGTCCGGGTTCCATTATGACAGCGGCACAATTGGCCCCCTCGCTCGACATAACACATCGTATGATACCCATCGCTACGCCTTGATAGCGGATGTACCCCATCGCTCAGCGGATGATACCCATCGCTACACCTTGATAGCGGATGTACCCCATCGCTCATCAGCGGATGATACCCATCGCTACACCTTGATAGCGGATGTACCCCATCGCTCATCAGCTATGTGAGCGGCAAGACCTTCCTCGCTTGCCCATAATGACCACCGGACATTCAACCATTCTAAGTAACATAGTTAAACATACATTATCATCTTGTAGCATCATCATCATATAAACATCATCATCTTATAGATATAACAGTAAATGTACGAAATCATAGTTGAGTAAGCTTGCTAATTATTCATTAACTTCTTTTCTTTTTCCCCGGTTCATATTCATGCATACGGGTATCTTACCCTATGACATCTTACCACCTTATAAACATCATATCATTCTATAAACATCATATTAACATCATCATTACTTATCATAATCGTCATCGTGAACGTCATATCATCTTCATTTATCATAACATCATCATAAGTATCTTGTCATCTTTATTCATTATAAAATCATCTTCATCGTGAACTTACTTATCATAACATCATCTTAAACATCTTATCATTTTTATTCATTATACATATCATCATGGCATCGTAAATTCTTATGCAATCATAGTATGATCATAATATAGGAGTATGGCCTCTTACCATATGGGCATCTTACCCCGTGGCATCTTACCACATCATAACATCGTATCACATCATCATAAACTTACTTGTCAGAAACATCGTCATCATAACATATTCGTCATAAACTTACTTATCAAAATCATCATAATCATCATCATCATAAACATCATAAATACTTATGCATTCAATGCATAGTCAGAGTTAGGAGTGTGTTACCGTCCGATGCCCGTACGCGTCTTACGTACCTTCCTTGCTTGGGCATTACATGAACAAACTCATTAGTATATTCAATAATAATTGAGACCATACCGAAGTATTCCACTGTCGGTTGTCTACCCAGTCTGTCCTCAGACAATACATCATATCTTTCTTCTCCTGATTTTCTTCCAAAAATCAGGTTCCTTGGCACGTAGCATATAGAGTGTTAGACATCGCTATTAATGCCATCCTATCGTGTTTCACACGATTCCTGCAACCACAATGGTTAGCAATACCACTTTTCATATCATAAAAGCACATAAACAATTAGTCATGTCGTATAACATTAATGCCATCATGCATAAATATGTGCTATCAATAACTTCCTAGGCCCTCAACAGCCCCAATGAGCAACCACTGCTCTGATACCACTAATGTAAGGACCCCATGCCCTTAACCCTTAATTAGTGTATTAACCACTATGTGTGGCACATGCTTTCAATAAAAAGTCAATCGGGAAGCTCAGATGATACTTTACCATTGAATGGTAACTACAAAATTTCTTTAATACTCAATGTTATAAGATCATCATCCTAACAGCATATAGACTAATCGAGTTCGCCCAATACCATCCCCATTACATCACTTTTGCATTGTGGGTTTTTATAAAAATTTGGGCAGAGTCTCCCCATAAATTGAGCTATCCCAAAAATAAAAGCACATCACATAATATAATTCCCGGCCAGGGAATACACAATACTCAACAGAATACTGAACACAAAGTAAATTCCCAGCCAGGGAAGACACCACACATAAGACGACAAAAGTGGGTTTCAACCCCCACATAACACACTAACGACTCTCATATCATTAGCAATTCTACCACAATTGCATGCAACATATAATGAAAGAGAGGAAGGCTCATGCCTTTATATACAACGCATATACAAGTAATCTTGCTCACATGCGAGCATCATGAATATGTATATAACCCTCATGGGTGTATAAGTACTCTATACGATACCGTGCTCCATCGAGCCCTGGTACCACGATCCTGGGAGTACCTCCAATGAACAGCTCGAGCTCATCTCCAAAGCCATCGATGTACCTGTTCACCTGCCCCAACAGAGACAGCCCCCAACGGGGTGAGCATACCAATTCCACAATTTCATAATCATAATGACATAATACATAATTTACGAAAATGTAAATATTGCGGAACATATGTGATACTTCCTGGATGGTATCATCCTCATCGTAGCGTACCCCTGTAATAATCCTGTTCTCAAAACAGATAAATCATCAAATCCTGAATATGCAGTTAATCATCATATTGGTTAACCCTAGCCAGTTTCAATTTAACAACATTTCATAACATCTTTCTTTATCTAGCAATTATCATAATTCTAGATATTATAATGAGACTTCCTTAACTTCCGATACTAGTTAATCACTTCTCTGATTAACTACGTCTCTGTTCTTATTCATTACCAATAGGGAATAAAATACAGATATCCTAGATATCTAATCAAATACCATCTTTTTCATTTCTTACTTCAAGTAGCATCATACTATCGGTGTTTGCTCCGTAGCAACCACACCCATCATTTGCTCGCTTCATGGCGGCACTAAGCATTTCACCATGTGAATCATCATAACGTAATCAAGTCCCGGTACCATCATAGTAAAGCATTTCATGTATTTTAGATCATGCATCATACTTGTAAAACATCATTTAAACTATGCTCGTACGCTAAACGTACCTTAAATCCTCGAAGTCCGAGCCAACCCTTGCTCGAGTTCCAAGCCCTGAGGAACGATGTGCTAACACGATAAATAATTCACAATTATTTACGAACATGCAACCCATGCTCAAGCACATCCATAACCCTCAAAATATTGTCGACACACGACAATTAAACATCTAAAAGACCCGGGGCAGGGTACATGCAGGGAGGGAAAACGAATGCGACATATCGAAAAATTGCTCAAGAACAACTTCAATAATTCGAACCCTAGCATGACGATTCGAACCCAACCAACCATCATAAATCATCTAAAACATGTAATAAACGATCCCTAACATGAATCATCAACCCATAGCCAAAACCCCCAAAATCGAAATCAAACCCTCACCAAATTAGGGCAATTTCGAACCATACATCTCAATTTGATCCCAATTAAGCTCATAATTCATTTAAACATGAATTAATCGAATAACAACAAGAATCATCATCCTCATACCAAAAACCCAAATTTCGAACCCTAAATTCACAAAATCAGCGTTCAAAAATCGAATCCATAAGCAACAAATTTCGACCCATGAAAGTAAGAAATATACGACTCAAAAGCAGTACAAAAACGCCCCTAAAACATCGGGAGAAAAGCCCCAAAAACGTACCAAAATCGGGCCACAAAATCGGACAGAAAATCAGTGACGAACCCTAGCGCTTTCTGCAGAAATCCGAGCTCGATTCTCGACGAAACTTCGAATTGTTGGTACGTATAGAAGCGCCTGGAAGAGACGATTCCAACGGCGGGTGGCACGCGCCGAACGGCGGCCGGACGGCGGCGGGCGGTGGCCTTTTGTGCGCGGGGGTCAGCTGGATCGGGAAAGGGGCGCGCGGGAGGAGAGAGGGAAGAAAGGGGAAAAATGGTTCCGATAATAAAAATCTCGGGTTCAACTGGTATTTATAGCAAAAATACCCCGAAATACTAATATCCCCACAAATACATCATGATTCATTAAAAATCATCTGTTTTCAAAAACTCTCTCTCTAACTCAAAAACCCCCTACTGGTGCCCACACCCAGCACCCGAGATTCCGAGTCACACTAAAAATCCAACTCACAGGTTTTCACTGAAATGAGAATACGATCTCAACCTCGGGATCCAACGATCCCAACTGCCCAAATAAATGAGCCCAGAAGGCCCGACACCTCGATTAAACTCCAAGTCGACACGTAAAACCACTTTAGGGGTTATTAACACTCCGGGATTAACATCCCTAATCTCAGGTCATCACAAAAGATGAGAAATTTTATGAAGGGGTTGCGACCGGAGCTCTTTGACCGGGTTATTACTAATAACCCCACTTCTTTTGATGATGCTCTCACAAGAGCAGAGCTTGCGGAGATTGGAGTCGGAGCTTATCCTAGTGCTGTGCCACCACAAGTACCACATCAGAGACAAGCTATTGATAGCTTGAGACCCCGAGGAGAGCCATTTAAACCTCGTGGTGCCTCTTCATCTTCACGATTTAGTGGGAAGAAATTCTTTGGGCAGAAGCAAGAGGGCAAGAAGAACAATTGGTCAGCCAACCGAGGGCCTACGCAAGGAAATAGGCCCGGAGAGCCAAGGTGCGACAATTGTGGAGGGCCACATTCTTCGAGTAAGTGCCCTGCCTGTTATAGCTGTGGCAAGATGGGCCACATCTCTCAGTATTGCCCCACCCGGGGAGGACAGTCAGAGTTTCAGGGCAACAGGCCGAGATTTGATGACTGGACAGTACACCAGAGGCAACAGTTTGTGCCTCGACCATCGGGAGGTCAGGCAGTGGGACCGTCCCAGGGACAGGTGTATGCACTGACCAGAGAGCAGGCGCAGGCAGCCCCGGAGGAGGTGATCGCCGGTACGTGTCATTTATTTACGTACCCTGCTTTTATTTTGATAGATACAGGTGCCTCCCACTCTTTTGTATCTGTGGGCTTTGTGGAGAGACACCATATGCGCACGTCTTCTTTACCCACGCCTCTCATGGTCTCGACACCCACTGGGAGAAATGTCGTTGCCGATCAGTTTATGGCAGATTGCCTGATTTATTTTGAGGGCAACGAGTTGAAGGCAGACTTGATTGTGTTGGGCATGTCAGACTTTGACTGCATCATGGGTATTGATATTCTGGACAGATATCAGGCAGTGGTAGATTGCCGGCAGAGAACAGTGAGGTTCAGATCTGATTTGGGAGTTCAGTGAACTTTTTATGGCAACGGTTCTCGTGCGAAGATTCTGTTGATTTCAGCAATCAAGATGACTCAGCTGTTGGAACGTGGCCACACGGGCTATCTCATCTATGCCGTGGACACGTCTGGGAAGAATAAAGAATTGAGAGTTGAGGATGTACCAGTAGTAGCAGAGTTTGCTGATGTATTCCCAGAAGAGATCCCAGGATTCCCACCGGCTAGAGAAGTTGAGTTTGGGATCGAGTTGTTACCGGGGACATCCGCTATCTCTCGTGCACCTTACAGGATGGCACCGGCAGAGTTGAGAGAGTTGAAGGAGCAGTTGCAGGAGCTCCTTGACAAGGGATATATACGCCCGAGCGTATCGCCATGGGGCGCACCGGTTCTTTTTGTAAAGAAGAAGGATGGTTCGATGAGGTTGTGCATCGATTACCGGCAACTGAATAAGGCCACAGTGAAGAACAAGTATCATCTCCCAAGGATTGATGATTTGTTTGATCAGTTGCAAGGTACCAGATTATATAGCAAGATTGATTTGAGATCCGGGTACCATCAGATTCGAGTCAGAGAGGAAGATGTGCAGAAGACAGCATTTCGGACTCGATATGGACATTATGAGTTCCTAGTGATGCCGTTCGGCGTGACGAATGTTCCAGCGGTCTTTATGAGTCTGATGAACAGAGTGTTCCAACCTTATCTTGATCAGTTCGTCATTGTATTTATTGACGACATTCTCATCTACTCCCGGAGCGAGGAAGAGCACGTGAAACACTTGAGGACAGTGCTCCAGATTCTCAGAGACCACCAGTTGTATGCCAAGCTCAGCAAGTGTGAATTTTGGTTGAGCAGTGTAGTGTTTCTGGGGCATGTCATATCTAGCAGCGGGATATCAGTGGATCCCAGGAAGATTGAAGCTGTGATGGAGTGGGCTGCACCCACTTCTGTGCCTGAGATACGGAGCTTCCTTGGCTTGGCCGGTTATTATCGACGCTTTGTCGAGGGATTTTCGAAGATTGCCAAGCCATTGACACAGTTGACCCAGAAGGGAGTACCTTTCTTTTGGTCAGAAGCTTGTGAGGAGAGCTTCCAGGAGTTGAAGCACCGTTTGACCACGGCGCCAGTGTTAGTGATCCCTACGGAAAACTCCAGATTTGTTTTGTATACCGATGCATCACTTCAGGGCCTTGGGTGTGTACTGATGCAAGATAAGCATGTGGTAGCTTATGCATCGAGGCAGTTGAAGCCGCATGAGACCAGATACCCAGTCCATGACTTGGAATTGGCGGCTATCATCTTCGCCCTGAAGATTTGGCGACATTATTTGTATGGTACGTCGTTTACCATTTACACGGATCACAAGAGCCTCAAGTTTTTATTCACCCAGGCGGAGCTGAACATGAGGCAGAGAAGGTGGATGGACTTACTCAAGGACTATGATTGTGAGATTGAGTACCATCCCGGGAAAGCTAATTTGACAGCAGACGCTTTGAGCCGGAAAGTGAGGAGTACTGCTGAGGACCTCATCCATTTGTCAGCCATGATGACCTCCTATTGCCATCTGGGCTATGATTTCGACGTAGATGCATCACCTGTGCATGTATCGACCTTGTTAGCTGAGCCAGATATCTATGAGAACATCAGGAGAGCTCAGAAGTCAGATGATGAGGTTCAGAGATGGTTATCTTTAGTACATCTTGGTCAGCCAACGAAATTCAGAGTGGCCGATGACGGATCCTTGAGATTGGGTGACCGTTGGGTGGTTCCGAGTACGCCGGAGTTGCGTAAAGGGATCTTGGAGCGAGCTCATAGTAGGAGACTTAGCATCCACCCAGGCGGAAAGAAGATGTATAAAGATCTGCGTGGTCAGTTTTGGTGGAAAAGAATGAAGAGTGATGTCGTCACTTTTGTTAAGAGGTGTTTGATCTGCCAGCAAGGTTAAGGCAGAGAGACAGAGACCTGGTGGCGAGTTGAAAAGCTTGGAGATACCGAAGTGGAAGTGGGAACACATTTCCATGGACTTCGTGACTCACCTGCCGAGGAGTACTTCAGGCTTTGATGCTATTTGGGTGATTGTGGATCGATTGACTAAGGTAGCTCATTTTATCCCCTATAGCATGACTTTCACCTTTTTGAGGATGGCTCAACTGTATATTCGAGATGTGGTGAGATTGCATGGGATCCCCATTTCCATAGTGTCGGATCGAGATCCACGATTTACATCTCATTTTTGGGAGGGTCTTCAGTCAGCCTTGGGAACGGAAGTTAGATTGAGCACTGCATATCATCCTCAGACGGATGGCCAGACCGAGCGTACTATCCAAACGCTCGAGGACATGTTGAGAGCTTGTGTATTGGAGTTCGATGTCTCTTGTCAGGATTCGGTAGCCTTGGTAGAGTTCTCTTATAATAACAGCTACCAGGCGAGTATTCAGATGGCTCCTTTTGAAGCTCTTTATGGCAGACGGTGTAGATCACCCTTGTGTTGGGATGATTTGGACCGCAAATCGGTCGGAGGACCGGAGTTGATTCGGGAGATGGAAGAGAAGATAAAGATAATAAGGCAGAAAATGAAAGCAGCCTAGGACTGACAGGCAGCTTATGCGAATAAACGGCGGAGACCGTTGGAATTTCAGTTGGGAGATAAGGTCTTTTTGAAGATCTCGCCTTTCAGAGGCGTTGTGCGATTTCGGATGCGCGGGAAACTGTCTCCGAGGTATGTTGGACCGTACGAGATTTTGCAGCGCATTGGCACCTTAGCTTACCGACTGGCTTTGCCACCTTCTTTATCTGGTATACATGATGTGTTTCATGTATCGATGCTGCGGAAGTATGAGCCGGATCCATCTCATGTGTTGCAGCCTTCCGAGGTTCAGTTAGAATCCGATGTGTCTTATGTGGAACGGCCTGTTAGAATTCTGGATCGAGCAGACCGTAGACTTCAGAACAAAGTGATACCTATGATCAAGGTTCAGTGGGATCGCAGGGGTGTCGAGGAGGCTACGTGGGAGACGGAGCGGCATATGGTGCAGCACTACCCAGAACTATTCTCTGGTATGTGATTATGTTTAGTTTCATTTTGGGGTAAGTGCATGTGATTTCGAGGACGAAATCTTATAAGTAGGGGAGTATTGTGATATCCCCGAAATAATTAATTGCAATTTGGGCATTAATTGTGTTTTTATGATTAATTATGGTGGTAATTAATTAGGTGCTGGATTTATTTATCATATTGAAATGCTTAGTCACATGGTAGGCGTGACCGGAAATGCATTTCGGGGTACTTGTGATGCATGTTGGATAATTGGGTGTTTTAATGACTTACATGTGTTGGTAGTCATTTATTGGGAAGCATGCATTTATTTGAGATTGTGGAGCATTGTGGTGTTATGCTTTTAAAATATCATGTTGGGGTGTTTTATACACCATGGTATTATAGAATGCACTCTATTTTAATAACCCACTTTTATACCCCAAACCCCCCACCATACCTTCACTCTTACTTTTAACTTTCCCAAAATATCACCTCCCAAACCCTTCCTCTCTTATTTTCGAGTTTGAGCTTAAGGGTGAAGAGAATCCTTCCAAAAACCTTGATTTGTGGAGTTTATTGGGAGATTTGAAGTCCCCAAGAGGTATGGATACCTCATTGTTGATTTTGTAGTGTTTTATTTGAGTTTGAAATGGTTTTGAAGGGTTTTGAAATGGGTTTGTTGGGGTTGGTATTATTTTGGTTGAATGTTGAATTTTTGAGATGTTTAAAGTATATATGGAAGATTTTTAGTGGTTTGGTATGGTTGGTATTTTAATATTTGAGTTTGTTTGAGTTGGGGAAGGAGATGGGTGAATAGTGCCCGAAAATCGGGTGTGCGGGACTCGGCGATCGATCGGCGCCTTCCACCGATCGATCGCGAGTTGCAGGGCTGAAGGCAGTAGCCTTCAGCGATCGATCGCGAGTTTGGCGCGATCGATCGGCGAGGCCGCGATCGATCGGCGCAAACTCGGCGATCGATCGCGAATTGAAAGATTTTGTTGGGCGAGGCAGTGTAGTCTCGCGATCGATCGGGGCTATATGGCGATCGATCGCGAGACACCAAAATTGGTGTTTTTGGATATTTTTGTGGGATTTTTGGTATTGGACTATTATTGGGTTCTAATATTGATTTGTGTGAATGTGTAGAACCATCCCAGGTGGCGACACAGCCAAGGAATTGAAGTCCTACCACATCCTACTTTTTGGAAAGGTACGTAGAAGACGTACGGGCACCCAACGGTACATGTATCTAATATACTCATTGTTTATGCATTGTGGATGCGAGTATATATGGGATTATGCATTGTGGATGCAAATACATGTTGAATTATGCATGATGATTGTTTATGCATATGATGGTTATTGGTGCACATCCCATGAGTCGTGGTCATCCCTTGATGATTTTAATGCTTGCCGCTATTTGATTTGTTGCCGCTAAATGTGAAGCGAGGGGTGGGAGCGTCGCATGTCACATTTGAGCGTGGTTATCATATAGGGCGAGGAAAGAATATTTGCCGCTCAATGTGAGCGAGGGGTGGGAGCGCCGCATGTCCATTGAAGCGAGGTTATTCTATGCCGCCTATATGTAAATAAGCGAGGGGCATTAAAATACATTGTGATGGACAGACTAGGGATTGGTGACTGGCATTTGGTATTGATGAGATGGTATTATGTCATGACATGTGTAGACCATTAAATAATCTATTGATTATACTCATGAGTTATCGTACAGGGACAACCAAACTGGAAGCGTTTGAAATGCATGGGAAAATAGGAAGTGTTTTATTGTGATTTATGCATTTACGCTTTATATTCATATTGTGTTGAATATGAATGTTATCATTGCTCATGTTTGGGGGTTGTCCTTGTAGGTACTTTTGGCATGATATAAAGGGGCTAAAGCGGGTTGAGGCAGTGAGCTTGTGAAGAGCACTTTTGGTAGATGAAGGACGGGATTACGTTGTATAGTGTCTACTCTAGGAGTAGTGTAAAGCTATAGTAAATACATTCATTTGATTGGGAATGTAACTAATCCACTGATGGTCCTTATTTTTTGGCATGTAATTCTTAAAGCTCATAGTCTCAACACGATCATTTTACTCTGATAAATTATGTTAGCTCTAATTATGCCTTTACTCCGCACTTAAGGAACTAGGGTCCTTACAGATTAGCTTTTCAAATTCATATTGTCTTCTTTCCTAATTTGTTAAGCAACGGCTCTTTAACTCTGACGGTAATGGTGGCGGAGATATAGCAGGGTGTGCCGCTCTGTTGTACCTTTGTCAGAGAATGTTGTACTTATTTTTGTCTCGTTGCTTAGTGCTCTTACTGGATGTTTAAACTTCTGCTGGTTTTCTTTGTTCAACTGGTCGTTCATCCTCTAGTAACCAGTAGATGTCTTTGTTCAGTGTGAGACTATCCGGTTGATGGTTGTCCAGTAGATATCCATCCAGTTTATGTTTATCCGGTTGATGTCTGTCCGGTTGATGTCTGTCCAGTTGATGTCTATCCAGTTGGTAGCCATCCAGTTGATGTCTTGTCCGGTTGATGTCTATCCAGTTGGTAGTCATCCAGTTGATGTCTGTCACCCGGTTGGTCTTTATCACCTGGTAAGACTTCAACATTCGGTAGGTGTTCATTCAGTTGGTCTGTATCACCCGGTTGATGTCTTCACCTGATAGGTGTTCATCCAGTTGGTCTTTATCACCCAGTTGGTGTCTTCACCCGGTAGGTGTTCATCCAGTTGGTCTTTATCACCCGGTTGGTGTCTTCACCCGGTAGATGTCTTCATCCAGTAGGTGTTTGTAATCACCAAAACTTAGAAATCGTTTCCCAACAATTTCCCCCTTTTTGGTGATGACAAAACTAAGCAATAACGATTTCATACTCGAATAATTTAAGTGGTGAATCCTGAAAAAGACTTGAAGACATAATGGAAAGGAAATTTTCATTTGTGATAAAGATAAGCATATTACAAGTTGTAATCAAACTGGACAATTGAGAAAGATTCATCTTCATTTAAGATGAATTCTTATAACTGGATTTAACCTAATACAAATCTATTTCTACAAAAATATAGCTGATACATGACAAATTTTAAACAAACAATGTAGACCGGAGAGCTTCGATCCACCTAGTTGCGGAGAGGAAGAGCTTCGATCCACCTTGTTTCAGAGAGGAAGAACTTCGATCGGGGAGAGTCAAATGTATATTCATCAGGCCTCCATGGTTTATGGATTCACCTATGAAAATACTCTATCTCTGTTTTCCCCCTTTTTGTCATCAGCACCCAGATAACTCCTGATTGTAGTTCCTGACTGATGATGAGCATCATAGCAGGATCCAAACGCTGAAGCTTAACGGAGCTGGGTTAGATAAGTAATCAACCCATGAGGGGTTGATTTAGATAAGTAATAAACCCATGAAACTGAACAGTTGCGAAAAGGAAACCAAGGAATTTTCAAGGAATTGAAAACAATCATGATGAGTGAATGTGTGTTATAAAAACAAAAAATGAGTCTCTATTTATAGAAGAATTTCATTAAGTGTGAACACAATAATGATGTTACGATAAATACGAAAAAAGTCAAATGAAAACAGTAAATAGATAAGAGTAATTAATAAGGGGTCAGAAAATGATACTATTTTCTTCCGAACCAATGTCGGGAATAGTCGCGCTTTTCGGTAGACGGTTGGTGCGGACTTCAAGATCTTTGCTGAGTAGATGGTCTGGACTGAGTGGATGCTCCAGCTGCAGTGGATGAACGACTTGCTGGACTCGGATCTCGCTGGGACTGAGTAGCAGGGCGACTGGGCTCAGACAGTCTTCTAATAATTTGAGGAGCAGCAGGCAGGCTGTTGCATAAATCTTGAATTTGGGAAGCAAATGCTGCCTGCATGGTTGCCAGCTGATCGGTCAAGACTTTCTTAGCATCTTCTATCTTATCTCCAAGAGCCAGTGAGGTGGCAGCCTGAAGTGATTCATTGTGTTGATTTATCTGAAGATGAGCCTGCCCTATTCAAGAGAAGGAGTCTGCAAATGCATCCGTAACAAAAGTCAGAAGTCTGGTGACAGTAGATGTTAAGCTGTTTAAGTCCCGATATACATGCTGGAACTGAGTATCAGTATGCTGCCGATGGCTTCCAAGAATAATAGTCGCAGTGCGTTCTTCCTGTTTAAGCTTGTTGACATCACTGGCTAGTGCAGAGATTACATTGGAAAGATGTACTAGCTGTTCAGCAATGTCAGGTGGCCCTTCCAGAGAGATAGAAGTTTGGAAGTCGAAGAAATCCTCTGAAGGTTCTTGAGCCATTGACGGATCCACAACAATTATTTGAGGGTCAGCATTAGTAGCAAGAACATCGGGATTATCTTCAACAACTGCAATAGATAGTAAAGCAGTGTCTTCAACAAGTGGTGCAGCTGTTGAGTCTAGAGCAGGAACATCCATATCAGCAGTGGCTTGGACAACCGCAACTGTTGTGATCATTAGAATGTGAGGACTCACTGGGTTCATGGTTGCCAGAGGAGATGGTAACTTGATGAACCACAGTCTGAATTACTGTGTCCACATTTTCGTGATCAACCACCATCGGTTGTGTCGGTTGATCATTTTTAGGGCTACGAGCAGAGGAGACAAGTGGAGCAGTTGGAGAGGAGATTTCTTTAGTATGAGAAGTTTCCTCCAAGGCAGTTGACGCTGTCTCCACTCCAGTGGTAGTGGTCTCCAGATCAATCGAAGTTATCTCCACATTAGTAGGAACAATCTCCAAATCACCAGTGGCAATCTTTAAATCAGTCTGGTCGGGGCTTGCAACATTTACAGCAGTAGAGCATGAGTGAAGACCAGTTGATATGCGAAGATCATGAAGAGCTTGCTCGGCCATTTCCAGTTTTGGTCCAAGAGCATTTAGAACTGCTCTATCATGATTCGTTGTGCCTGAATCACCGTTGAAATGCTGAAGACGGGTTTCAACAAGGGCTTGAAGTTCGCCCACATAGTTCATCAGACGGAATATATCCCTCAGCTTCAGGCTGTTCTCAGGGTCCGAGATTTGAAGATAAGCTAAAATTTGGTTCTCATCTTCCCGTGCTTGATCCAGGATGGGAGTGAAATCATTAAATCAAATTTTCACTCGTGCCTTCACCCATCGATCAAAAATGTCTAGCTGTGGCTGCAGCTTGGCTTCAACTGTATCCATGACCATTTGTATCTCGTAGGCAACAGGCGTGGACACCGGAGCCATAAGAGTTTTGCCTTTACCAGCCGTGGTGGTCTTTGGATGACAGTAAGGACACAAGGACTTGGGTGTCCTAAAACTGATAGAGCCGGGTGCTTGCTGAGAGCTCACCAGTGCAGAAGAATTGTCAGCGGGAGCTACTGAGGTAGCA
Source organism: Haberlea rhodopensis (assembly GCA_907163345.1). Lineage (NCBI taxonomy): Eukaryota > Viridiplantae > Streptophyta > Magnoliopsida > Lamiales > Gesneriaceae > Haberlea > Haberlea rhodopensis. The sequence continues at coordinate 2,770,984 of CAJQUN010000013.1, forward strand.
AGTACCATGGCCAATGAAGCAGTTGGTTCCTCAGGTGGAGGATTTTCAGGGCTGGGTTCTCTACCAGGGATATCTTCTGTCGGACCTACGGAGGAGATGGTATCAGAAGAAGCAACGACTTTCTGTCGGAGAGCAGGATGAGCCCCTTTTCTGGTTCTGGGCTTCTTAGGAGGAGGAGGGGGAGGAGATGACTCAGCAGATTCCGATATGGTGTGTTCAGAATGTAAGTAATCCTTATGTCATACAACGCAGCGGAATAAAATTTTAGGATTACTAACACCGGATCTATACATAGGTTATCATATCGGATTAAGGTATACGAAGGTGTCTCACCCTTGTAGCGTGTTTGAAGCAGATTCCACGGAGCAGCACGTCCAACGAACTCCGAGTCACAAACGAAAGTTTTCACCTTCGTCTCTACGGTATCCACACGATCAAATCGAAAGGGGATTTAAGAACAAGTTACTAGACAAGTTCTTAAACCAAAATCGAGCTCTCGGTTCAAAACCGATTAACGACGGCCAACCGAAACCCTAACACAACCGACGACGGCCGTGAGGAGTGAAGGAAGAGGCGGCCGAGAGGAGCTCTTGAGTGGCTAGGTTTTGATATCAAAGTATGATATGAAAAGTATGATTAACCATTAATCAAAACCATGTATTTATATTATAAGGCTTTTAATTAAGGTTCAAGACTTTCTTAAAGTCTTATGGGCCCAAACCCATGATTTAATTAAAAACTTTTAATCACTTAATTAAGACTCTTCTTAATTAATTAATTCATCCAATGAATTTAATTTCCCTTCTCGATTTAATCTTTTGTGCGACCCGATAGGATCTTGTAATGTTGGCAGTGACATAAAATCTCATTTTACGTCTCAAGCAAAGAGCGGTGTCTAGCAACACATCAAGGCTACCCAAATTACAAGAATGTCAATGACTCGACATAACCTATAGAACTTGTGATAATATCAATCATGTAACTTAATCCCTTTGTCCATTGTGTTTAGATTGAACACGAGTCATGGAATAGTCATACTCGTATATCCAATCTTTATTTCTTGATCCCCAAGTAGAACTAGAATAAACGAATAAGCTCGATATCTCATATCGACTCATTCGAGCATGGCCATGCATTTTAGTTCTCACTTGATCAAGGGCCAAACACATCTCCTGTTATATAGGAGGGACAAATCCTATCTCAATCAGTCAACATCCCTCTACATAATTCGTAGTGTATCCAATAGTCGCCTTTATAGATTACCCTGTTACGGGTAACGTTTGACGATATCAAGATACATAACTCCTTATGTTGGGATCTCTGATGATCACAAGTCGTAAGGATTACATACATTATTATCACTATGAGAATTGCATATGACGATCATATAACTATCCATGTTGCATTCTCATGGTGGGTCTGTCCAGTACATCGTTCTCAAACATGTACCCATATGTTGATTTGATATCTCATATCAATGAACAATTCATCGATCAACATATACTAGTCTCTACGTATTATCATTATCCCTATTCATGATAATACTTGACTAGGGACATCTTTAAGAATAATACAATATTATTCTAAGGACATTAACATATATATTAATTCACAATGCACAGTTAAAAGAATAATATATAATAATGAATTGCCATTCATAAATCCATAAACATTGTATGTCTTAAACAATCATCTAATGACTTGTCTTAGGGCATATCCCAACAAATCTCCCACTTGCACTAAGACCACTCAGACATATACCTAATGCCTAGAGATCTAGTATGACGATCATGCTTCTGCTGTGACAACGGCTTCGTCAATGGGTCAGATACATTATCATCTGTTGGTACTTTGCATATTTTAACATCTCTCCTTTCAACGATTTCTCGAATGAAATGGAAACGCCTTAGTATGTGCTTGGATCTTTGGTGAGATCTTGGTTCCTTAGCCAATGCGATCGCTCCATTGTTGTCACAATAGAGTTCTATCGGATCTTTAATGCTAGGCACCACTCCAAGTTCAGAAATGAACTTCCTCATCCAAACAACTTCCTTTGTTGCATCCGAGGCAGCAATATACTCAGCTTCCGTTGTAGAATCGGCTACTGTTTCTTGCTTTGAACTCTTCCAGCTCACAGCACCTCCATTTAGGCAATACACATATCCATATTGCGATCGAAAATCATCTTTGTCGGTTTGGAAGCTTGCATCAGTGTAACCCATTACATTGAGCTCTTCCTCACCTTCATAAATCAAGAATGTATCCTTAGTCCTTCTCAAGTACTTTAGGATATTCTTAACAGCTATCCAGTGACCTTCACCTGGATCAACTTGATATCTGCTCGTCATGCTCAAAGCATACGATACATCGGGACGAGTACATATCATGGCATACATGATAGATCCAATAGTTGACGCGTATGGAATCTTACTCATGCGTTGTCTCTCATCTGGTGTTGAAGGACACTGTTCCTTCGAGAGATAAATACCATGTGTCATAGGCACGAATCCTTTCTTGGATTCTTGCATGCTAAACCTTTTAAGCACCTTGTCTACGTATGTACTTTGACTTAGACCAAGAAGCCTTCTCGATCTATCTCTATAGATCTTGATTCCTAATACATAGGTGGCTTCTCCTAAGTCTTTCATCGAAAAGCAGTTCCCTAGCCAAATCTTTACAGATTGCAAGGCAGGGATATCATTTCCAATAAGAAGTATGTCATCTACATACAACACTAGGAAAATGATTACGCTCCCACTGACCTTCTTGTAGACACAAGGTTCATCTTCATTTTTGATAAAACCAAACTCTTTGATTGCATCATCAAAACGAAGATTCCAACTCCGAGAAGCTTGCTTCAATCCATAAATGGATCGTTGTAGCTTGCATATCTTTCCAGCATCCTTTGGATCGACAAAACCCTCGGGCTGTGTCATGTACACATCCTCGAGCAGATTTCCATTAAGGAAAGCTGTTTTGACATCCATCTGCCAGATTTCATAATCATGAAATGCAGTTATTGCAAGTAAGATCCTTATGGATTTAACCATGGCCACTGGTGAAAAGTTTTCATCATAGTCAATACCATGAATTTGTTTGAATCCTTTTGCAACCAGCCGACTTTTATAGGTTTGTACGTTACCATCCATATCGGTCTTTTTCTTGAAAATCCATTTGCACCCTATGGGTCGTACCCCTTCAGGTGGATCAACCAAAGTCCATACTTGGTTTGCATACATGGATTCCATCTCAGATTTCATGGCCTCTTGCCATTTCTCAGAATCATTGCCCATAATAGCTTGTTGATAAGATGACGGCTCATCCTCATCAATAAGTAGTAAGTCACCTTGTTGAGTCACAAGAAATCCATATCTATGTGGCTCCCGGTGAACTCTTACAGACCTACGCTGGGCTTGTGTCTCTTGAGCAGGTGCTTCTTCCACAACAGCTTGTGGTGCCTGCTCTGTTTCCATCTCAATCTCAGGTTCAGTGTTTTCTTGTGGTTGAACTTCACTAAGTTCTATTTTTCTCCCACTGGTTTTTCTAGAAATAAATTCTCTTTCAAGAAATACACCAGTCCGAGCAACAACTACTTTGTTCTCGGTGGGATAATAGAAATAGTACCCTTTCGTTTCCTTAGGATACCCCACAAATAAACACTTATCAGATTTGGGTCCAAGTTTGTTAGTGGCATGACGTCTAACGAAAGCCTCACAACCCCAAATCTTCATAAAAGACATACTAGGACGCTTCCCAGTCCATATCTCATATGGTGTCTTTTCCACTGATTTAGATGGAACACGGTTCAGTAAGAAAATCGTTGTTTCTAGAGCGTGTCCCCAAAACGATATCGGAAGATCTGCATGACTCATCATTGATCTAACCATGTCTAACAAGGTTCGATTTCTCCTCTCGGATACACCATTCCATTGTGGAGTATACGGAGGAGTGAGTTGTGGGACTATCCCACACTCCTGTAGATAGTCATGAAACTCTTGGCTTAAGTATTCACCTCCTCGATCTGATCGAAGGATTTTGATACTTTTGCCAAGTTGGTTTTGTACTTCATTCTTGAAATCTTTGAACTTTTCAAAGGTTTCATGCTTATGTTTCATTAGGTACACATACCCATATCTACTGAGGTCATCAGTAAATGTAACGAAGTATTGAAAACCACCTCTAGCTTGTGTACTTATTGGACCACATACATCACTATGTATTAGTCCCAATAAAACACTTGCCCTTTCAACATGTCCCTTGAAAGGGGCTTTTGTCATCTTGCCCATTAAACAAGATTCGCATGTTTCATATGATTTAAAATCAAATGAATCTAATACTCCATCCTTATGAAGTTTAGATATGCGGTTCTCGTTTATGTGGCCCAAGCGACAGTGCCAGAGATAAGTCGGATTACAATCATTATTTTTAATCCTTTTAGTATTTATGTTATAGATAGGTATATCAAGATTTAATACATAAAGACCATTCACCATTTGTGCACTAGCATAAAATATATCATTTAAATAAATGGAACAACAGTTGTCCTTTATAATAAATGAAAATCAATACTTGTCCAAACAAGAAATAGAAATAATGTTTTTAGTAATTGAAGGCACAAAATAACAATCTTTCAAAATCAATGATAAACCAGAAGGTAAAGCTAAATGATAATCTCATATGGCTAATGCAGCAACTCTTGCTCCATTTCCAACTCGGAGATCAACTTCACCTTTCGCCAATGTCCTACTCCTTTTGAGATCCTGCACATTTACACAAATGTGAGATCCACATCCAGTATCTAATACCCATGATGAAGAAGTAGATAAATTGACTTCTATAACAAAAATACCTGAAGCGGAAGTCACACTTCCTTTCTTTAGATCCTCCAGATATACTTTGCAGTTCCTTTTCCAATGGCCGGTCTCACCGCAATGGAAACAGTTCCCTTCCTTTGCTATCCCTCCCTTTGGCTTCAGTGCATAAGACTTTGGCTTAGATTTAGCAAAGACTTTCTTTGCTTTCTTGTTGCCTTTAGCTTTTGCCCTTCTTTTACCCTTATTCACAATAAGGACATTTGTGGCCTTAGTCTTCTTAGTATTTGCTTCATATGTTCTCAACATACCAAGCAATTGTGGTAGAGTCTTTTCCATGCCAGTCATATTGTAATTTACTACAAATTGACTGAAGCTCTCTGTAAGGACCCCTTATTCTTAACCCTTGATTAGTGTATTAATCATTATGTGTGGCACATGCTTTCAATAAAATTATTCGGGAAACCCAGATGATACTTTACCATTGAATGGCAATTACAAAGTTTTCTTTAACACACAGTGTTATAAGCTCATCATCCTAACAACAACAGACTCATAGGGTTCGCCCATCACACCACTTTTTACATTGTGGACTTTTATAAAAATTTGGGCAGAGTCTCCCCATAAATAGAGCTATCCCGAAATAAAAGCACAACGCATAACATAATTCCCGGCCAGGGAAAACATAACACTCATCAGAATACAGCAATATCAAGTAAATTCCCAGCCAGGGAAGACACCACACATATGACAACCAAGTGGGTTTCAACCCCCACATAACACACTAACGACTCTCATATCATTAGCAATTCTACCACAATTGCATGCAACATATAATGAAAGAGAGGAAGGCTCATGCCTTTATATACAACGCATATACAAGTAATCTTGCTCACATGCGAGCATCATGAATATGTATATAACCCTCATGGGTATATAAGTACTCTATACGATACCGTGCTCCATCAAGCCCTGGTACCACGATCCTGGGAGTACATCCAATCAACAGCTCGAGCTCATCTCCAAAGCCATCGATGTACCTGTTCACCTGCCCCAACAGAGACAGCCCCCAACGGGGTGAGCATACCAATTCCACAATTTCATAATCATAATGACATAATACATAATTTACGAAAATGTAAATATTGTGGAACATATGTGATACTTCCTGGATGGTATCATCCTCATCATAGCGTGCCCCTGTAATAATCCTGTTCTCAAAACAGATAAATCATCAAATCCTGAATATGCAGTTAATCATCACATTGGTTAACCCTAGCCAGTTTCAAATTAGCAACCTTTCATAACATCTTACTTTATCTAGCAATGATTAGCAACATTTCATAACATCGTTTCATAACATCATTTCATAACATCTTTTCATAACATCATTTCATAACATCTTTTCATAACATCATTTCGTAACATCTTACTTTATCTAGCAATTATCATAATTCTAGATATCATATTGGTATTTCCTTAACTTCCGATACTGGTTAATCACTTCTCTGATTAACTACGTCTATGTTCCTATTATTACCAATAGGGAATAAAATACAGATATCCTAGATATCTAGTCAAATACCACATTTTCATTTCTTACTTCAAGGTAACGTCATACTATGGGTGTTTGCTCCGTAGCAACCACACCTCATCATTGGCTCGCTTCATAGCGGCACTGAACATTCCACTATGTGAATCAACATATCGTAACCGAGTCCCGGTACCATCATAGCAAAGCATTTCATGTATTTTAGATCATGCATCGTACTTGTAAAACATCATTTAAACTATGCTCGTACGCTAAACGTACCTTAAATCCTCGAAGTCCGAGCCGAACCTTGCTCGAGTTCCATGCCCCGAGGAACGATGTGCTAAAACGATAAATAATTCACAATTATTTACGAACATGTAACCCATGCTCAAGCACACCCATAACCCTCAAAATATTGTCGACACACGACAATTAAACATCTAAAAGACCCGGGGCAGGGTACATGCAGGGAGGGAAAACGAATGCGGCATATCGAAAAATTGCCTAAGAACACCTTCAATAATTCGAACCCAACCAACACAAATCAAACCCGGATAATCACCATAATTCATCTAACACATGAATTAATCATTTAACAACAACAATAATCGCCCCACATGCCAAAACCCCCAAAATTCGAATTCAAGCCCTAACTTCAAATCCGATTCCTCAATTTCGAACACAATCAAGCATCATAATGCATTTAAACATGAAATAATCGAATAACAACATGAATCATCATCCTCATACCAAAAACCCAAATTTTCGAAACCCTAAGTCACGAAATCAGTGTTCAAATTCGAAACCATAAGCAACAAATTTTCGACCCATGAAAGTATGAAATCATCGTCTCAAAAGCAGCATAAAAACGCCCCAAAAACATCAGAAAAATCGTACCAAAATCATACCAAAATCGCGCCCCAAAATCGGATGAAATCCAGTTTTTGAACCCTACGCTTTTCTGGCAAATCCGAGCTCGATTCTTGACCAAACTTCAAATTGTTGGTACGTATAGAAGCGCCTGGAAGAGACGATCACGGCGGCGGGTCGGACGCGCCGAACGGCGGCGGGCGCACGCCTGGAAGCGGCGTGGGTCAAAAGGGGATCGAGAATGGCGCGGCTACGGGGAGAGAGAAGGAGGGGAAGAAAATGGTTCCGATAATAAAAATCTCGGGTTCAACTGGTATTTATAGCAAAAATACCCCGAAATACTAATATCCCCACAAATACATCATGATTCATTAAAAATCATCTGTTTTCAATAATTCTCTCTCTAACTCAAAAACTCCCTACCGGTGCCCACACACAGCACCCGAGATTCTGAGTCCTACTAAAAACCCAACTCACAGGTTTTCACCGAAACGAGAATACGATCTCAACCTCGGGATCCAACGATCCCAACTACTCAAATAGACGAGCCCAGAAGGCCCGACACCTCGATTAAACTCCAATTCGCCACGTAAAACAACTTTACGGGTTATTAACACTCCGGGATTAACACCTATAATCCCTGGTCATCACAATATCCCCCACTAAAAGAATTTCGTCCTCGAAATTAGCACCGGTGTATCACATAACACCCAGGCTACACAACAACATGAAGCCAGAACCTCGAGAATACTTACCTCACTTCAAACTCTGAAACAGAGCGACTTACCAAAACCAACATATCACCCAAGAGGTAAAACGTACCTCGATGCGGGTCATCCCAAAAGTCAGTCCCTCATGACTGCAAAACAACCGATACTTACGACTGTAGATCGGATAGTCATCCTTCGTTCTAATACCACTAGTAAGAACGCATCATGTATGACACCTCAACCGTGAGAACGTTGACCTCGTGTCAATCTCTGGAGTGGAATAAACTTCCAAACCCATCATAACGTCGAAGAGCGTCAGTACAACTCAACGCTAACGGTCCCAAAGCAGTTAGTCAACTGAAACTGCAAGGATTCGAATTGCTTCCGATTCCATCGTAGATATCATTCAAATACATCTCTATCATGACTCACAATGTCTAACATACATCGTTACGAGGGAAACATTAGCATACCACGGTGTACACATACCAAACCTGGTTTCCACTTTCAAACCTCCTCTTTCAAATGAGCAGTCGCATCATTGCAACTCAATTTGGGCAACTCACGGCCACAGATTCACACAAAAGACATCTCACAAGATGTCCACCTCCGGATATCCTAAGAATCACATCCTGATCATAAATAAACAATCGAGACTCCTCAGAGTTTCAAATTTGAAAGGACATGCAATAAACCTAATGCATCCCAAATACATGGATTCCCAGGCCAAAACAACGACGACTTGATGACTCTCTTGTTGGTACTTCAACATCATGAGCTGTCCCAGATAAGTCTCACCAAGATTTAAACATAAACATATATACGTTCAGTGAGGCGTACTCAACTTCAACTTCAAATGACGTGGTGACTACCAGAGTCCACCACAATCCACCTCGTATCACCTTACGATTTACCAAACTTGGTTCCAACGAGCAGTATAACGGCTCTAGCAAGCCCATCATGGTGCTGCATACACGCGGCAGACAAACTAGTCGCTGCCTCACTAGGTTTCACCTCAAACCTACCAATCAGATGGACGTTTCCGCACGGCATACCATACCATGGGAAGAAAATCAATAGAGTAGTGGGTCTTTACCCAACATTCCTCCAATGCTGAAATACCCTGGACACTCCAATGTCCCCATGCACTTAACATAACCTGATCCTACTTCCTTAGGACCCATCTTACATTCTCATGGTTGGTGTGACCATGTCTACCATATGTCCTATCAATAGCAAGCGAGTAATTCCTCCACGATTACTCCTGTCGTCAAAAACATGGCCAAAAGCCATTCCAACGAGCCTACCTCAAGGGTATCACCACTCGAAATACGATTACTTCAAACAATTTCTGCGGTACAATCACATGTACAGTGCGTCCATCCATTCCTCGAGCAACCCGCTCGGTATAAGGGCCACGTTAATCGGTGACGCACACACCACCTTGTGCCCGACATTGGCACCCAAGGCATACAACTGAAAACGTATACTCAACGCATTGTTCATCGTAATGATGATGCATGTCTAATAAGACATCTCCTACACTATCGTCATCGTCATCCTGTGACGACACAGGCCAACTCATGGTATCTAAGGCATTGCCAACTAGTGACAATACATGTCAACAATGACATCTAAACAACCCAGTCAACTCGTGACGGTCCATGCACATCAGCGTATGTCATCCACCATCATGCTAGTAAAATAGGCATAATAAAACATGTATATCAACGCAATACAGCTACAATAAAGCTAATAGAATAGCAATATCTCGTACCTCATCGCTAACAAGATAGCGGCATACCTGTCTCCGTCGCTAGATAATAGTGCGAAATCAGCACTCATCGCTCGAAGGCGGCATAATCCTGTGCTGAGTACATAGCGGCACTATCCATCGCTATAGAATCGACGGCATGATACCTCGTCATATAATAAGTGGCATGAAACCTCGCTATACACCTGAGCCTGAATCATCGTCTACATAACAGCGGAAAGAGGCATCGCTATCAACATATCTGGTGGCACCAATCATCGTCAATCCTCATAGAAGAATGAGTCATCGTAAATCCACATAATAGCGGAATGGGACATCGCTATTAACATATCCGGCGGCATAAACCATCGCCAATCTTCGTAAAAGAGTGTGTCATAGTAACATAGCGGAATGAGGCATCGCTATCATCATATCCGGCGGCATAAATCATCGCCAATCCTCGTAAAAGAGTGTGTCATAGTAACATAGCGGAATGAGGCATCGCTATCATCATAAACATCATCATAATCATCATATCATCTTTACTCATCATAAACATCATCATAAACATCATATTCACATATATACTCACAACAAACTATGTTAATTAGAAATGGGACTGTCCCGGTTCCATTATGACAGCGGCACAATTGGCCCCCTCGCTCGACATAGCACATCGTATGATACCCATCGCTACGCCTTGATAGCGGATGTATCTCTTATACAGCGGATGATACCCGTCGCTACACCTTGATAGCGGATGTACCCCATCGCTCAGCGGATGATACCCATCGCTACACCTTGATAGCGGATGTACCCCATCGCTCATCAGCGGATGATACCCATCGCTACACCTTGATAGCGGATGTACCCCATCGCTCATCAGCTATGTGAGCGGCAAGACCTTCCTCGCTTGCCCATAATAACCACCGGACATTCAACCATTCTAAGTAACATAGTGAAACATACATTATCATCTTGTAACATCATCATCATATAAGCATCATCATCTTATAGCATCATTATCTTAGAGATAAAACAGTAAATGTACGAAATCATAGTTGAGTAAGCTTGCTGGTTATTCATTAACTTCTTTTCATTTTCCCTAGTTCATATTCCTGCATATGGGCATCTTACCCTGTGGCATCTTACCACCTTATAAACATCATATCATTCTATAAACATCATATTAACATCATCATTACTTATCATAGTCGTCATCGTAAACGTCATATCATCTTCATTTATCATAACATCATCGTAAGTATCTTGTCATCTTTATTCATTATAAAATCATCTTCACCGTGAACTTACTTATCATAACATCATCTTAAACATCTTATCACTTTTTCATTCATTAAACACATCATCATGGCATCGTAAATTCTCATGCAGTCATAGTATGATCATAATATAGGAGTATGGCCTCTTACCATATGGGCATCTTACCACATCATAACATCGTAACACATCATCATAATCTCACTTGTCATAAACATCGTCATCATAGCATATTCGTCATAAACCTACTTATCAAAATCATTATCATCATAACATTATCATCATAATCATCATCATCATAAACATCATAAATACTTATGCATCCAATGCATAGTCAAAGTTAGGAGTGTGTTACCGTCCGATGCCGTACGCTTCTTACGTACTTTCCTTGCTTGAACATTATATGAACAAACACATTAGTATATTCAATAATAATTGAGACCATACCGAAGTAATCCACTGTCGGTTGTCTACCCAGTCTGTCCTCAGACAATACGTCATATCTTTCTTTTCCCTGATTTTCTTCCAAAATCAGGTTCCTCGGCACGTAGCATATAGAGTGTTAGACATCACTATGAATGTCATCCTATCGTGTTCCACACGATTCCTGCAACCACAATGGTTAGCAATACCACTTTTCATAACATAAAAGCACATAAACAATTAGTCATGTCGTATAACATTAATGCCATCATGCATAAAGATGTGCTATCAATAACTTCCTAGGCCCTCAACAGCCCCAATGAGCAACCACTGCTCTGATACCACTAATGTAAGGACCCCTTATTCTTAACCCTTGATTAGTGTATTAATCATTATGTGTGGCACATGCTTTCAATAAAATTATTCGGGAAACCCAGATGATACTTTACCATTGAATGGCAATTACAAAGTTTTCTTTAACATACAGTGTTATAAGCTCATCATCCTAACAACAACAGACTCATAGGGTTCGCCCATCACACCACTTTTTACATTGTGGACTTTTATAAAAATTTGGGCAGAGTCTCCCCATAAATAGAGCTATCCCGAAATAAAAGCACAACGCATAACATAATTCCCGGCCAGGGAAAACATAACACTCATCAGAATACAGCAATATCAAGTAAAATCCCAGCCAGGGAAGACACCACACATATGACAACCAAGTGGGTTTCAACCCCCACATAACACACTAACGACTCTCATATCATTAGCAATTCTACCACAATTGCATGCAACATATAATGAAAGAGAGGAAGGCTCATGCCTTTATATACAACGCATATACAAGTAATCTTGCTCACATGCGAGCATCATGAATATGTATATAACCCTCATGGGTATATAAGTACTCTATACGATACCGTGCTCCATCAAGCCCTGGTACCACGATCCTGGGAGTACATCCAATCAACAGCTCGAGCTCATCTCCAAAGCCATCGATGTACCTGTTCACCTGCCCCAACAGAGACAGCCCCCAACGGGGTGAGCATACCAATTCCACAATTTCATAATCATAATGACATAATACATAATTTACGAAAATGTAAATATTGTGGAACATATGTGATACTTCCTGGATGGTATCATCCTCATCATAGCGTGCCCCTGTAATAATCCTGTTCTCAAAACAGATAAATCATCAAATCCTGAATATGCAGTTAATCATCACATTGGTTAACCCTAGCCAGTTTCAAATTAGCAACCTTTCATAACATCTTACTTTATCTAGCAATGATTAGCAACATTTCATAACATCATTTCATAACATCGTTTCATAACATCATTTCATAACATCTTTTCATAACATCATTTCATAACATCTTTTCATAACATCATTTCGTAACATCTTACTTTATCTAGCAATTATCATAATTCTAGATATCATATTGGTATTTCCTTAACTTCCGATACTGGTTAATCACTTCTCTGATTAACTACGTCTATGTTCCTATTATTACCAATAGGGAATAAAATACAGATATCCTAGATATCTAGTCAAATACCACATTTTCATTTCTTACTTCAAGGTAACGTCATACTATGGGTGTTTGCTCCGTAGCAACCACACCTCATCATTGGCTCGCTTCATAGCGGCACTGAACATTCCACTATGTGAATCAACATATCGTAACCGAGTCCCGGTACCATCATAGCAAAGCATTTCATGTATTTTAGATCATGCATCGTACTTGTAAAACATCATTTAAACTATGCTCGTACGCTAAACGTACCTTAAATCCTCGAAGTCCGAGCCGAACCTTGCTCGAGTTCCATGCCCCGAGGAACGATGTGCTAAAACGATAAATAATTCACAATTATTTACGAACATGTAACCCATGCTCAAGCACACCCATAACCCTCAAAATATTGTCGACACACGACAATTAAACATCTAAAAGACCCGGGGCAGGGTACATGCAGGGAGGGAAAACGAATGCGGCATATCGAAAAATTGCCTAAGAACACCTTCAATAATTCGAACCCAACCAACACAAATCAAACCCGGATAATCACCATAATTCATCTAACACATGAATTAATCATTTAACAACAACAATAATCGCCCCACATGCCAAAACCCCCAAAATTCGAATTCAAGCCCTAACTTCAAATCCGATTCCTCAATTTCGAACACAATCAAGCATCATAATGCATTTAAACATGAAATAATCGAATAACAACATGAATCATCATCCTCATACCAAAAACCCAAATTTTCGAAACCCTAAGTCACGAAATCAGTGTTCAAATTCGAAACCATAAGCAACAAATTTTCGACCCATGAAAGTATGAAATCATCGTCTCAAAAGCAGCATAAAAACGCCCCAAAAACATCAGAAAAATCGTACCAAAATCATACCAAAATCGCGCCCCAAAATCGGATGAAATCCAGTTTTTGAACCCTACGCTTTTCTGGCAAATCCGAGCTCGATTCTTGACCAAACTTCAAATTGTTGGTACGTATAGAAGCGCCTGGAAGAGACGATCACGGCGGCGGGTCGGACGCGCCGAACGGCGGCCGGACGGCGGCGGGCGCACGCCTGGAAGCGGCGTGGGTCAAAAGGGGATCGAGAATGGCGCGGCTACGGGGAGAGAGAAGGAGGGGAAGAAAATGGTTCCGATAATAAAAATCTCGGGTTCAACTGGTATTTATAGCAAAAATACCCCGAAATACTAATATCCCCACAAATACATCATGATTCATTAAAAATCATCTGTTTTCAATAATTCTCTCTCTAACTCAAAAACTCCCTACCGGTGCCCACACACAGCACCCGAGATTCTGAGTCCTACTAAAAACCCAACTCACAGGTTTTCACCGAAACGAGAATACGATCTCAACCTCGGGATCCAACGATCCCAACTACTCAAATAGACGAGCCCAGAAGGCCCGACACCTCGATTAAACTCCAATTCGCCACGTAAAACAACTTTACGGGTTATTAACACTCCGGGATTAACACCTATAATCCCTGGTCATCACACTCTCAGGCAACGATTGCAAGATCACATCGGTGGCCAACTCTTGGTCCAATGGAAAACCCAGCTTGTCCAGATTCTCAATGTACCCAATCATCTTGAGCACATGAGTTCCACTAGGCTTCCTTATACCATCCTGCACTGAAATAACGCCTTAGAGACGTCATACCTCTCTTGTCTTGCTTGCTGTTGGTACAACTGCTTTAAGTGTTCGATCATATCGAACGCCTCCATTTCCTCATGTTGCTTCTGAAGCTCAGAGTTCATGGTGGCAAGCATGAGGCACCAAACATCAAGTGCGTCACTCTGATGCTTCTTGTAAGCATCTTTTTCAGCTCTTGTAGCTGTTAGGGGAGGTTCCTCAGCGGGCAAGGGTTCCTCTAGGACATATTGTTTCTTTTCTTGTTTGAGGACTATCCTCAAGTTCATATGCCAGTCTAGGAAATTCGTCCCATTTAATTTGTCCTTCTCAAGGACCGATCGCAGTGATAAAGTGCTAGTAACGTTGTTAGTTGCCATGGATATCTACAATATAAATATGCAAAATAAGTTTATGATTTAAATCATTTAACATGGTCTTATATTAAATGATACTCCCACTATTTTGTTTAAAAATATCAACCCTCAAAACCTTTAGTGGGCCAAGATCCATATTTCACTTAATCTTGAGTTAGCTTTGGCTAATCGCCCAAGACTCGGTTATTTAGGTAGACAACACTTTGTCAATTACATCACATATAATTCTTGGATAGTTGGACGAACAACACTTTGTTCAATTCATCAAATGAATTATAATCCAACCCATGCCTCTAGGTTCCCAATCCTATTGAGATAACCTAGTTAAGTCGTACCCAATTAAAGCATAACGGATATCACTTTTATCCTTTCGCGCCTTACTAAGATTGCCACGGTGCTTTGCTTTGGCAAACCCACACATGTACAATTGAAGTTATTGACGAGTACTTTTATTTTGGAAGGCATCTAAAACTTAATATTTTAGAGGGATTTATTGATCTCATGATTAATTTGATAATTTAAAATATGTCCACTACATATAGTTGTATACATATCTACATATATGTGTAATACTATTATCAAACTAAAACATAAGATAAATCATGCATCAACATACATAATTAAACGTGACATGGTTATAGCCCCTACTAATGATTTTCTCAAGCCAATGAGAAAATCCTATGAGTCAACCTAAGGTAACTTCACAAGCACCTTCCTTTGGCTCCAATTTGTGAATGGCCTCCTCATCCCGGCACGATGCTCCATCTTCATTGATCATCATCAATAAAATAAACTACACTATTTACAAGATATAGAATTCCTCGATTCACATTCGAGGGGAACATAGGGGAGGGATTACATTTAGAATGAAATAGAGAAAGGCATGACACGCAGGTCGTATTATAAATTACAAACATCCACAAATCCTATCTAATAGGTCAAAAAGCTATAACCACGCACCATGCTCAAACAACACATAAAGCATGCATTAACATTTAATTAATTAAATTCTAAACATTTTAAATTTAATTCTAATTAAAACTGTAAAATAATTTTTGAAAAAAATTATCGTACGCTCGGGACATCACATGCCACGAACTTAATGCGACTTAGCTACGAACCACCATGGTTCGAACCAACCATACACCACGGCTGGACCAATTATGGGCCTAGGGTTCGAAACCCTAGTCCACGACATGGTCCGAGCCGATGGCATGGGTGCGGCGCCGCTAGGGTTCCAAACCCTAGCCGCCTTGCACCATGTTGGTTTTTCATCGAGCCAACTTGCTCAAAACACCGAAATCCACGAGCCACAAGCCACGGTCCAACCATGGACGGTCCATGACGGTGACGGCTTAACCATCTCGAGCCAAGGGTTCGAAAAACCCTAGCCCAAGCGGCGGCCGAGTGGCTTATGCGACTAGGGTTCAAAACCCTAGCCTTTTGGAAGCGGCGCGGCCCCATGCATGAGCCAAGGGTCCGAACCCTAGCTCACTAGCGGCGGCCCGAGGGTCAAGTCATGAAGTGGTCGAACCACCTTGAGCCAACACCTCGATTTTACGCTTTCGTGTATCGTATACAATTATTCGCCAATTATATCAAATACAATTTTACGATGAATTTCAAAAACTCGATATTAACATATCATATATGTTTATACAGTTTTAATAGCATGCAATATAATTCTAATATGATTAAACTATTTAACCACATAAATCCGATATGAGCCTTGTACACGGCTCTGATACCACTCTAAGTAATCCTTATGTCATACAACGCAGCGGAATAAAATTTTAGGATTACTAACACCGGATCTATACATAGGTTATCATATCGGATTAAGGTATACGAAGGTGTCTCACCCTTGTAGCGTGTTTGAAGCAGATTCCACGGAGCAGCACGTCCAACGAACTCCGAGTCACAAACAAAAGTTTTCACCTTCGTATCTACGGTATCCACATGATCAAATCGAAAGGGGATTTAAGAACAAGTTACTAGACAAGTTCTTAAACCAAAATCGAGCTCTCGGTTCAAAACCGATTAACGACGGCCAACCAAAACCCTAACACAACCGACGGCGGCCGTGAGGAGTGAAGGAAGAGGCGGCCGAGAGGAGCTCTTGAGTGGCTAGGTTTTGATATCAAAGTATGATTAACCATTAATCAAAACCATGTATTTATATTATAAGGCTTTTAATTAAGGTTCAAGACTTTCTTAAAGTCTTATGGGCCCAAACCCATGATTTAATTAAAAACTTTTAATCACTTAATTAAGACTCTTCTTAATTAATTAATTCATCCAATGAATTTAATTTCCCTTCTCGATTTAATCTTTTGTGCGACCCGATAGGATCTTGTAATGTTGGCAGTGACATAAAATCTCATTTTACGTCTCAAGCAAAGAGCGGTGTCTAGCAACACATCAAGGCTACCCAAATTACAAGAATGTCAATGACTCGACATAACCTATAGAACTTGTGATAATATTAATCATGTAACTTAATCCCTTTGTCCATTGTGTTTAGATTGAACACGAGTCATGGAATAGTCATACTCGTATATCCAATCTTTATTTCTTGATCCCCAAGTAGAACTAGAATAAACGAATAAGCTCGATATCTCATATCGACTCATTCGAGCATGGCCATGCATTTTAGTTCTCACTTGATCAAGGGCCAAACACATCTCCTGTTATATAGGAGGGACAAATCCTATCTCGATCAGTCAACATCCCTCTACATAATTCGTAGTGTATCCAATAGTCGCCTTTATAGATTACCCTGTTACGGGTAACGTTTGACGATATCAAGATACATAACTCCTTATGTTGCGATCTCTGATGATCACAAGTCGTAAGGATTACATACATTATTATCACTATGAGAATTGCATATGACGATCATATAACTATCCATGTTGCATTCTCATGGTGGGTCTGTCCAGTACATCGTTCTCAAACATGTACCCATATGTTGATTTGATATCTCATATCAATGAACAATTCATCGATCAACATATACTAGTCTCTACGTATTATCATTATCCCTATTCATGATAATACTTGACTAGGGACATCTTTAAGAATAATACAATATTATTCTAAGGACATTAACATATATATTAATTCACAATGCACAGTTAAAAGAATAATATATAATAATGAATTGCCATTCATAAATCCATAAACATTGTATGTCTTAAACAATCATCTAATGACTTGTCTTAGGGCATATCCCAACACAGAATCACTAATAACTTGAGTCGATAGGCGCTTCGTCAACCCAACCTCTCTGCCACTTCGCTGTCTGTGTAGCTGAAGATACTTCACAGTGATTAGTCTCCCTGGATGAAGTTTGGAGAGAGCCCCGGTCTTAATGTTTTTGCTGTCAAAAAGGCTGCTTAGTGGTAGGGCGAAACCTGATTGACCTTTTCCAGAACCAACTAGACCAGTGAGAATTTGAAATAGTACCACTGACCAGTTTATTTCCAAACCTTTGTATATGGCACTCATAACATCAAATTTTTCTGGGGTGATGATATCAAATGACCCGGCTTTACACAGTAGCCCCTTGGAAGATATCCGCCAGTTGTCGAAAATGACTCTTCAACAACACTTTCCTGAACGGAGGACGTTGAAGGCGATTTGTAGAGTCAGAAAATATGATGCGCATCTCTTCCCTTAGCTCCATTGGAATAGTGGAGAAATCAGTAAGTCCTGTGGAGGGAAGACACAGGTGGTGGCAAATTCAAGTTGGGTGATTGTAACCAACTGCTCGGAGACGGATGCCACCACGGTGTCATCAACAACTTTTGCAGTGGCAAAGAACTCGTGTAATGCTTCCTTGTAGAACGATGGAGCCTGGCTTAGGATCACTAAGAGACCGGAGGTATCCAACTTGTGAAACAGTTCCTTTATCTCTTTATCAGATGATGTGGAGATTGAATGAAAATCCACATGAACAGCATTAGTGATGAAGCTTGGTTGGGTATTCTTCGACATTTCTGAAGAATATGCGGAGAAGAAAGCAAGAATCCTGTTGAATAAAATTTTCTGGAAGGAAAGTTAATCGCAGTGAATTGTTGAAGAAGATAAAGAGTAATAACCAAAGTAATGGCGGTTAAAGATAGAAGTATATGTAACGTCGTACTGTAGATGAGCGGACACATGGGTATGTGGCAATCATCTAACGATTTAAAGATTTTAAAAAATAATTTAAAAGGACAGGAATTGGGCGGGATTCAAGAAATTTATTTTTATAACAAAAAGATGAATTTAAATTCCGATGTTCCAGTAGGTTAATGGGTATCGAAGGTTATTTTAGTCAAAGTATACTTGGCAAAGTCTGCTGGTATGTAGGGTCCGACTGGTAAGAAACATCTACTAGTATGTAGAGTCCTACTGGTACGTATACACCTACTGCAACAGACCATTGGATTACCAGCTGAGCTTAATTAACCAAGATAAAATTGTAACGTAAATTCCCCCTTAATTCATGCGAATAAACTAAGTAATTCCCCCTGAATTTATCATCCTTAAATAACAACAATCAAGAATTGATTTCAATTAAACCAAGAATATTTCTAAAGTAAGAAAACTTAGCGTCCGGTAGGGGTTTTGTGAAAATGTCTGCTGCCTGTTGTTCGGTAGAGATATACTCCAGCCGAATTTATTTCTTCATAACATGATCTCTGATAAAATGATGACGGATGTCAATATGTTTGGTACGCGTATGAAGAACCGGATTATAAGTAATTGCTATGGCAGATGTATTGTCACAAAATATGGGTGCTTCAGTGGATTCAATTCCGTAGTCTCTCAGTAGTTGTTGAATCCAGAGCTGTTGAGCACAACAGCTTCCAGCAGCGAGGTATTCTGCTTCTGCAGTAGAAGTTGCTATGGATGTCTGCTTCTTGCATCCCCATGAAATTAGTCTATCTCCAAGAAATTGACAGTATCCACTAGTACTCTTTCTGTCAATCTTGCAACCAGCATAGTCTGCATCCGAATATCCGATCAGATTAAACGTTGAGTCTCTTGGATATCATAGACCGACATTCTCAGTTCCTTTCAGATATTTGAGGATTCTTTTGACAGCAGTGAAGTGCGACTGCTTAGGATTTGCTTGAAACCGGGCACACACATTACATCTGGTCGGCTGGCCGTCAAATAAAGTAAGGATCCAATAATGCCTCGATACATTGTAACTTCGACTGGTATTCCTGTATTGTCCAAGTCGAGTTTGGCAGATGAACTCATTGGAGTAGCAGCAGCTGAGCTGGTACTCATTCCATATTTCTTCAGCAGTTCTTTAGTATATTTGGACTGATTTATCAGAATTCCTTCACTGGATTGCTTGACTTGCAATCCTAGGAAAAATGATAGTTCTCCCATCATGCTCATCTCAAATTGATCCTGCATAACTTTAAAAAATCTTTCACACAATTTTGAGTTAGTACTGCCGAAAATAATATCATCAACATATATTTGAACAAGCAGAGTATGATCACCCTTTGTGAATTTGAAAAGAGTCTTGTCCACCGTGCCGATGGTAAAGTTATGCTCAGTTAAATATTTTGATAAAGTTTCATACCATGCACGGGGAGCTTGCTTCAGACCATACAAAGCTTTATTAAGAGGAAATACATAAGATGGCTGCTGATGGCTTTCAAATCCAGGAGGTTGTTCAACGTAAACTTCTTCCTGGAGTTTGCCGTTAAGAAACGCACTCTTAACATCCATCTGATAGACTTTGAATTCTTTAAAAGCAGCAAATGCAAGAAATATATGAACTGCTTCTAGTCGAGCTACAGGGGCAAATGTTTCATCAAAATCAATGCCTTCTTCCTGTCTATAGCCCTGTGCGACTAATCTTGCTTTATTTCTGATTACTGTTCCATTTTCATCTAATTTATTTCTAAATACCCATTTGGTGCCTATTATAGTTTGATGTTGTGGTCGTGGTACTAAATACCATACTTTGTTTTGCTCAAACTGATTTAGTTCTTCTTGCATAGCGTCTACCCAGCTTGGATCTAATATAGCATCATCAATCTTCTTAGGTTCTAGGTGAGATATGAATGCAGCATGAAGGAATTCATTAATTAATTGTCCTCTGGTGCGTAGAGGAGCAACAGGGTTACCTATGACCTGCTCGGGAGGATGATCCTTCATCCACTGGAGCGGAGGTCCAAGAGGATTGAGCCCTTCATTTGACTGGATATGAGTGGGCAGTTCAGAAGTGCTGATTGATGCATCTTTCTCATTTGTTCCTTCTACTGCAACAAGAGTATGTGCATTAGTGTCATTTTCAGCTGGCCGCAGTGCTTGTTGACTAGTAGACTCCTCTGTTTGAGCTTCAGGAACTTCTGGTTCTAAAGAGCAGTCAGTCCTGCTTCTGTAATTGATCTCATCATCGACATTTTCATCAATGTAAGTGCTTTCCAGTCGATTGCTCAAATTGTTGATTTGCAGATTAGATACCGTACGTCAGTAGGTTCATCAAATTTTACATGCACTGATTCTTCTACAGTAAGAGTTCTATTATTAATACTCTGAAGGCTTTACTAACTGTAGAATAACCAAGAAATATTCCAGTATCAGATTTGGCATCAAAAGCGGTGAGATGAGTCTTTCCATTGTTGTGAATAAAACATTTGCAACCAAACACATGGAAATAAGAAATATTTGGCTTACTGCCATTCCAGATCTCATAAGGGGTTTTATTTGTGTTGACAGCTTCTGCCCAAAATCTGTGCGATATCTCTGATTCCGCAAGCATAGTTCGCGCAGCTTCTTTCAAAGTGCGGTTCCTACGCTCAGCAACTCCGTTTTGTTGAGGAGTTCTTGCAGCAGAGTATTCGTGTTTAATACCAAGGTCATCTAGATATGATTCGAGTGACTGATTGGTAACTCAGTACCCTTATCACTGCGAATTCTATCTATCCCACATGATTTCTCATTTTGGAGTCTTTTCAGTAGTTTGATCAGCTTTGGAGTAGCCTGATCTTTGCCACTTAGGAACAGGACCCACGTAAAACGAGTGTAATCGTCTATTAACACTAGGGTATACTTCATTCCCCCTAGACTTGTTACTGGTATAGGACCAAATAGATCCATATGCAGCAACTCTAGGCACCGAGAAGAAGATTTACTCCCTTTGTTCTTAAAAGAGGATCTGATTTGCTTACCAAGTTGGCATGCTACACAGATCTTGTCTTTTGAGAACTCAATTTGGGGCAGTCCAATGACTAGATCAAGTTTACGCAGACTGGCAATAGTTTTAAAATTTAAGTGACTCAATCGTTGGTGCCAAAGCCAATTTTTGGAAGAGTTCAGGGCAGCAAAGCAGGTAGAGGAGGTAGGCTGAATAAGATTCCAATAAATTTTATATGTGTTATCATGCCTTCTTCCTACAAGTAATATACTGTCATCAGTAGATTTGATTGTGCATGAGTGCTGGTTGAACTCTACAGAGTGACCATTGTCACAGAGTTGCTTATGTTAATTAAGTTATAGCATAGATTTTCAACCAACAGAATATCTTTGATAATAATGTTACCGTAGATAATCTTACCCTTACCCACGGTTCTACCTTTCACGTTGTCTCCAAAAGTTATTCTGGGTCCGATGGAGTCCACCAGTTCAGACAATAAGCTCGCATTTCCTGTCATATGTCTAGAGCATCCGCTGTCCAGAAACCATTCTGAGCTCCGAACTTGATGCATTCTAGTTTCCTGCAATTAAAGCGATAAAATGATTGGTACCCAATCCTACTTGGGTCCGGGCAGGATTAGTCCTTTCGGAACCCACACTTGTATGACCCTGAGTGGCTTAGGTCGGTGTGTGTTCTGAAATGTGTGTGCATTCATAAATGAGGGTGATGGTCTTGACTGTGTAGTGTGATAATGAGTGTATGCATGTGCTCTTGGTTTGTAGTTCCCGTTGTTTGGCATATACCTCTTCTGGATGGGCATACAGTTGTAGTACCAGTTGGGTTTAACCTCTCTAGCTGCTCGACCAGTGGGTTTAAATTCATTTCTGAACTTTTGCCTCGGTTTAGCTTTCATGATTGGTTCAACATAACCAATACCTCGGTGTGATGCCTGTTCCTTAATGAGTGTTGCTTTAACAAGTTCTTTAACCAGTTCAATGGGATCATATACTGTGCTTGATTTAACAAAATTCATTGTTTGAATCTTGTTTCTTTCTAGACACACTTGAGATTTGATGCCGGATGAATTACTATCATTGTTTGAGTAGCCTATACCGGTGAGATCACCAGCAAGTCTTATCGACTCAAGCATTTCATCTTTTCTGGCAGTAGATGCATTCCATGTGCGAACCAGCTTACTGAGTTTCTGGTGTGCACATGTTGCTTCATCCCTTTCTTTTTCGAGCTGACTTACTCTATCCCTCAAGCTTTTCAACTCAGTGGATTGTTCACAATCACATTCGTTGTTCTGCTATTTTGTTGTTCAGTCTTGTAGTTCTCGAAGGATTCGTACAACATCTGATACTCATTTATCATGTCCTGTAATGCATTTGTGAGCTCAATATGTGTAAATTCAGAAAGATTAGGATCATTTACCTCACAGTCGTCGTTGGCCATTAAACAATGAACTTCTTCATCTTCACTGTCACTGGATGAGATGGAAGAAGTTTCTGATTCGGAGTCAGCCCATTTGTTCTTGTTTTCTTCCGCCACCAGTACTTTCTGTTCTCTGTCTCTTCTGGATGATCTTCTATTCTCTTTAGACTTTCTATATTCTTTTGGTCCTTTCTTTTGATCATCCTTCTTCGGTTTAGGACAGTCAGCAATAAATGTCCTGGTTTGAGACAGTTAAAGCATACACGTTCATCTTCATCTGATCTATTCTTGAAGCTTTGTCTTCTTGGGTAGGATTGATAAGTCTTTTGATATTTCTTCATAAACTTTCCAAATTTCTTGACAAATAGCACCATTGCATCATTGCATATTTTTTCAGGGGTTATCTCTATAGTGATAGGTGGAGCTTCTGATGCAGTAAGAGCTTTGGTTGGTTGACTGGTGCTTGGTTCATCTTCAATCCGAATACCTAGTTCGAACTCATAAGCTTTTAAGTCAGCAAATAAGTCGTGTAGGTCTATCTTGTTTAGATCTTTTGATTCTCTCATAGCAATCGTCTTTATATCCCATTCTCTTGGGAGACCACTCATGACTTTTAGAGTGACTTCCCTGTTGGATAGGTCTTTACCATGGCTATTGAGTTCATTTATGATGCCAGTCACTCTCTCATCATATTCGTTTAGAGTTTCTCCGGACATCATTTTGATGTTTTCAAACTTCTGTAAGGCAACAGTGAGCTTGTTCTCCTTGATTTGATCATTTCCTTCGCACAACTGAGCAATCTTTTCCCATATGTCCTTTGCAGTGGGACACATCTTGATCTTGTTGAACATATTTTTGTCCAGAGTTTTGAACAATATGTCTTTTGCCACGTTGTCTAGATTTGCCTTTTTCTTTTCTTCGTTTGTCCAGAATGATCTATCCTTTTCAACCATCTGAGGTTCACCACCAGAGATAGCAGTTGCTGTATTGACTTTCATGATCTTCATTGGTCCATCAGTGATGACGAACCACATATCATCATCTTCGGCACTTAGATGTGCTTGCATACGAATTCTCCAATCGTCATATTCATCCTTCTTGAACATTGGAATCTTGCAGAATGAGGCCATCAATTTTTGGTAATCTTTCAAGATTGAGAAGACCTAAGCTCTGATACCCCTTGTTAGGATCGGGGTAGTGTTTAGAAGGGGGGGTTGAATAAACACTAGATTCAATTTCGATTTATCTCGGGTTAACTGTAAACTGTTAAGTATTACAGTTGCTTCTCAATATCAGGCAAGTTAGCAGACACTGATTATAGTACGGAAGACGTCTGCTGGACTTGTGAGGAATAAAACTGATTAGTAAATAAGCGATAAACAAATGACACAAGTATTGTTTCTGGAAGTTCGAAGCACAACGCTTCTAAGTCTCCCCTTCTTCCTTTGCAGGAAGGATTCACTAGAAGACTTGGTTTACACTTTACAGTATACAACCTTCTTAGGCACTCACACAACTTGGCCTAAACTCCTAGCAATCACAACTTCTTAAATTTGATTACAAAAGATTCTATAACACTCTTTACAAAATAAACTTTTCAACTTCGAGTGTTCTTGAGCAGCAGACTTCAATTGGAAATAATATGTCACAGATTCAGTTGCGCTGCTTGTCTGCTCTTTGCCGAACTTTTGGAATATCAGTAAGTTGATTTTCTTTTTTGCTTTGAGGTGTTTCTCTTTGTTGAAAATCGTTTAGCTAACCTCTTCATTCTTTGCTTGGACGTATTTATAGGTTTGGTTTTCCAACGGTAGCTTTTCTGTATTAGGAAGAGATTAGCTTTTCAAATTCATATTGTCTTCTTTCCTATTTTGTTAAGCAACGGCTCTTTAACTCTGACGGTAATGGTGGCGGAGATATAGCAGGGTGCGCCGCTCTGTTGTACCTTTGTCAGAGAATGTTGTACTTATTTTTGTCTCGTTGCTTAGTGCTCTTACTGGATGTTTAAACTTCTGATGGTTTTCTTTGTTCAACTGGATCCTCTAGTAACCAGTAGATGTCTTTGTTCAGTGTGAGACTATCCGGTTGATGGTTGTCCAGTAGATGTCCATCCAGTTTATGTTTATCCGGTTGATGTCTGTCCGGTTGATGTCTGTCAAGTTGATGTCTATCCAGTTGGTAGCCATCCAGTTGATGTCTTGTCCGGTTGATGTCTATCCAGTTGGTAATCATCCAGTTGATGTCTGTCACCCGGTTGGTCTTTATCACCCGGTAAGACTTCAACATCCGGTAGGTGTTCATTCAGTTGGTCTTTATCACCCGGTTGGTGTCTTCACCCGGTAGGTGTTCATCCAGTTGGTCTTTATCACCCAGTTGGTGTCTTCACCCGGTAGGTGTTCATCAGTTGGTCTTTATCACCCGGTTGGTGTCTTCACCCGGTAGATGTCTTCATCCAGTAGGTGTTTGTAATCACCAAAACTTAGAAATTGTTTCCCAACAGAGAATGAAAGATACATGGCCAGGTTGGTGGCCAAATGATCTGCTCGAATTGAAGGTATAGACTTCAATGAAATCTTCTCGCCTGTAATCAAGCATTACTCGATAAGGTCGCTACTTGCCTTGGTTGCCCATTTTGTTGAAACAACTAGATGTAAAAACAATGTTTTACATGGAGAGTTGGAGGAGACCATACCATATGCGAGTGTTGTAGGAAGTATAGTGTATGACATGGTGTGCAATAAACCTGATTTGGCTTTTCCTAGGAGTGTTGTCAACAGGTTCATGGCAAATCCAGGAAAAAGCTATTGGGAGGCTTTGAAATTGGTTCTACGATATGTGAGAGATTCCGTTGGACTTGGGTTTAGGCTCAAGAGGAAAGAAAACGAAAGTGATCTCATAGTATGATATGTGGATTCAGACTTCACAGAGATATACATCATGAAGTCCCTGACAAGGTACATCTTCACCATGTTTGGTACTGCTATAAGCTGGAAGTCGAGATTCGTGTTTAGAAAAGGGTTGTAATAATTAAATACTTAAAATGAGGTACAAGTAAGTATTTGTGAATTTAGTATTGGAGATCTTGGTATTATATAACTAGTTGGCTTACTGTTCAAGATCATTCCTCCCTTACCTTTCTCTCTCTTCCTCCTCTTCCTTCTCTCATCTCCCTTCTTCCTCCCACCATTTGAGCATGTAGATTGGTTTTTAGCTCAATCAAGAAGTGAGTTCTTGTGAAGAATTGTAAGAGTAAGATTTTATTACACCTAAATCGTGCTTATTTTTGGGTTGTGATTTGAGTTTGAGAATTGGTGGGTTCATTTTTGAGCTAGGGTTGGGGAAATCTTTGATTCTTGTTATTTCTGATAAAGAAGTGTGTTGAGATCCTTGTAGAGTGTTCAAGGATGTTTATTTGTGGTGTAATTCAAGTTAGATGAGGTTTTGGTTACGGAAATTGTAAGGTCCTCGTACCGTATTATCGGAAATCATATTTAACTTCTCAACAATTATGTGATTTACATGTTAATCTGATCGCTATTATTTTAAACAGTATTTTTGAGTGTAGCGATTCTATACCGCAAGTGCATGGTGTCAAGTTTTAGTATAATGATATGAAAAGTACGGATTGTCGATCCCACGAGGACTAGGAAATAAGTATCAAACTCAATTAATTTAACTATATTTAGTCTACGATAAATGGTTATGATTATCAAACTAAAGTGACAAATTAACTCAAAATCAACCTAAGCAAACAGTGATGAATGAGAATATAATCAAAAGAAACAATTATCAAGACTTTCGGTTCACCTATGTAATCCCCCACAATTCGCCTAGAGACAATTATCAAGACTTTCGGTTCACCTATGTAATCCCCCAAAATTCGCCTATTAGTTAAGAATTAAATTCAAACAATCTAAGGTGACTAGTTTTCCTAATTCACTTGTTATACCTTGGTCCGGCTATAACAAATCTAATACTAACGTAACAATAAGCCACTCTCGTATCCTTATTGAACGATTAATATTGTAAGTTTATCTATGAAAACATTTAGCCTTCGATTTTGGTAAATCTATAGCTATCACACGTGTATTTGACTTTATCTCTCGAAATCAGCCTGAAATCCATGACATAAATCACTATATCGGATTCCAATTTTATCTCTCGATCTCAATTGTAATTTATTATCATTCAAGGATGGCCAAACCCTTAAAAGCATGAAGAATAATGATCTATGCACTTAGATAATAAGAATCAATAAAAAACAATCAATTTAAATCATGGGTTCAAACAAAGGATCCCCTAAGTCATGACAACAAACTTAGCCAACGATCTCCATCAAATAACAATGCATAAAATTGTATTGAACAAAACTAAACATCATAATCTGATAAAATGTAGAATTAAAGTTAGAAATACGAAAATAACGAGAGTCGTTGACTCCTTGCGTTGCTCCATCATCCCATCTCTTCCGATGCGTCTCCTCTTCAATGGTTTGGTGGTGTGTGGATTGTTGGGGAAGATGAATGGTGAAGGAGGCTGCTTGTGTAGGTCACAAGTGAGCCAAAAAGTCCCCAATTTTGTCTGAATTGCACCTTAAATAATGTTGGAGAAGTCCCCACAAGTTTGGAGACAAAATCACTTGATAAGGAAGGAAATCTCGAATTTATCGGGTCTGGCGATCGATCGCTCCAATGTGCCGATCGATCGCCAGACTATTCTGTTTTATTTTTAAAAATCTTCACCCGGGCGATCGATCGCCCAAATATTACCGATCCATCGCGAGTTGCTTCTGTCTCGAAGCGATCGATCGCCCAAATATTGCCGATCGATCGCAAATCTTATTTTCTGGATTTTTGCACTTACATCCCTCATCTTTCAGGTTTGCTCGCTTTGGTCCTTTTTGTAAGGACCCCCATGCCCTTAACCCGTTATTAGTGTATTAACCCTCGTCATTAGTGCATACAATCATGTTATCAAGGGGAAAAAGATTACATGCAACTCTAGCATGAAATACCAGCTATAAAATTCATTTACATTAATCGTATAATGTCTAAACTTTCCCCAACATAATCCATAAACATAACATGCACCTTTCTTCATACACTAGCATGCTCTTGATTCATTTTGCAATTCATAATTAATTGCATGCAACACATAAATAAAAAGAGAAAGGCCCTTGCCTTCTTTATACAATCCATATACACATAATACTGCTCACATGAGAGCATCGAATAAGTATACGTGTATCCAATGTATAAAGTATCATGCTCAATACCGTCACTGGTACTTCGATCCCTGGAATCACCTCCATTCCATAGGCTCAACTCCAAAGTCATCGATGTACCTAATCACCTGTCCCAACAGAGACAGCCCCCACACTGGGTGAGCATACCAATATCCCAAATCCAATAATCACAATAATACAGTTCATAATTTACAACAATGTAAATGCTATGAAATACAAAAATGCTCCCAGGATTGTATCATCCTCATCCGGGATTCCCGGTACTGTCCCTGTTCTCAAAACAACTGAAACCATCAAATTCCCAAATGCCAGTTAATCATTACATTGATTAACAAATCCATTGCTATATACCGATATCATAATCAATAATACCAAATCATTAAACAATGATTACAGATATTCCAAATACCTCACTTATGGTTCCATAGTTCTATTCCATTGCTCGCTCTAAAATAGCGGCATTTCGTTCTCACACATGCTCAACAGCAGTGACGTCATAACCGATGTTCGCTCAAGACGACAACATCCCAATCATTGCTCGCTCAAAAGCGGCACCATATAAATCCCAATGCATATATATACAATTGTAGCAATTACCATAAACCATGCATTTCAATATCCGTTTATTGCTAATACCATATATCATGCATTTCCATACACATTTGTTGCAATACAGTGTACCAAGCACTCAACAATTGCAATTATATTAAAGGGCTATGCTCGTACGTCATACGTACCTTATATTCCCGTAGTTCGACTCCAAACTTGCCTTGGTCCCGTGACCGATGGATTATGTGCTAAACACGATTAATAACTCACAATTATTTATGAGCACACAACACATACCAAAGCATGAATCAAACTCTCATATACACCATAAATGTACCTATACAATCTCCTAAAATTTTAAGGAGAAATGTTTTTTTTAAAAAAAGTTACTGTTCATCCCTACCGATGGATCGGTAACTTCTACCGATCCATCGGTAGAACCCAGATTTCTCATTTTTGGCTACGGCATTCGACCGATCGATCGGTAACTCCTACCAATCGATCGGTAGAACCCTGAAACTCGAAAATCACCATTTTAGCACCTCAAATCCTTCCCCAAACTCATACCAACACTTACCAACAACCACAACACTTCATAAACTCCACTAAAACCCATAAAAACACTAAAAAACATAACTTTGGATTTTTACCAAAAAACCCAATTTCAAAACTAAAAAAAAATACTCAACCAAAAACCACCACACTACTATCAAATTGAAGATAAATGCGAGGAGATGGATAATACCTTATTATCTTCGAGAAATTGGGCTCCCGAGCCAAGCTTCCAACGATTTATGCACCAAGGCAACAATCGGGGAAGAAGGGAGGGTTTTGACCGATAGAGAGAGAGAGAGAGAGGAGAATTGTTTCCAGAACACCGAGTCGACTTGGTATATATAGTACCAAGACTCCAAAATACCAATACCTCCACAAATACATCGTGATTCATTAAAAATCATCTGTTTTCAAAAATCATCTTTCTAACCTCAATTCCCATTACCAGCCCCAGTACAATCAATTGCATTCCCGCCACACGTGTCAACCACGACACTGAACAAATCCGAATCCTGGCCATCCCTCGTTTATCCTGGGATACAACAATCCTAAAACAGGGAGGCTATCGAATTATCCAACAAGAGTTACCATGGTTCCAAAACATGACAATCCCTCCTCAGGGGAAGTCAATCGGACCTCACGGTTATTACTCAGAATACATCGTGTCATCGTGATTACCGATCTCCAGGTGCCACAATCTCTCACAGAGATTCGCCAAACCAAGCGTAATAATCCGATACTCAACAAGTACCGAAACGCGGGCATTTGTACACACATACATGCCCAAGTACCTACACAACATGCATACTCAATGCAATAGGCTTGGGTATCTCCAATCATACCCAAAGTCCCAAAATATACTGCCAATCCCCCAGTTATTCTCACATCGCAGGGAATAATTATTGACAGACAAACGGTCAATGGCGTGATTCCAACGTCAACACCTCACAAACCGACTCATTGAATCTCCCAAAGATTCCCAATCGGTAGGTAAATACTACCTTCCTCACAAAGGAAAAATGTCATGGACTCATGACCCGCCAACCTCGAACCGTCGTTCGGAAAACTTGGGTATATTTATGCCCAAAACGCATCTTAGAACCAAAAATACGCAACTAGTTCAGAATAGTGCATCAAACCATTATTACCAAATCGAAACCCGTATACGCCATGTATACTCAAACTAACGATGCTCTGTACTATGCCGAGTACTCCACAATCTCGAGCATTACCCCGGAGACGTCTCCTCGACCGTCTCACTGGAAGTACGAAGCAATCACCTAGTCCAACACTAGTATGGCTTCCCCCGGTTGACTCATAATCAACCCTCAACCAATACCAGTTGTCTCCATGACAGTACAATCCAAATCTCTCCAACAGATAAAATCAATATAGTAGTGTTGCCCCACTAGCTATAACCCACAAATCCAATTGTGACTCCCGTTGCATTCCATATGCAAGGATGCTCAACTAGAGCTAACAACGACTTGTTGACACTCGTGTTGGTGCTACCAACAAAATTGAGTTGTCCCAGTACAAGTCCCTCAAAACAAAAGACGTATAAACGTTCCGTGAGGTATTCCCTGCCTCAATCATCATGCCACATAGAGACTACAAGAGTCTACCATAAGTCCCCATCGTATCATCATACGATTCACCGAACTCGGTCCCAACTTGCAGTATAATTGCCATAACAAGCACACTATAACACTGCTACAATACCTGGCTAGCAATACGCTGCCTCCATAGGCTTATACCCAGCCTACCAACGTATCATACGTTCCACCTCGGTACAACAAATAACCATTAGAGTAGTGGGTCATCTCCCAATATTTCTCTAATACCAATGCACAAAGGACACCCCGATGTCCTTGCTCAACCACAAAGCAGTCCTAATTCCATAGGATTTATTCCACACCCTCAGGGGTGGGTGTGATCATGTCTACCACATGTCACCTCGGCATGAGCAAGTAGTTTCCTCAACAACTACTCCTGTTACCAGTCACTTGGCCAGAGCCATTCCAACAAGTATACCCCAAAGGTACCACTACTCGTAAAATATTTACCTCAATCATGTGCTGCGGTACACTTCCTGTACGGCGCACCCAATAATTCATCGAGCGACCTGCTCGGCATAATGGTCTCGTCAACTAGTGACCCAGACCCTACTATGTGCTCACCATTGGCACTCAAACCATACGACTAAATACATAAATGTATTATCCATTGAAACGACGCTACGCGTCTACATAGACATCCACTATGTCATCGTCATCTCGTGACGGTACCTGTCAACATATGACGTTCAAAATAACATTGTTAACTCGTGACGGTACATGTCGACACCCGACTTTCACAATCTCATCGTCAAACACGTGACGGTATATGTCGATACACGACATCCATATTCTCATCGTCAAACGCATGATAGAATATAACAACACATGGTATCCACAATAATGCTAGTAAAACAATAATACATCATACCTCATCGCTAACAAGATAACGGCATACCCGTGTCCATCGTCCACCAGCGGTACGCAAGAGCACCCATCGCTCGTTGGCGGCATAATCCCGTGCTACGTACATAGCGGTATAACCCATCGCCATAGAATCAGCGGCATGATCCCTCGCCATAGAGTCAGCGACATAAAACATCGCTATAAATATACGGCGGTATGAACCATCGCCAAAGAGGTAGCGGAATGACCCATCGCTATATAATACTCGGCGGTATGAACCATCGCCATGGATGTAGCAGAATGTACCATCGCTATATAATATCTGGCGGCATGAACCATCGCCATAAAATAGCGGAATAAATCATCACTATGAATATCCGGCGGCATAAACCATCGCCAATAGAATAGCGGAATGAACCATCGCTATGAATATCCGGTGGCATAAACCATCGCCAATAGAATAGCGGAATGAACCATCGCTATGAATACCTGGCGGCATAAACCATCGCCAATAGAATAGCGGAATGAACCATCGCTATGAATATCCGGCGGCATAAACCATCGCCAATAGAATAGCGGAATGAACCATCGCTATGAATACCCGGCGGCATAAACTATCGCCAATAGAATAGCGGAATGAACCATCCCTATGAATATCCGGCGGCATAAACCATCGCCAATAGAATAGCGGAGTGAACCATGGCTATGAATACCCGGTGGCATAAACCATGAGTACAAAGTACTTCCTGTATCCCAATGCATTTCAAAATGCTCCCTTTGGTTATCCCTGTTCCACAACTCACAATCAGAATCAACAGATTATATTATGATTCCATAGATGTCAGGACATATAATTGTTCTACTATGATCACATATCATAAATGCACATAAGAAAATAGTTGTGTCACACAACACTAACTACTATCATGCATAAATATGTGCTACCCATTCCTATCAGCATGTTCCAGACCCTCAACAGCCCCAAAGAGCAAACCTGGCTCTGATACCACTAATGTAAGGACCCCCGTGCCCCTAACCCGTTATTAGTGTATTAACCCTCGTCATTAGTGCATACAATCATGTTATCAAGGGGAAAAAGATTACATGCAACTCTAGCATGAAATACCATCTATAAAATTCCTTTACATTAATCGTATAATGTCTAAACTTCCCCAACATAATCCATAAACATAACATGCACCTTTCTTCATACACTAACATGCTCTCAATTCATTTTACAATTCATAATTAATTGCATGTAACACATAAATGAAAAGAGAAAAGCACTTGCCTTCTTTATACAATCCATATACACTTAATACTGCTCACATGAGAGCGTCGAATAAGTATACGTGTATCCAATGTATAACGTATCATGCTCAATACCGTCACTGGTACTTCGATCCCTGGAATCACCTCCATTCCATAGGCTCAACTCCAAAGTCATCGATGTACCTAATCACCTGTCCCAACAGAGACCGCCCCCACACGGGGTAAGCATACCAATATCCCAAATCCAATAATCACAATAATTCAATTCATAATTTACAACAATGTAAATGCTATGAAATACAAAAATGCTCCCTGGATGGTATCATCCTCATCCGGGATTCCTTGTACTGTCCCTGTTCTCAAAACAACTGAAACCATTAAATTCTCAAATGCCAGTTAATCATTACATTGATTAACAAATCCATTGCTGTATACCGATATCATAATCAATAATACCAAATCATTAAGCAATGATTACAGATATTCCAAATACCTCACTTATGGTTCCATAGTTCTATTCCATTGCTCGCTCTAAAATAGCGGCATTTCGTTCTCACACATGCTCAACAGCAGTGGCGTCATAACCAATGTTCGCTCAAGACGACAACATCCCAATCATTGCTCGCTCAAAAGCGGCACCATATAAATCCCAATGCATATATATACAATTGTAGCAATTACCATAAACCATGCATTTCAATATTCGTTTATTGCTAATACCATATATCATGCATTTCCATACACATTTGTTGCAATACAGTGTACCAAGCACTCAACAATTGCAATTATATTAAAGGGCTATGCTCGTACGTCATACGTACCTTATATTCCCGTAGTTCGACGCCAAACTTGCCTTGGTCCCATGACCGATGGATTATGTGCTAAACACGATTAATAACTCACAATTATTTATGAGCACACAACACATACCAAAGCGTGAATCAAACTCCCATATACATCATAGATGTACCTATACAATCTCCTAAAATTTTAAGGAGAAATGTTTTTTTAAAAAAAAGTTACTGTTCATCCCTACCGATGGATCGGTAACTTCTACCGATCCATCGGTAGAACCCAGATTTCTCATTTTTGGCTACGGCATTCGACCGATCGATCGGTAACTCCTGCCGATCGATCGGTAGAACCGTGAAACTCGAAAATCACCATTTTAGCACCTCAAATCCTTCCCCAAACTCATACCAACACTTACCAACAACCACAACACTTCATAAAGTCCACTAAAACCCATAAAAACACTAAAAACATAACTTTGGATTTTTACCAAAAAACCCAATTTCAAAACCCAAAAAAATACTCAACCAAAAACCACCACACTACTATCAAATTGAAGATAAATGCGAGGAGATGAATAATACCTTATTATCTTTGAGAAATTGGGCTCCCGAGCCAAGCTTCCAACGATTTATGCACCAAGGCAACAATCGGGGAAGAAGGGAGGGTTTTGAGCGATTGAGAGAGAGAGAGAGAGAGAGAGAGAGAGGAGAATTGTGTCCAGAACACCGAGTCGACTTGGTATATATAGTACCAAGACTCCAAAATACCAATACCTCCACAAATACATCGTGATTCATTAAAAATCACCTGTTTTCAAAAATCATCTTTCTAACCTCAATTCCCATTACCAGCCCCAGTACAAAGTACCCTAGGTTCCACTAAGAACCAAATTCCAAGGTTATCACGGCGATGAGGATAAAATCTCATCCCTTGGATCCAACGACTCCAAAAACAGGATTTAAAACCCACGGGAGTCCCAAAACCGCAATTAATACACAATTCAATTAAAATCCATTAAGGATTATTACCACACCGGGATTAACACCAATAATTCCTGGGTATCACAATTATCCCCAACTAACAAAAATTTGTCCTCAAAATTTGCACGGCGTACTCCACGTAACGCCGAGAACACGCAATCCAAACGGATCCACGATGTCGAATCATGAACATAACATGAACGACACACCAACCGCGAGGATACCAACCTCGCACCAAACCTGGAATGGAGTAACCTCTCCAACCGACACAAATCCACGAGAGACATCAGCATTCCCCGATGCTAACCATCTCAAAGGCAGTCGACCAAACATAACTGCAAATTAAACGAATCATTCGTGATTCTAAAATAGATATCGCCTCAATGATATCTCTACGATTTAGCCTACGATGTTAAGCATACATCGTTACCAAGGAAACCACCCGCACGCTACAGTGTACTTATACTACATCCGCCTCCCGCTTTCCAAATACATCTCCATCAAAGGAGTAGTTGCACCACATTGCAACGCGGATTGGGCAACAACACGACCACTGATCAATACAAAACACATCACCAAAGATGTCTACATCCGGGTGTTCTAAGAATCATATCTTGGTCCAAATATACCATCGTGACTCCACAAGGTCTCGATTTCTCGAAATGACATGCAAGAACAATCAATTGCATTCCCGCCACACGTGTCAACCACGACACTGAACAAATCCGAATCCTGGCCATCCCTCGTTTATCCTGGGATACAACAATCCTAAAACAGGGAGGCTATCAAATTATCCAACAAGAGTTACCATGGTTCCAAAACATGACAATCCCTCCTCAGGGGAAGTCAATCGGACCTCATGATTATTCCTCAGAATACATCGTGTCATCGAGATTACCGATCTCCAGGTGCCACAATCTCTCACAGAGATTCACCAAACCAAGCGTACTAATCCGATACTCAACAAGTACCGAAACGCGGGCATTCGTACACACATACATGCCCAAGAACCTACACAACATGCATACTCAATGCAATAGGC
The DNA here is from genome assembly GCA_907163345.1 of Haberlea rhodopensis. Taxonomy (NCBI): domain Eukaryota; kingdom Viridiplantae; phylum Streptophyta; class Magnoliopsida; order Lamiales; family Gesneriaceae; genus Haberlea; species Haberlea rhodopensis. The sequence goes on from CAJQUN010000013.1 coordinate 2,807,408, forward strand.
TTGGGTATCTCCAATCATACCCAAAGTCCCAAAATCGACTGTCAATCCCCCAGTTATTCTCACATTGCAGGGAATAATTATTGACAGACAAACGGTCAATGGCGTGATTCCAACGTCAACACCTCACAAACCGACTCATTGAATCTCCCAAAGATTCCCAATCGGTAGGTAAATACTACCTTCCTCACAAAGGAAAAACGTCATGGACTCATGACCCGCCAACCTCGAACCGTCGTTCGGAAAACTTGGGTATATTTATGCCCAAAACGCATCCTAGAACCAAAAATACGCAACTGGTTCAGAATAGTGCATCAAACCATTATTACCAAATCGAAACCCGTATACGCCATGTATACTCAAACTAACGATGCTCTGTACTATGCCGAGTACTCCACAATCTCGAGCATTACCCCGGAGACGTCTCCTCAAGCGTCTCACTGGAAGTACGAAGCTATCACCTAGTCCAACACTAGTAGGGCTTCCCCCGGTTGACTCATAATCAACCCTCAACCAATACCAGCTGTCTCCATGACAGTACAATCCAAATCTCTCCAAGAGATAAAATCAATATAGTAGTGTTGCCCCACTAGCTATAACCCACAAATCCAATTGTGACTCCCGTTGCATTCCATATGCAAGGATGCTCAACTATAGCTAACAACGACTTGTTGACACTCCAAAATTGAGTTGTCCCATTACAAGTCCCTCAAAACAAAAGACGTATAAACGTTCCGTGAGGTATTCCCTGCCTCAATCATCATGCCACATAGAGACTACAAGAGTCTACCATAAGTCCCCATCGTATCATCATACGATTCACCGAACTCGGTCCCAACGTGGAGTATAATTGCCATAACAAGCACACTATAACACTGCTACAATACCTGGATAGCAATACGCTGCCTCCATAGGCTTATACCCAGCCTACCAACGTATCATACGTTCCACCTCGGTACAACATACGGTAATAACCATTAGAGTAGTGGGTCATCACCCAATATTTCTCTAATACCATTGCACAAAGGACACCCCGATGTCCTTGCTCAACCACAAAGCAATCCTAATTCCATAGGATTTTTTCCACACCCTCAGGGGTGGGTGTGATCATGTCTACCACATGTCACCTCGGCATGAGCAAGTAGTTTCCTCAACAACCATTCCAACGAGTATACCCCAAAGGTACCACTACTCGTAAAATATTTACCTCAATCATGTGTTGCGGTACACTTCCTGTACGGCGCACCCAATAATTCATCGAGCGACCTGCTCGGCATAATGGTCTCGTCAACTAGTGACCCAGATCCTACTATGTGCTCACCATTGGCACTCAAACCATAAGACTAAATACATAAATGTATTATCCATTGAAACGACGCTACGCGTCTACATAGACATCCACTATGTCATCGTCATCTCGTGACGGCACCTATCAACATATGACGTTCAAAATAACATTGTTAACTCGTGACGGTACATGTCGACACCCGACTTTCACAATCTCATCGTCAAACACGTGACGGTATATGTCGATACACGACATCCATATTCTCATCGTCAAACGCATTATAGCATATAACAACACATGGTATCCACAATAATGCTAGTAAAACAATAATACATCATACCTCATCGCTAACAAGATAACGGCATACCCGTGTCCATCGTCCACCAGCGGTACGCAAGAGCACCCATCGCTCGTAGGCGGCATAATCCAGTGCTACGTACATAGCGGTATAACCCATCGCCATAGAATCAGCAGCATGATCCCTCGCCATAGAGTCAGCGACATAAAACATCGCTATAAATATACGGCGGTATGAACCATCGCCAAAGAGGTAGCGGAATGACCCATCGCTATATAATACTCGGCGGTATGAACCATCGCCATGGATGTAGCGGAATGTACCATCGCTATATAATATCTGGCGGCATGAACCATCGCCATAGAATAGCGGAATAAATCATCACTATGAATATCCGGCGGCATAAACCATCGCCAATAGAATAGCGGAATGAACCATCGCTATGAATATCTGGCGGCATAAACCATCGCCAATAGAATAGCGGAATGAACCATCGCTATGAATACCTGGCGGCATAAACTATCGCCAATAGAATAGCGGAATGAACCATCGATATGAATATCCGGCGGCATAAACCATTGCCAATAGAATAGCCGAATGAACCATCGCTATGAATACCCGGCGGCATAAACCATGAGTACAAAGTACTTCCTGTATCCCAATGCATTTCAAAATGCTCCCTTTGGTTATCCCTGTTCCACAACTCACAATCAGAATCAACAGATTATATTCCATAGATGTCATGACATATAATTGTTCCACTATGATCACATATCATAAATGCACATAAGCCAATAGTTGTGTCACACAACACTAACTACTATCATGCATAAATATGTGCTACCCATTCCTATCAGCATGTTCCAGACCCTCAACAGCCCCAAAGAGCAAACCTGGCTCTGATACCACTAATGTAAGGACCCCCGTGCCCTTAACCCGTTATTAGTGTATTATCCCTCGTCATTAGTGCATACAATCATGTTATCAAGGGGAAAAAGATTACATGCAACTCTAGCATGAAATACCATCTATAAAATTCCTTTACATTAATCGTATAATGTCTAAACTTCCCCAACATAATCCATAAACATAACATGCACCTTTCTTCATACACTAACATGCTCTCAATTCATTTTACAATTTTTGCATGCAACACATAAATGAAAAGAGAAAGGCCCTTGCCTTCTTTATACAATCCATATACACATAATACTGCTCACATGAGAGCATCGAATAAGTATACGTGTATCCAATGTATAACGTATCATGCTCAATACCGTCACTGGTACTTCGATCCCTGGAATCACCTCCATTCCATAGCCTCAACTCCAAAGTCATCGATGTACCTAATCACCTGTCCCAACAGAGACAGCCCCCACACGGGGTGAGCATACCAATATCCCAAATCCAATAGTCACAATAATTCAATTCATAATTTACAACATGTAAATGCTATGAAATAAAAAAATGCTCCCTGGATGGTATCATCCTCATCCGGGATTCCCTGTACTGTCCCTGTTCTCAAAACAACTGAAACCATCAAATTCTCAAATGCCAGTTAATCATTACATTGATTAACAAATCCATTGCTATATACCGATATCATAATCAATAATACCAAATCATTAAACAATGATTACAGATATTCCAAATACCTCACTTATGGTTCCATAGTTCTATTCCATTGCTCGCTCTAAAATAGCGGCATTTCGTTCTCACACATGCTCAACAGCAGTGGCGTCATAACCGATGTTCGCTCAAGACGACAACATCCCAATCGTTGCTCGCTCAAAAGCGGCACCATATAAATCCCAATGCATATATATACAATTGTAGCAATTACCGTAAACCATGCATTTCAATATCCGTTTATTGCTAATACCATATATCATGCATTTCCATACACATTCGTTGCAATACAGTGTACCAAGCACTCAACAATTGCAATTATATTAAAGGGCTATGCTCGTATGTCATACGTACCTTATATTCCCGTAGTTCGACTCCAAACTTGTCTTGGTCCCGTGACCGATGGATTATGTGCTAAACACGATTAATAACTCACAATTATTTATGAGCACACAACACATACCAAAGCATGAATCAAACTCCCATATACATCATAGATGTACCTATACAATCTCCTAAAATTTTAAGGAGAAATGTTTTTTTTTAAAAAGTTACTGTTCATCCCTACCGATGGATCGGTAACTTCTACCGATCCATCGGTAGAACCCAGATTTCTCATTTTTGGCTACGGCATTCGACCGATCGATCGGTAACTCCTACCGATCGATCGGTAGAACCTGAAACTCAAAAATCACCATTTTAGCACCTCAAATCCTTCCCCAAACTCATACCAACACTTACCAACAACCACAACACTTCATAAACTCCACTAAAACCCATAAAAACACTAAAAACATAACTTTGGATTTTTACCAAAAAACCCAATTTCAAAACCCAAAAAAATACTCAACCAAAAACCACCACACTACTATCAAATTGAAGATAAATGCGAGGAGATGGATAATACCTTATTATCTTCGAGAAATTGGGGAGCCAAGCTTCCAACGATTTATGCACCACCAAGGCACAATCGGGGAAGAAGGGAGGGTTTTGAGCGATAGAGAGAGAGAGAGAGAGAGAGAGAGAGAGAGAGAGAGAGAGAGAGAGAGAGAGAGAGAGAGAGAGAGAATTGTGTCCAGAACACCGAGTCGAATTGGTATATATAGTACCAAGACTCCAAAATACCAATACCTCCACAAATACATCGTGATTCATTAAAATCATCTGTTTTCAAAAATCATCTCTTTAACCTCAATTCTCATTACCAGCCCCAGTACAAAGTACTCCGGACCCCAGGTTCCACTTAGAACCAAATTCCAAGGTTATCACCACGATGGGGATACAATCTCATCCCTTGGATCCAACTACTCCAAAAACAGGATTTAAAACCCAGGGGAGTCCCAAAACCGCAATTAATACAAAATTGCCACAATTAAAATCCATTAAGGATTATTACCACACCGGGATTAACACCAATAATTCCCGGGTATCACAGTTTTTCATCATTTTAAGCTTAATTCCTCCATTTCTATGCATATGGACCTGGATTCCTGAAATATACAAATATATACCAAAACACGTAATATTTCCCAGGAATCACTACAAAAATACCCCTAATCTTATATTAAAATAAGTGTAAAAATCATACTTATCATTATCATATAGTTGAGAATGAACATGAGGAATATTATCTTTGCTAACAGTTCGACATCATACTTAACATTTTGTAAACATGATGTCCCAAGATTTGATAATGTTAATTAATTACAATTTGTACATTCATTTGATAATTAGTTAGAATTAATTAATGAGAGTATAATATAATTAATGAGAGTGGAAATTGACCTTGTATATGTCAATTGACAGTCGGGTCAGAACATGGTGAATGGACAAGTATATGTTTTTAAATATTTGGAGTATCACCAAAATTTTGTTAAAATAATGTAATGAATATAAAATTTATATTAAATCAAAAGATTTAATTTTTGTGATTGAAATATTGACACGAAGTCAGTTGTTGAATGTACATGTAATGTACATGCACCAGTATATCGGTGACACCCCGATGTTCATAATTGGTCGGGAATTAATATATATCGGTGTAGGACATAAAACACACAGTAAAACATGTAAAACACACACAGATCGCGGACATGCACTAAAAGGTGCGAAAACACTCACACCTTCGCGATCACCGACCGCGCACAAATCCAATCCGTTCGCCGCCGTTTAAACATATCTCGCCAAGCCCGACCTACCATTGTGTTCCTTACTCAGAGGTGCACCTTTCCATGCCAAAGAATTAAGATTTGAGTTTTGAAAAGTGATTCAATTTTACCCTGGAACGAGGAAAATTGCGCACACTAGGGTTTCAGTAACTTCGGTTCGATTTCGTCGATTCAACCACGAATTGGACAAATCCCAGACATGGATCTCTTCCCATCACCTGGATGAAACTTTTTACACCGGCCACTGCCCTTATCATCGCCGAAGCTCATCGGAATTGACAGAAAACCGTGCGTGCTACTATGCGAGAATTGGGTAAATCGATGCTCGATTTTTCCGACTTTGCTTCGATATTTATACTAGTTAATTTGGAATATAATTGGTAAAAAATAATTTGAATTGGTGAAAAAGAATTTAACACATTAAATTATGGTGTAATTGCATCAAATTAATTATCCTAAATTTGTTAAGTTGTGACTAATTGATAACCAAATTTTAGTGATTAGTTTAATTAATTGTGAATTTATATTGGTGTCCACTGAATACATCTACCCTACAAGCTCAAGAACCCTCATATGTCTAGAGGTAAAGGTATGTTGCGATCGGGTAATATACGACATGTATCTGTATCTGTTGATATATGATTTGATGACTTGTGTGAATTATTTGAAATTATATGGCTATGTGATTTATTGTGTGGCATTCATAGCATTCATGATTGGCATGCCGATGTACAAAAATAAATATTTTATTAATACACAACATTTTTATACATACATTGATGCATGACATACACATTGAGCTACGATTCTTTGATACCATGTTCTTTTGGATTCGATCAATCATAAATGTTGTACACAGTGCTATGACTGGCATTAAGTGGCCTGAAAGTCATAGGGATTCGTGCCCTTATGATTGTTATGATTTGTTGATATGGGGATTGGTGGCGTTTGCCGACGTCATCCTATGTGTTGCGCCTTAAAACGCTACAACTCTCATTCCTCTATTTTAAATAAAATTATCGTTTTTGTTTTGATGATTACAAAACATATACATTTTGTACTAATGGTTTTTATTGAGTATGCAGCATAAATTATGATCAAATTTGAAGATTGTAATAGTATTGAAATGCCAAAGAAAATTTGTCTTTTGGAAGACACGGATCGCCCCAGGCGATGAGTGCCATCGCCCCAGGCGATGGGTGCCAGGCGAGGATCGCCACGCCCATCGACAGAGGCGATGGCCAGGCGAGCATGCGAGGAAGATCGCCCCAGGCGATGGTGACCAACGCCTGAGGCGATGGCAGCCACAGGGACTTCGTTCCCGCCCATCGACAGAGGCGATGGCCAGGCGAGCATGCGAGGAAGATCGCCCCAGGCGATGGCAGCCACAGGGACTTCGCTCCCGCACATCGACAGAGGCGACGCCGAGGCAATGCACGGGCATGCGCACGGGGAGTTCGCCCGAGGCGATGGCACGAACGCCTGAGGCGATGGGCTGGAACGCCTGAGGCGATGTCGAGTTCGTTTGAGGCGATGCAAAATTTGGACATGCTGAAGCTACGGCCTTAATTTTTGCTCTTGATCGCCTGAGGCGATCCACCGATCGCCTGAGGCGATTCGTGATTTTTGCTGACCGTTGGGGCGCGGCGATGGCGATCGCCCGAGGCGATGTCCGAGGCTATCGAGGAGTGATTCAAGCCTTACTTGAAGCAACGGCTAGTAGGAGCCTAGGGGCCCTCCTACACTATAAATATTGATGCTTTGGAGCTTTTTGAAGCGAAGGAACAAGCCTACAACTTATACAAAAGTCTTGATCATTATTATTTGTAATTGCATTGCAATCTCCATACATTGTTATTGTATTGGAGCTTGTAATTCTTTACTTTGTTGAGTCTTGCTTTCTTTGTGTGAGTACACCGTGAAGGTGCTTTTGGTTTGATATCTTGTAAAGGTCCTCCAACACCAAAGCAAGTTGGAATATTGTAAAGTCATCAACAAGTCTAGTTGGTGCAAGTGTGTGGCTATCCTTGGAGCCCTTAAGGCCAAGAAGACTCGTGAAGAGTGTTGGTAGCTCGGGAAGAGCTTTGTATACTCGTGAAGGGTATTGTGCTCGGGAAGAGCGTTGTGTACTCGGGAAGAGTAGTGTGCTCGGGAAGAGCGTTGTAACTCGGGAAGAGTTGTTGTGTGGCTAACTTGGAGCCCTCAAGGGCAAGATCATTTATTCTAGTGGAACCTCGGTTGGAGGTTATCTAACCGGGAAGAGGAGACGTAGGTGATTCATCGCCGAACTTCTATAACAAATCCTTTTGTTATTTATTGCTTTATTTCCTTTACGCATTTATTTATTTTATTCTTTGCATTTATCGATTGACTAAAGGCTTCCGCAAGCGCAAAATATTTTATTTTTACAAACTCATTTTAAAACGCTAAAGTAGCCAAGAAATCTCATTCACCCCCCCTCTTCGATTCCAACAAGTGGTATCAGAGCCATTTGATTTTTGTTTTTAAATCAAAATCTTTTTATGGCTAATCTAGCAAATGAGTTTGCTCAAGGTCAATCGACAAATCGCCCTCCGCTTTTCACGGGTGATAACTACGGTTATTGGAAGAATAGAATTTCTCTATACATCCAATCCGTAGATTATGATCTATGGAAAATCATAGTGAAAGGTCCACATATTCCTTTAAAGGAAGTTGGGGGAATTAGTGTTCCCAAAGAAATGGACGATTTCAATAGAGCGGATATGATATTAATTTCACATAATGCTAAAGCGATTAATATTTTGCATTGTGCCTTAGATATGAAGGAGTACAACCGGATCTCAATGTGCTCAACAGCTAAGGAGATATGGGACAAATTGCAAATTTGTCATGAAGGAACCAACCAAGTGAAGGAGACCAAGATTGATCTCCTACAACTCAAATATGAGACATTTGAGATGGAGTCCGGAGAAGATGTGGATTCCATGTTTAGGAGGCTCACCCTAATTATCAACGAGCTTGCTCAACTTGGAGAGAAGTATCCTCCAAAGCAAATATGGAGGAGAGCACTAAGAGCCTTACCAAAGGAATGGGATGCCAAGAGGACGGCCATCATCGAGTCCAACAAAGGGGAGAACGCATCTTATGATCTTGATAAGCTCCATGGCACATTGGTGACTCATGAGCTTGAAGTCGCCACAAGAAGAGAAATGAAGGAGGATGATAGATCTATGAGAAAGGGGATCGCCTTGGTTGGAAGAAAAGATCAATCCGAGGATGAAGATGACGATGAGGAAATGGCATTGTTCACAAGGAAGTTCAAGAAGTTCTTCAACAAACATAGCAATCCAAAGGCCTCTAGTGCTACCAAACAAGAATCCAAATATGAGGTAACTTGTTATAATTGTCAAGATAAAGGTCATTACGCTAATAAATGTCCTAGGAAGAAGAATGAGGACAAAGGGAAGAAGAAGGTGTTTATAGCCACATGGAGTGATAGCGACTCCGATCAAGAAGAAGAAGCAACAAATCTTTGTCTCATGGCAAAAGATGACATAGATGAAGGAGATGATAGCGACGATGAGGTACCTTCATTTGATGAACTTTTAGAGTCTTATAATGAGCTTATAGATGTACTTGGCAAAACTAAGTTGAGCAACAAACTACTCAAACTTGAGATTGCTAAGAAAGATGAAGAAAATAATTCATTGAAAAATGAATTAGATTCTTTAAAATTATCTTTTTGCAAATTTAGTGAGAGTAGTCTAAAGATGAATGAGTTGCTTGGCTTGCAACGTTGTAGCTTTGATAAAGCCGGGTTAGGCTTCTCAAGCAAATCAAAATCATTTTCAAGCTTGTTAGCAAAAGCCAAGCATGATTCTCCTACTTGTAACTATTGTTGTAAAAGTGGTCATACCAAAAACAAGTGTAGGTTTGCTAGAATCCAATACCAACCTAATAAAAGGTGGAAATGGATTCCAAAAGTGCCTTTGAAAGTTAACCCTCAAGGACCCAAAAATCAAATGGGTACCAAAGTTCCTCCTATTGTAAATTTATCTTGTAGGAACAAAAATGGAATGGAGGATGAAGGGCCAAGCAACTCAAATGAGGAGTTTGTATTATTCACCACTATAGAAGAGGCACGAGGCATAGGACCAATGACAAGAACGCACTCTTGTCATCGAAGGTAAAATTTATTTTATACATTTTAAATGAGCAATTCAAAATTAATTGGCACAAATTAATTGTGACCAATAAATATGAAGCTCAATATTCATTGGTAGTAAATTGGATAACCCCTTAGCATATGCACATATAAATTGTTCTATTGCATGATGTATGCTTATCCTTTTATAGTAAGTGCATTGAATTCAAATTTGAATATGCTATGTGATATTATGTAATTAAGCATGCTATAAGTGTTTAGATGCTATATCTTTGATATAATGCTATCATGATCTTAATAAATTTATCAAATGATGATTTGAGAATTCTAATGTTTATTGGGCACAAATGCATGAAATTTTGGTAGAACATATGCACATTTTGCACATTTTGAATTCATTGTTGATCGCCTTAAAACGCATGTTTGTATTCCTCAAAATGAATTAATCTTATGCTTATTTTGGGCTATTATATGCTTGATGAGGAACATGTATAAAATATGGTTGTGTGTCAACATATATTTGTGATTTGTCTATTTAATTTTTGTACTTTTTGATTATCACAAAAAGGGGGATAATTGTGTGATAATCTTGAAGTTTACTTCATGCATAGTTTAAGGGGGAGAGCTTGTGTATGCATGGTTTGAGGGGGAGAGTTGTTTACTTTATGCTTTACTTGATTATTTTGTATGTGCTATGCAATTGTTAAGGGGGAATCAAGTTTACTCACATTTAATTTCAAAAATGCATCTTGTAATCGCCTTTAAAAGTCACAAATTGTGAATTTTTGTGTTTTTGAGATTATGTGATTTATTTTTGTTGTTAGATGATTTAATGTTAGATAGATTTATCAAAAATAAATTTTTGGTCCAAAAATTGACTCAAAATATGGCCAAACCATCGCCTCATCATTCTGTGCGCAGCACCTCGTCCGTGGCTCGCATCGCCTCAAACGATCGCAAGCATCGCCTCGGGCGTGGCTCGCATCGCCTCAAACGATCGCAAGCATCGCCTCGGGCGTTCTACAGATCGCCTCAGGCGATCTCGATTTTAAAAGACTGAAAGCTACGGCTTTTGCTCATTTTTTCTGCCACTTTTCGTGTTTTTCACCCATAATTCGAGCTTTCTTCATCATTGTTATAATCGATCAATCCTAAGCCTTTCCAAACCATCAATTTCACTTTCCAAACACCAAATCTGCCAATTCGAAATTTTGCAACCCTAACCCCATTTCTCAAAAATTCGAAACTTTACCTCAATTCTCTCAAATTTCTTGCAAAATGTCTCGAAGCAACCGAGAAGAAGGAGAATCAAGCCGGAGGAGACGCTCTAATCGATCCTCTAGGAATTATACGGGTCCTCCTCTTGATGGTAAGCCAATTCCGGAAAATTATCTTACTCGCAAATTAATTCCGGGTTATGTCTTTGATTTCGATTTCCTTAGGACTTCCCAGCTCCCTATTCTTGATTGGATTCAATTCCAACAATGGAAAATTTTTTCAAACCTACCCCCTAGAAAGAACGATTTTTTGTATCCATCCATGATTCATTCTTTCTATGCCAATCTTGAATTGTTTGAGGGTGATGGTGAATTAACTATCAAAACCATCGCAATCGCCCAATTGAATTCAATAGCACTGAATTAGGACATATTCTTCGCATTCCTTCGGAGGGTCCAGCTAAATTTGCTCTAGCTACTTGGCCCAATGATGGGGTATGTGATCCTGCCCAAGCCTTGTATCTCATATTTGGCGGAACCCCTCAATGTCCAAACCAATCTTTTCTTGTGAATTCCATTCCTACGAACTACCAAATCCTTCACAAGATTGTGATCACCTCGATGATCCCTCGGGATGGTGATCGTCTTAGGTTGAAATTCTCTGATGTATACTTGATGTATTACATCATTACCATGACCCCCTTCAACCTACCAAGATTCATTGTCCAAATCTTTAGGAACACCGCCCATAATCCTAAAAAGGTTATTCTCCCATTCGGCCGTGTCCTAACAAAGATTTTTCTTCATTTCAATCTTCCTTTCGATGACAATGAGAAACTCCCTATCAAGTCCAAGGACACCTTCAATCTTAGGTGTTTTCTGTTTAACAAAATTTCTTGGAATCCTTTCACTTCCTGTTGGGTTAATGATACGGGGAACCTACTTTCTGCCTTCAATCCTAAAGATCACCCCTCATTACCCATTGATAGGATGACTAGTGCCCAAAGGCTTCATTTTCCTTTCTTGATTGAACCAAATCTCGATGAGCCACCCATTCAGCATCAATCTACATCTACCTTTGATGACATGATGAATATTGGGGCGGATATTCCAGCTCCTGATAGTCATCAACCTTCTTCTTCTTTTGAATTCAATCAAGACGCCTTTGCTTTCTTTACCTCTCAATTCCAAAGCCTTCGTGAGGATATGAACTCTCAATTTCAATCCTTGAGAGTCGACATGAATTCTCAATTCCATTCCCTTCGAGATGATGTTGCGTCTCTTCGAGCTTACCAAGACTCCTCGAGAGAAGATTTGTCGTATTTACGACATGAAGTGGACGCTCTTCGTTCTCAGAGGATACTACTCACGGGAATGATGGTGATGGTGATGGTGGCATGGATTGAGTTGTCTTTGTTTTAGTTTATTTTTAGATTTTATCCTCTTGTAATTATTTGTAAGGATTAAATGGTTTAATTGATGTTGGAATTGGTTTATTGTGTATGTTGATGGATTTACGTTGTTGATTGGATTTTGAGTTGATTGTATATTACTTGGATGGATTTATGGTTTATTCATGTTTAAGGGAAACTATGTCCAATTTTCTTAAGACTCCTTCACCTTTTTTATTCTCACAAAAAGGGGGAGAATGTTTATGTAAACTTGTTGTAAACTTGATTGTTGAAATGCTATTTGCAACCAAATTGTTTTTACAACTTGTGACACATTTTGTAAAGATGATAAAAATGCACATTGAAACATTGTTTATCATTGCATTCATTAAGGGGGAGTTTAAACTCTCTAAGCATTGCATTGTTATAAGTTTTATTTTCTTTCAAGTTTACCGGGTTTTGTGATCATCAAAAAGGGGGAGATTGTTGCGCCTTAAAACGCTACAACTCTCATTCCTCTATTTTAAATAAAATTATCGTTTTTGTTTTGATGATTACAAAACCTATACATTTTGTACTAATGGTTTTTATTGAGTATGCAGCATAAATTATGATCAAATTTGAAGATTGTAATAGTATTGAAATGCCAAAGAAAATTTGTCTTTTGGAAGACACGGATCGCCCCAGGCGATGAGTGCCATCGCCCCAGGCGATGGGTGCCAGGCGAGGATCGCCACGCCCATCCACAGAGGCGATGGCCAGGCGAGCATGCGAGGAAGATCGCCCCAGGCGATGGTGACCAACGCCTGAGGCGATGGCAGCCACAGGGACTTTGCTCCCGCCCATCGACAGAGGCGATGGCCAGGCGAGCATGCGAGGAAGATCGCCCCAGGCGATGGTGACCAACGCCTGAGGAGATGGCAGCCACAGGGACTTCGCTCCCGCACATCGACAGAGGCGACGCCGAGGTAATGCGCGGGCATGCGCGCGGGGAGTTCGCCCGAGGCGATGGCACGAACGCCTGAGGCGATGGGCTGGAACGCCTGAGGCGATGTCGAGTTCGTTTGAGGCGATACAAAATTTGGACATGCTGAAGCTACGGCCTTAATTTTTGCTCTTGATCGCCTGAGGCGATCCACCGATCGCCTGAGGCGATCCGTGATTTTTGCTGACCGTTGGGGCGCGGCGACGGTGATCGCCCGAGGCGATGTCCGAGGCAATCGAGGAGTGATTCAAGCCTTACTTGAAGCAACGGCTAGTAGGAGCCTAGGGGCCCTCCTACACTATAAATATTGATGCTTTGGAGCTTTTTGAAGCGAAGGAACAAGCCTACAACTTATACAAAAGTCTTGATCATTATTATTTGTAATTGCATTGCAATCTCCATACATTGTTATTGTATTGGAGCTTGTAATTCTTTACTTTGTTGAGTCTTGCTTTCTTCGTGTGAGTACACCGTGAAGGTGCTTTTGGTTTGATATCTTGTAAAGGTCCTCCAACACCAAAGCAAGTTGGAATATTGTAAAGTCATCAACAAGTCTAGTTGGTGCAAGTGTGTGGCTATCCTTGGAGCCCTTAAGGCCAAGAAGACTCGTGAAGAGTGTTGGTAGCTCGGGAAGAGCTTTGTATACTCGTGAAGGGTATTGTGCTCGGGAAGAGCGTTGTGTACTAGAAGAGTAGTGTGCTCGGGAAGAGCGTTGTAACTCGGGAAGAGTTGTTGTGTGGCTAACTTGGAGCCCTCAAGGGCAAGATCATTTATTCTAGTGGAACCTCGGTTGGAGGTTATCTAACCGGGAAGAGGAGACGTAGGCGATTCATCGCCGAACTTCTATAACAAATCATTTTGTTATTTATTGCTTTATTTCCTTTATGCATTTATTTATTTTATTCTTTGCATTTATCGATTGACTAAAGGCTTCCGCAAGCGCAAAATATTTTATTTTTACAAACTCATTTTAAAACGCTAAAGTAGCCAAGGAATCTCATTCACCCCCCCCCTCTTCGATTCCAACACTATGGATTATCACTATTCGTTGAGACTGTTATGGGTGGCACCTTGTTGACGTCATCAGTATGATATGATGTCAAGAGCTGGGATGTGGTGATGATTTGACGACGCACCATATAGACATCTCTTTGCTTGACATGCTAAAGCTATTGAGACATTTGGAGTATCCTCCATTGGCTCTGAGATGCCCAACGGATGGGTTTATGATACCGACATAACATGACATGCATTGCACTGCATTTCATTTCATATATCATGTTATAGATACATGTTGTATTTCATTTGGTCGTTCCATAATGGGCTTTTGTTCACCCGCAAGGGAGGCTGTTGTTGTCTTTGTGTGTGGACAATGCCAGGTAGTACAGGTGGCCAGGACCCCAGAGAGGGCACGTCCGGTGGGTGCCACACTTGAGGTTTTACTCTTGTTTATCCAAGTATTACAGGTATATGTCTACCAGGGGTTTATCCCTGGGGCATGTGAGAAGTTTGTGTATTTTTAGTTTATTAACTGATGATATCTACATATATTTTCAGTATATGCCTATTGATATTGGGGGTATGTTCCTCATACGATGAGGTCATGCCGAAATTTTTAGGGCCACATGTTAATAAATGTTAAACAAACCATCCGCTGTTTACGCTATAATTATCATTGTGTGATCATTAATCACGTGATTATGATTGAAACCTCACAGAAATTTGTAGAAAATTCTTGTATTTTTCGAAGTTTTTCGCATACCGATCAATCGGTAGATATCAATGAAGGAAATGTAAAATTCCAGTCTACCGATCGATCGGTAGAAAAACACCGATCAATCGGTAAATTTCAAGACCTACCGATCGACCGGGAGAGAGGCACCAATCGATCGGGAAAGACAAAACTCTGAAAAATAATTATGTGTTGCAATGTCAACAAATTCATTGTCCGAGGAATTTAAGTAGTATATTATCATTAATTGAGGTTATATCATGATCATGAGCATATGTTTGAGTGTGAGGCTATGTGCACATAAATGTTAATATTGTTAATGAATTTATGTAGAGCGTACTCAAGTCTCAGGACACAGAGGAGGGTAACTTAACAGTGGTCTCAGACGATAACGTACATAGTAATGTACGAGCAATACTAGTGAATTACGTTTATGCTTATTGAGTAAGCAATTGTGTTTATGCTTAATGAATACATAATCGTGTCATGTATCTCGAGTAAGCAATGATAAATGATATGTACCGCTATTAGCGATGTGTTTATGTGCCGCTATTAGCAATGGGTAAATGTTACGCTATTAGCGATGCGATTATGTGCCACCTTTATAACGAGCGAGGATTTCGATGTTTCGTGGATTGTTTTTAAAACAAATGATATGATCATTGAGATAAATGATATGAACATTGATACTCATTTATCATGTCTTGCAATGCAGTGGTGAGTTCAATATGAGTGAATTCGGAAAAGTTAGAATCAGTTACCTCACTGTCATCATTGGCCATGAGACAGTGGACTCCTTCATCTTCACTTTAGCTTGAGGAGCTTGATGATTCTTCTGACTCTGAGTATGAAACAACCCACTTACTCTTGTTCTCCTCAGCAACAAGTACTTTTTGATTTTTATTTCTTCTGGATGATCTTCTCTTCTCTCTAGACTTTTTGTAGTTCTCTTTTGATCATCATTCTTTGGTTATGTATAATCGGCGATGAAGTGTCCTGGTTTGTGACAGTTAAAGCAGACAAGATCATCTTCTTCTGATCTGTCCTTGAAGTTCGGCTTCCTTGAATAAGACTGATATGTCTTATGGCTCTTCTTCATTAATTTGCCAAAGTTTTTTTTATAAATATCGACATTGCATCAGTACACATTTGTTAAGGAGTCTTCAGTGTTGTAGTGGACATGGACTCTGATGCAGCAAGGGTCTTTGTTGGTTGACTAGTACTTTGTTCTGTGTCAACTCGAATGCCTAATTCAAACCCATATCTGCAAATACATCATGAAGATCTATCTTGTTCAGATCATTTGATTCTCTCATGGCTATGGTCTTCAGATCCCATTCTCTTGGAAGACCTCTCATGACTTTTAGGGTAACTTCTCTGTTCGAGAGCTCTTACCCAAGCTGTTGAGTTCGTTGATAATTTCTATCACTCTTTCATCACATTCGTTGAGAGTTTCTCCAGATATCATCTTGATGTTCTCGAATTTTTGAAGAGCAAGAGTAAACTTGTTTTCTTTCGTCTGATCATTTACTTCACACAGTTGTGTGATCTTTTTCCAAATATCTTTTGCGGTAGGAGACATCATGATTTTATTGAACATGTTTTTGTCCAATGTTTTGAATAATATGTAATTAGCCACGTTATCCAAGTTTGCCTTTTTCTTTTCATCATTTTTCCATGACACTCTCTCATTTTCAACCATCTGAGGTTCACCATTAGAGATAGCCATGACTGTGTGACTTTTGTGATCGTCATTGGTCCGTCAGTAATGACATACAACATATCATCGCCCTGAGGACTTAGATGTGCTTGCATCCGAATTCTCCAATCATCATATTCACCATTCTTGGACATTGGAACCTTGCTGAATGAGGCCATCAGTTTTGGTATTCTCACAATTGAGAAGACCTGCTCTAATACCACTTGTTAGGATCGGTGTAGTGTTGAGAAGGGGGTTGAATAAACACTAGGCTCAAATTCTCGTTTCTTTTAAATAAAGTAGACTGTGAAGTACTGCAGTAAGATCTCAATTGATTACAAGGCAGTAGACAACTAAAAGATAGTGCGGAAGGTATCTACTGGACTTGTGAGTTAAGAACTGATAGGCAAAAGTAAATGGTGAATATAAATATATATACATTTTTGAGTTGATTGAATAAATATTATTGTGTTATTGGTAGCACTTATCGTGTACGCCAAATTAACCCTTCTCAAGTTAATAGCAATAAATATGTAGTAGCGTGAGTAGGGATCGATCCCATAGGGAATGATGTATTTTTCGTGTCAATTATGTAACCAAATAGTAAAAATGGGATTTTTGAATTTGATTAACTACTACTAAGGAAAATCTATGAATTAAACTAATGAGCAAAATTAAACTAAGGTGAATAAAATTATGAGAAAAACAATTCTTGGTTTTTCAGTTGACTTTACCTTGAATTTATGCATTCAATCATCGATTATCACAAAAGATGTGATTTTTACTTGAATATTCATCACTAGAGATTCAACCCTTATCTTACCTTATGCCTAGTTAAAATAGCCCAATAGTTCTAAATTAACCCGTATCGTTATATCGATCAAAACAAAAGCAGTTGAGATAAATATTAACAATAGCTCTCAAATCTAGTAACAATGATGAAACTTAGACAACATAATCCAAGCGTCTATGTTTAATCTAGTCACGAGTTTTTCCTAAGAATTTAACAACACCAACATCAGGCAATTATCAATCTTAGTTGTTTCAAAGACCAAATATTAGATTGCATGTAAAAATCATTAGATAGTCAATCTAACAATCAAACATAACATTCATGGCATGAAAATCAGAAAAACATATGATACTCAACAAAAAATTAAAAAATAACATCAATCTCATGAAAAACATAAAATCCAAGGTATTGTCTTCCTTTAACCAAGAAGCAAAAGCGTTTAGCAAAGCATGACTAAATTGAAAACAATAAAAACTACTCTATAAAACATTAAACTAATGGAAAAAGAAAGAATTACTAAAGGGAATCACGATTCCAGAGCGTCACTTCTGTCTTCGTTCTTCAAGTCATTCTTCAAAAGTTTGAGAGAAAATATATTCTAATGTCTATACTATGTTGGAATCCTCTAAAATAATGAAAGATAGCCTGATTTTAAGGTCCCCAAGTCGTGCAAATAGGGTGAGAATCGAATATAGTAAGTAAAAATCTATCTAAGATGGTAAAAAGATCAAATGTCCTTTTTCTCGGACTCTATGGCGATCGATCGCTATAAAGATAGCGATCGATCGCTCCTTTATGTTTTTTCAGGCAGATTCTTTGGGCGATCGATCGCCTCTTTGCAGCGATCGATCTCTTGGCTCCAATAGACTTTGACGATCGATTTCCTCTTCTAGGCGATCGATCTCTTCTCCAAAATTACATTGTAAGCATTTTTATTGATCTACCTAGAGTCCTTATCATCTCGAAATCTTTTCTTGATCTTTATTCGCCGTTAGCTCGATTTCTTTGATTTCACCTACATTTACACAAATATACGATTAGGTAGCATATGTATTAAATTATCTATCAAAACATGCCAAATCGTAGACAATTGAGCGCAATGGATGTGTCTATTTCTAGTCACATCAAACTCCCCCTTACTTAATCTTACTCGACCTCGAGTAAATCAGACAAAACTACAGTATTTTTATTTGGCTCATAGTATCATAACAAATTAATTTAATCTCACTTTAATGCCTCAACAATTTTAAACATACATATTAATGAAAGGTGGTGAAAAAATAACGGTGGAACAAGTCCAATCCCTAAACATTTCATACCTAACAAAGCAGTGAACGTGCGTGTGTGGTCACAAACAAGTGTCATGTACACATTATAGATCCAATTAATTTAAACTCACAATAGTTCAAGTTATACAATAACACAAGTATAAGCTTACTGCACACTCTTCTCCACTATCTTAGCCACTTGCAAACATGAATCAAGTAGGTCTTAATTAGCTTGTAACTTGGCCTAGGTGTTGGCTTATGAAAGAAAGGATAATGTTGTATCAAACAAGAGAGTATGATGATATGTACAATTTAAACTTCTCTTCTTGCATGATTTTTCAAACTTTGTTCATTCTCACACCTTGTATGTTTTTGCAAGGTATATTTCAATCTTTTTTCTCTTTTATGCCTTGGCTCCCATTGGAGTCATGTTTTTATCTATTTTCTCAAGGCATTTTCCTTTTATTGCATGCATTTCATTCTTTTGATAATGAAGCTCACAAAAATATATGAATCGTTGATAACAAGTGCATATGAATGAAACACATCATACTCCATTCAAAGGTATGGTTTAAAAATTCATATTTAGGCTCATTAGGGAAGGATGATAAGCTAGTCAAAGAGTCTAATGGGGGTTGTTTGTACGCTTATCATACAACCATTCGTTTACATTAAAGCTCAAAAAGGGTACTAGTGATTGATTTTATTTACATGGTAGGCTTGAAATGCTCAAACACATCAAATATTGCCTATATCAGTTTCATGTTCGCAAGTAGTCTAGACATATTCCTCAAAGAGCACGGGGGTGATGGATCCGGAGGGTAAGTAGGATAGCCAATCTTTAACAGCATCCTTTAGAGAGAATGTAAAGGCTCTCAGTTTGATTTGCTCCTCCGTTACGCCAGCTTGCTTCATAGAAGTGCATACCACGTGGAATTCCATCAAATGTTTGTGCGGGTTCTCACCTGCAAGACCATGAAAGATGGCAATAAATGAATCAATCCAGATTTAAGTTCAAAGTTTACGTTATTTGCAAATGCAAGGAAAGTGATGCAGAGAGGTTGTTGATCCAAGTTAGGATTTGCCAACTGTCTCAAGCTTTGATTTGCAACCATATTGTTCCTCTCTTCCTCTTCCTCAAGTATCCTTGCTTTCAAATTCTCCGATGCAGTGTCCTCTCGAGCTCAGGATCGTATTGAAAATTAACTTCGTGATTAGACTAGTCACCTGTACTCATCAACAAACCAAAGTAGTAGTGCGAGATAATAATAAAAAATTAAGACAAAAAAATACCAATGCCTTCCCTGGCAACGACGCCAAAAAATTTGGTAGCGCTTGTCAGGATCGATTCCGGGGGTGGGTTGCAATTTCACACCCGAGTTCAACCAACTTGAGCTTCAATAGCTCGTGTTCTGGAAATAATTGCACCGAGAGATTATATCGAGTTCGGTTACGAAACCTAGCGGAAGACACTCGACATAACCCGCTCTAAAACCGATTAACCATTTGAAAGGCATTTTAAAGATATGCAATTAAAGTAAATAAACAAGCATTTGTTTATGGAAGTTCGAAGGTGGTGTAATCCTTCTACGTCTCCCATTCTTCCACCTCATGGAAGGATTCCACTAGAAGACTTTGATTTATACAATCCCGTTGTACAAACCCGATCCAGTTGGGAATGCTCCATCCAACTAGAACTCCTAGCAACTCAACTATGTATGTTCTTTAATGTCTCACATACAAAGACCTCTCATCGGTTGTGATAAATCATCAACCGTTACAATGATATTAACTCATCTATTAAGCTCTCATATACAATGAATAGAGTGAATATATATGGCACAAATGATCTCTAACTAGATCTGATATAGCAAGGTAAGTGGTGTCAAAGGTTTGGGGAGTGCTCTTCATTTAGCAACTTTTGTCTTTGAAGTTCCCCATTTGAATCCCAAGTGGGTTTGCTTTGGAAGGCTTGGATTGATCTTCAATCAGCTGTTATTGAACTTCCAAATCATGTATATATAGCCCCAAGTAATGATATATACGTTAGACACAAGAATATGCCCGTTGAAAAAAGGTTCTGCACCATTCCCGAGCTTACAACGGTCATATTCTGGTTTCTGGGCTCTTTGTATTTCGGACCGGACTGGCCGGATCAGCTTGGGCAGATCAGTCTGGTCTGGTTTGCTGCTCTGGTCTGCTGGTCTGCTACTCTGGTCTGCTGCTCTGGACATGTCAGTCTGGTCTGGACAGATCAGTCTGATGCAAGACAAGCTTGATACAAAAACAGATTGATAAACTTGCTCTTCTGATTTGTTGCTTGTAGCTCTTGATTATTTTATTTCTGGGCAAAGTGATCTACATGAAAGTTGTAGACCTTTCTCTTAGCTTTCCACGGAATTAATAATCGCTCAATTTTGAGTTCGTATGAGAGAGTTATGCTGGAAATACAGGGCAATGCTCCTGCTGTCTGTTTGCTGGATGCAGCAGCACATGGCGTGACTTGCAGAAGCTTTTTGGCCATCTTAACGTCCGATTCAGTCTTTGACTTTCAACTATGACCTGTAGATATTTGTCTTAGATTTCCAACCCATACTGAATCGTTCCGTTCCGATAAGCGAGCTAAGAGTTATGCCTGTCATACTGACAGTCGCTTGCTGTAACAGCTCGATCTTACAGGCGTCACATGGCGTGACTTGCAGAAGCGTTTTGGCCATCCTAACGTCAGATTCAGTCTTTTTCTTCCAAATATGACTTGTAGATATTTGTCTTAGCTTTCCAACCCATACTGAATTGTCTCGTTCCGTTAAGTGAGCTAAGAGTTATAGCCAACAGACTGACAGTTGCTTGATGAAACAGCTTGCTGTTTCTTCGCGGTACAGCTCGATCTTGCAGGCGTCTTTTCTCCTTGATAACATTAGAACTAGCCGATCTGTTGTGAAATATGACTTTTAGTATTTTGAGTTGGCTGTTCAACATCTTTGGAAACACGTCATTTCGATATCCGAGCTATTAGATATGATCGAAACTATCCGCTCTGCCAGGATTTCAGTCTTGGTCCAGCTTGACATTTTCAAGCTACTTCTTTGTAATTCACCAAGTTCTTAATTATAATCTATGAACTGCACACTTGATGAAATATGTTAGCAACACAATAACGAGTTTTGTTAACATCAAAACCAAGATTATTCGGGTTTCCAAAACCCAACAATCTCCCCATTTTTGATGATCACAAAACTTGAATAAAAATATGAACATTAAAGCACAATGTTGCATAACAAGAAAAATCATATTTTTTAAACAACATATTTCTCCCCCTTTTTGTGTGAATCAAAAAGGAAGACAAATAAAATTTACTCCCCCTCAAGGATTGAGATTAACTCTCCCCCTTAATTTTAAAATGTTTGAAAATTTGAACAAGTGAGGGGCAAATGGGGTAGGCTAAAACAAATTAAAAAAATTGCAATGCACATTAATTTTTGAACAAAAATTACCTCTTTTGATGATGGATGAAGCATACTTGGCAACAAATTTGAATTTATTGACAAAACTCAACAATGTCCATTTCATCTTTCTGCGGTGGCAGCACATGAGTCAACTTTGTAGAATAAACTGCTTTTCCTCGTGAATATTTAGGATGCAAGACCTATACCGTTGTGATCCTCTATGAGTCTAGTTTTCAACGCAAAAAACGGTTTGTCATTTGGACATCCGAGCAAGAAGTTATGCCAATTTTCCCAAAGTCGCTGCAAGCTGCCAGAAAAACTAAAATGCTTCGAAAATTGTTAGATAAAATCTCAAAATAAAATTTTTAAACTTAAATGAGTTTAGAACAATTTGAACAAATATTTGAACATGCAATGAAATTGATTTTTATGCTAAAAATTTTCATACACCAAATTTTGAAAAAATATGCTATGAAAATATTTCATGCTCATGAGAAAATTTTGAAAATGATTTTAAAAGATATCCTCTACAAAAATCGGTTCAAATGCTTTCCAAGAACAACCTACTCTGATACCACTTGTCAGGATCGAGCGCTTACCGCTTTACCAATAACTATAGTTAAGGGTAATGGCGCAACATCAATCTTTTCAACCATACAATGGCACAAGCGCCACGTGTTCGACCGATCACAAAGCAGAGGCAATTGTTGAACCCAACCAATCCCCCCCCCCCCAATAATTGCACTCTCTGCAACTCATGGGAATCGAACACGCGACCTTGGCTCTGATACCACTTGTCAGGATCGATTCTGGGGGTGGGTTGTCATTCCACACCCGAGTTCAACCAACTTGAGCTTCAATAGCTCGTGTTCTTGAAATAATTGCACCGAGAGATTATATCGAGTTCGGTTACAAAACCGGGCAGAAGACACTCGACATAACCCGCTCTAAAATCGATTAACCATTTGAAAGTCATTTTAAAGATATGCAATTAAAGTAAATAAACAAGCATTTGTTTATGGAAGTTCGAAGGTGGTGTAATCCTTCTACGTCTCCCATTCTTCCACCTCATGGAAGGATTCCACTAGAAGACTTTGATTTATACAATCCCGTTGTACAAACCCGATCCAGTTGGGAATGCTCCATCCAACTAGAACTCCTAGCAACTCAACTATGTATGTTCTTTAATGTCTCACAGACAAAGACCTCTCATCGGTTGTGATAAATCATCAACCGTTACAATGATATTCACTCATCTATTAAGCTCTCATATACAATGAATAGAGTGAATATATATGGCACAAATGATCTCTAACTAGATCTGATATAGCAAGGTAAGTGATGCCAAAGGTTTGGAGAGTGCTCTTCATTTAGCAACTTTTGTCTTTGAAGTTCCCCAATTGAATCCCAAGTGGGTTTGCTTTGGAAGGCTTGGATTAATCTTCAATCAGCTGTTATTGAGCTTCCAAATCATGTATATATAGCCCCAAGTAATGATATATACGTTAGACACAAGAATATGCCCGTTGGAAAAAGGTTATGCACCATTCCCGAGCTTCCAACGGTCATATTCTGGTTTCTGGGCTCTTTGTATTTCGGACAGGACTGGCCGGATCAGCTTGGGCAAATCAGTCTGGTCTGGTCTGCAGCTATCGTCTGCTGGTCTGGTCTGGTCTGCTGCTCTGGTATGCTGGTCTGGACATGTCAATCTGGTCTGGACAGATCAGTCTAATGCAAGACAAGCTTGATACAAAAACAGATTGATAAACTTGCTCTTCTGATCTGTTGCTTGTAGCTCTTGATTCTTTGATTTCTGGGCAAAGTGATCTACATGAAAGTTGTATCCCTTTCTCTTAGCTTTCCAAGGAATCAAGAATCTCTCAATTTCGAGTTCGTATGAGAGAGTTATGCTGGAAATACAAGACAATGCTCCTGCTGCCTGTTTGCTGGATGCAGCAGCACATGGCGTGACTTGCAGAAGCTTTTTGGCCATCTTAACGTCCGGTGCAGTCTTTGACTTTCAAATATGACTTGTAGATATTTGTCTTAGCTTTCCAACCCATACTGAATCGTTCCATTCCGATAAGCGAGCTAAGCGTTATGCCCACCAGACTGACAGTCGCTTGCTGTAACAGCTCGATCTTATAGGCGTCACATGGCGTGACTTGCAGAAGCTGTTTGGCCATCTTAACGTCCGATTCAGTCTTTTTCTTCCAAATATGACTTGTAGATCTTTGTCTTATCTTTCCAACACATACTGAATTGTCTCGTTCCGTTAAGCGAACTAAGAGTTATAGCCAACAGACTGACAGTTGCTTGATGAAACAGCTTGCTGTTTCTTCGCGGTACAGCTCGATCTTGCAGGCTTCTTTTCTCCTTGATAACATTCAAACTAGCCGATCTGTTGTGAAATATGACTTTTAGTATTTTGAGTTGGCTGTTCAACATCTTTGGAAGCATGCCATTTCGATATCCGAGCTATTAGATATGATTGAAACAATCCGCTCTGCCAGGATTTCAGTTTTGGTCCAGCTTGACATTTTCAAGCTACTTCTTTGTAATTCACCAAGTTCTTAATTATAATCTATGAACTGCACACTTGATGAAATATGTTAGCAACACAATAACAAGTTTTGTTAACATCAAAACCAAGATTATTCGGGTATCCAAAACCCAACAATCTCCCCCTTTTTATAATCACAAAACTTGAATAAAAATATGAACATTAAAGCACAATGTTGCATAACAAGAAAAATCATATTTTTTAAACAACATATTTCTCCCCCTTTTTGTGTGAATCAAAAAGGAAGACAAATAAAATTTACTCCCCCTCAAGGATTGAGATTAACTCTCCCCCTTAATTTTAAAATGTTTGAAAATTTGAACAAGTGAGGGGCAAATGGGGTAGGCTAAAACAAATTAAAAAAATTGCAATGCACATTAATTTTTGAACAAAAATTACCTCTTTTGATGATGGATGAAGCATACTTGGCAACAAATTTGAATTTATTGACAAAACTCAACAATGTCCATTTCATCTTTCTGCGGTGGCAGCACATGAGTCAACTTTGTAGAATAAACTGCTTTTCCTCGTGAAGATTTAGGCTGCAAAACCTATACCGTTGTGATCCTCTATGAGTCTAGTTTTCAACGCAAAAAACGGTTTGTCATTTGGACATCCGAGCAAGAGGTTATGCCAATTTTCCCAAAGTCGCTGCAAGTTGCCAGAAAAACTAAAATGCTTCAAAAATTGTTAGATAAAATCTCAAAATAAAATTTTTAAACTTAAATGAGTTTAGAACAATTTGAACAAATATTTGAACATGTAAAATAGATTTTAAAATTATTTTTCGTGCAAAATGAATGCAATGAAATTGATTTTTATGCTAAAAATTTTCAAACACCAAATTTTGAAAAAATATGCTATGAAAATATTTCATGCTCATGAGAAAATTTTGAAAATGATTTTAAAAGATATCCTCTACAAAAATCGGTTCAAATGCTTTCCAAGAACAACCTGCTCTGATACCACTTGTCAGTATCGAGTGATTACCGCTTTACCAATAACTATAGTTAAGGGTAATGGCGCAACATCAATCTTTTCAACCATACACTGGCACAAGCGCCACGTGTTCGACCGATCACAAAGCAGAGGCAATTGTTGAACCCCAACAATCCCCCCCCCCAATAATTGCACTCTCTGCAACTCATGGGAATCGAACACGCGACCTTGGCTCTGATACCACTTGTCAGGATCGATTCCGGGGGTGGGTTGTCATTCCACACCCGAGTTCAACCAACTTGAGCTTCAATAGCTCGTGTTCTTGAAATAATTGCACCGAGAGATTATATCGAGTTCGGTTACAAAACCGGGCGGAAGACACTCGACATAACCCGCTCTAAAACCGATTAACCATTTGAAAGTCATTTTAAAGATATGCAATTAAAGTAAATAAACAAGCATTTGTTTATGGAAGTTCGAAGGTGGTGTAATCCTTCTACGTCTCCCCTTCTTCCACCTCATGGAAGGATTCCACTAGAAGACTTTGATTTATACAATCCCGTTGTACAAACCCGATCCAGTTGGGAATGCTCCATCCAACTAGAACTCCTAGCAACTCAACTACGTATGTTCTTTAATGTCTCACATACAAATACCTCTCATCGGTTGTGATAAATCATCAACCGTTACAATGGTATTCACTCATCTATTAAGCTCTCATATACAATGAATAGAGTGAATATATATGGCACAAATGATCTCTAACTAGATCTGATATAGTAAGGTAAGTGGTGCCAAAGGTTTGAGGAGTGCTCTTCATTTAGCAACTTTTGTCTTTGAAGTTCCCCAATTGAATCCCAAGTGGGTTTGCTTTGGAAGGCTTGGATTGATCTTTAATCAGCTGTTATTGAGCTTCCAAATCATGTATATATAGCCCCAAGTAATGATATATACGTTAGACACAAGAATATGCCCGTTGGAAAAAGGTTATGCACCATTCCCGAGCTTGCAACGGTCATATTCTGGTTTCTGGGCTCTTTGTATTTCGGACAGGACTGGCCGGATCAGCTTGGGCAGATCAGTCTGGTCTGGTCTGCTGCTATGGTCTGCTGGTCTGGTCTGGTCTGCTGCTCTGGTCTGCTGGTCTGGACATGTCAATCTGGTCTGGACAGATCAGTCTGATGCAAGACAAGCTTGATACAAAAACAGATTGATAAACTTGCTCTTCTGATCTGTTGCTTGTAGCTCTTCATTCTTTGATTTCTGGGCAAAGTGATCTACATGAAAGTTGTAGCCCTTTCTCTTAGATTTCCACGGAATCAAGAATCGCTCGATTTCGAGTTCGTATGAGAGAGTTATGCTGGAAATACAAGGCAATGCTCCTGCTGTCTGTTTGCTGGATGCAGCAGCACATGGCGTGATTTGCAGAAGCCTTTTGGCCATCTTAACGTCCGATTCAGTCTTTTACTTTCAAATATGACTTGTAGATATTTGTATTAGCTTTCCAACCCATACTGAATCGTTCCGTTTCGATAAGCGAGCTAAGAGTTATTCCCACCATACTGACAGTCGCTTGCTGTAACAGCTCGATCTTACAGGCGTCACATGGCGTGAATTGCAGAAGCTTTTTGGCCATCTTAACGTCCGATTCAGTCTTTTTCTTCCAACGATGACTTGTAGATCTTTGTCTTAGCTTTCCAACCCATACTGAATTGTCTCATTCCGTTAAGCGAGCTAAGAGTTATAGCCAACAGACTGACAGTTGTTTGCTGAAACAGCTTGCTGTTTCTTCGCGGTATAGCTCGATCTTGCAGGCGTCTTTTCTCCTTGATAACATTCGAACTAGCCGATCTGTTGTGAAATATGACTTTTAGTATTTTGAGTTGGCCGTTCAACATCTTTGGAAGCACGCCATGTCGATATCCGAGCTATTAGATATGATCGAAACAATCCGCTCTGCCAGGATTTCAGTCTTGGTCCAACTTGACATTTTCAAGCCACTTCTTTGTAATTCATCAAGTTCTTAATTGTAATCTATGAACTGCACACTTGATGAAATATGTTAGCAACACAATAACAAGTTTTGTTAACATCAAAACAAGATTATTCGGGTTTCCAAAACCCAACAGCGATTATCGTGTACGACCAAATTAACCATTCTCAAGTAAATAGCAATAAATATGTAGTATCGTTAGTAGGGATCGATCCCACAGTGAATGATGTATTTTTCGTGTCAATTATGTAACCAAATAGTAAAAAGGGGATTTTTGAATTTGATTAACTACTACTAAGCAAAATCTATGAATTAAACTAATGAGCCTAATTAAAATAAGGTGATTAAAATTATGAGAAAAACGATTCTTGGTTTTTTAGTCGACTTTACCTTGGATTTATGCATTCAATCGTCAAATTATCACAAAAGATGTATACTTGAATATTCATCACTAGAGATTCAACTCTTATCTTACCTTATGCCAAGTTAAAATAACACAAGCGTTCTAAATTAACCCGTATCGTTATATCGATCAAAACAACAGTAGTTAAGATAAATATTAACAATAGCTTTCCAATCTAGTAAGGATGATGAAACTTAGACAACATAATCTAAGTGTCTATGTTTAATCTAGTCACGTGTTTTTCCTAAGAATTTAACAACACCAGCAACTAGCAATTATCAATCTTAGTTGCTTCAAATGTCAAGCATTAGATTGCATGTAAAAAGCATTAGATGGCCAATCTAACAATCAAACATAACATTCATGGCATGAAAATCAGAAAAACATATGATACTCAACAAAAAATTAATAAAAGAACATCAATCTCATGAAAACATAAAATCCAAGGTATTGTCTTCCTTTAACCAAGAATCAAAAGCGTTTAGCAAAGCCTGACTAATTTGAAAACAATAAAAACTACTCTATAAAATATTAAACTAATGGTAAAATAAAGAATTACTAAAGGGAAACACGATTCCGGAGCGTCACTTCCGTCTTCGTTCTTCGTTCTTCAAGTCGTTCTTCAAAAGTTTGAGAGAAAATCTATCCTAATGTCTAAACTATGTTGGAATCCTCTAAAATAATGAAAGATAGTAAAAAGATCAAATTTCGTGCAAATAGGATGTGAATCGGATATAGTAGGTAAAAATCTATGCAAGATGGTAAAAAGATCAAATTTCCTTTTTCTCGGATTCAATGTCGATCTATCGATATAAAGATAGCGATCGATCGCTCCTTAATTTTTTTCAAGCAGATTCTTTGGGCGATCGATCGCCTCTTTGTAGCGATCGATCTCTTGGCTCCATTAGACTTTGGCGATCGATTTCCTCTTCTAGGCGATCGATCTCTTCTCCAAAATTACATTTTAAGCATTTTTTCTTGATCTACCTTGAGTCCTTATCATCTCCAAATACTTTGTTGATCTTTATTCACCTTTTTTAGCTCGATTTCTTCGATTTAACCTACATTTACACAAATATACAATTAGGTAGCATATGTATTAAATTATCCACCAAAACATATCAAATCGTAGACAATTAAGCGCAATAGATGTCATGACCCAAAAACTTTACATGATCATGTATACGCATCATGGCATATATGAAATCATTCATAAGCATAGGTGCATATATTTTGACAGTTTATATGGGCATTAGGAAGCATAGAGGTTGTGCATAGAAGAAATTTGAAATAATGAATAGATTTAATATATGAAATAAATTTAATGAATATAGTTAATAGATTAAATAGATTGTAAAATATTGAATAAAATGAAGATATGGATTAAATTGAAAGAATATATTATTATTATAAAAATAATAATATATATATTGAATATATTATATGGTTGTATATAGGAATGCATATTGGATTAGTTTAAATTAGTGAAAATAAATAAAGAAGAGACTAGACTCCTTCGTTTATCTTTTATCACAATTCCCTAGAACTTTAATTCTGAGAGGAGAGAGCAGAGCACGATGATAACGAAGGAAACTTCTTTCATTTCTTCAATTTTCTTTATAAATTCGAGCCATACGATTGTTTCAATACTTATACCAGCCGTATAGTACTGCTATTGGTGCTCATAGTTTCTTGAATTAGGTAAGCGCTCTTGTACATGTAATCTCGATGACTCCCCTTTCTGATAGGGTTGAATATTACGCGTTTTTATGCTATGCTTTGTATATGTTTTCGTGTTGATTCTTGGATAATTTTATGGTTTATGGTATATATTTCTCTATTTCAGGAATCAATGTTGAAATTCATGAAAGGGGAAGAAATCAAGCTAAAATGATGAAAAAATGAATTAAGTTGAAGAAAAGAGGAAGAAACCAGAATCTAAGACACATGTTGCTCCTTTCTCCTCACATTACTATATGTTCGAGCCATTTTTTGGAAATGTGGTCCATATAAAGGTTGTAGAACTTTCTCTTATCTTCGCGTGGACAGCTGATTCATCAAATTCGGAGTTTGTATGAGAAAGTTACGGCCAAATTACGAAACTCGCCAGAAGCTGAAAAAGGCGAAGAAACTTACTGTGATTTCCGATCGATCGAGCAAGCTTTTCCGATCGATCGAGAAAGGCTGAAAATTGAGCGAAAGTCTTACTGGAAGGCTCGATCGATCGGCTCTTCTGTTCGGATCGATCGGGACGAGCAGTTTTCATTAAAATACCTTCCTTGTAGAGTTTGGATGCAATAGGGAAGTCCATAATTCTTTCCCCTATATATTATACACAAAATCACAACCCATATCAGATTTTTAACCCTAGATACAGCCTCCATCTCAGCCCCCCCCTTTCCTTCAATTCCACAAAACCACACGCCTCCTTTCTTCACTCTAACCTCACGCCTCCTTCACACGGCCAGCAGCCATTCACTCCACCATAACCTCCATCCTTCTTCCACTCTTCACCATCCATCATCACTCATCAACCCTTCACCCTATGTTTTGGAACGAGCCAACAAGATAATCGAAGAGCACGATCGAGAAAGAAGCGAGGAAGGATCGAGAATCAACGAAAGAGTCGACTTGGGAGTTTTCTTTTACTTTTCTATTATTGTTTTACATGAATAATTGGATTGTTGTGTTTTTGATGATTGAGAGATATCAATAACATAGTTTCCTATTGATTTTGAGATTGAATTCATCTATCTTCTAAGTGCATGTGTTATTGTTCTTAATGCTTTTGAAGGATTGATCACCTTTGAATGATATTTTATTATAATTGAGATCGAGAGATGAAATTATAATACGATATAATAATTCATGCCGTGTGTTAAAGATTGAGATCGAGAGATAAAATCACACACGAGTGATAGCTTTGGGTTGTTTAATCTAAAGTTAGTGGTTTTCATAAATCGCATTCAATATTAAATTGTTAATTACGTGAACGAGAGTTACTAATTGCAATTTGATGTTAGACTTAATATAGCTCGAGAGAGTATATTGAATAAATTCGGAAAACTCGTCACCTTAGAGATGTATGGAGAAAAGAATTGTAAGAGTTGGGTTAGGTAAATAATTGTCTTGATTCTTACTTGTGGATTTTTCTCGTGATCGTCGACTATTTTGGTTGGATTATAGTAGCTTAATTTAGTTTAGTTTAATTATTAATTGATTATCGTAGGTTAAATATAGTTAAAAGAAATCTTATGTGGTACTTGCTTGTTAGTCCTTGTGGGTTCGACAATCCGTATCTTCCTATCTATACTAAAACTTGACACCGTGCACTTGCGGTCTAAAATCGCTAGATTGGAAATAATTGTTTAAAATAAAAGCGATCAAGTTTTTGGCGCCGTTGCCGGGGACTAACTTTAGTAATATCATATTAGGTTCTTTGACTGTAATTTAACCATTTTTGTTTATCTATTTCGAAAAACAAATTTTATATATTTATTTTGTTTTTGTTTTTTTTTTGTCTTGTGAGGTACTTGGAGATGCTACATCAACAAGCCTTCACCAGTTTTGCCCAACAACGTTCCGAGCCGTTCTACGCTGTTTGGGAGAGATTCAATGAATTGGCCAACACATTCCGGTATCACAACTTTTCGAACTATACTCTCTTGCAATATTTCTTCAACGGGTTGGATGCACAGACACGAGAATGGGTATTGAGCGGAGCACTGGTGACTGGGAGTCCCCTGATTGATAGAGATGAGAACAGTGTGGTGCATCTGTTCAATGATATGGCGGACTTCGATCATCAATGGCATTGTGATCCTTCACTAAAAGGTTGGAGTCACCAATACCCACCGGAGCCTCACTATCCTATTGATACGCCACAACCATTTGAACATCGCGAAGAGAGGAGAGATAGTTCTGCAGATGTCACAACTCAGTTAGAAGATACCTTAAAAAGATTCATAGCATCAACTGAGAGCAGTTTAGAGTGCCAAACCGACTCTATGCGTCACCTGGAGCAGCAAATGGCGGTCCTCATCGAAACAATTTCAACTAGATGCCAATAGGAAGAGATGAGGGCTACAAATCAAGAGGCGACGAATCGAGTTTGGTTATATGATGACGATCTCAACCAACCAAGTTTGGGGGAGTGATCCTACTAGTGTGGAAAAGTCATGGGAACTTGAGCCTCTTCAAGAGATTGAGACTACTTCAAAGATGTCATCTGAGGAGTTCCCAAGTGAAGATGAGTCGAGTGTGATGTTGGAGAAGGAAGAAACTTTCGAAGATTTCGATTTGAGCCCATCGATGGAGACATGTTCTATGCCATATGTGGATCCTTATTTTCCATCGATGCCAACTTCACCGCACTACATCCTGAAAGAGATAAAGCCGAGTCAAGAATCATTCTTCCATGCCTACCAATTCAAGAAAGTTGTTGGAGAGACGAGCCTACAATGTTACAATCATGCCAATCTTGAGGGCATACTGAATGAAGACCCATTAGTGGTATCATACGATACTTACTATGGGCCGCAGCCGCTCTTTGATGGTTGCTTCTGATGGTCAAGCCGAAGACTAAAAATCAGCGCTTCTTGGGAGGCAACCCAAGCGTATCCTTTTGCTATTTAGTTTTGTTTATTTTTAGTTTTTACATTTAGTTTGTTTATCTCTCGTGTCGACTATTTTATTTGCATTCTTCTTTTGTTAGGTACTTGGTTGGAGCGATGAACCCCTACAACAGTGGAGCTTTCAAAAGCAAATCTTCCTCAACCCTCATGCAAGCGTATTGATCAGGGGAGTTCACTGTTTCCCTTTTGATTCTTTTAAGCATTGAGGGCAATGTTTGATTTAAGTTTGGGGGAGTAGTAGCTTGCATGATTTACTTGTTTTAACCACATGTTGTGTGCTTAAATGACACTTGAATCGTCCGATTATTATGAGCTAAAAATTTTTTTTATGAGTTCAAACTTGAGAAAAGAATGAATTATAGTAGTGACTAGTCAATGAGGATTTTGATCTCACTATGCATATGAACTTGATTTGTGATTGGACTTGTACATGAATATCCTAATTTGAGTTAGCATGTCAAGAATGAGGAATACTTTGAGCACAAGGAGTTATGATCTTGTGGATTGCATGTTGAATAGTGATAATTGTTGTGAACTTGACGATTTGTCTTGAGCATCTTAGAGTTATCCGAGAACTTATTTGATGATGACACTTTGAGGCGAAATTTTATAGTTACAAACTCGACTTGGAAATGATCTAGGCGATCTTTGAAACGTTTGAGCCTTTCAAGCTTACCATGATTCATATCAATCCCAAGTGTCCCATTTGAGCTTCATTGAAAAAAGAATGGTATATGCATTGCATATAATTAGACCACATTCGACATTCTTGGAAAACTCATTATACTTACCCTTATTTGAGCCTAAATGAAAAAAAGTTATCCTTACCCTAAGCGAGTATAATGAATTCCATTCGATGCACGTAAATTGTTATATCGTGATGAGCTTATTGAAAATATTGATGAAAGCCTTGAGAAAAAGATAGACAAAAAGCCTTGAGAAAAAGATTGACTAAATAAGACCCAAAGTGGCCAAGGCTATAAAAGAAAAAGAAGAGAAGCTCGATATGTGCGAAAAATTTGAATTGTAAATGATTATACTCTCTTCTTTGCACTTATCCTATCTTTTCTTTGAAGCCAACACCAAAGGCCTTACATTACAAGCTTAAAAAGTCCTTTTGATCCAAGTCTAGGGAGTAACTATCATTAGTGGAGAAGTTGTTTGAAAATAGGCTTATGGGGTGCTTGATGATAATCTCGACTTTGAGTTGATTAACATGATTTGATCTTGAATATGTGCATGAAACTTGAGACTGACTATATCACACACACACGTTCCGATTTTGAGATATGTTGCTTGAATTAGGAGAAAACATGTCTTGTCAACTTTTGTATATGTGCATGAGATTTCTGAGAATAAAATAAGTCATGAAATAATTGTTTCAAGTATCAATAATGAACTCTACCTTGTGATTTTAATGCTTAATCGAGGACGATTAAGTGATAAGTTTGGGGGAGTTGATAGGGTTGAATATTACGCGTTTTTATGCTATGATTTGTATATGTTTTCGTGTTGATTCTTGGATAATTTTATGGTTTATGGTATATATTTCTCTATTTCAGGAATCAATGTTGAAATTCATGAAAGGGGAAGAAATCAAGCTAAAATGATGAAAAAATGAATTAAGTTGAAGAAAAGAGGAAGAAACCAGAATCTAAGACACATGTTGCTCCTTTCTCCTCACATTACTATATGTTCGAGCCATTTTTTGGAAATGTGGTCCATATAAAGGTTGTAGAACTTTCTCTTATCTTCGCGTGGACAGCTGATTCATCAAATTCGGAGTTTGTATGAGAAAGTTACGGCCAAATTACGAAACTCGCCAGAAGCTGAAAAAGGCGAAGAAACTTACTGTGATTTCCGATCGATCGAGCAAGCTTTTCCGATCGATCGAGAAAGGCTGAAAATTGAGCGAAAGTCTTACTGGAAGGCTCGATCGATCGGCTCTTCTGTTCGGATCGATCGGGACGAGCAGTTTTCATTAAAATACCTTCCTTGTAGAGTTTGGATGCAATAGGGAAGTCCATAATTCTTTCCCCTATATATTATACACAAAATCACAACCCATATCAGATTTTTAACCCTAGATACAGCCTCCATCTCAGCCCCCTTTCCTTCAATTCCACAAAACCACACGCCTCCTTTCTTCACTCTAACCTCACGCCTCCTTCACACGGCCAGCAGCCATTCACTCCACCATAACCTCCATCCTTCTTCCACTCTTCACCATCCATCATCACTCATCAACCCTTCACCCTATGTTTTGGAACGAGCCAACAAGATAATCGAAGAGCACGATCGAGAAAGAAGCGAGGAAGGATCGAGAATCAACGAAAGAGTCGACTTGGGAGTTTTCTTTTACTTTTCTATTATTGTTTTACATGAATAATTGGATTGTTGTGTTTTTGATGATTGAGAGATATCAATAACATAGTTTTTCCTATTGATTTTGAGATTGAATTCATCTATCTTCTAAGTGCATGTGTTATTGTTCTTAATGCTTTTGAAGGATTGATCACCTTTGAATGATATTTTATTATAATTGAGATCGAGAGATGAAATTATAATACGATATAATAATTCATGCCGTGTGTTAAAGATTGAGATCGAGAGATAAAATCACACACGAGTGATAGCTTTGGGTTGTTTAATCTAAAGTTAGTGGTTTTCATAAATCGCATTCAATATTAAATTGTTAATTACGTGAACGAGAGTTACTAATTGCAATTTGATGTTAGACTTAATATAGCTCGAGAGAGTATATTGAATAAATTCGGAAAACTCGTCACCTTAGAGATGTATGGAGAAAAGAATTGTAAGAGTTGGGTTAGGTGAATAATTGTCTTGATTCTTACTTGTGGATTTTTCTCGTGATCGTCGACTATTTTGGTTGGATTATAGTAGCTTAATTTAGTTTAGTTTAATTATTAATTGATTATCGTAGGTTAAATATAGTTAAAAGAAATCTTATATGGTACTTGCTTGTTAGTCCTTGTGGGTTCGACAATCCGTATCTTCCTATCTATACTAAAACTTGACACCGTGCACTTGCGGTCTAAAATCGCTAGATTGGAAATAATTGTTTAAAATATAGCGATCACTTTCTTATTATGCTAATTTATAGGGATTTTTCTTAATGTGTGTGTAGAAGATAGAATCTATATAAACTCATGTAGGGTGTCGACTTGATATGTTCTTGTTTGACAATAGTATACTGTAAGTTGGAAATATTGGTTTACTGATTTACTTCGGCGGTAGTCAATTCAGTACCTTGAATAGCACAAATAAATGTGATAGTGGTTGAATATGTTATTACGTTGCAAAAACATCATGAAAACACAAGTAGTAGTAACAATAATAATGAGTGAAAGTGATTAAGCTTCCTTGAAATGTATTGTACGACATATGCTATACTTTTGAGATAAACCTTAGCTAATTATTAATTGTTATCGAATAAAAACTAAAGATTGTTGAAGATGTGAGATATACTGGATATATGATTCTCTAGTATGAACATGTCATAGATAACATGCATATACTGAAATGAATAGTAGAAAACTAATATTGCACCTGGTATGAACATGTTATGCATAACGATAATTAATTCATCTTGAATATATGATATTGAGTTTGGTTGTGCATTTGATATGCACTGATAGGTTCTACTTTTGATACCGGCACCAGTAAGGCGAATTAAGCACTTCCTACGAGATAGGAGTATCGCTTGTGAGTATATCCTTATAACTTGGTATTTAACTTTATATAAGTATGTAATTTGTGTTATAATAAGTATCCTGAATTGTTGAATGAATTGCAATGAATGGAATATGCTGTGCAAGAACTAAATTGAGTTCTGAAATGTACATGGTGAAATGTGATGTTATAAGTTCTATATGATGTTATTTACCCTATGATTTGATGTTATGCATATGATTATGATATGTGCATTAATAAGAGATTAAAGAACTCTTTTATGGCCACTAATAACCTTGAACCATGTGTTATTTCATTCTGAGTATGGTCAGAATTACAGAATCAAAGAATATCGATCCTGAGTTAATTGAGAACTCAAAAGGGGATCTACAAAGTGCCGGCCATATCGTGATCACGGATTGTTCTTGGTATTAGTTGGGTCATAACAGAATAACAATACAGACATAGAAACATGTGAACTGATGTAAAGCTTATGATGATGAATCATGTGGGTATATTCATGTGCTTATGAGGATATGAATTATATGCTTATGTGATGTTAAATATTACGTTATTTGAATATGCTCATTGAGTTTGCAACTCACCCAAATGCAAATGTTGTTTTTCAGTCGCTGTAGATAAAGTTTGACTCTACAAGGTGTTTCTGCATATTTTGGAAGTATGGATCCAAGGTCGGCTGGCTGACTCTAGTCCTTCTCCCTCAGCTCATCATTTGCATATACTGTATAGGTTTTTGGTTGGGTTGTGAGGGGTACAACCTTGGTCATTTTTGTGGCATACTGCCTTGTAAATTATATTATAATAATTGTCTTGATTGCATGATGTTATGAGATTGAAATTTCCGCTGCCATTTAATATTATGTTAAATGCCTCATGTGTATGTGTTATATGTGTAAGGGGTGTCACAGTTGATTTGGTATCAGAGCAAAGGTTTAGAGGTTCTGTAGACTGTCACATGTGCATTGTCATTATCTGGTAAATGGTTGCATAAGTCAGCATTTATGTCATATAGTTTAATGATGAGCAAAGTATTCATGGAGGGGAAGGATCAGCCGAGCCTGAGTCACATTCATCATTTTCACTGCCACCTCATGCACACAGAAAAATGGGAGCTGTTGACTTTATGGGTACTACTGATCCAGCTGAGGCAGAGACTTGGCTGAAACGTACAGAAAGAATTCTGAACTTGATGAAATGTACACCTGAGGAGAAATTTGATTACACAGTGTCACTTCTTCAGGGGAATGCTTATGATTGGTGGGAGACTATTCCACATAGTACTGATCAGCCTTCTGTTTTGACATGGGATGATTTTCTGTTGCAATTTCATGATGCATATTTACCTGAAGTTTATAAGGATCAGAAAGAGAGAGAATTTCTTGATCTGAAACAGTGGAATTGATCAATAACGGAATATGAGGTACTCTTTAACCAGTTATCTCATTATGCTCCACATATGATAGCCACAGAAAAGAAGAAGTGTAGCAGATTTGAGGCAGGACTTCGATTTACTATTCGTGATCGCCTCACACCTACAGACATGGAATCTTTTAGCAAGTTGAAAGCTGCAGTTGTACGTGCTGAAAAGTTGGAAGATGAATCAAAAGCTTTCCAATTGAATAAAAATAGACAAAGTGAGGAAGTTTGTGGATTTGGAAGGAAGAAGGGATTTAATGTACCTACCCAGAAAAGTTTTCCTAGTAGTTCTAAAGTTGTCAGTTCCAGTGGTGCAACATCTGCTGCTAAAAGTTTTGGTTCTACACCATCAGTTATGACTTGTGTACATTGTGGTCGAAATCATTATGGACAGTGTAGAATGTTTACAGGAAAATGTTTTCGATGTGGAGAACCTGGTCATATAGCAAGATATTGTTCAAAGCCACGTGAAGAACCTACAGTTCAGCAAACCAGGTCAAGTGGTTTTACTCCTAACAGAGGCAGAGATCGAGGACGATTTGGTATGGGCAGAGGGATCAGTACAGAGGAGAGTGAAGCCAACAATCAGGCCCGAGTGTTTGCTATGACACAGGAAGAAGCAAATGCAGCACCAGCAGTGATTACCGGATTGATGATTTATTTGATCAGTTGCAAGATGCTACAGTCTTTTCAAAGATTGTTCTGAGATCAGGGTATCATCATTTGAAAATTTCTGAGTCTGATGTGTCAAAAACAGCTTTCAGAACAATGTATGGTCACTATGAATTTTTGGTAATGCCTTTTGGTTTGACTAATGCACCTGCTGCATTTATGGCATTAATGAATGATGTGTTTAGACCTTACCTGGATAGATTTGTTATTGTCTTTATTGATGACATTCTGGTATATTCTAAATCGGCTGAGGAACATGAACGTCAATTGAAAATTGTGCTACAAACTTTACGTGAGAAACAATTGTATGCAAAACTCAGCAAATGTGAATTTTGGTTAGATCAGGTTGTCTTTTTGGGACATGTTGTTTGTAGTGCTGGTATTAAAGTTGATCCAGTGAAAATTGAAGCAGTAACTAAATGGGAGTGTCCGAAAAATATTGCAGAAGTTCGTAGTTTTCTTGGTTTAGCCGGGTACTATAGGAGATTTGTTGAAAATTTCTCTCTTATAGCTACTCCATTGACAAAATTGTTGCGCAAAGGTATTTTGTTTAAGTGGACCGATGAATGCCAAAAGAGTTTTGAC
Organism: Haberlea rhodopensis; assembly: GCA_907163345.1. Taxonomy (NCBI): domain Eukaryota; kingdom Viridiplantae; phylum Streptophyta; class Magnoliopsida; order Lamiales; family Gesneriaceae; genus Haberlea; species Haberlea rhodopensis. The sequence continues at coordinate 2,846,385 of CAJQUN010000013.1, forward strand.
GAATTGAAAGAACGACTTACTACTGCTCCAGTTCTGACAATACCTTCAGGTACTGATGGTTTTGTTATTTATAGTGATGCTTCTTATCAAGGTTTGGGATGTGTTTTGATGCAACATGGTAAAGTTATTGCATATGCTTCTCGGCAACTGAAACCATATGAGATGTCTTATCCGACACATGATCTTGAACTTGCCGCAGTTGGTTTTGCATTAAAGATATGGAGACATTACTTGTATGGTACCACATTTCAAATCTTTACCGATCATAAAAGTCTGAAATATCTGTTGAGTCAGAAAGAATTGAACATGCGACAAAGGAGATGGCTTGAATTATTGAAAGATTATGATTGTACTATTGAGTATCACCCTGGAAAGGCAAATGTTGTTGCTGATGCGTTGAGCAGAAAATCATATGGTACTGTTTCTTATCTGTCAGTGCATTCGTTACCATATTTGTTAGACTTGAGAAAGATGAATGTTGCCTTGAATGTTGATGAGACTGGTATTATCTGTGCTTCACTTTGTATCCGTCCAGTAATGACTGAAAGGATTAAAAATGCTCAATTTCGTGATGATAAACTAATCAGTATTGCAGAAAAGGTGAAACAGGGAAATAGTACAGAATTTTTATCAATGATGATGGTAGTTTATCAATCCATAATCGACTCTGTGTTCCTAATGTGAATGACATAAGGCATGAAATAATGGAGGAAGCACACATTGCACCTTATGCGATGCACCCTGGTAGCATAAAAATGTATCAAACATTGAAAACCCATTATTGGTGGCCTAGAATGAAGAAGGATGTGGCCGAGTATGTATCGAAATGTTTAACTTGCCAACAGGTTAAAGCCGAACATCAAGCACCGGTGGGTAAATTACATCCATTACCAATTCCTGTTTGGAAGTGGGAGCGTATAACAATGGATTTTGTTTATGGTTTACCTGTAACACCGAGAAAGAATGATGCAGTTTGGGTGATTGTGGATCGATTGACAAAATTAGCTCATTTCTTACCATTTCGATGGGGATCGACACTTGAAAGTTTAGCAAGAAGGTATGTAAATGAAATTGTTAGATTACATGGTGTGCCTTTATCTATTGTATCAGATCGAGATCCTCGTTTTACATCGAGCTTTTTGGGGAAGTTTATAAGAAGCTTTGGGTACTAAATTACATTTTAGTACATCATTTCATCCACAAACAGATGGACAATCAGAAAGAACAATTCAGACTTTAGAAGAGATGCTTCGATCATGTGTTCTTGATTTTAGAGGTTCATGAGATGATTATATTGCTTTGATGGAATTTGCATATAATAATCAGTATCATAGTAGTATTGGCATGGCACCATATGAAGCATTATATGGTAGACAGTGCAGAAGTCCAGTATGCGGGGATGAAGAAGGAATGCGAATATTAGAAGATCCAGATCTCATTCAAGAGACAGTTGAAAAGATAAAAATTATGAAAGATAGATTGAAAGCAGCGCAAGATCGACATAAGAGTTTTGCTGATCAACATAGACGAGAAATAGATTATCAAATTGGTGAAAAAGGTATTTCTTCGTGTTTCTCCTTGGAGAGGTATTCTCAGCTTTGGAAAGAAAGAAAAATTGAGCCCTCGATACATTGGTCCCTATGAGATTCTTGATACAGTTGGACCGTTAGCTTATCGTCTTGCCTTATCTCCTGAATTGTCCCAGATTCATAATGTGTTCCATGTCAGTATGCTTAGGAGATACAGATCAGATCCATCTCATATCCTGCAAAATGAACCGATTGAAATTTCTGAAAATTTAAGTTATGTTGAAGAACCGGTTGAGATATTAGAATACAAGGACAAACATTTAAGGAATCGCGCAATTCCTATGGTAAAGGTTCTATGGAAGAATCATTCTGAACGAGAACCTACATGGGAAACAGAGGAACACATGAAAACACAATATCCGTGATTATTTCCTGATACAGGTATAAATTTCGAGGCCGAAATTTTCTAAGGGGGGAGGAATTGTCATGACCCGAAAACTTTACATGATCATGTATACGCATCATGGCATATATGAAATCATTCATAAGCATAGGTGCATATATTTTGACAGTTTATATGGGCATTAGGAAGCATAGAGGTTGTGCATAGAAGAAATTTGAAATAATGAATAGATTTAATATATGAAATAAATTTAATGAATATAGTTAATAGATTAAATAGATTGTAAAATATTGAATAAATGAAGATATGGATTAAATTGAAAGAATATATTATTATTATAAAAATAATAATATATATATTGAATATATTATATGGTTGTATATAGGAATGCATATTGGATTAGTTTAAATTAGTGAAAATAAATAAAGAAGAGACTAGACTCCTTCGTTTATCTTTTATCACAATTCCCTAGAACTTTAATTCTGAGAGGAGAGACCAGAGCACGATGATAACGAAGGAAACTTCTTTCATTTCTTCAATTTTCTTTATAAATTCGAGCCATACGATTGTTTCAATTCTTATACCAGCCGTATAGTACTGCTATTGGTGCTCATAGTTTCTTGAATTAGGTAAGCGCTCTTGTACATGTAATCTCGATGACTCCCCTTTCTTATTATGCTAATTTATAGGGATTTTTCTTAATGTGTGTGTAGAAGATAGAATCTATATAAACTCATGTAGGGTGTCGACTTGATATGTTCTTGTTTGACAATAGTATACTATAAGTTGGAAATATTGGTTTACTGATTTACTTCGGCGGTAGTCAATTCAGTACCTTGAATAGCACAAATAAATGTGATAGTGGTTGAATATGTTATTACGTTGCAAAAACATCATGAAAACACAAGTAGTAGTAACAATAATAATGAGTGAAAGTGATTAAGCTTCCTTGAAATGTATTGTACGACATATGCTATACTTTTGAGATAAACCTTAGCTAATTATTAATTGTTATCGAATAAAAACTAAAGATTGTTGAAGATGTGAGATATACTGGATATATGATTCTCTAGTATGAACATGTCATAGATAACATGCATATACTGAAATGAATAGTAGAAAACTAATATTGCACCTGGTATGAACATGTTATGCATAACGATAATTAATTCATCTTGAATATATGATATTGAGTTTGGTTGTGCATTTGATATGCACTGATAGGTTCTACTTTTGATACCGGCACCAGTAAGGCGAATTAAGCACTTCCTACGAGATAGGAGTATCGCTTGTGAGTATATCCTTATAACTTGGTATTTAACTTTATATAAGTATGTAATTTGTGTTATAATAAGTATCCTGAATTGTTGAATGAATTGCAATGAATGGAATATGCTGTGCAAGAACTAAATTGAGTTCTGAAATGTACATGGTGAAATGTGATGTTATAAGTTCTATATGATGTTATTTACCCTATGATTTGATGTTATGCATATGATTATGACATGTGCATTAATAAGAGATTAAAGAACTCTGTTATGGCCACTAATAACCTTGAACCATGTGTTATTTTATTCTGAGTACGGTCAGAATTACAGAATCAAAGAATATCGATCCTGAGTTAATTGAGAACTCAAAAGGGGATCTACAGAGTGCCGGCCATATCGTGATTACGGATTGTTCTTGGTATTAGTTGGGTCATAACAGAATAACAATACAGACATACATGTGCATCATTTCATTTTATATGAAACATGTGAACTGATGTAAAGCTTATGATGATGAATCATGTGAGTATATTCATATGCTTATGTGGATATGAATTATATGCTTATGTGATGTTAAATATTACGTTATTTGAATATGCTCATTGAGTTTGCAACTCACCCAAATGCAAATGTTGTTTTTCAATCGCTGTAGATAAAGTTTGACTCTACAAGGTGTTTCTGCATATTTTGGAAGTATGGATCCAAGGTCGGCTGGCTGACTCTAGTCCTTCTCCCTCAGCTCATCATTTGCATATACTGTATAGGTTTTTGGTTGGGTTGTGAGGGGTACAACCTTGGTCATTTTTGTGGCATACTGCCTTGTAAATTATATTATAATAATTGTCTTGATTGCATGATGTTATGAGATTGAAATTTCCGCTGCCATTTAATATTATGTTAAATGCCTCATGTGTATGTGTTATATGTGTAAGGGGTGTCACAATAGATATGTATATTTCTAGTCATATCACCACCGTTGTTGAGAGAGCGATGTGATATTATGGTGTATAAGGCGTTGCTGGAACTAGCGATGGGATATTATGAGATATGGGTTGTAGCTGGTATGAGCGATGGACTATTATGATATGTGGAAAACAACCTATGTCGATTTTAAAGCATCATTGTAGTGATGAGTTAAATATTGTGATCAATATATAATTGATGATTGTGGAATGTTGAGAACAAGAACAGCTCTGGAGATCTCATAATTATTATGATGTGCTCAGGGAGTATTTTCTTATTTTCAATATTATATTCTGTAAGGCCTCGGTCCTTATACAATCCATATACACATATGAATGCTCACATGCGAGCATTGAATAAGAAAATGTGAACCTATTGTATAAACATACTACCCAATACCAACATTGGTACCTCAGCCCTAGAAGCATTTCCAATCAACAGCTCGAACTCAACTCCAGAGCCAATGTTGTACATGTTCTACCTGTTCCTACAGAAACAGCCCTCACACGGGTGAGCATATCAATCACACAATCTCAATAACATCAATCTCACAATTCATAATTTACAGAATCTAAAGCTGTAAATTTAAAAGATACTCCACGTATAGTATCATCATCATATGAGATCTTCCATGCTGTTCATATTCTCACAATAGCCAAAATCATCAAACTCCCAAAATCAGTTAATCGTTACACTACTTAACTTAACTCATTCTCACAATGCCAATTCCATAATCAAATATAGTTAAAACATTACACTAATGATTTACAGAAATCACATGAATCTCAATTAATGATTTCCCAGTTTCACCACATCGTGTCCCATCGCTCGCTCAACAACGACGGTATCATAACCAATGCTCGCTCAACAACAACATCATTATTCTCATTGCTCGCTCAATAGCGGCATCACATAATTCTCAATGCATATTATAATGATTGCAACAACAATATATTATTCATAAACATGACAATAATATATCTAACTATGCTCGTACGCTACACGTACCTTATAGTCCAATCGCAAGAGCCAAACCTTGCCTTGCCCCGAGATCCAGTGAATTATTTGTTAGACACAGTTAATAACTCACAATCAATTAAAAGTACACAACCACATGCTCAAGCATGTACTCAACCTCCAATTACATCATCCCAACACGATGATTAATCATAAACATTGAACTATGTATACTACTCAAGACATCCCATCTTATCCTAAGTTCAATGAGTTATCGATTAGCTCGAACGAGTAGTACAGCTTATTAAAGTTCAACTCAAACCATTTCATTTTAAAGTGTAATAATCCCATTGGAATGTAAACATTGTCGTGAAAATCGACTAAACAAACCCCAATTCCAAAATCCCATCATTTAATCAAATTTTGAAGAAAAAAAAACAAGGAACATAGGCCGCACTCGATCACCATTTCCCGCGATCGATCGCGAGATCCTACTGTCCAAAATTGGAAGCCCCGCAATCAATCGCCGCCCCACGACGACCAATCGCCAAAGTAAACTGCCTCCTCGCGATTGATCGGTGGCTTCTCGCGATCGATCAAGTTTATTATTCATCATCTTCAAATTTTTAGATTTATGTCGCGATCAATCGACGCTATGCCGCGATAGATCGCGACCTGCGATTTTCCGAAAAAAAAAATTGCTTCCTTGGTGTTTTTCATACCCAAACTCAAAATCAGCACCCTCAACACCTTTATTACTCCAAATACCCCCTTAAAAGTCAATAAAAACACCAAAAACACAAACTTAACAATTTACTCAAAAATCCCCGAAACCCAAATCCATTATCCTAACCAACCACAGTTAACAAAACTATAACCAAAACGAAGATAAAGCGAGTGGAAGAACATTACCCAATTATCTTCGAGAAATCTCGCTCCAAAATCGAGCCTTGCTCGATTATTTTCCATGAGAGAAAAGGAGGGGAAATGCGGAGAAAGGGGGAGAGAGGGGAAAGAGACGTGGAGAGAGGGAGAGAAGTGTGTGGGAATGGCTGAACACCGAGTTCACTTGGTATATATAGTACCAAGACTCCAAAAACCTGAGTCTTAACTACTCGCACCATAACTCATTAAAAATCATCCTTGTTCAATAATTATCTCCCACTCACTCAATTACGTCACCAACCTCAATCCAAAGCTCCCCAGACTCCAAATCCCACTGCTAACACGATTCCAAGGTTTAACACCTCAATGAGAATAAATCTCAACCCTTGGATCCAACCACACCGATATTAGATTAAAATCCTCGGGAATCTCAACACCGTAATTATCTCATAATTACCCAAATTAAAATCCATTGAGGATCATAATCACTTCGTGATTAACAATAAATTTCCGGATATCACATTTTCCCCAACTAATTATATTTCGTCCTCGAAATTTGCACACACGTACTCCAAGTACCACCAAAACCTCGCGAATCAACTCGAATGCGACGACATCGACCTCGCACTAACTCTAGAATGGAGATATCCTTCCAAACCATCACCATCTCCAAAAGATGTTAACATACCTCAATGTTAACTACCCAAAGCAGTCAGTCCACCTCAACTGCTATCTACTTGAGTCATCCCTGATTTCAACATAGATATCATTTTAATGACATCTCTATAACTTGGTCTACGATGCCAAGTACACATCGTTACGAAGGAAACCACCATTATACAACAGTATGCCATACTAATCTCAGTTTTCATTCTCCAATTCCATTTCCATCAAAGGAGTAGTTGCAACAATTGCAACTCGGATTGGGCAACTCACGGCTACCGATCAACACAAAACACATCTTCACAGATGTCAACATCAGTGTGTTCTAAGGAATCTCATCTTGGTCCCAACACACTATCGAAACTCCACAAGGTCTCCAAATTCCATAGAGAACATGCAAGAAAAAAAATCAATTCCATTCTCACAACATGTGTCTACAAGGACACCAAATGAATTCGAATATTGGTCATTCCTTGTTTACACTTAGAATCAATAACTCTAATACAAGGGTAACTATTGAATTAACCAACAACGGGCTTCCTTATCCTATAATACGACAATCTCTTTTCGGAATAGAGAGTCAACCAAAACCTCACAATTATTCCTCAGAATAAATCGTTCTATTGAGATTACCAATCTAAAGGATACCACAATCTCTTGCCGGAGATTCATGAATCCAAGCACACCAACCCGCTACTCAACAAGCGTAAAAGTGATAGCATTCATACATGCATACCGATATCTATGTCTGGACGTTAAACACACCACAAGCATACACAATGCACTCGGCTTGGGCATCTCCAATCACACTCGCAAGCCCCATACACGATGGTCAATGACTCAATTATTCACAGTCTGGAAGGATTAATGATTGATGAACCATCGACTAATGGTGCAAATTCAACATCAACACCATGCGCATCAATTCGTCGAATCTTTAAAAGATTCCCAACAGGTATATCAATACCTTTTTCCTCACAAGGAAATCATCATGCACCCATTACTCTCCAATCTCGAACCACCGTTCAGATAATCTAGATACATTTATACTGAAATGTATCTCTGAACTAATAAATACACAACTGGTTCAGGATAGTGTATCCATGTCACTATCACCAATCATTCTCAAACCCGTATACACGAAGTATACAAATTCCAACGATGCTCCGCACTAATGACATAGTACTCAACCTCGAGCATCTCTCTAGGGACGTCTCCTAGTACGTCTCACAATTAACTCAAAGCAATTACTAGGTCCATCACTAGTAATGCTTACCACGGTTGATTCACAATCAACACGCAACCGCTACCAACTGTCTCCACAACAGTATTGTTCCAAACCAAAAATCAACATATAATGCTCTCTCCTCAAGAGATACAATTGATATAGTAGTGCTATCCCACTAACTATATCCCACAACTCCGGTTACGTTTTACCATTGCATCCTCAATTCAAGGATACTAAATTAGAGGTAACAATAACTTGTTAACCCTCACGTTGGTACTTCCGACCAAGCTGAGCTGAAAGCTCCCTTGAGGTATCTCTCACCATAGGTTTATATAAAACCTGCTAATGTGTCATACGTTCAATCATGGTATACAATATCGATACACAACGGACATCCCAATGTCCTCACTCAATCACAACTCGATCCTAACCCATTAGGATTTATTTTCACATTATCATGTGTATGTGCGACCACGCCCATCATACACCACATTGACATATGTATATAGTTCCCCCGACAACTAAATACACTACAAGTCACTTGGCCAGATCCAACTTAACGAGTATACCCAAGGGTACGACTACTCATAACACATTTACCTCAACACACGATGTAGTACACTTTCCTGTACGGCACAACAATTTACCATCGAGCAAACCTGCTCGGCATAATGGTTTCGTGTCAACTTGTGACACACACACCATCTCGCGCCAACCAGTGTCACTCAATAATATAATTCAATACATACTTCCATATATGCATTTTTTCATCACAATGACGATCCACGTCAATCCTCGCCCGCCATGCCACATCATCGCAAAATATCTTGTCAACCTGTGACGGTACATGTCAACACATGACATCCACAATATCCTCGTCAACTCATAACGGCACATGTCAACACATGACATCCACAATATTGCTAACATAATAGCATCACATCAATATTAATCACCCCACGGTGGTACACAATCCATCGCTACATACATAGCGGCATAACCCATCGCTACATATACAGTGGCATAAACCATCGCTACGTATACAAAGACATAAACCATTGCTACGTATACAACGACATAATCCATCGCTACATATACATCGGCATAATCCATCGCTAGGTATACAACGACATAAACCATCGATACGTATACATCGGCATAATCCATCGCTACGTATACAACAACATAAACCATCGCTACGTATACAACGGCGTAATCCACCGCTACGATAAAACGGCATAATCCATCGCTACGTATACAGCGGCATAAACCATCACTACATATACAACGGCATAATCCATCGCTACGTATACAGCGACATAATCTATCGCTACGTATACAGCGGCATAAACCATCACGTATACAGCGGCATAATCCATCGCTACGTATGCCGTGGCATAATCCATCGCTACGTATACATCATCATAATCCATCGCTACGTATACAACGGCATAATCCATCGTTACGTATACATTGGCATAACCATCGCTACATATACAACAGCATAAACCATGGACTCAAGAGGTGACTCACATATATGAAGCACTTTGTTCCTAAACTCATCCCTTCGACGTACTAGCGGCATGTATCATCGCTTCCACACGACAGAGGTATTAACATAATATCCCTCACTTCGAATTATCAGCGGCTCATTGATATCCCTCGCTTTGACATATCAGTGACCCGCGCTATGGTATAACAGCTGCAAATAACCTGATCCAACGCTCTATAAGACAGCAGCAAATATCATGTACCATAGCAGCTCAATAACATCCCTCGCTTTGAATTACCAGCGGCTCAATGATATCCCTCGCTTCGACATATCAGCGACCCGCGCTACGATATGACAGCGGCAAATACCCTGATCCAGCGCTTGATAAGACAACAACAAATATTATGATCCATTGCTACTCAACATACCTGCATCGTCACAATGATATCAATACACATTACAACACAATATTTCACAATCCCTAGTACATTATATCAGTGGCTCAATAATATCCCTCGCTTCGAATTATCAGCGGCTCAATGATATCCCGCGCTTCGACATACTAGCGACTCACGCTATAATATGACACCGGCAAATATTCTGATCCAACGCTTGATAAGACATCGGCATATATTATGATCCAGTGCTAATTGATATACCCATTGCAGTACAATAATTTCAATATATTCATACACACAATAACATTATTAAGCATTTATGTATTGCAATAACGAAGCAATCTCAATGCATGTGTACATTCACATATACCAGTACCCTTATAATCATAAGGCAACCATACCTAGTCATCACATCATCTGCCATCACCCATTGACGCATCACATTGTCTACCGTTCTCTGTCCTGAGACAGTACATCACGCTTCTCATTCTATGATTTCCTCCCAAAAATCAGATCTCTTAGCACATATAAGGTGCAAATCATTCCAATCAATATCATTTCCATCGTATTCCATACGATCCTTGCAACCACAATGGTTAGCAACAACACATTTCATTTATGATCTCGTATCATACTATGCACATAAGCAAAATAGTTGTGTCACACAACACTAACTACAATCATGCATAAACTATGTGCTACTCATTGATCGCTATTATTTTAAATAGTTTTTTCAGTGTAGCGATTGCGTACCGCAAGTGCACGGTATCAAGTTTTAGTATAATGATAATATAAGTATGAGTGTCGAACCCACGAGGACTAGGAAGTAAGTACCAAACTCCACTAGTTTAACTATATTTAGCCTACGAAAAATGGTTGTGATTAATTAACTAAAGTGACGAATTAACTCAATATGTAACCCAAACAATCAATGGTGAATAAGATTAATGATCAAAAGAAACAATTATCAAGACTTTCGGTTCACCTATGTAATCCCCCACAATTCACCTGTTAGTTATGAATTAATTCAAACAATCTAAGGTGACGAGCTTTTCCTAAAACACTTATTATACCTTGGTCCGGCTATAACAAATCTAATACTAACGTTGTAATAAGCTACTCCCGTATCCTTATTGAACAATTAATATTGTAAGTTGATCTATGAAAACTTCTAGCTTTCGATTACTAGATATCTATAGCTATCACACATGTATTTGACTCCATCTCTCGATATCAGTCTGAAATCCACGGCATAAATCACTATATCGAATCATAATTTTATCTCTCGATCTCAATTGTAATTTACTATCATTCAAGGATGGCCAAACCCTTAAAAGCATGAAGAACAATGATCTATGCACTTAAGTATATAAGAATCAATCAGAACATTCAATTTAAATCATGGGTTCAAAACATGGGATCCCCTAAGTCTTGACAATAAACTTAGCCTAGAAACATATTTAAAATCAAATGCAAAATCATATTTTTCAACATCAAAAGTATAAAGAAATCTAATAGAAACAAACAAAGTTTAGAAATACGCATAAACTAGCGATGTTGACTATCGTCGTCGATCCGTAGCTCCGTATCTCGCTGTTGCTTTCTGTACGTCAACTTCTTCCACTTCCGTAAACTCTAGTTTACGTCAAATTCCCTATGTGAAGTCTTCTCTCTTTAATCTGTTCTCACGTAATTCTCGTCTCAGAATTTGCGTCAATATTTTCTCTTCATAAATCTGCTCACGTACGTTCTTCTGATCTCCTTCTTTGCTTCGTCCCTCCCTCCTTTCGTAAGTGAATGTTTTTTTTCTTTTCGTGAATGACTCCCTGAATTTACGTCCAAAATCCCGTCTCCTCTCCTTCACGTAACTATTCTCCTCCAATCTGTTGCTCCTCACGTCTCTTCTTACCTCCCTATTATAATCAGATATGGTCCCCTTTTTATTCTCGAAGTCACGTACGTCACTCTATTTCCCGTAAATCTCGCTCCTCTCTAATCTGATCACATACGTTGCTCTCCCTCAATCTGTTCACGTCTCTTGCTCACGTTGGTGTTCTTCTCCTTCAATCTGCTATATCTCATATATTATAATATCATATATTATAATATACTATTTCATCCATGTTCGATAATATCCGGTTGTGCTCGGTTTGGTCCTTTTTTATCATTTTAAGCTTAATTCTTCCACTTTTATGCATTTGGACCTGGATTCCTGAAATATACAAATATATACCACAACGCGTAATATTTTCCTGGAATCACTACAAAAATGACTATAATCTTATATCAAATTAAATGTAAAAATCACACTTATCACTCATTTCTATCAAAACATCCCTAGGCCCTCAACAACCCAAAAGAGCAAACCACTGCTCTGATACCACTAATTTAAGGTCTCGTTACCTTAAACCGCTATACAAATGTGTATCTATTGTATAAACATACTACTCAATACCAACATTGGTACCTCAGCCCTGGAAGCATTTCCAATCAACAGCTCGAACTCAACTCCAGAGCCAATGTTGTACATGTTCTACCTGTTCCAATAGAAACAGCCCCCACATGGGGTGAGCATAGCAATCACACAATAACATCAATCTCACAATTCATAATTTACAGAATCTAAAGCTGTAAATTTAAAAGATACTCACTGTATAGTATCAACATCATATGGGATCTCTCATGATGTTCTTGTTCTCACAATAGCCTAAACCATCATACTCCCAAAATCAATTCATCATTACAATGATTAACTTAACTCATTCTCACAATGCCAATTCCATAATCAAATATAGTTAAAACATTACACTAATGATTTACAGAAATCACATGAATCTCAATTAATGATTTCCCAGTTTCACCACATCGTGTCCCATCGCTCGCTCAACAGTGGCGGTATCATAACCAATGCTCGCTCAACAGCGACATCATTATTCTCATTGCTCGCTCAATAGCGGCATCACATAATTCTTAATGCATATCATAATGATTGCAACAACAATATATTATTCATAAACATGACAATAATTATCTAACTATGCTCTTACGTTACATGTACCTTATAGTCCAATCACAAGAGCCAAACCTTGTCTTGCCCCGAGATCCAGTGAATTAGTTGCTATACATAGCTAATAACTCACAATCAATTAAAAGTACTATTGGAACCGAAGAGGGGGGGGGGGGGGGGGGGGGGTGAATGAGGTTCCTTGGCTACTTTAGCATTTTAAAATGAATTTGCAAATAGTCGAGTTTGCGCCGCGGAAGACTTCAAGTCAATCGAACAATAAATAATAAGAAGTAGTAAATAAATGCGTAAAGTAAATAAAGCGATAAACGACACAAATATTTATTATAGAAGTTCGGCGATGAATCGCCTACGTCCCCTCTTCTCGGCTAGAAAACGTCCAACCAAGGTTCCACTAAAACAACTTTGATCTTGGCCTTAAGGGCTCCAAGTTAGCCACAACACACTCTTCCCGAGTAACACACTCTTCACGTGTCTTCTTGGCCTTAAGGGCTCCAAGGATAGCCACACACAAACTCTTCCTGAGTCACACACACTCTTCACGAGTCTTCTTGGCCTTAAGTGCTCCAAGGATAGCCACACCTTTGCACCAGCTTCACTTGTTGATGTCGTATACAATTTCCAACTTGCGTCGGTGTTGGAAGACCTTACAATAAATCAAATAACACCTTCACCGTGTAACAACACGAAGGATCAAAAGTTCTCACACAAGAAATGAATTACAAACTCCAATACAACACAAATGTATGAAGTTTGCAATGCTAGAATGATTTTGATTGAACACAACTTTCTTGTAGTTTATACTCTTGTTTCTTGTCTTCAAATTGATCCAAAACATCCATATTTATAGTGTAGAAGGCTCCCAAGGATCCTACTACCTGTTGCTACTCATAAGGCTTGAATCACTCCAAGATCGCCTCGGACATCGCCTCGGGCGATCACCATCGCCGAGCACCAACGGTCGAAATCTGCACAGATCGCCTCAGGCATTCCCTAGATCGCCTCAGGCGATCGCCCACCAAAAATAATGTCGTAGCTTTAAATGATCAGAAATTTTCATCGCCACAAACGATCTCTCCATCGCCTCAAACGAACCATGCATCACCTCAGGCGTTCTACACATCACCTCAGGCGATCTCTCCATGCGCGCGGTCCTTGGTGTCGCTTCAGTCGACGTGCGGGGCGTTGTCTCCCTTGGCTGCCATCGCCTGGAGCGATGATCACCATCGCCTGGAGCGATGATCACCATCGCCTGGGGCGATCCGCCCATGTCCTTGCAGATTTGATCTCCTTCAAACAATCCACTTTTCAACCATCTAACCATGTACACTAAGTAGACACATTAGTATAACAAATGCAAGTTTTGTTGATCATCAAAACGCATAAATAATTCGGAGATAAATTAAGCATTAAACTCAACAATGCGTTTAAGGCTCAACAAGTACACAACCTCTATTTACATCATCCCAACACGATGATTAATCATAAACATTGAACTATGTATACTACTCAAGACATCCCATCTTATCCTACGTTCAATGAGTTACCGATTAACTCGACGAGTAGTATATCTTATTAAAGTTCAACTCAAACCATTTCATTTTAAAGTGTAATACTCCCATTGCAATGTAAACAACGTCGTGAAAATTGAGTAACAAACCATTTCCAAAATCCCATCATTTAATCAAATTTTGAAGAAAAAAACAAGGAACAAAGGACGCACTAGATCGCCATTTCCCGCGATCGATCGCGAGATCCTACTTCCCAAAATTCGAAGCCCCGTGATCTATCGCCGTCCCACACCGATCGATCGCCAAAGTCAACTGCCTCCTCGCGATCGATCAGTGGCTTCTCACGATCGATCGCGGTTATTATTCATCATCTTCAAATTTTCATATTTATGTCGCGATCGATCGGCGCTATGTCGCGATAGATTGCAACCTGTGATTTTCCAATTTTTTTTTGCTTCCATGGTGTTTTTCACACCCAAACTCAAACTCAAAACCAACACCCAACACCTTCACTATTTCAAATACTACCTTAAAATTCAATGAAAACACCAAAAACACAAGCTTAACAATTTACCCAAAAATCCCCAAAACCCAAATCCATTATCCTAACCAACCAAACTTAACAAAACTACAACCAAAACGAAGATAAAAGCGACGGGAAGAATATTACCCAATTATCTTCGAGAAATCTCGCTCCATGAGAGAAAAGGAGGGGAAATGTGGAGAAAGGGGGAGAGAGAGGGGAAAGAGACGTGGAGAGAGGGAGAGAAGTGAGTTGGGGAATGATTGAACACCGAGTCCACTTGGTATATATAGTAACAAGGCTCCAAAAACCCGAGTCTCAAATACTCGCACCATAACTCATTAAAAATCACGCATGTTCAATAATTATCTCTGACTTACTCAATTACGTCACCAACCTCAATCGAAAGCTCCCCAGACTCCAAAGCTCACAGACTCCAAATCCCACTACTAACACGATTCCAAGGTTTAACACCTCAATGATAATAAATCTCAACCCTTGGATCCAACCACCCCGATATCAGATAAAAATCCTCGGGAATCTCAACACCGTAATTATCTCATAATTACCCAAATTAATATCCATTATGGATCATAATCACTCCGTGATTAATAATAAATTTCCAGATATCACATATTCTGTAGTTTATGAATTGTATATTCATTAATACTTTTATATGTGTACCAGTGTTCTCACCCTGTGTGGAGGGCTGTTCTGTTGAAACATGTAACATGGCTAGCTTTTGGAAAACATAAGAAATAGAGTGATGCGTCTAGAAGAGTAGCATAAATCATTTCGGGCTAGATGATATTAATTACAATGATTTTGGATTGATTATTGTCCTTATTGTGGAATAGTAATAATTTATTCAGGAAGTGTAAGTGGTTTATTCTTTGAGGTATGAGTATTAGCCAGATGTATTTAAATTGGTGAATGGTTGATAGATTATTGATGTTTAATGTTGAGGAGATGATATTGTTATATCTATGTTTTGTATTTTTCCCCGGTAGTTCAATTTTACTAAGAAATTGTCAAAATTTAGAGTAAACTCCAACTACTAATGTCGGGTAATATCATATTTAGTATGATAGTTTGGTTTAGTAACTGGGGTCTTAACTTAATTATAAGTCAATGTGGAGATCTATTATAATTTTGACTTAGAATAATTAACTGGGGCCATTGTTTACTCTTTTGCCCTTGCTTTCTTTATTGTGTTTTGGTTTCTTAATCTGTCAGGCTTCATCTTGACCGCACATGAAAATGAAGATTGCATTGCTCAGATTAAGTCTTCCTTTGATGCACTTTAAAGGACCAATAGTGAGGCAAGAAAGTCACAGATAGGAGACAGTTTTTGAAGAACAGTTTTTTGGAGAAGAGAGTAGAAAATTCTTCGAGGCATTGAGAGAGCACCAAGGGAAAACAAGAGCGAGGAACTCAGATTGAGAGCACACACATAGTATCTTGTGAGAATCCCTTGTATCAAACTGTGAGAGGAAGAGATTGATAGATATTGAGTGTGTTGTAATCTGATACAAGTCTTGGTTTTTGATGCTTAATGGAATCGGCCCCTTCCGTAGAGTAGGCCAAGTTGAAGGCCGAAACACGTAAATTCGGTGTCATATTTCTTTCCATGCTATTATTACATATTACTGTTGTGCTTGTGCTTGGTGTGCCTCAGTTGTAGGTTCTGTTATGCATTTGTTCTACTGATATAATTTCTCATAATCTTGTTGTTCATTTTCTACTGTGTGCAAGAAATAAGAATCTGAAATCATTGTAATTATGAGTTTCATACTCATTCTTGATTGAGTTCTTTTATCCAAAATCAAATCTTGTAAGAGTGGTTGTACAACAATTTGAAAACAGAGAACATTTGTCACTGCATACAGAAAGAATTCATGAGAGCAAAGCATTAGAAATATGCTATGTGTGTGATTTCTTGAATCTGTAAATGAGCTGTTTTGCATACTGCTCAAGATTTAGTCCAAATAATAAATCCTGCATAAGGCCTTTTATATTCGGACACGCAGAAAACTTAGTCGCAGTAGGATCTTTCATGCTTTATTTCTGAACCAGAAATCGATTGTTGGCATTCGAACAAGAATTTTACTGCTACTGCGTACATAGATATATCGATATATAGAATTTGTGCGATCGATCGAGTTTCATAACAATTGGCACTGCCAGTGGGAATCAATCCCCATGAAAATGAGACATTCTATTCAAGAATGATGCGACCAAAGAATGAGGTGGATCGGCTTGACGACAAGCATGGTTTCTGAAAGAAGAACAGGGGCATGCAGTTTCTATGGGGGAAAGAACGAAGAATGGAGCATGCGGGTTTCTGTCCGGAAGGAGCGAGCCGTTTCGAAGATAGGCAAGAACTCGGTTGTAGATTCTTCGAGTCGCTGATAGTGCAAAAAAGGCAAACCGAGAGGGAGAAGATTAAACTCGAAAGAAGGTATACACATTGTAAACATTTGTGAGATTTTTTCTTGTGTTCTTTGGGATCGAAAGAGAATGAAAATGACAAGAGTGTGTCATAATATGTTACTCTTGGTTGATGGTGCATGATGAGGCAAACAATTTCCATTCAAGAAAGACTAAGCACGAGATCAGTTCCTGAAAGAAAAGTGGGGTGCGATTTCAAGAACAGAGCAAAATACAGTTTCTGTCGAGAAGAAGATTGATAAATGCGGTTGTTTTCTGGAAAATCTTGAGAGCACCGAGAGAGGAAGATCAAGGTGGACCTATCACAGGATGAAAAAGTGACAAGGTGGAGATTGTTGAGCTAGTGTCAGCTTATTCATCCTAAAACATCTTGAAGGCAGTTTACTTTGTTCAAAAAACTGGCGGGAGATAGCAGTTAGATGTTATCTATTGTTTGCTGTTAAGGATCAAGAAGTTTACCTGCTTATCAGGTGGCATCGATCGAGTATTATTAAAGGGACATGATGGCTCGATGGATGCTTTAGGGTTTTATTTTCTCAGCAGGAAAAAGAGAAACAGAAGAGAGGCACAATGTGAGAGAAAAAAGAAATATCAAAGAGAGGAAAAAGTTGGCGAGAGCCTGAGAGTTTTTTCACTTGAGCAATTATATGAGTGATTCCATAGACAACCAAAGGAAATTAATTATTGATGAGAGCTTGTTGGATATGCAAAAAGAGCGAATGATTTTAGTCCAAAACTTCAAAAAAGTTGTGATTCTACACTTAGATATATCTCAACCATTAGTGTTCAAATTATTATTGGTTATGAGTTGTTTGTATATGTAAATTAAATTTAAAGAGTTGAATTTAATTGCTCGATTATTGGAGTGATATTATAATTATATTGACGATAACGGAAATAGTTTTGGGATTACAAATATGTTCATTTAAATACGAGGGTGTAAGAAGTCATTGTCGGCACCTGAAGAGAGTTATCTCAATCATATGTATTTGTTAAGAACACATTCGACCCGATCCGACCCTACCCGACCCGTGTCAGTACTATACTTCTATACATGTAAAATTCCCTTATCCAGTTTCCACAATGGCTACGTCTTTCCTGCCCAACCTCTTCTCTTTCTTCGCCCCCTCCAAGCAACCACCACCACCACCACCACCACCAGCTCTCCCCGTACCTCCTCCGTCGCACATCTCTCTCTCAGGCACTAACCGTGGATTTTCATCCGATGAACTCCGCTCGAATCCATCGCCGCTATGGTCCTCTTCAGATGTCACGTCTGTGATTTGCCCCTCTCTCGCATATGCGAACACGCTCTTCTTCCGATCGGCTTACAATGTTCAGGTCATCGTCATTGATAAAGAACCGGAGGAGAAGCTTCTCGGCCGCTTCAGAAGAGAGGTCATGAAAGCTGGAGTCATTCAAGAATGCAAACGCCGCCGGTTTTTCGAGAATAAGCAGGATGAGAAGAAGCGCAAAACACGCGAGGCTGCGAAGCGCAATCGTCGCAGGTTTCTCTTGTATTATCTTTTAAAACAGTTGCAAGAAAACTAACAACGAGGCCTCCTTCCTTCTCCATTGAGTGAATTGTCAGCACCCAATTAGAACTAACAACCAACTCAACAACTGGTAATATGTAACCTTTCCCATCTTCTAAAAGAACTGCAAACTAAAGCTACCCTTGATGAAAAATAAATTCAAATTTTCCTGGGACGCAAGATTGTCTAGAACAAATCGGGAGAAGGTGAACCTTGAGGTGTTTTTTTTGCAAAAGATAGCTACAATGAAGCTGTGATGGTAGGTATCAATCAGGATGAACATGAAACATTACGAAGCCATACTCTATTTATTTAGTCTATATAGCTAGTTTTGATATATATTAATACCTACAGCTTAAGCATTGGTTTTGTATACTGCCAACACATTCAAGCATTGAACCGATGCATACAGAAAGTTATGAAAAAACAGGGCTAGAATATTAACTAGGATACAATTATAACACGAACATGCTTCCTTCGATTTCAAGCCGTAATAATGTGAAATATTTAACCAATAGAATAGTTGATGGCTCATAGCATGCTACCACACAAAACGCAGAATTTTTTCATCACTCATTGGATTTCTAAAATTATGAATATTATGGGAGGTTAGAGCTCTATTCAACTGTTTAAATTTGCATTTGGCATGATTGCACACTTCGACTTTTTTTTTCCTTCTTTTTCTACCGTTTTGGTTCTTTCTCTCAAAGGTAATTAGTTTAATAATATGATTGGTTTCTTGTTATGTATTTATCAAATTTCAGGAAAGCTGGTTGTGATATCTCTGCTATATTTTTTAAAGCCTTGGATGTTACACTATTAGTCTGTAGTCTGTACTATGTTCCAAGAAAAGTCTACTATCTTGTTTCCAACAAATATTTAAATTTAACGGCCGACTGCGTATAAGTTTTTGGAGCATTTGATGGCCGATTTTGGGTCAAGTAATTTTGTTAAAATTTTAGCAGGCGCCCTCAATGGAGAAACGGTACGCAAGATAGAGAAGAAACATCTAAGACCAAGAAGGGAGATGAGGGCGAAGATAACTGGGATATTCCTGAAGGAGCCCTTGCCTAATTGTCTCTTATTTAGACCTGTTTCATTTGATAGAATGCCGCTCTCCTATCCTTTCTGAAGGGTTTTCAGTATATGTAACTTCTTGTGATAATGTTCTTTAAGTTTTACCCAAACTTTACCTTCTGCATTCTTGGTGATGAACGTATGATGCTTTTGACTTGTATTATTTACTATTGTCCAAATTCATGTCAGTGGACGATATTCCAAAAGTTCCAAACTGAAGTCAATTGTTGTTCCTTTATTTCACAAGACAAGATAATTTAATGGTTTAGAGGTCTCTACATGCGACCTATCCTATGTGTTATTCTACATCTTAAGACCAAGCCTATGACCATGCTCATCATCCTAGCAGCAAAACCAAAATATTCATCCCTCCACCGTTTACAGATTATCAAAGAGCCACATACTCCCCAAAACCCAATCAAGTAACCGAATGCCACAAAAGAAAATAACCATAGCTTTTCCAGATTATCATTCTCATCTGTATCTTCCCCGTCTTCACCAGGAAATAAAGACGACGGATGCTCATCACATTCAGCTGATAATGGAATTCCACAGAGAAACATGTTTCCTTCATAAATGGATGGATCATTCAGTGTTAATAACTGATTGCTTGTGGGAATCCTGCCCGACAGGTTATTGTAGGACAGGTTCAAGTGATTCAGGAAAGTTAAAGCAGCCATGCTTGGTGGAATAGGCCCTGACAATCTGTTTTTCGATAGGTCCAGCGTTTCTATCCTCTCTAAATTCTGAATATTTGATGGGATTTTTCCTGTCAAGTAATTAATGGATAAATTCAGGGTGCCTAATCTGAATAGGGTCGTGATTTCTAATGGGATTTCTCCGGATAAATTGTTACTTGACATGTCGATACTGTTTACAAGGTAAAGGATGGTGTTATACAGCAGTATCCTCCCTTTTGAAATCACCTGCAAGCTCCCTTCATATTGCTCTGTATCCTGAGGCATTAAATCTCTTTTAAAACCACTCAGATTTCCGAGGCAGGAAGGAATTGTCCCAGACAAGTTATTTTTGGAAACATCAAAAATGTGAAGGACTGATAGTCTACATAATTGTGGAGGAAGCTTGCCAGTGAATGTATTGTTGCGCAATCTTAAAATCAATAGTGATGTTATTTTCTCTCCAATCCATGCTGGAAGGCCTCCGGACAGATTATTGTCACCCAAATCAAGGCTAGCTAGTTGGGTGCAGTTTCTCAAGCGGGAAGGCAAGCCTCCTGAAAGATTATTGCTGGAGAGAATGAAAAATTTAAGATTGGCTAGGAATCCTATGGACTCAGGTATATTACCATGGAGAGAGTTGTTTGACATATCGACAATGTAAAGCATGGGCATGCTAGCCCAAAAATCTGGAATTTCTCCATTAAGTTGGTTGTTTGAGATGACTAAAGTCGTTAATCCTGTCAAATTGACCAAAGACGAAGGAATTGTACCATTCATATTGTTTCTTGAGATATCTAAGTCTGACAAAAGAGGCAATGCTGTTCCAATGTTGTGTGGGATGGGTCCAGAGAATTTGTTATCCCTTAGATACAGGGTACTCAAATTAGAAGACCAAAGTGGGAGAGGTCCTTCAAAACTATTTGAACTCAAATCAACATTGGAATTAGAAATGAACTGTAGTGAATTTGGTACCAGGCCTGTCAGTTCATTGTATGCAACATCGAATTCTTTGAGTTGCAAACCCATCTCCAAAAACCAATCAGGTATAACATCTGAAATCTTTGCAGAGTTGATGACCACGGTTTTAAGATCACTTTGATTTCTCAGCCATGTTGGAAACTTAGGACCCAGTTGGCATCCTTGAATTTTAACATATGTGAGCTTGAAAGGAGGCATCCACTCGGAGCTGATACTGAATGCTAGGGAAACGTCAGTTAAAAATCTACCAATTGATATTTCTTCCAAGCTCGATAGATTGGCTAAATGTGCTTCCGTAATGACACCTTCCCATGAATTTTTATATAAATCCATCACAACCAAGGACTCAAGTTGGCCAAAACTCTCGGGTATGTTTCCACTCATTTCGTTGTCTGAGAGAGTAAGCACTAGCAACGATGACAAATTCCCTATTGTTAATGGGATTGAACCTGTGAAAGAGTTGAACCAGAGATATATATCTCAGGTTCTTTAGAAGGCCTAATGACTCGGGAAGATTTCCAGTGAGTTTATTGTATCCCAGGTTTAGGGTCTCCAATCTGCTGGTTTTGCATTCAGAAAGGTGGTTAAGAAATTCCGTTATATCGCCATTGAGGTTGTTGAAAGCAAGAGACAAAGTCTGCAAATCACAGAGTACTCCTAGCCCTTGTGGTAAAGGACCTTCAATACCATTATTTGATGACATATCAAGGTTCTGAAGGGCGGTTAAGTCTGATAATTCATGTGGTATCACCCCATAAAGATTATTGGAACTTAGATCAATGTTTTTTAGGCTAGTGAGAT
This sequence comes from Haberlea rhodopensis, assembly GCA_907163345.1. Classification (NCBI taxonomy): domain Eukaryota; kingdom Viridiplantae; phylum Streptophyta; class Magnoliopsida; order Lamiales; family Gesneriaceae; genus Haberlea; species Haberlea rhodopensis. Next base: position 2,868,752 of record CAJQUN010000013.1, read on the forward strand.
TGAACAGCCATTTCGGTGTTGTGGAAGTGAAACCATTTCTGGAGAGGTCAAGTACCAAGAGGGATGTCAAGTTAGTTGATGGCAAGTGGTGGGGAAAGCTCGAAAGCTGGCATCGTGGCAAATGCAGCTCTAAAAGAGATGACAATGTACCAAGGGTTTCAAGCCAGTAAGAAGCGCCTTCACTGAGGTTGATTCCTCCCAAATCCAAATGTTTCAACGAAGAAAGGCCTGGTATCCATCTAGCATCACTCTCCAGGGACTCATAGTTAGAAGAGCTGAGATCTAAATACTCCAAGCCTGAAAGATTTCCAAGATTTTGAGGAACTTTGCCACCCCAAGATGCACCAGAAAGATTAAGATACCTCAATCTTGTAAAGGACCCCAAAAAGTTGGGAATTTGAGCCCCTTGGAAATTGTTCATGCTCAAGTCTAAATGACTCAAATATTCTAACTCAAGCAAAGAAGAATCTATTTCACCGCTTAGCTTGTTCCCCTCGCCATCACCATTGATACCTCTGCTGGAATACCTGTTTCCTAGGTCGAGCTGGATGATGTTTCCGGTTATATTACTGCAGGTTACGCCACTCCATCTGCAACAATCTTTTCCTTCCCAAGAAGAAAGCCTTTTCCAGGTATCGATGAGATTTTCTTTGAACTTTAGGAGCGCATTCTTCTCATTCTCTTTGCAGCTAGAACTGAGATTTTGAGTGCAGAACACGAACAAAATTATAAGAAATGAAATCCAATGAAACTGTACCCTTTTCCTACCCATTCTTACTCTACAAAAGAGAGCAGCTGAAATATGAGAGTTAACGATTTTTGATTCACCTGGTGACCCTTCATTTTATATTTGATGGCTACGAAGAATTACCAAGATAGTATCTTGAAAGAAATATGGAAAGCATGTAGCAGTCAACTTGGCGTAGTCTTTGGTAATATGAAAGGTAGAAAAAGATTCGATGCTTCGGATACATTTAAGCATGATCTCCCTTTTCCTCGTTATTTCTGACCAATTCATATTTGAGATTAAACTTGTTCTCTTTTGTATTTCTAAAAGAAAATACACGACTTAAATTTCACATACAAAAAGGAAAGAAGATGGTTCCATGCTAGTCAGTCCCCATTGACTGGCTGACTGACTGCCATGATCAATAAATTATATTAACTACAGTGAGTCTAGTCTTGGCATCTACCTTCAACCAGTAGGTTTATATTGATGCTGCCCCTATCTCATATGTAATCCGCATTGAATATTACATTTGAAATATTCTACATAAAGGGTTGTGATACCTTTTGAGCACTGACATAAAAAAATCCCACATAGAGAAGTGCACGTTCTCTTATTTGTTTTTTTGCTACCCTGTGGGGTATATCCAACAGTATATATGGTATATTTTCATCAAATATTGAGAATATACATCATGTTGAATAGTTGGATCTCAGCAAACGTTCGCACAGAAAACTATAATTTTAAATTGTGCATTCTAATTAATAATAATAATTAATTAATAATAGTTGTAAAAAATAATAAAATATATTTGTAAAAAATAATAAAATATATTTGTAAAAAATAATAATAATACATGTTAAGTGACATGATAATACTAACTACTAACCCTGCACGGTATTTCTATTTGGTACAATAGATAACAGAATATAAAGATTTAAAATATAAAATTGAAATCAAAATCATCAAATCCAGTATATAATTCATTTAAGCCATTTCCCCAGAAAGCATGAAATAAACCTCAAATTAGATTTAGAAATCTTGTGAGTTGGAAATATGTTTTAACTCATTTACCTACAAACATAAGTTCTCACTGTGATGCAATTTCTACTTTCAAATCCAAATGTTTGAGAAAATCTAATATTCTATACGAAAAAGCTTTACTATTGCCCGTGCAAACGCAATAGATATGTTTGATGCAAATCATAGAGTAGATCCCATAAACATTTCTCGGAAAATTCTTTTATGGACCGGTCTTATCAAATATATATATGTTTGTATGTGTGTTGATGTATGACATGACTCGGTTCATATAAGAATTTCCACACTTCCCCTATTCTGTCATTTCCTCCCGCAAAACCTGCAATATGATGTTGAAAATATATAATCTTTATTTCTTCTTACTTAGAATTTGGAAACTCATACTAAACATGTACGTATATAAACACCAACCAAACGAGCAAATATATTTTAAAACCTTTTCAATATATGATTAAGATTCAATGTTAGAACTGTAAAAGTATAATAATATTATTTAAATAATTTAAATAAGTGTGCGTATATATATATTTTAAACATAATAAAACATACTATTCTAATTAATTATAAAAAAAATCATCTTTAATTTTTTTTAATTTAGTAATTTAACACCAAAATACTTTAATATATATGCAGTGTTATGCACCAAGCGGTACTAGTACCTTATTAAAAGAAACATCTCTTTTAATAAAAAAAAACTATTCTGATTTTTAAAGTACATCAACTTTTTAAAAAAAAATACTCATATTATATTTTTTAAGCCTAGAACAGTAGTTATATTAAACAAGAAACAATTATAATAAGTGTCGGTCAGAAGGTCGGAAACCAAAACAAGAGATAAAAGCAGTAAATACAAGTGTCCACCCTGACGAAGACTAATACGTATCTAAGAAGAGGTGAACTACAAAGTCCAATGGGAGAAATAGTAGATCGAAACACCACAAAGGCGCAAGAGCTTGGCCTGGAAAGTGCACGGACCACCAGAACAAGTACAGGTCCCCTCAAACCATATAGTCCAACATGTGGTCGAACACGAAAACTGCCTTCCAGATTAGCTGAAGGAACAAAGATTAGTAACCAGAAGACAATAACTGATAAAATGTCGACAAACGAACAAGCTTCCTTAACCAATATGGCAATGAACTTCATCGACCAAGGCACACCGGATGACTCACGAAACGGAGAGCCCTAGTAGTCATGACCAAGATGTACTCTTGTGGTGAAGCCGAACAACAACCACTCCCAATTAGACCATATAATATCCTCTTGTGGTGAAGCCGAACAACAACCACTCCCAATTAGACCATATAATATCCCCATCAAAAGAGCATGTTGCCCAAAAACATGAAGTGCCAAGACACAAACCATTCCTAATTAGGCCATATAGGCCATAAATATTCAATTAATATTTAGTATATATGCATGCATATATTTAAAATATTTTATAATTTTTGATTAAATTCAAATAATTTTAAAAATAAAAATCATGTTACAAAAGCTATAATATAAATAAATCAAAAGTATTTAAATGTTTTATTATAAATATAAATAGAATATATTAAAATATAATAAAATATTGAATATGTCTTATTAAATGAGATTGAAATAACGTATTAAGATAAAATGATTTGAAATTGTTAAATGAAGTAATGGCAAAAGTTCATATTTAAAATTTCTTTATAATTGCATAATAAAGCTTTAACAAATCAAAGATTTCTCCATAAAGTACATCATAGAAAAGCAGAAAACCACACTACAACCAGAAAAATCAACATTTGTTCCTAATAATCAACTTAGAATTTTTCTAGTCATTAAATGAATCAAATCTAACCACTAACCACATGATTTCTCATATTTGATTATGTTGGACTTAGTCGCTCATGTGGACTTTGACCTGGTCAACAATATTAGATAAACTATTCATCAATTCCAACGAATATTTATCTTTGCTAGTGCTCTATATATAAGTGTTTTCAAAATCAGACTGGACATAAAATCGATATTCTTATTGGTTACATTCTCGATCGGTTGAGCCGGTGGTTTAAATGTATGAATATCTAATTTTAATTTTTTAGAATATATTATTTTTGTTACTAAATATTATCATATAAAATTAAATGATTCTATTCAACTTTAACATTTGCCTTTATTGAGTGTATTAAAACTAACATTTCGTACAGATTTTTCCATGAAAGCATTAGACGAACAATCAAGAAGAAGAAAATTATTTATCAGATGTATGCACGAAGAGGATTTTACGAAAAAATGTAATGCATTATTCTACAGCCATGTACAATTAGAAGCATTAATACTCGGACTTGCCGATCAGTTGTGCTTCTACTTAACTTCCATATGTGATTAACAGTTCAACTAACTCTAACTGACAGATCTAACAACTCTAACTGACAGACCTAACAAACCGAACTTCTAATTGCTAAACCATTAACCTGTTGAACGTTTGTCCACACAAGTTATCTGATAACCGAATTATAATCATATTACAATTATGAGCGAAAATAAAATATACTTAAACTTACAATAGTAGTATGTAACACTGTTCGAAATCTGCACAACTAAAAACTAGGACAGGACAAGGCCACATGTGTATAAGATTTGATATTTTAAGCTCTCAATATTTTTATTCATTAGACAAGGGATTTATACAAATTACAATGGTTGGAGATAAGGTAAGATCTTCTTAATATGCTAAGAGATATTTAGTTTACAAATAAAGATGATATAGGAAGATTTGATACAATCATGTAGGATCTTCCTTAATACGCCCCCGTAAAATTGACGTGCCATCAGCCACAGAGATTTTGGAACGCAGCATTGTAAAACGAGCCCGGTGTAGGGGCTTGGTTAAGACGTCCGCCAGTTGATCTTCAGTGCGAACAAAGGAAACTGTCAAAAGTCCTTTGGAGGAGAGATCACGGACAAAATGAATATCAATGGCAATATGCTTCATGCGGGAGTGCACAACAGGATGGAGTGCAAGACGAGTGGCCCCTATGTTGTCACATAGTATGCGAGGTGTCTCTGGAAGCCGAATGCCCAAGTCGGTGAATAGATTTCGTATCTAGCAGACTTCGGCAGCTGCAGATGCGAGAAAGCGATACACTCAGTCGATGAGCGAGAAACAACCTTTTGTTTTTTAGAGCACCAGGAGATGGGATTGGGACCCAAGAATATAATGTACGCAGAGGTAGATTTGCGAAGGTGTGGATCACCAGCCTGGTCAGCATCAGAGTAAGCTGTAAGAGATAGATTAGTGGAGCGTCGTAAAAGAAGACCATGATGAAGTGTGCCTTTTAAATAACGAAATAAACGCTTGTTAGCGGCCCAATTATCTGCTGTTGGAGTGCTCATGGATTGAGCCAGGCGGTTGACAGTGAATGAAATGTCAGGACGCGTGAGTGTCAAGTATTGAAGACCCCCAATGGCACGACGATAATCTGTGGAATCAACAGAGCATGGAGTAACGTTGGAGGTACTTGTAGCCATGGGAGTGGTGACAGGTTTGGCACCATCCATTTTATGTCGGCGTAGGAGATCAACTGTGTATTTGTTTTGGGACAGGAATAAGCCCTCCTGACAGGAAGCAACTTCAACACCTAAGAAATATGTCAAAGTGCCAAGGTCTTTGACAGCAAATAGACTGTCGAGATGAGAAATAAGAGACTGAATCTGGGCAGAATCAGAGCATGTGATGACAAGATCATCAACATATACCAAGCATAGTAAGTGCAGAGGGCCACGGTGTAGAACAAACAAAGACGTGTCAGACCGGGACTAAGTAAAACCAAATGAGAGCAAAGCCGAGCTAAGGGCGGAGTACCATGCCCGGGGAGCTTGGCGAAGACCATAGAGGGATTTGTGGAGGTGACACACATGATGCGGGAAGTTAGGATCAACGAAGCCCGGTGGTTGACACATGTAGACGGCTTCATTTAATGTCCCATGGAGAAATGCATTGCTAATGTCCAATTGGCGTAAGGGCCAATTTTGCTGTAGTGCAATGGTGATGACAATACGGATAGTGACAGGCTTGACAACCGGGCTGAAGGTGTCCGTGTAATCGACCCAGGGACGCTGATGAAATCCCTTGGCAACAAGGCGAGCCTTAAATTTGTCGATGGAACCATCAGACTTCCGTTTTATGCGAAACACCCATTTGCATCCAATGATGTTCGAAGCAGGGCTAGGAGGAACAAGAGACCAAGTTCCATGATGAAGTAAAGCAGTAAATTCCTCTGTCATAGCGGTGCGCCAACGAGGATCCTTGAGAGCTTCAGAGACACGAGTAGGTTCAATGTCTGGAGGCAGAGTATGTGTAGTGGTAGTGTGGACCTGCTTTGGTCGATAAATATTGTTCAGACTGCGGGTACGCATGACATGAGTCCGTGTAGATTCTGGAGGAACAAAAGGTGAAGGGATAGGAGCCGAAGCTGGCGCGGGCGGTGATGCTGATGAGGGCGGAACAGGTTGAGAAGGCAAGGGTTGCAGTATACTGAGAGAGGCAGGTGCAGGTTGAACATCGGAACTGGTTGCAGGGAGCTCACCAAAATAATGCTTACCCTTGGTCGGAAAAACAAATTCCGAGAAGCGAACATGCCGAGAGATAAATACACGTTTAGACTCGAGTTTCATGCACTTATATGCATTTTGGGAGGTTGAGTAGCCAACAAATAAACATGAGACAGAAGGAGAGTCCAATTTGCTCCGAGTATATGGGCGAATCCAGGGATAACACAAGCAGCCAAAGGTGGAAATTTAAGATAATCAGGAGGACGAGAGAATAGCACCTCAAAGGGGCTTTTATGATTGAGAACAGGAGTGGGTAGCCTGTTGATTAAGTATACTGCTGTGGCAAATGCATAATTCCAGAGGCAAAAAGGTAGAGAGGCATGATGCATGAGGGCGCGGCCAGTGGCCACAATATGACGGTGTCGCCGTTCAGAGGTGCCATTTTGCTGAGGGGTGTGCGGAGCAGTAGTTAGCCAGCTAATACCCCGAGAAGAGAGATAAGAACGCAAGGCCAAAAATTCTCCTCCATTGTCGCTGTATAAATTTTTTAGCGAATGACCAAATTGTTTTTCACCAAGCCTCTGAAATTGAGGAAATATAGTGGAGACATCCGATTTACGTGCCATGGGGTAATACCAGCAATATTTAGTATAATGATCCACAAGTAAAAAATAGTAGCGAAAACCATCAGTATATGGGTTCGAGGTGGGTCCCCAAACATCAACATACACATAATGAAGCGGATGTGAACTAATAGGAGATGTAGCAAGAAAAGGTAATTGGTGCGATTTATTAGTAAAGCAAGAATGACATGACAAGTCTCTGGTACCCGTGGTACTTTTAACAGTTGGTCATTTAAAATGCGAAATAATAAATGAGCTAGTTCTAGAAGAAGGATGGCCAATCGAGCATGCCAATTGGTTGAAGAAGCTCGGGCGCCAACCAAAGCAACAGACGCCGATGGTGGAGAGATGTGTGGTGGAGACGTAAGATGATAGACACCATGTTTACAGAAGCCTTTGGCCAGAATCGCCCCCGTGACCTGGTCCTTGACATAGAAGTGAGTGGGATAGAATTCAAGAGAAACACCATTAGATTTTGTGAACTGATGAACGGATAATAAAAATTCTGCCGAGCGTCAGGAACACACAATACATCAGATAAATAAAATGTACGTGCAGGAAAGCTCAAGGTAGATGTACCAGTGTGCGTAATTGGGAGGCCAGTTCCATCAGCAATATGAACCTCTTCCGTGCCATCATACTCAGAGTGCACAGAGAGATTATTGAGATCAGTAGTAAGACTATGTGATGCACCGGAGTCGACTAGCCATGAGTTGTTAGGATAAAAATTTGGGGGGCTTTGAGCATGATTTGCAGAAGCTTGCAGTTTCCGACAATAAGGGGCAATATGTCCAGGGACACAGCATAACTGACATATCACAACAGGTCGTGGGGTATTAGAATAACTGGAATGAGACTGAGTAGAAAAACCATTACCCTTCCCACGACCGCGAGAATTGTTCGAGCCACCCCGTCGTTGCTGTGAGTGGTAGCCATGACTTGCACTGCCACGGTTAGGGCTACTACCACCATAGTGGGGGGGAACGAGGTGCGTGCTTTGAAGCAGGAACAACCTTATTGGCAGTGGTAATGAGCGAAGAGGTGTTGGAGTCCAGACGTTTTAAGTAGTCTTCGTGAGCAACAAGAAGATCATGAAGCTCCTCAAAATGAAGAGATGTCTCGCGCGCACGAATTGGCGCTGCACTTTCGCGAAAAGTTGATCCCAAGCCATTCAGTATATAAAGTGTGAGATCATCATCAGATAAAGGCTTGTCAATGATAGCTAGTTCATCAGCTTGTGACTTAGTAGATTGAAGGAAGGTGGTGATAGTTTGGGAACCGAGTGTGACGTGGGAGAGATCATCCTTCAAATGCATGACTCGTGTGTGGGACTTATTAGCAAATAACCGAGTTAGAATGTGCCATGCAGCGGCTGAGGATGTTGCGGAGGCAACAAGCGGGAGTATTTCCGGCGATAATGAGCCAAAGATCACCGACAATATAAGTTGGTCCTGTTGAAACCAATGAGAGAACTCAGAAGATGGAGCAGCTTCGGGTCCTGCAGGTGGTGCGGATATGCGGCCATCAACGTACCTAATGAGAGCAAAACCATTGAGAAGAGCAACAAGTTGTGCTCTCCAAGAAGGGAAATTAGAGGCTGTTAATTTGACTGGTAAATGTTGGTGGGCGGTGATAGGGATGGGAGATGATTTAGGGACGGCAGGGACATAGAGGTTATCATCGGTGGTGGTGGAGGAGGAAGAAGCCATGAGAGGCGCAGGATGAGACGTAAAGTATGGTTAGGGTGGTGGGAGAGGATCAATTAGGTCTGATACCATATAAGATTTGATATTTTAAGCTCTCAATATTTTTATTCATTGGACAAGGGATTTATACAAATTACAATGTTGGAGATAAGGTAAGATCTCCTAATATGCTAAGAGATATTTAGTTTACAAATAAAGATGATATAGGAAGATTTGATACAATCATGTAGGATCTTCCTTAATACTGTGTGCCCGTAAACTCAAATTTGCCCGCCTACAAGCTTCTCGCCTCCTGACAAGAGAGTTCTAAGGTACAACGCCCAATCGCCTCTGTTCGGAATGAAGCAGAAATCCGAGCACTCACTTGAACACCAGTATTGTGTAGGACTCTCAAATGTATGAATGTATGAGTGAGTGAAAAATTTTCGTATTTTTGAAAACAAAGGGCTGGAGCAGCTTATATAGCTGAGCATCAGATCTCACCAAATGTCTCAGAAATGAAGTGTAATGTTTAGTGGGGTAGATGAAAAGTCTCAACACTTAACATCAGATTAATATGGTTTTAAGTCTCACATTTAAATCTGACGTCAATTCTGCAGGTAAGTGAAAAGTCTCAAACTTAATACTCAGCAGAATATGAAAAGTCAGGTAAATGAAAAGTCATTTCAAAAATACGAGTAGTAAAAAGACGCGATGCGGCGCGGCGCGGCGCGGTGCGACGAGCCGAGCCGAGCGGACGGATGGACGGAGGGACGGCGCGCGAGGGACACCCATCTTTTCTACTTAACTACACTCTATTGATTTGTATCTCATTATAAACAAACCATAAGTGTCTCAATTTTTCAATATGAGATTTTTTAGCCTAATTGACTATTCATAATTAACTTACCATAATTTTGTTCTCATTAACAAAATTAATAATAATTATTGGGCTTTTATCAATTAATCCCAATTATAATTATTAATCCCAACAATCCCCCACATAAATGCAATATGGCGAAAAAATTACACAATGCACCTAGATGAAGATTTGAGAGTACTTTGAGAATCCACTGCATCAGGATAGATGGTGGTTAACCTTGAACCTTCCTTAGTAAAGTATCATCGGGTATATTTGTCAACCAGTTGACGTGATGCCTTGAACTGTTGGACGTTTATGTATAACAAGACAACAATACTCACACAGCTTCATCTCCACACTATTATTGGTTCTTTCGTTGTTGACCATTTTGGCTCTGGACTGCCTTGGATGTTTCATCGAATACTCTAGAGATTTAGCCCTTAGGTCATCTCATAGAAGCGGCCCCTTCACATTCGATATAGACGATTTCTCCTAAAGAGTATCCTCTCATACCCCACTTTAATATCTCGAGATAGAAGAATAATTAAGAGCATGAGCTCAGCCTTCCCAAATACAAGTTTATCACTCTTTCATCACATAAAAAGGTAAAGAACTCAGTTTCACGAGTGTTTTGTTCGATCCCCCCCCCCCCCCCCCCCCCTACAATTCGGTTTTCCCATTGAACCTGCAAAATTGGACTTTACAATTCAGGTTGGGTTGCCATCATGGTTGGAAATCAATTTCATGGGCTTCAACCCTATTCCCCTAGATGAAATCTCTACTCGGTTTCTCGTTAGACCTTTTGTAAATGGGTCCGCAATGTTTTCTTTAGACTTCACATAATCTAGAGAAATAACACCAGTTTTCAGTAGATTTCTCACGAATTTATCTCTCCGACGTATGTGTCTAGATTTCCCATTATACACATTGTTTTGTGCTCTTCCCATAGCTGACTGACTATCGCAGTGCACGCTAATGGGTGGCACAGTTTTTGACCACATTGGAATGTCTCCCAAGAAACTCCGAAGCCAATCAGCTTCTTATGCTACAAGATCTAAAGCTTTGAACTCAGATTCCATGGTTGATCTAGCAATGCACGTTTGTTTGCATGATTTCCACGAAACAGCTGCACCATTATAAAGATATATCCACTCATGGACTTTATATTCTTGGAGTCCGATATCCAATTTGCATTTGAGTACCCTTCACTTACTGTTGGATATCTCGTATAATGTAGTCCGTAATTAGTAGTGTATCTTAGATATCTAAGAACTCAAACTACTACCTTCCAGTGCTCATAACTGTGATTACTCGTATATATGCTCAATCTGTTGACTGAGTTAGCTATATCAGGTCTAGTGCAGTCCACGAGGTACATGAGACTACCTATGACCCTAGAGTACTCAAGTTGTCTCACACCTTCTCCACGATTCTTGCAAAGATTTGACACCATCTCCATAGGTGTTCTCGCGATGGTATTATTTTCCTTGTCAAACTTGTCAAGTATCTTCTCAACATAATGACCCTGGGAGAGAGAATATCCATCTGCATGTTTGGTGATTTTCATCCCAAGAATCACATCTACAAGACCGAGGTCTTTCATCTCAAAATTTCGTGACAACATTTTCTTGGTAATTTGATGTTATTGTTATTACCAACAATTATCATGTCATCTACGTACAAACATACTATCACATAGTTTGTATTGTCTCCTTTCACGTAGACACATTTATTGCATTGGTTTGTTTTAAACTCATTTAAAAGCATGACACTATCAAATTTTTCGTGCCATTGTTTGGGTGCTTGTTTTAATCCATACAATGATTTCACAAGTCTACACACCTTCATTTTTTTACCTGGAACTACAAACCTTTCAGGTTGGTCCATGTAAACCTCCTCTTCTAACTCTCCATTTAGAAAAATCATTTTACATCATTTGATGGATCTCAAGGTTATATAATGCAGCAAATGCAATTATTAACCTAATCGACGTTTTCCTGGGTACAGGAGCGTATGTGTCGAAATAATCAATACCCTCAGTTTGTCTATAGCCTTTGACTACAAGTCTAGCCTTGCACTATATACCGTACCATCATGCTTCATCTTCCTCTTGAAGATCCACTTGTGGCCTAGTGGTTTACAACCTGCAGGAAGATCCACTAGTTCCCAAGTATGATTATGTAAGATAGATTCTATCTCATTGTTCACCGCTTCTTTTCAAAGATCAGAGTCTTGAGAAGACATTCTTTCCTTGAAAGTAACTGGATTCTTTTCCAACAAATATGTTAGGAAATCCAAGCCAAAAGACTTCTTTTCTAGCTCTTTTGCTTCGTCTAGGTGATTCTACATTCTCTTGAGAATCATTATTCCCCACATATCTCTCAACATTGGTTTTAGTCAATGTCTGAGTTTTGTGTAGAAAGATTTCCTCAAAGAATGAAGAATCCCTAGCCTCAATGATAGTATTTACATGTATTTCTACATTATCTGATTTATGTATTAGAAATCGATAGACACTACTATCTTGCACATATCCGATAAATACACAATCCACTGTCGTAGGTCCTATCCTAGTCTGTTTAGGAGGATGAATTGGTACATTTGCTAGACATCCCAAACCCTTAAAAATTTGTAGCTAGGTACGCGACCTTTCCACAATTCATAAGGCCTTTTATCCTACTTTTTATGTGGTACTCTGTTTAGCACATAGTTGGCGGAAAAAAGAGCTTCACCCCACAAGTTCTGAGATAAGTCGGAACTTATAAGCATTGCATTCATCATTTTATTAAGCGTTCTATTCTTCCTTTTAGCAATACCATTTTGCTCAGGAGAATAAGGCGCAGTGGTTTGATGAATAATGCCACTCTCAGCACATATTTGTGCAAATGGTGACTCATATTCACCGCCTCGATCTTTCGAAGAATTTTAATCTTTTTATCAAGTTGATTCTCAACTTCATTCTTGTAATGAATGAACATGTCAATTGTTTCGTCTTTACTTCTCAATAAGTAGACATAACAATATCTTGTACAATCATCGATAAATGTTATGAAATAATTTTTACCGCCTATAGATTGTACATACTTTAGATTGCAGACATCCGTATGGATCAAGTTTAACGGTTGTGCTTCGCTCAATTGAGTGGAATGAAGACTTGATTAATTTGGCCTCTATATAAGTCTCACACTTGTATTTATGATTGATGTTAAATTTAAGCAATAGATTAACAGACATTAGCCTTTGTAAGGACTTATAATTCACATGTCCTAATCTACCGTGCCACAAATGTAAAGACTCACAAGAATAATCAAACTTTAAAGTTTTATTAGCCACATTGGCAACAATAATTTTTTACTTGTGCTAGCCTCATATGCTGCATTAACATCAACCTCAACTTCTACACTGGACTTAGCCTTAGGAGCTAAAGTCATAACACTCATCAAGAGGTTATTGGCCAAGTAGCCTTTGCCCACAAACATACCACCCTTGGACATAATGACTTTGTCGGATTCAAATATGAGCCGAAAGCCTTTCTTGTTCAGCACTGCTCCGGAGATGAGATTCTTTCGGATCTCTGGCACATGGAGCACCTCGGTAAGAGTCAACTCTTTACCGGAAGTCATCTTCAGCACAACCGTCCCCTTGCCTTCAACTTTTGAGACTGCTGAATTTCTCATGTGGCAGTGCTCATCATTGACTAGTTGATAGGTCTTAAACATCCATTTGTTGGCGCATATGTGGCGAGTAGCTCCAGTGTCCACCCACCATTCCTTGGAGTTCCCAGCAACAAGGTTCACCTTTGACACCACAGCAGTCAGATGCATGTCATCCATGTATGATCTCAGGTTGTCCTAAGCAATGTGGGTATGTGCAGGCATCTTGCCTTTGTCTCTGGTTGGGACTGCCTTCCTTTTACCTTCATTGATTTGGCGTTGTGTGCAGTCCTTGACCTTATGGTTAGGTTTACCGCACACATAACAATCACGGGTGAACCTCCTGTTCTGAGTATCTCCCTTGGAATCAAAAGTCCGTTTGCGCTTATTCCCACGAGAGTTGTCCCCAACTTCAACCATGTTGGCCATGGAAATCATTCCAAATGATTTCTTGTCAACTTTTTGGTTGTCTTGCTCGATGCACAGCCTCCTGATAAGATCCTCGAGACTCATCATCTTTCGATTGTGCTTTAGGTAGCTCTTGAAGTCCTTCTAAGATGGTGGTAATTGTTCAATCATCATCGCAACTTGGAGAGCATCATTTAGCCCCATACCTTCAGCAGCAATTTCATGATATATCAGCTGCAGCTCTTCGCATTGCAACAACGCTCTTTCCATCTACCATTCGATAGTCAAGGAATCGACCGGCTACAAATTTCTTTGCGCCTGCATTGTCAATTATTTTTACTTCATTTCTAACATAGTTACGACAGAGGTAGTCGGCGCTCAGCCCGATTTGACTATTACAACAGACTGAGGATCCTCTTTGTCCTCCTGGTTTCTACTCTTTAAGAAACATGGTCAAGTTCAAAGTGGTCAAGAAGAACATCATCTTCTGTTGCCAACGCTTAAAGTTGGAACCTTTGAACTTTTCCGGTTTCTCAAATTGAGAGAACAACATTGGGTTTCTCAGAACTGGCATAACGACCTCAGCGCCGCTAGCTTTCGTCATTGGAATCTCAGTATTCTCCGCATCTCAGTTTGGAATCTTGTCAACCATAAGCTAAAAACAGAATACAAACGATACAAGACAAACAATATCAAACTAGTTTTAAAACGAACAGTATAAATTTTTGATAGTGCCCAAACAGTGATTGTTTGACAATTCGACAATTATATTTTTTGAAAACTGATTATGGTCCAAAACAGATACTATAACAGATTTGAGTTTACAACTGTTGAACTTTTGTTCCTACAAGTTATCTGATAACAGAATTATAATCATATTACAATTATGTGCAAAAATAAAATCTGTAAACTTACAATAGTAGTATGTAACACTGTTCGAAAACTGCACAACTGGAAACTGGGACAAGACGAGGCCATATCAAGTTGTGTACCCATAAACTCAAATTTGCCCGCCTACAAGCTTCTCGCCTCCTGGACAAGAGAGTTCCAAGGTACAACGCCCAATCGCCTTGTTCGGAATGAAGCAAAAATCCGAGCAGACTCACTTGCACAACAGTAGTGTATAGTACTCTCAAATGTATGAATGTATGAGTGAGTGAACAATTTTTGGATTTTTGAAAACAAAGGGCTGAAGCAGCTTATATAGCTGAGCAGCAGACCTCTCCAAAGGTATCAGAAATGAAGTGTAATGTTTAGTAGGGTCGATGAAAAGTCTCAACACTTACCATCATATTATTATGGATTTAAGTCTCACACTTAAATCTGACATCCATTCTGCAAGTAAGTGAAAAGTTTCAAACTTAATACTCAGCAGAATATGAAAAGTCAGGTAGATGAAAGTCATTTCAGAAATCCATGTAGTAAAAAGATAGGTCTGCCTTCGCGGCAACGACACGCGCCACACGGTGAGTCTAGTCGAGACGAGACGAGCAGAGCGAAGCAGACGGACGAACGACGCTAGGAACACCCATCTTTTCTACTTAACTACACTCTATTGATTTGTATCTCATTATAAACAAACCATAAGTGTCTCAATTTTTCAATGTGGGATTTTTTTAGCCTAATTTACGATTCATAATTAACTTATCATAATTTTGTTCTCATTAACAAAATTAATAATAATTATTGGGCTTTTATCAATTAAATCCAATTATAATTATTAATCCCAACATAACCATTATTGTCGAGCACTTATATCTATCATCTCAACATCCCCCCACAAGCTCAAAATATATTGATCACGTTAAGCTTGTATAGTAAAAACGGATGTTGTTGTGAAGATAGTGCTTTTGTAAACAAGTCTGCTGGTTGTTTGGTTGTGGAGATATGCAATGTAGTAATGCTTCCATTATTAATCTTTTCACGAACAAGATGACAATCGATGTCTATATATTTCGTAAGCTCATGATACATGTGATTGGCAGCAATACGCAATGTTGCTTGTTTATCACAATAAAGAGCAGCAGGTGTACCAATATTTAAACCCATGTCCTGAAACAACCCTCGAATCCAAAGCTTAACATGTGGTAGAGGCCGTCGGTCTCTGTTCTGCTTCAGCTGAAGAATGAGGCAAGGTGTTCTGTTTCTTTAACTTCCATGATATAGATGATGAACCAAGTTGTATAACATATCATGCAACTGATTTCCTACTAATGGGACATGATGCCCAATCGGAGTCACAAAACACGGATAAGATGAAATCATTCTGTGATGAAAGAATAAACTCAAACCAGGTGTTTTCTTGAGATATGCAAGAATTCTCATGGCAGTATCCATGTGAGATTGTTTGGGCGTATACATTAATTGGCTAAGTTGTTGGACCACGTAACAAATGTTAGGTCTTGTGAATCTAAGGTAGATTAGTCGCCCAATAAGCCTCTGAAAGACAGTAGCATCCCACAGTACTGCATTTGTAACAGAATATTGTTTGATCTTTGTAGTACTTTGATCAACCTCAAGATATGTGAGCTTCAAATGTTGCTCCACCGGAGTGTCAAATGGTTTGTGATCGCGATTTATTTAAACAGTAAATTCTAGTGTACCACGATTATACTGCAGGGGCACGGTTGTCAAGTTTTAGTATAGTATTTTGAAGAACATGTCGTTGAACCCACATGGACTAACTGTAAGTACCAAATAAGATGCTTTAAACTATTTTTAACCTACGAATATGCATTTGATAAAATATTAATTAATTAAACTAATATTAATGATCCAACCAAGTAAACCAAATATGACGAGAAAAATCCACTAGAAAAGATTATCAAGACGTTGGTTCATCAATGTAAATGCCCTATGACCCTCAATTGAATATCCATATATCTCGAAGGTGACGAGTTTTCCTAAATTATCTAATATATTATCTCGAGCTATATTAAAGCTTAATATAAAATTGCAGTAATTCACTCTCTTGTACCACACCTTTAATATTGCATATGGCGCTATGAAAACTACTAGCTTTCGATTTCTATATATCTATGGTTATCACACGTGTATTTGATCTCATCTCCCGATCTCAATCTGAAATCCACTTCACAATTTACTAGTTCGTATCACAATATCATCTCTTGATCTCAATCATGATAGCTAAAATCAATTCAAAGGTAGCTACTCCCTTGAAAGCATAAATAAGATAAACCATGCACATATGATATAGGAATTCAATCAAAGTTTAATAGAAAAGTCATAGGATCAAACCAATGGATCCCTCGTCTTGATAAATAACTTTAGTTCCTCATAATAAAGCTAAACAAAGCAAAACTAAGAATTGAAGACAAATATGATGTAATATCTGATATTTTCATCCATTGTATTTATAGAGGAGGGGAAAATAGGTAGTGCCCTTGTTGGAATCAAACTCTAGAAGGAAATATTTTTCAGCTTTTCTGCCACAGGAAGATCGATTTCTTCATGAATGGAAATCGATTTCCTGTTCCTCCAATTTTTTCCTTCAGCTCTCTGCCATAGGAAATCGAATTCTTATGCATGGAAATCTATTTCCTTTATCTTTTTCATTCAAACTCGAGATTTCTCACCCCTTACCAGTGGTTTGGCTTGTTAACTCTTTTTTCACCTTTTAGTCAATATTTGGGTTCTGTTGATAAATTCTGTCACTTTACTTGGATCCCTGAGACATGCAAATTAATAAAAAAAACGTCATATCGTTCAAGAATCATTGTAAAACGTAACAAGAAAATAGAATATAAGTGCTAAATATGACACTTATCAACTCCCCCAAACTTATCACTTGATCGTCCTCGATTAAGCATTAAAATCACAATGTATAGTTCATTCTCGATACTTGAAACAAATGAGCTCGTGACTAGAATTATCCTTAGAAATCTCACATATTGTGATACCCGGGGATTAATGGTGTTAATCCCGGTGTGGTAATAATCCTTAATGGATTTTATTTGTGACAATTATGAATTGATTGCAGTTTCGAGACTCTCGGGGATTTTTAAATCCAACATTTGGAGTCGTTGGATCCAAGGGATGAGATTGCATTCTCATCGTGGTGATAACCTTGGAATTTGGTTTTTAGTGGAATCCGGGGTCCGGAGTACTTTGTACTGGGGCTGGTGATGGAATTTGAGTTGGAGAGTTAATTATTGAAAACAGATGATTTTTAATGAATCATGATGTATTTGTGGAGGAGTCGGTATTTTGGAGCTTTGGAGCTATATATACCAAATAGACTCGGTATTCCGTCATTATACGGAATCATTTCCTCTCCTCTCCCTCACGCCTCCTTCCCCTCACCCCAAACCCTTCCCCTCTTCTTCTCTTGGCACAAATCGACGGGGGCTCATCTTGGGAGCTCGATTTCTTGAAGAAAGGTTGGTAATCTTCTTCTCCTCACCTTTAGCTTCGATTGGATTATGGTTTTCTGCTATATGGTTGAGTTTTGGGTTGGTTTTTAGTTTTGGGGATTTTGGGTTAAAAATCTAAAGTGTTGATTTTGGTGTTTTTTATTGAGTTTAAATGGTGTATTGGGGGTGTTGAGGAAGTTAGGGATGTGGTTTTGAGTTTGGGTGTCAAAAACACCATGGAAGCTCGAATTTTTCGGAAAATCGTAGGTGGCGATCGATCGCCGAGGAGGGGCGATCGATCGCGACGAGCAGCTGCTGAAATTGATGAAGATGAACAGTGCAGGCGATCGATCGCGTGGTTAGGCGATCGATCACGAGCAGGTTGAAGATCGATCGCGAGGGGTAGCGATCGATCGCGAGTAGGCAATTTTGGCCACTGGTTGGTGGCGATAGATCGCGATGTTTTAAGCGATCGATCGCCGGTTGCAGGATTTTATTTTTTTGGAATTTTGGAAAATGTCGGGATTTTGGAATCGAGGTTTAAATGGCCCGTTTCCGGGGCGATGTCTACATTCCAATGGGAATGCTACACCTTTAAAATGGATTGATTGGAGCCAAAATTTAATAAAACGGAATTCTCGGTTAGGTTTTTGGCTATCTTTTAAACATGAAAAATGGAATATTTTGGGTATTATGCATGCTTAGCCGGGGGGCTTTTATTTTGGTAATCGTCATGGATAGACGATATGTTTGGAAGTTGTGAACGTGCTTGGGCACGTGATTGCATGTCTATGTTTAATTGAGAGTTATTTGCATGTTAGCACTTAACTCATCGGGTCGTGGGACTCAGGCAAGGTTGGACTCAAACTACGGAATCATAAGGTACGTATGATGTACAAGCATAGCCCTTTAATTATAATTGCAATTGTGAGTGCATGGTACGCTATATTGCAATGAATGTATATTGAATTGCATGGTTTATGGTAATCACTATGAATGGACATATATACATTGTGAATTATATGGTGCCGCTTTTGAGTGAGCAATGATTGGATGTTGTCGCCTTTGAGCGAACATCAGTTATGACGCAACTGCTGTTGAGCATGCATGAGAATGAAATGCCGCTATTGTAGAGCGAGCAATGGGATAGAACTATGGAACCATAAATGAGATAAATGGGATAATTGTAATCATTGTTTAATGATTTGATATTATGGTTATGATATTGGTATATAGCATATGGATTCGTTAATCAATGTAATGATTAACTGGCATTTGGGAATTTGATGATTTCAGTTGTTTTGAGAACATGGACAATACAGAGAATCCCGGATGAGGATGATACCATCCAGGGAGTATATTTTGTATTTCATAGCATTTACATTGTTGTAAATTATGAATTGTATTATTATGATTGTTGGATTTGGGATATTGGTATGCTCACCCCGTGGGGGGGGGCTGTCTCTGTTGGGACAGGTTATTAGGTACATCAATGGCTGGGAGTTGAGCTCGAGCTGTGGATTTGAGGTGATTCCAGGATCGAGGTACCAGCGACGGTATTGAGTAGGATACTTTATACACTAGATACACGCATACTTATTCGATGCTCGCATGTGAGCAGTGTTATGTGTATATGAGTTGTATAAAGAAGGCAAGGGCCTTTCTCTTTTCATTTATGTGTTGCATGCAATTATTTATTGAATTGCTAAATGAACTGAGAACATGTTAGTATATTATAATGGTGCATGATATGTATGTTGACTCG
Organism: Haberlea rhodopensis; assembly: GCA_907163345.1. Lineage (NCBI taxonomy): Eukaryota > Viridiplantae > Streptophyta > Magnoliopsida > Lamiales > Gesneriaceae > Haberlea > Haberlea rhodopensis. The sequence continues at coordinate 2,888,413 of CAJQUN010000013.1, forward strand.
GGTAGGGGAACTAGATATTATATGGAATAATGTAAAGGAATTTTGTTATTGGCATGATTTGATATGGTGACAAGTATATTTCCCCTACGTGTATGATTACATGCACTAAATGCTTGGATTAATCACTAATAATGGGTTAAGGGCACGAGGGTCCTTACATGTATACACATTCAAAAGTTGAACAAGACGTGTTTTCTCATAAATCAAGCAACACATCTCAAAATTGGAACGTGTGTGTGTGTAAAGCCTCGATACACTAATGTAAAGCCTTGATACCATAATTGCTTTGAATATGTTTTGGAGTTCAATTAAAAGATCGGAGTAATAAGGTCCTTGTTAATAGTCTTGAGCATTAGAAGAGTTATCAAAATACATAACCAAAATTATTACATTCCCAAAAATTGAAGATAACGACTAGTAATTTCATACTACTATTAGTTCAATATTCAATCCTCAAAAGTTCCTGTAGTTCTGTTATAATGGTAGTTCTACTCCTCATACTGCTCACCACATCAACCCTTGTCTTAGGATTTCCTTGCCAAAAGTCCCTACAGGAAACAACCCACAACACATGAGCACGAATACACCATTCATTATTACTAACAATCACATATTAATATGCATAATACGATAATACATAATACTCCCTGAGCACGAATACATCATTCATTATTACTAACAACACATATCAATATGCACAATATAATAATACATAATACTCCACGTATTCAGTGCATTAATTATTCTTTCCTTCGTCGTTCCTGTTTCATAACTCATAGTTAAATCCATTAGAAGATAAGTCAACTTTACTATTCAATCGTCATGACATTATCATCAAATCATAGCGAATAAAATATTGCACAACTAGTTATATAAGAGACATTTGTAATACCCCTCGCTTCGTGAAACATCGTCAAGTATTCTATCCCATAATACCCCTCACTTCGTGAACATCGACAAGTATCTATCCCATAATACCCACCGCTTCGTGTAACAGCAGCAAATATTCTTATTTCTCATTTCGATATATAGTCACACTTTAACACTTCATATAGATATGTTTGTTCAAACATCCCAATGCCCTTTCATATATTTTATCATCGATGCTCGTACGTCTTTACGTACCTGGTTCCACCATATGTGTGATAACTCAAAACTATCTTGTTCGGATGCTTGAAAAGGCTCTCCTTTAACTTTCCACAACAAGTTCTTTAAGGTAGAACAAGAGCTCACAAGCTCCAGAAGATTTGAAAAGGAAAGGGGAATGGATGAGAGATGGGGAAGGTTTAGGGATTTAGTAGGTTAATTGTGGTGTTATTTGTGAATTTGGGGTTAATTATTTCATTTATAAGCCAACCACAATTAACCCAACATTCCCAACATGCATTTTAATTTATAATTCATACTATCACATTACATGTTCTAACATCAATATACTCAATGTAACTCACATCATTTCGACATCCCAGCACCATAATTTCTACAAATTCAGTGTTCACGGGTCATAACCGGTTCATCACAAAACATAGTCACACAATGTCCAGTAATTGTTTCGTAATTACTCAAATCAAGTTAATCAAGTACGAAATTAGTTTCGAGTATCACATTTCTCCCCTACCAATTAAATTTCGAACTCGAAATTGCATGGATACTCACCTTTATCATCAACGTAAAAATATAAATTTCACATACCAGAAAATAGTTCTGGATAATGCTGCACCATATGTCGCACTGTCTCTCACGTGGCCTCCTCGACACCCCTACGATCCCACTGAATTTTGGCCATTGGTATAACTTTATTTCTAAGTTTGCCCGATCTAGAATTCTAATCGGTCGTTCAACATACGTCACATCAGAATCTAACTGTATTTCTGACGGCTGTAAAACATGAGATGGATCCAGTTCGTACTTTCTCAATATTGACACATGAAAAACATCGTGAATACCAGATAACAATGGTGGCAAATCCATACGGTAAGCCAAGGTGCCTATACACTGTAAGATCTCATAGGCCCAACATATCTTGGTGCCAATTTCCCTCACATCTCAAATCGTACAACACCCCTGAAGGGTGATATATTCAAACATACTTTATCCGCATTTGAAATTCTAACGGCTGTCGCCGTTTATTAGCATAAGCAGCATGTCTGTCTTGAGCTGCTTTCATTTTCAATCATATTACTTTTACCTTTTCTTCCATTTACTGGATTAATTTTGGTCCTCCAACCGACAAACGCTCTACATAATCCCAGCATAATGGAGATCTACAACGTCAACCGTATAAGACCTCAAATGGAGCCATCTAAATGCCTGCCTGATAGCTGTTGTTATACGAAAACTCCACTAAGGCTACTGAATCTTGCCACCTAGTGTCAAACTCCAACACAGAAGCTCTTAACATATCTTCGAGCATCTGTATGGTATGCCCTGTCTGACCATTTGTCTGGGGATGGTATGATGTACTCAACCTTACCTCTATTGTCATAGCTGATTGTAAACCTTCCCAGAAGTGAGAAGTAAATCTCGGATCTCGATCAGACATGATGGAAACCGGAATCCCATGCAATCTCACTATATCTCGAATATATAGCTGGGCCATCCTAAAGTATGTGACCTTTGGTGGGCACATGGTAGTGTCTGGGTCATTAGTTGACGAGACCATTATGCCGAGCAAGTTGCTCGAAGAATTATTGGGTGCACCGTACAAGGATTGTACCGTAGCATATATATATTTTTTTTTTGGAGTATATTGTTCGAGTAATGATACCCTTGGGTATACTCGCTGGTTTGGCTTAGGCCAAGTGATTGGTGGTAAGAGTAATCATTGAGGAAACTACTCGCTTGTTGTTGTGATCTGCGGTAGGCGTGGTCGCACCCACCCTGAGGGTGTGGGATAAGTCCTAATGGATTAGGATTGTTTCGTGGTTGAGCAAGGACACCGGGATGTCCATTATGCTTGGTGTTTCAGAGATATGTGGGTGATGACCCACTCCTCTAAATGGATGATACGGTATGGTATACCGGGTGGAACGTGTGAGACGTTGGTAGGCTTGATATGAGCCTTTGGAGGCAGCGCTCGTTAGCCAGATATAGTGGCAATGTTATACAGTGCTTTTGAATTGCCATTATACTGCTCGTGTGAATCGAGTTCAGTAATGAGGACTTTTAGTAGACTCTTGGAGTCTCTTTGTGGCATGATAATTGAGGCAGAGAATACCTCACGGAGACGTTTATACGTCAAATGTTTTAAGAGGCTTGTTTTGGGACAACTCGATTTTGTTGGAATACCAACGTGAGCGTCGACAAGTCGTTGTGAGCTCTGGTTGAACATCTTTGCATATGGTATGCGACGAAAGTCACAATTGATTGTGTGGTATAGTTAGTGGAGTGACACTACTATATTGACTTTATCTCTTGGAGAGATTTGGGTTGTACTATCTTGAAGGCAGCTAGTTTTGGTTGAGAGTTGATCGTGAGTCAACCAGGGTAAGCCCTACTAGTGATGGACTAGGTAATGGCTTCGTACTTCCAGTGAGACGTTCGAGAAGACGTCTCTGGGGTGATACTCGAGTGTGGAGTACTATGGCAATAGTACAGGGCATCGTTGTTTGAGTATACATGGCGTATACGAGTTTCGATTTGATGATAGTGGCTTCGATGCACTATTCTGAACCAATTGCTTATTTTGGTTCCGAGATATATGTTGGTATGTGATAGGGTTGAATATTACGCGTTTTTATGCTTTGATATGTATATGTTTTCGTGTTGATTCTTGAGTTATTTTACGTTTTATGGTATATATTTCTATATTTCAGGAATCAATGTTGAAATTCATAAAAGGGGAAGAAATCAAGCTAAAATGATGAATAAAGTTGAAGAAAAGAGGAAGAAACCAGAATCCAAGACACATGTTGCTCCTTTCTCCTCAAATTACTATATGTTCGAGCCATGTTTTGGAAATGTGGTCCATATAAAAGTTGTAGAACTTTCTCTTATCTTCGCGTGGACAGCTGATTCATCAAATTCGGAGTTTGTATGAGAAAGTTACGGCCAAAATACAAAACTCGCCAGAAGCTGAAAAAGGCGAAGAAACTTACTGTGATTTCCGATCGATCGAGCAGAATTTCCGATCGATCGAGACGGGCAGAAAAAGCCACGAAAATCTTACTGGAAGGCTCGATCGATCGGCTCTTCTTTCGGATCGATCGGGACGAGCAATTTTCATTAAAATACCTTCCTTGTAGAGTTTGGATGCAAGAGGAAAGTCCATAATTCTTTCCCCTATATATTATACACCATAATTTCAACCCAAATCATACTTTAAAACCCTAGGAATAGCCTCCACACCTCCATACACCCATTCACCATCCAAATCTCAGCCCCCCTTTCCTTCAATTCCATCATACCTCCATCACTCTCCACTAACACCATCTCACGCCTCCTTCCATATAATTCACGTCCATCACCCCTTTCCTTCACTTCATATCCAACCTCCATCCTTCTACCATTCAACCTTCATCCACCATCACCACTTCATCCTAGGAATTGGAACAAGCCAACAAGATAATCGAAGAGCACGATCGAGAAAGAAGCGAGGAAGGATCAAGAATCAACGAACGGAGTCGACTTGGGAGTTTGCTTTTACTTTTCGATTATTTGTTTTGATTTATTATTGGATTTTATGTGTTTTGGATGATTGAGAAATATCTTAAACATTGTTTTCCTTTAATATTATTGATTCATTGATTTCATACATCTTCTATGAGCATGTGTTATTGTTTTTAATGCTTTTGAAGGATTGATCACCTTTGAATGATATTTTATTATAATTGAGATCGAGAGATGAAATTATAATACGATATAGTAATTCATGCCGTGTGTTAAAGATTGAGATCGAGAGATAAAATCACACACGAGTGATAGCTTTGGGTTGTTTAATCTAAAAGTTAGTGGTTTTCATAAAGCGCATTCAACATTAAATTGTTAATTACGTGAACGAGAGTTACTAGTTGCAATTTGATGTTAGACTTAATATAGCTCGAGAGAGTATATTGAATAAATTCGGAAAACCCGTCACCTTAGAGATGTATGAAGAAAAGAATTGTAAGAGTTGGGTTAGGTGAATAATTGTCTTGATACTTTCTTGTGGATTTTTCTCGTGATCGTTGACTATTTTGGTTGGATTATAGTAGCTTAATTTAGTTTAGTTTAATTATTAATTGATTATCGTAGGTTAAATATAGTTAAAAGAAATCTTATGTGGTACTTGCTTGTTAGTCCTTGTGGGTTCGACAATCCGTATCTTCCTATCTATACTAAAACTTGACACCGTGCACTTGCGGTCTAAAATCGCTAGATTGGAATTAATTGTTTAAAATAAAAGCGATCAAGTTTTTGGCGCCGTTGCCGGGGACTAACTTTAGTAATATCATACGAGAAGCTTTGACTGTAATTTAACCATTTTTTTCTTCTTTGTATATATTTATAAAAAAAAACTATATTTAATTGTTTTATTTGTTTCCTTGCGAGGTACTTGTGATGCTTCATCAACAAGTCTTCACAAGATTTGCCCAACAATATTCAGAGCCGTTTTATGCAGCGTGGGGAAGATTCAATGAATTGGCAGACACATTCCGGTATCACAACTTTTTGAACTATACTCTCTTGCAATATTTCTTCAACGGGTTGGATGCACAGACACGAGAATGGGTATTGAGCGGAGCACTGGTGACTGGGAGTCCCCTGGTTGATAGAGATGAGGACAGTGTGGTGCACCTGTTCAATGATATGGCGGACTTCGATCTTCACTGGCATTGTGATCCTTCACTACAAGGTTGGAGTCACCAATACCCACCGGAGCCTCACTACCCTATTGATACGCCACAACCATTTGAACATCGCGAAGAGAGGAGAGATAGTTCTGCAGATATCACAACTCAGTTAGAGGATACCTTAGTAAGATTCTTGGCATCAACCGAGAACAGTTTGGAGTGCCAAACCAACTCAATGCGTCACCTGGAGCAGCAAATGGCAGTCCTCATCGAAACAATTTCAATTAGTTGCCAAGAGGAAGAGATGAGGGCTACAAATCAAGAGGCGACGAATCAAGTTTGGTTATATGATGACGATCACTCAACCAACCAAGTTTGGGGGAGTGATCCTCCTAGTGTGGAAGAGTCGAGGGAACTTGAGCCTCTTCAAGAGATTGAGCTCACTTCAGAGATGTTATCCGAGGAGTTCCCATGTGAAGATGAGTCGAATGTGATGTTGGAGAAGGAAGAGACGTTCGAAGATTCTGATTTAAGTCCATCGATGGAGACATGTTCTATGCCATATGTGGATCCGTATTTTCCATCGATGCCAACTTCACCGCACTACATCCTGAAAGAGATAAAGCCGAGTCAAGAATCATTCTCCCATTCCTACCACTTCAAGATGAATGTTGTTGGAGCGACGAGCGTACACTGCTACAATCTTGCCAATCTTGAGGGCATGCTGAATGAAGACCCATTAGTGGTATCATACGATACTAACTATGGGCGGCAGCCGCTCTTTGATGGTTGCTTCTGATGGTCAAGCCGACGACTAAAAATCAGCGCCTCTTGGGAGGCAACCCAAGAGAATCCTTTTGTTATTTAGTTTTATTTTACTTTTTTAGTTTTTGCATTTTAGTTTTGTTTATCTCTCAAGTCGACTATTTTACCATATGCATTCTTCTCTTGCTAGGTACTTGGTTGGAGCGATGAACCCCTACAACAGTGGAGCTTTCAAAAGCAAATCTTCCTCAACCCTCACGCAAGCTTCTATATCAGGGAAGTTCACTGTTTCCCTTTTGATTCTTTTAAACATTGAGGGCAATGTTTGATTTAAGTTTGGGTGAGTAGTAGCTTGCATGTTTTACTTGTTTTAACCACATGTTGTGTGCTTAAATGACACTTGAATCGTCCGATTATTATGAGCTAAAATTTTTTTTTTATGAGTTCAAACTTGAGAAAAGAATGAATTATAGTATTGACTATTCAATGAGGATTTTGATCTCACTATGCATATGAACTTGATTTGTGATTGGACTTGTACATGAATATCCTAATTTGAGTTAGCATGTCAAGAATGAGGAATATATTGAGCACATTGAGTCAAGATCTTGTGGACTGCATGTTGAATAGTGATAATTGTTGTGAACTTGATGATTTGTCTTGAGCATCTTAGAGTTATCCTAGAACTTATTTGATGATGACACTTTGAGGCGAAATTTTATAGTTACAAACTTGACTTGGAAATGATCTAGGCGATCTTTGAAACGTTTGAGCCTTTCAAGCTTACCATGATTCATATCAATCCCTAGTGTCCCATTTGAGTTTTATTGAAAAAAGAATGGTATATGCAATGCATATAATTAGACCCCATTCGACATTCTTGGCAAACTCATTATACTTACCCTTGAGCCTAAATGAAAAAAGTTATCCTTACCCTAAGGGAGTATAATGAATATCATTCGATGCACGTAAATTGTTATATCTTGATGAGCTTATTGAAAAATATTGATGAATGAGAAAAGAAAAAGATAGACAAAAAGCCTTGAGAAAAAGATTGACTAAATAAGACCCAAAGTGGCCAAGGCTATAAAAGAAAAAGAAGAGAAGCTCGATGTGTGCGAAAAAAAAAAAATTTGAATTGTAATAGATTATACTCTCTTCTTTGCGCTTATCCTATCTTTTCTTTGAAGCCAACACCAAAGGCCTTACATTACAAGCTTAAAAAGTCCTTTTGATCCAAGTCTAGGGAGTACTATCATTAGTGGAGAAGTTGTTTGAAAATAGGCCTATGGGATGCTTGATGATAATCTTGACTTTGAGTTGATTAACATGATTTGATCTTGAATATGTGCATGAAACTTTGAGATTGACTATATCACACACACACGTTCCGATTTTGAGATATGTTGCTTGAATTAGGAGAAAACATGTCTTGTCAACTTTTGTATATGTGCATGAGATTTCTGAGAATAAAATAAGTCATGAAATAATTGTTTCAAGTATCAAGAATGAACTCTACCTTGTGATTTTAATGCTTAATCGAGGACGATTAAGTGATAAGTTTGGGGGAGTTGATAGGGTTGAATATTACGCGTTTTTATGCTTTGATATGTATATGTTTTCGTGTTGATTCTTGAGTTATTTTACGTTTTATGGTATATATTTCTATATTTCAGGAATCAATGTTGAAATTCATAAAAGGGGAAGAAATCAAGCTAAAATGATGAAAAAATGAATAAAGTTGAAGAAAAGAGGAAGAAACCAGAATCCAAGACACATGTTGCTCCTTTCTCCTCAAATTACTATATGTTCGAGCCATGTTTTGGAAATGTGGTCCATATAAAAGTTGTAGAACTTTCTCTTATCTTCGCGTGGACAGCTGATTCATCAAATTCGGAGTTTGTATGAGAAAGTTACGGCCAAAATACAAAACTCGCCAGAAGCTGAAAAAGGCGAAGAAACTTACTGTGATTTCCGATCGATCGAGCAGAATTTCCGATCGATCGAGACGGGCAGAAAAAGCCACGAAAATCTTACTGGAAGGCTCGATCGATCGGCTCTTCTTTCGGATCGATCGGGACGAGCAATTTTCATTAAAATACCTTCCTTGTAGAGTTTGGATGCAAGAGGAAAGTCCATAATTCTTTCCCCTATATATTATACACCATAATTTCAACCCAAATCATACTTTAAAACCCTAGGAATAGCCTCCACACCTCCATACACCCATTCACCATCCAAATCTCAGCCCCCCTTTCCTTCAATTCCATCATACCTCCATCACTCTCCACTAACACCATCTCACGCCTCCTTCCATATAATTCACGTCCATCACCCCTTTCCTTCACTTCATATCCAACCTCCATCCTTCTACCATTCAACCTTCATCCACCATCACCACTTCATCCTAGGAATTGGAACAAGCCAACAAGATAATCGAAGAGCACGATCGAGAAAGAAGCGAGGAAGGATCAAGAATCAACGAACGGAGTCGACTTGGGAGTTTGCTTTTACTTTTCGATTATTTGTTTTGATTTATTATTGGATTTTATGTGTTTTGGATGATTGAGAAATATCTTAAACATTGTTTTCCTTTAATATTATTGATTCATTGATTTCATACATCTTCTATGAGCATGTGTTATTGTTTTTAATGCTTTTGAAGGATTGATCACCTTTGAATGATATTTTATTATAATTGAGATCGAGAGATGAAATTATAATACGATATAGTAATTCATGCCGTGTGTTAAAGATTGAGATCGAGAGATAAAATCACACACGAGTGATAGCTTTGGGTTGTTTAATCTAAAAGTTAGTGGTTTTCATAAAGCGCATTCAACATTAAATTGTTAATTACGTGAACGAGAGTTACTAGTTGCAATTTGATGTTAGACTTAATATAGCTCGAGAGAGTATATTGAATAAATTCGGAAAACCCGTCACCTTAGAGATGTATGAAGAAAAGAATTGTAAGAGTTGGGTTAGGTGAATAATTGTCTTGATACTTTCTTGTGGATTTTTCTCGTGATCGTTGACTATTTTGGTTGGATTATAGTAGCTTAATTTAGTTTAGTTTAATTATTAATTGATTATCGTAGGTTAAATATAGTTAAAAGAAATCTTATGTGGTACTTGCTTGTTAGTCCTTGTGGGTTCGACAATCCGTATCTTCCTATCTATACTAAAACTTGACACCGTGCACTTGCGGTCTAAAATCGCTAGATTGGAATTAATTGTTTAAAATAAAAGCGATCAGTATGTATATCCAGTTTTCCGGACGGTGGTTCGAGGTTAGAGAGTCATGGATTCATGACACTATCCCTTTTGGGAAATGCGGTATTGTTATACCTGCCGGTCGAATCTTTTGGGAGATTCATTGCTTTGGTTGTGTGGTGTTGATGTTGAAATCACACCCTTTGGCTTTGGTCTGTTGACCACTATTCTCCGTGGAGTGAGAATAATCGAGGCTTGGCAGTAAGTTTTGGGACTTTGGGTATGTTTGGAAATACCCGAGCCTATTGCTTTGAGTGTGCCTGTTGTGTTGGTGCTTGGACATGTATACCCGTGTGTGTATACGAATGTCAACTCTATTTCGTTCCTCGTTGAACGTTGGTTTAGTGTACTTGGTTTGATGAATCTCCGGTGGGAGATTGTGGCAATTTGAGATTGGTAATCTCCATAGCACGATGTATTCTGAGGAATAATCGTGAGGTCCGTTTGACTTCCCCTGAGGAGGGATTGTCGTGTCTTGGAACCTTAGTAGTTCTTGTTGGATAATTACATAGCCTTCCTGTTTTAGGATTGTTGAATCCCAGGATAAATGAGGGATGGCCAAGATTCAGATTTGTTTAGTGTCACAGTCGACACGTGTTTGGAAATGCAATTGTTTGTCTTGCATGTCCTTTGTGGAACTTGAGACTTTGTGGAGTCTCGATAGTGTGTTTTGGACCAAGATGGGACTTCTTGGAACACATGGTTGTAGACATCTGTAGTGATGTGTTTGTGTGGATTAGTGACCGTGGTTTACCCGATCCGGATTGCAAGTGGTGCAACTACTCCTTTGGAGGAGATGGACCGGGAAGCGAAACCGGATTTTCTGTGAGTATACTGTTGTATACTAATGGTCCACATCATAACGATATGTGTTAAGCATCGTGGACGATTGGTGGATATCATGGAGAGATATCTATGTTAGAACCAACGGTGTTTTGATCGATTTGCAGTCATGATGGACTGACTTCCGGGACGATTCACGTCGAGGTATGTTGTTATCTTACGGATTTATATTGGTTTTGGCTTTGCTCTATTGTAGAACTTGATGCGAGATTGGTGTTCTCGCAGTTAATGATTCGATTCTTTTGTGGTCCAGAATCGGGGTTATGACCTTACCTTGTTTGTGCAACCCTGGTGCTACGTAGGGTATGCCGGTGCAAATTTCGAGGATGAAATTTTATTAGTGGGGGATAATTGTGATGTCCGGGAATTATGGTGTTAATCCCGGTGTGGTATTAATCCTTGATGGATTTTACTTGTGGCAATTAGGAATTAATTGCGGTTTTGCGTCTCCCGAGGTTGTTTAATCGGGCATTTGGGATCGTTGGATCCAAAGGTTGAGATTGTATTCTCATTTCGGTGGAAAACCTATGAGTTGGGTTTTCGGTGGGACTTGGTGTCCCGGGTGCTTTTGTTGGGGCCTGTATGAGGATTTGATGTTGGAGAGAGAGTTTTTGAAAACAGATGATTTTTAATGAATCATGATGTATTTGTGGAGGTTTTGGTGTGTTGGGGTATTTTTGCTATATATACCCGTTGGACTCGGGATTCCGTCATTTGGAATCCATTTCTCTCCTCTCCTCCCCCCTCTCACGCCACCTTCACCCCAAACCCTTCCCCTTCCCTTTGGTTGAAGCAAAATCGATAGAACTCGATTATGGGGGCCGGATTTCTTGAAGAAAGATAGGTAATATTCTTCTCCTCTCTTTTGGCTTCAATTTGATTGTGGTTTTGTGTTGTGTGGTTGGGTTTTGGGTTGGTTATGGCATTTGGGGGTTTTGGGTTCAAATCCAAAATGTTGATTTCATTGTTTTCATGGAGTTTAATTGTTGTATTTGAGGCGTTGAGGTTGTATGGGGTGTTGGTTTGGAGTTGGGTGTGAAAAAAACACCATTAAAACTCGAGTTTTTCGGAAAAATCGCAGTCCGCGATCGATCCTGGCGAGGCACCGATCGATCGCGACATGCTACTGGAATTTGAAGAAGATGCACAGTATCGGCGATCGATCGCGAATAGTGGGCGATCGATCGCGAGGGTCTCAGCGATCGATCGCGAGATGTGGCGATCGATCGCGGATTGTTTTTTTTCGGGCAGTAGGCTTGCGCGATCGATCGCGCCTGATGGGCGATCGATCGTGGCACTGTTCACCTGCATGGATTTTCGAAAATGTTGGGATTTTGGAACCGAGGTCTAACGGGCCGACTTCCGGAGTGTTGTTCACATTCCAATGGGAATGTTAGGTTTTTAAAATGGGTTGATTTGGAGCCAAGTTTATTAAACGGAATTTTTGGTTGGGTTTTTGGCTATCTATTAAACATATAAAATGGAATATTTTGGGTATTATGCATGCTTAGCCGGGGGGGCTTTTATTTTGGTAATAGTCATGGATTGACGATATGTTTGGGAGTCTTGAACGTGCTTGGACACGTGGTTGCATGCTTATACTTGATTGTGAGTTGTTTATGTGTTTTAGCACATATCTCTCGAGGTAAGGAACTCAAGCAAGGTTTGGCTTGGACTACGAAATTCTAAGGTACGTATGACGTACGAGCATAGCCTTTTATATAATTGCAATTGTTGAGTGCTTGGTACACTGTATTGAAATGAATGTGTGTGGAAATGCATGACACGTGGTATTAACAATAAACGAAGATTGAGATGCAGGTTTATTGTACTTGCTTCAAATGTCTATATATGCATGGATAATTGCATGGTGCCGCTTTTGAGCGAGCAATGATTGGGATGTTGTCGTCTGTGAGCGAACATCGATTATGACGCCGCTACCATCGAGCATGCGTGGAAATGGAATGCCGATATTGTAGAGCGAGCAATGAATAGAGCTATGAAACCATAAGTGAGAAACATGTATTGTCTATAATCATTGTTTAATGATTTGATGTTATTGATTATGACATTGGTATATGGCTCATAGAATTGTTAATCAATGTAATGATTAACTGGCATTTGGGAATTTGATGGTTTCAGTGTTTGGAGAACAGGGACAGTACAGGGAACCCCGGATGAGGATGATGCCATCCAGGGAGTATATTTTGTATTTCATAGCATTTACATTGTTGTAAATTATGAATTGTATTGTTGTATTTATTGGATTGGGATATTGGTATGCTCACCCCGTGTGGGGGCTGTCTCTGTTGGGGCAGGTGGTACAGGTGTAGCAGCAGCTTTGGAGTTGAGCTTGGGCTGTTGATTGAAGTACTTCCAGGATTGAGGTACCAGAGCTGGATGAACAGGCGCTCAGATCCAGAGTCGAGATCGAGTTGCGCTTGAGAGGTGCTTCCAGGATCGGAACACCAGTAACGGTATCCAGCAGAGTGTTTATACATTAGATACACGCTTATTCATTTGGTGCTCTTATCTGAGTACATATTACGTGTATATGGAATGCATAAACGGGCTACGGCTCTTCTCTGTTCATTTATGGTTTGCACGCAATTAGATATAGAATTGCTAAATGAACTAAGAGCATGATAGTGTATTATGGGGGTGCATGTTATATGGATAATCATGGTTGGGGAATTCGAATATTATGTGGTTTAAATGCAAGAAATTTTCTGGATAGCATATGGTGTGGCACTTGCACATGTTTTCTTCCCTGATAGTATGATTATATGCACTAATGATATGGCTTAATACACTAATAACGGATTAAGGGCACGGGGGTCCTTACACTGACCAGAGAGCAGGCTCAAGCAGCCCCAGAGGAGGTGATCGCCGGTACGTGTCATTTATTTACGTACCCTGCTTTTATTTTGATAGATACAGGTGCCTCCCACTCTTTTGTATATGTTGGCTTTGTGGAGAGACACCATATGCGCACGTCTTCTTTACCCACGCCTCTCATGGTCTCGACACCCACTGGAAGAAATGTCGTTGCCGATCAGTTTATGGCAGATTGCCTCATTTATTTTGAGGGCAACGAGTTGAAGGCAGACTTGATTGTGTTGGGCATGTCAGACTTCGACTGCATCATGGGTATTGACATTCTGAACAGATATCAGGCAGTGGTAGATTGCCGGCAGAGAACAGTGAGGTTCAGATCTGATTTGGGAATTCAGTGGACTTTTTATGGCAACGGTTCTCGTGCGTAGATCCCGTTGATTTCGGCAATCAAGATGTCTCAGTTGTTGGAACGTGGTCACACGGGCTATCTCATCTATGCCGTGGACACGTCTGGGAAGAATAAAGAATTGAGAGTTGAGGATGTACCAGTCGTGGCAGAATTTGCTGATGTATTCCCAGAAGAGATCCCAGGATTTCCACCGGCTAGAGAAGTTGAGTTTGGGATCGAGTTGTTACCGGGGACATACGTTATCTCTCGTGCACCTTACAGGATGGCACCGGCAGAGTTGAGAGAGTTGAAGGAGCAGTTGCAGGAGCTCCTTGACAAGAAATATATACGCCCGAGCGTATCGCCATGGGGCGCACCGGTTCTCTTTGTGAAGAAGAAGGACGATTCGATGTGGTTGTGCATCGATTACCGGCAACTAAATAAAGCCACAGTGAAGAACAAGTATCCTCTCCCAAGGATTGATGACTTGTTTGATCAGTTACAGGGTACCAGGTTATATAGCAAGATTGATTTGAGATCCGGGTACCATCAGATTCGAGTCAGGGAGGAAGATGTGCAGAAGACAGCATTTCGGACTCGATATGGACATTATGAGTTCCTAGTGATGCCGTTCGGCGTGACGAATGCTCCAGCGGTCTTTATGAGTCTGATGAACAGAGTGTTTCAGCAGTACCTTGATCAGTTCGTCATCGTGTATCGACGACATTCTCATCTATTCCCGGAGCGAGGAAGAGCACGTGAAACACTTGAGGACAGTACTCCAGATTCTCAGAGACCACAAGTTGTATGCCAAGCTCAGCAAGTGTGAATTTTGGTTGAGCAGTGTAGTATTTCTGGGGCATGTCATATCTAGCAGCGGGATATCTGTGGATCCCAGGAAGATTGAAGCTGTGATGGAGTGGGCTGCCCCCACTTCTGTGCCTGAGATACGGAGCTTTCTTGGCTTGGCCGGTTATTATCGACGCTTTGTCGAGGGGTTTTCGAAGATCGCCAAGCCGTTGACTCAGTTGACCCAGAAGGGAGTACCATTCTTTTGGTCAGAAGCTTGTGAGGAGAGCTTCCAGGAGTTGAAGCACCGTTTGACGACGGCGCCAGTATTAGTGATTCCTACGGAAAACTCCAGATTTGTTTTGTATACCGATGCATCACTTCAGGGCCTTGGGTGTGTACTGATGCAAGATAAGCATGTGGTAGCTTATGCGTCGAGGCAGTTGAAGCCGCGTGAGACTAGATACCCAGTCCATGACTTGGAATTGGCGGCTATCATCTTCGCCGTGAAGATTTGGAGACATTATTTGTATGGTACTTCGTTTACCATTTACACGGATCACAAGAGCCTCAAATTTTTATTCACTCAGGCGGAGCTGAACATGAGGCAGAGAAGGTGGATGGACTTACTCAAGGACTACGATTGTGAGATTGAGTACCATCCTGGAAAAGCTAATTTGACAGCAGACGCTTTGAGCCGGAAAGTGAGGAGTACTGCTGAGGACGTCATCCAATTGTCGGCTATGATGACCTCCTATTGCCATCTAGGCTATGATTTTGACATAGATGCATCACCAGTGCATGTATCGACCTTGTTAGCTGAGCCAGATATCTATGAGAACATCAGGAGAGCTCAGAGGTCAGATGATGAGGTTCAGAGATGGTTATCTTTAGTACATCTAGGTCAGCCATCAAAGTTCAGAGTGGCTGAGGACGGATCTTTGAGATTGGGTAGCCGTTGGGTGGTTCCGAGTACGCCGGAGTTGCGTAGAGGGATCTTGGAGCGAGCTCATAGTAGCAGACTTAGCATCCACCCGGGCGGGAAGAAGATGTATAAAGATCTGCGTGGTCAGTTTTGGTGGAAAAGGATGAAGAGTGGTGTCGTCGCTTTTGTTAAGAGGTGCTTGATCTGCCAGCAGTTTAAGGCAGAGAGACAGAGACCTGGCGGCGAATTGAAGAGCTTAGAGATACCGAAGTGGAAGTGGGAACACATTTCCATGGACTTCGTGACTCACCTGCCGAGGAGTGCTTCGGGTTTTGATGCTATTTGGGTGATTGTGGATCGATTGACTAAGGTAGCTCATTTCATTCCCTATAGCATGACTTTCACCTTTTTGAGGATGGCGCAGTTGTATATTCGAGATGTGGTGAGATTGCATGGGATCCCCATTTCCATAGTGTCGGATCGAGATCCACGATTCACATCTCATTTTTGGGAGGGTCTTCAGTCAGCCTTGGGAACTGAAGTTAGATTGAGCACTGCTTATCATCCTCAGACGGATGGCCAGACCGAGCGTACTATCCAAACGCTCGAGGACATGTTGAGGGCTTGTGTATTGGAGTTCGATGTTTCTTGGCAAGATTCGGTGGCCTTGGTAGAGTTTTCTTATAATAACAGCTACCAGGCGAGCATTCAGATGGCTCCTTTTGAAGCTCTTTATGGCAGACGGTGTAGATCACCCTTGTGTTGGGATGACTTGGACCGCAAATCGGTCAGAGGACCGGAACTGATCCGAGAAATGGAAGAGAAGATAAAGATGATAAGGCAGAAAATGAATGCAGCCCAGGACAGACAGGCAGCTTATGCGAATAAACGGCGGAGACCGTTGGAATTTCAGTTGGGAGATAAGGTCTTTTTGAAGATCTCGCCTTTCAGAGGCGTTGTGCGATTTGGGATGCGCGGAAAATTGTCTCCGAGGTATGTTGGACCGTACGAGATTTTGTAGCGCATTGGCACCTTAGCTTACCGACTGGCTTTGCCACCTTCTTTATCTGGTATACATGATGTGTTTCATGTGTCTATGCTGCGGAAGTATGAGCCGGATCCGTCGCATGTATTACAGCCTTCCGAGGTTCAGTTAGAATACGATGTGTCTTATGTGGAACGGCCTGTTAGAATTCTGGATCGAGCGGACCGCAGACTTCGGAATAAAGTGATACCTATGATCAAGGTTCAGTGGGATCGCAGGGGTGTCGAGGAGGCTACGTGGGAGACGGAGCGGCATATGGTGCAGCACTACCCGGAACTATTCTCTGGTATGTGATTATGTTTAGTTTCTTTTTGGGGTAAGTGCATGTGATTTCGAGGACGAAATCTTATAAGTAGGGGAGTATTGTGATATCCCCGAAATAATTGATTGCAATTTGAGCATTAATTGTGTTTGTATGATTAATTATGGACTGGAATTAATTATCATATTGAAATGCTTAGTCACATGATAGAGTGACCCGGGAGAGCATTTCAGGGTGCATGTTGTGAATATTGGGAAAATTGTTGTTAGCGTGATTTATTTGCCATGGTTAGCAATTAATTGGAAATCATGCGTTTAATTGGTATTTTGGGGCATTTTGGATTAATGCTTTTAAAAATATCATGTTGGGGTGTTTTATACACCATAGTATTGTGGAATGCATTTTATTTTAAACACCCCACTTTATCACCCACTTTACCATTTTACTCTTTAATTCCCCAACATTCCCCCAACCCTAACCTCTTCCCTTATTTCGTTTTTGACCCCAAGGAGGAAGAGAAATCTTTGCTCAAACTCTTGTTGTGATGACCAAGGATTATAGATGGTAATCCCGGAGTGTTAATAACCACTAAAGTTGTTTTACGTGGCGAATTGGAGTTTAATCGCGGTGTTGGGCCTTCCGGGCTCGTCTATTTGGGTAGTTGGGATCGTTGGATCCCGAGGTTGAGATTGTATTCTCATTCCGGTGAAAAACCTATGAGTTGAGTTTTTAGTGTGACCCGGAATCTCGGGTGCTTTGTGTGGGCACCGGTAGGGGGTTTTGGAGTTAGAGAGAGAGTTTTGGAAAACAGATGATTTTAATGAATCATGATGTATTTGTGGGGCTATTAGTATTTCGGGATATTTTTGCTATAAATACCAGTTGAACCCGAGATTTTAATTATCGGAACCATTTTTCCCCACCTTCTTTTCTCTCCCCCGCGTACGCGATTTCCCATCACCTTCGACCCCCGCCGCTTCCAGGCGTGCGCCCGCCGCCGTCCGGCCGCCGTTCGGCGCGTCCAACCCGCCGCCGGCTTCGTCTCTTCCAGGCGCACCTCCCCGTACCAACAATTCGAAGTTTGGTCGCGATTTGAGCTCGGATTTCTGCAGAAAGCGCTAGGGTTCGAAACTGGAATTCTGTCCGATTTGGGGCTCGATTTTTGGTACGATTTTGGGGCTTTTTTTCAGGCGATTTTGGGGCGTTTTGTGCTTTGATTGGGGTCGAATATTTCTTGCTTTGAGGTTCAAAGAAATTCGTTGCCATTGGTTCGATTTTGGGTGTGCTATTTTTCGAAAAACCTTGCTGATTTTGGATAAATTATTATGCTTCACATGGTTCAGCTTTTGAGTCTCTTTGGTGATGCATTATGGTTCGAATTTAACGCTGATTGTATGGGGTTAGTGTTCGATTTTTGGGGGTTTTTGGCAAGGAGTGATGGTTCTTGCTATTGATATATTTAATTCATGTTTAGATGAATTATGGTGTTTAGTTTGGGTTCGATTTGTGTTGTGAAGGTTCGAAAATTTGTGGGGTGTTCTTGAGCAATTTTCGATAATGGTTAATTGTCGTGTGTTGACAATATTTTTTTAAGGGTTATGGGTGTGCTTGAGCATGGGTTGCATGTTCATAAATAATTGTGAATTATTTATCGTGTTAGCACATCATTCCTCGGGGCATGGAACTCGAGCAAGGTTTGGCTCGGACTTTGGAGATTTAAGGTACGTGCGACGTACGAGCATTACTTTATATGAGAGCATTTGTGAAATGCATAATGTATTTTGATTTCATCGATGGTTGTGCGTATGGTCATATTTATGTGTTGATATATATGGGGTACTGGGTCTATATGACTATTGTACGGCATTTGAGATGCCTGAGAATGATCGTGGAATCATGTATTCGTTATGAGACATGTGAGATGTCTAAGTATAATGGAGAATTTGTAAAATAAATGCTAGGCATTTGAGCTATCTGTGATTGGTAGCAAAGTTGAAAATCAGTATTAGATATCGAGATATCTATGTTTGTATGTATAATGAATTTGGAATCATTAATTATTGATACTTGAGAATCAGGCATGCTATGAGTTAAATCAATGTGTTGATTTACTGATTTATGAGATTTGATGAGTTTGATGATTGTGAGAACAGGGACAGTACACGGAATCCCGGATGAGGATGTTGCCATCCAGGGAGTATCATTTAAAATTCATTAGTATTTACTTTTGTTGTAAATTATGAATTTCATTATTGTGATTATGGGATTTTGTGTATTGGTATGCTCACCCCGTTGGGGGCTGTCTCTGTTGGGGCAGGTGAACAGGTACATCGATGGCTTTGGAGTTGAGCTCGAGCTGTTGATTGGATTTACTCCCAGGATCGTGATACCAGGGCTTGATGGAGCACGGTATCGTATAGAGTACCTATATACACCTGAGGGTTATATACATATTCATGATGCTCGCATGTGAGCACGATTATACTTGTATATGGATTGTATATAAAGGCATGAGCCTTTCTCTCTTTCATTTGATGTTGCATGCAATTAGAGGTAGAATTGCTAAATGATATGAGAGTCATTGGTGTATTATGTGGGTGTTGAAACCCACTTTTGTCGTCATATGTGTGGTGTCTTCCCTGGCTGGGAATTTACTTGGTATTGCTGCATTCTGATGAGTATTATGTTTTCCCTGGCCGGGAATTATGTTATGTGTTGTGCTTTTATTTCGGGATAGCTCTATTTATGGGGAGACTCTGCCCAAATTTTTATAAAAGTCCACAATGTAAAAAGTGGCACAAAGGGGATGGTAATGGGCGAACTTTATGAGTCTATTTGTTGTTAGGCTGATGATCTTTTAACATTGAGTGTTAATGGAAATTTTGTAATTGCCATGCAATGATAAAGTATCATCTGAGCTTCCCGATTGACTTTTTATTGAAAGCATGTGCCACACATAGTGGTTAATACACTAATCAAGGGTTAAGGGCTTGGGGTCCTTACATTTGTGGAGTGAATCTTGGTAAGATTTAAGGTCTAGGAAGGGTATATGTCCCTCCTTGTTGTTTTTGCAAAGATTTGTTTTGATTTGAGTTTGTTATTTGAGTTTGTGAAATGGGTTTGTTGTGGGTTGGTGTTGTTTTGGTTGAGGGTTGGATTTATGTTTGTTTTGAGGTGTATTTTGGAGGATTATGATGTTATTTTGTTGTGGGTTTGATGGTTTAAGTTTTGGTATGGGTTGGGAAGGTTTTGGGTGCATTAATGGTGAAAAATCGCGAGTCTGTGCGAGGCGATCGACCTCCTGAATAGAGGCGACCGATCGCCGATGGGCAGTACCAAAATCACAGAGTAGGCGATCGATCGCCTGAAATGAGGCGACCGATCGATGAGGGGCAGTGGCTAAATATGAGGTAGGCGATCGATCGCCATGTTTGGCGCAATCGATCGCCGCGAAGCAAAAATTGAGGCGATCGATCGCCTCAACGAAGCGATCGATCGCCAGCTGTGGAATTTTGAAAAATGAATTCTTTTGACGAATTTTTGGTATTCGACTATTATTTGGCTTCTAATATGGGGTTGTGTGATTGTGTAGAACCATCCTAGGTAGCAACGCAACCAAGGAAGTGAAGCCATATCAATTCCACTTTTGGAAAGGTACGTAGAAGACGTACGAGCACCCAACGGTACATGTATCTAATATACTCATTGTTTATGCATTGTGGATACGAGTATATGTGGAATTATGCATTGTGGATGCAAATACATGTTGAATTATGCATGATGATTGTATATGCATATGATGGTTATTGGTGCACATCCCATGAGTCGTGGTCATCCCTTGATGATTTTAATGCTTGCCGCTATTTGATTTATTGCCGCTAAATGTGAAGCGAGGTGTGGGAGCGCCGCATGTCACATTTGAGCGTGGTTATCATATAGGGCGAGGAAAGAATATTTGCCGCTCAGTGTGAAGCGAGGGGTGGGAGCGCCGCATGTCCATTGAAGCGAGGTTATTCTATGCCGCCTATATGTAAATAAGCGAGGGGCATTAAAATACATTGTGATGGACAGACTAGGGATTGGTGATTGGTATTTGGTTTTGACGAGATGGTATTATGTCATGACATGTCTAGACCATTAAATAATCTATTGATTATACTCATGAGTTATGGTACAGGGACAACCAAACTGGAAGCGTTTAAATGCATGGGAAAAACAGGAAGTGTTTTATTGTGATTTATGCATTTACGCATTATATTCATATTGTGTTGAATGTGAATGATATTATTGCTCATGTTTGGGGGTTGTCCTTGTAGGTACTTTTGGCATGATATAAAAGGGCTTAAGCGGGTTGAGGCGGTGAGCTTGTGGAGAACACTTTTGGTAGATGAAGGACAGGATTACTTTTGTATAGTGTCTACTCTAGGAGTAGTGTAAAGCTATAGTAAATACATTCATTTGATTGGGAATGTAACTAATCCATTTGATAGTCCTAATTTTTGGCATGTAATTCTTAAAGCTCATAGTCTCAACACGATCATTTTACTCTCATAATTTATGTTAGCTCTAATTATGCATTTAATCCGCACTTAAGGAATTAGGGTCCTTACACGCTAAGAAAGCAAATTTCGATCCGAGCACTCCAACTGCCAAAGATGATGGTGTTGTTATTGCTCAACTGGAAATGGATATTCATGCTCTTCACTTAGCTGTTCGATTTCAACGACAGAAGCTCAGCATATCCACTCCAGTACCCAGCCCGGATCATCCATCTGCGAGCAAGACTCTGGCAGAACCTTTCATAGAGATTGTTCCCTCTAGAGCAGCAGACCAGACAGCAGATCGAACAGCAGACCAGATAGCAGATCAAATAGCGGATCAGACAGCGGAGCAGCCAATGACTAATGCTCCGTCTGCTACAGAAGATGAACCCTTGAATGTTTTGTTGGACTCCCCAACAACGTCTATTCCTCTGGGATCATCAGTCTCCCATGTTCAACTCGGTCCAACCGCCGCACTTATAACAGTTCTCACCAGAGTTTGTCGATCCGGATCTGGTGGTGTCCAACGTTGTTGCAGTTTTACCGGTTGAGGAGCCTTCGAGACCTAGCACTCCTCCAGAATCATCTGCTGAAGATATGGCGTTCTTAGAAGATTTTTCTTCGGACTTGGTCACCCTGATCCAGTCTGAAACACGCCAAGCTGCCTTATCTTCACTTATACCGATTAATGAAGAAGCTGATGACACCCTGTCGTCATCTGATCACTCTCCAAGCCGTCTCTCTGACGCACCTCCATCATTGGCTAGGACCCTTCAGCACTTATCTGATAACTGTCTATCTATCTCTCAACGAGTCATAGAGGTTCATCAAAGTCAGCGGACCACAGTCTTGGATTTTGATTCTTTTAAAGAGAAGATGACAGCCAGTATTAGTAGCCTTCAGCGAGGACTGAATGATCTGTTCTCTCAGCAAGCTTCTTATAAAAACAGCCTGAGAAAAGAGCAGATCGAGCTGGCCACTGAAGTCAGAGCATCCGTAGCCAATTCCCTTCGTGTTCAAGACACTCGTCTTGACACTATCAGCGCTCAGCTAGCACAAGTTGTCGATTTTCTTCAAGAGATTGTTGCTGACAAAAAGGGGGAAAATAGAAAAGACTTCAAGCCGCATCAGTCTCAGTCTTCAAGAAAGTAGAAGTTTCGTTGCTTAAATCAGACTGTCTGTATATAAGATTTTTGTGATCAATAAAAATCTTTCTTTGTTGTTAAGTCCTTGTTCATTTATTTTGAACTAAAAACGGCTTAATCGATCCGAACTCTAACTTAATAATGTTCATTTATTTTGAACAAGAAGAAGTAATCGATCCGAAAGTATACGCTTCAGAGTTCTTAAAATACTGGATAAAAAGATTTAGAAGCTAGGTTTTGTCATCATCAAAAAGGGGGAATTTGTTAGTTCCGGATTTTAAAGATGACAAAATATATCAGACCGGATCGAGAGAAATCAGACTGACCAGATCGATCGCCCAAAACAGATCAAGCTGATATGGTATCTCGCAAAACAGAACGGATCGATGGAAATCAGCCTGACCAGATCGAAGCTTCAGATCGATCTCAACTTCTATCAGATCAGAGCAGTCAAGGCTGAATAAAGATTGGTTCTTCAGTCTGAATCATTAACGGCTATTTATTGAAGCATTTAATGTTGCAATTAATGAAGAAAAAGACCAAGGACTGAAGATTACCATAAAAGGTAAGAAGACAAAGAAGAGCTTACCTGACAGTCGCCGAAAGCATGAACCAGAACGGCAAGTACCCTAAAGAAGAAGACTATAGCTTACTCAAAGTTTAAGCATAGTCAAGAGTTGCACATTAAGGGAAATAATGTCGTTGGTACATGCAACTATAAAAGGATGCAACAGAAGAGCTCAAGAAAGAGTCTGATCAATCGAAAAACGCACAAGAAAGAAAAATAGCACAAGCTTACAAGCTCGGACATTCTCGAGCTGAAAATCTTCATAAGCAGAAGTATATTGTAATATTTGATCATTTAGGATCATTGTGTGCATAGACTAAAGTCTATCTTGTGTATTCTGTATTGAAATATAGAAGTGAGAAACAATTGTAACTGTCAGACAGAGTGTGTCTGAACAGATCGAGAGACTAGGAGTTTCAGTCTGGTAGTGAGGTAAATCCAGCTGAATCGGGTTTGTACAACATGATTGTATAAATCAAAGTCTTCTAGTGGAATCCTTCCTTAATTGGAAGAAGGGGAGAAGTAGAAGGATTACACCACCTTCGAACTTCCAGAAACATATTCTGTGTTTTATCATTCTGCACTCGTTCTATTATTCAAGCCATCAAATCGTTCTTACTAATTTAAGAACAGACTGTTCCGCTCTAAAATATTCAGTGGTCTGTTCTGCAAAAGAGTTGATTAAGAAACAGATTTCTTTCACTAATCCGAAAGAAATCACAAGGGATTAATTTTTAATAGGAGTGTTCATTCACCCCCCCCCCCCCCTCTAAACACTCCGGATCGATCCTAACAAATCGCGATCAAGTTTTTGGCTATTTTAAAATTAGCTTCAATAAGGGTAAGGCAGATAAGTAAATAAGTTAAGTGCGGCATGTAAATGACACAATATTTGTTTATGGAGTTTTAATGCTCAATCATTCTCTGTCTCCCCTTCTTCGTTTGCAGATTTCACTAGAAGATTTGAATTGCATAATCATGTTGTATAATCTCGTTTCAACTAGCTTACCCATACAACATTGAAACTCCTAACAACACACTCCACGGGCTGAGGTCACATTAATTAAAACAGCCAGTTTTGTCTTTACGTCACAAATTATTACAACTTCACTTTACTAAACTATTCACCAGACATGACATCCCTCATACAAATCGTGTACGGCCTTTACGATTTTATTCGTACTTAAAGATATGGGTCGTACACCAAACTTTATCCGCCTGGTCACCTTAGGCAGCTCACCGTGTCTCAACAGCCATGTGATGAGAGCTCGCCTATCTGCTGAGAAGTGACCATGTTACCGGCTATTAGGATTGGCTAATCCAGGAGCTCGCCTTGAGATAGGTAACACTAACCTGTACACTTAGCTATTGGGACCTTGGAGATGGGAGCTCCCCCGATCGTGAGGTTGGGAGGTAGGGTGCTCATGTAATGGGAGCTTACCAAATAGTGAGGCTGTGAGGTCGACCGTTCATGTGATAGGAGCTCGCCCATGTACTGAATCGTCATGCATGTTCATGTAGACTTATGAGGTTACCTAAGCACAGTTGTCTACCTTAGAGGTAATATTTGGGTACATCAACTCATTATGTTGGCCATACCAACTCATAAGGTCGCCCTGAGTTATTGGGAAGTCACCGCTGATAGGCGAGAACCCATGGGCGAGGAGTCCTCAACCCGGTTGTGCCTCCTAGGCCGAACTCCCTCAGACTACACGGGTTAGGCTGATCTTCTGTGACTATGCTCAACTCTAGCCGACTTGTGGACCTTTGTATGAGCCAATTCTTCCAAGAGATATTATCATTATTATTACCAGTAAAAGACACGTGTGTTGCACGTGGGAGCAATTTGAAATGAAATAAAATAAAAATTGTTAAGTCAATAAAATGGAATTAACAATTGCATTGAACATTTTGACAAATCTGTTGGATTAGTATTCAACTAATGTGGAGACAAGTTAGCAATCAAGTTTGAAGTCTACAATGGTGTGCCAACTTTGAAGTCCACAAAGTTGCCCAAATTTGAACATGCCAAATTGTTATCATTTCACACCATGATTTTCATGATTTCACACCAAGAATTTTCTTGGTTTCACACCATGGTTTTCACCTATAAATAGGCAAGAGTTTTGCTCATTTGTATCACAACACAAATCAAAGTTTAGTAAGCTTTGAGAGAGAGCAAAGTGTGATTGAGAGATTTTGAGTTGAGTTGAGCAAATTTGCTCCTTCTCCGAGAGTTGTGAGTTTGTACTCCTCTTGTAATCCTTCATATTTGATATAGTGAAGTGTGTGTGCTCCGTGGATGTAGGCGAGTTTTGCCGAACCACGTAAATCTTTGTGTCTCTATTTTTGTGTGTACGTTGTTTTTCCTGCCCCTTATAGCTCATGCAACTTCCACAAGAACATGACAGCAGTCATAATTCCCTAACAACTGGTATCAGAGCCATGGTCATTTTGTTGGGGAGAGCTTTGGTGTGGTAGGCGAATACGTATTGACTAAGAGGTTCTGTCTAGGAAAATCGGTATTTAAGTGGGACCGGTGTGACCCCACCAATTTTCCTGGGAATCTTGAAGTTCTGTCTAGGAAAGATCGAGATAAGATCAAGATTCTCTCTTTCCTGGGAGCCTACTTACTCAAGTACTTCATCAAAGTATCAGGAGCAATGGCCGCAGAAGAAAGGAAGCTAAAACTCGAAAAGTTCGATGGTGCAGATTTTGTATTCTGGAAAATGCAAATAGAGGACTATTTGTATCAGAAAAAATTGTATCAACCTCTCGAAGAAAAAAAGCCAGAAACAATGTCAGATGAAGATTGGAAAATCCTCGATAAACAAGCTCTTGGAGTAATCCGCTTGACATTATCCCGCAATGTTGCTTTCAATATTGCAAAAGAAAATACCACAGCAGGTCTCATGAAGGATCTCACCAGTATGTACGAAAAGCCGTCAGCCTCAAATAAAGTACACCTGATGAGACGATTGTTCAACTTGCGGATGACGGAAGGCGCATCAGTGGCTCAACATCTGAATGAGCTTAATACAATTACAACTCAACTGAGCTCAGTTGAAATTGAATTTGATGATGAAGTACGAGCATTGATACTTTTGTCTTCTCTACCAAAAAGTTGGAATGCTACAGTCACAGCAGTGAGTAGCTCATCGGGAAGCACTAAATTAAAATTTGACGATGTTCGTGATCTTTTTCTTAGCGAAGAAATCCAAAGGAGAGCGTCAAGTGAGGCATCGTCCCCTTCAGCTTTGTCCACCGAATCAAGAGGAAGAACCAGAGGAAATGGACGCGGCAGATCAAACTACCAAGGAAGATCAGGAGGTCCAAATCAAGGAATCCCCATAATTCTCAGAACTCAAAGACTATCGAGTGCTGGAAATGCGGGCTGCCCGGACATTAAAAAAATCAGGGCAAAAATGCACCGAAAAATCAGGAGGCGAAGGCAGAAGCAAAGGTTGCTTCTAGAGATGATGCATTAATATGCTCTTTAGAGTGCAAGGAAGAGTCTTGGGTGTTAGACTCTCGAGCATCATTCCATGCTACTTCGCAAAGAGAACTCTTCGAGAAATATGTCCCCGGAAACCTTAGTAAAGTCTACCTTGGTAATGAACAATCTTGCGAGATTGTTGGCAAAGGTATCATAAAGATTAAGTTGAACGGGTTTGTATGGGAGCTGAAGGATGTCAGGCATATTCCTGATCTGAGAAAGAACTTAATCTCAGTTGGCCAGTTGGCCAGTGAAGGTTATACAACAGTCTTTCACGGTGATACTTGGAGGATCTCAAAAGGTGCAATGATAATTGCTCGAGGCAATAAGAGTGGTACTCTTTACATGACATCGTGAGCACTTCAATTGCAGTTGCAGCAAACAAAGAAAGTCCTACATTGTGGCACCAGAGACTCGGCCACATGAGTGAAAAAGGAATGAAGATTATGCCTTCCAAGGGAAAACTACCAGCCCTCCAGTCAATAGAAATTGACATGTGTGAAGATTGTATATATGACAAACAAAAGAGGGTCAGTTCAGACAAGTGGCAGAACACCAAAGAAGGAAAAATTGGAACTCGTTCACTCTGATGTTTGGGGACCAGCCACTATCTCATCCATTGGTGGAAAATATTACTTCGTGACATTTATCGATGATCGTTCTCGGAAGGTATGGGTTTACTTTCTAAGGCAGAAGTCCGACGTATTTGATAATTTCAAAAGATGGAAAGCTATGGTTGAAAATGAGACAAGTCTTAAGATCAAATGTCTCAGAACAGACAATGGTGGTGAATACACAGACACCAGATTCAAGAAATTCTTCTTCGAACATGGGATCCGAATGGAGAGAACCGTGCCAAGTACGCCTCAACACAATGGTGTAGCTGAGTGTATGAATCGAACGTTGACTGAAAGAGCCCGAAGTATGTGTATACAGTCAGGTCTACCAAAGCAGTTCTGGGCAGAATCAATCAACAGCAGCTTACTTGATCAACCGAGGGCCATCCGTTCCATTAGAGCACATGATACCCGAAGAAGTATGGAGTGGAAAAGAAGTAAAACTCTCACATCTTAAAGTCTTCGTTGTGCTGCATTTGTACATATCAGTGGTCAAAGCAGGAGTAAGCTTGATCCCAAATCCAAGAAACGCACCTTCATCGGTTATGGCGATGATGAATTTGGATATCTCATATGGGATGATGAGAGCAAGAAGATAATCCGCAGTAGGGATGTTATCTTCAATGAAAAGGCTATGTACAAAGACATGCACACAACGAGCACTCGTGAGTCAATGAGTGATCATGTCTATGTTGAGCAGGATGATGTGCCAGAGAATAGTATGTCACATCATGAAAATCCGACTTTAGATCCGGAGGAACTCGAAACGCAGAGCAGTGGAGAGCAGTCTGGTGAACCGCAGGTTCAGAGTCCTCCCGCATTGAGAAGATCATCTCGACCTCATATACCAAACAGAAGGTATATGAATTATTTATTGCTTACAGATGGAGGAGAGCCTAAATGCTACGATAAAGCATATCAGACAGAGGATGCTGGCAAGTGGGAGATTGCAATGAAAGATGAAATGCAGTCTCTTATCTCCAACAACACTTGGGAGCTAACGAAGCTACCAAAAGGAAAGAAAGCCCTTCACAACAAATGGGTGTATCGTGTGAAGGAAGAAAGTGATGGATCAAGAAGATTCAAGGTCCGGTTAGTAGTCAAAGGTTTTCAACAGAAAGAAGGAATTGATTACACCGATATTTTTTCACCAGTAGTGAAGCTAACCACTATTCGGTCTGTGTTGAGCATTGTTGATGCTCAAGGACTACACCTGGAACAACTGGATGTGAAAACTGCTTTTCTCCACGAGGACGTGGATGAAGAGATCTATATGCAACAACCAGAAGGATTCTCAGAGATAGGAAGGGAAAATCTTGTATGTAGGTTTCGAAGGAGCTTGTATGGTCTAAAACAAGCCCCTCGGAAATGGTATAAGAAATTCGATGGTTTCATGCAGAGGCAAGGATTCCACAAGTGTACTGCTGATCATTGCTGCTACTACAAGAAGTATGAGTCCATTTATATCATATTGCTACTTTATGTCGATGATATGTTGGTAGCAGGAACAGACATGGACGAGATCAAGAAGTTGAAGATGCAACTGTCAAATGAGTTTGACATGAAAGATCTAGGTCCAGCTAAATAGATTCTTGGGATGCGGATTTCCAGAGATAAGCAAAAGGGTACTTTGACGTTATCTCAGACGGAGTACATCAACCGTGTATTGAATAGGTTCAACATGATTGATGCTAAGGAAGTAAGTACGCCATTGGGCAGTCACTTCAAGTTATCCAAGGATCAGTCTCCAAAGGCGGACGATGAGAGAAACTCCATGGCTCAGGTCCCTTATGCCTCAGCCATTAGAGATCTTATGTATGCGATGGTCTGTACAAGACCAGATATTGGCCATGCAGTGGGAGTTGTTAGCATATTTATGTCAAATCCTGGAAAGACCCACTGGCAAGCAGTGAAATGGATCATGAGGTATCTACGAGGTACTAAAGATAAGTGTGTTAGTCTTTGGAAAGGGAGAAACAGATCTGTAACAAAAATAATTAGTGAAACGAAAAAATATTATTCTGAACAATTGTATGGCCTCACATTTCCTCAAAACTGGTCTTCATCCTATTTGAATCATTGATATTAAATATTAGTTATTAAAATAATTTATAATTGCCTTATATGAACCGAAAGAAAATTTGAAATAAGTGTAACTGTTGTATCAATATATAACAAATTGACAATGTTTGGTTTTTATATATGATATTAGACAATACTATTATCTACTTATTTAGTCTAAAGTGAAAAAGATGAATGTATATCAGTAATATTTATCCAAAAATTAAAGATCGACTAACTAATATAATGGAGCTATCCACAATTCAAACCATTTCCAGTCTCATATACCCAAGTATAGAATCATTATCGTCATCTCTAAATGATATTTTAGAATTTGATGTAGGAAAATTATTTCAGATGATCTTTAAAGTTTGATACAATCGCTTCTGTGAGAGTTAAAATAGAAATGTTGAAAAATTGAAATTTTCATTAACTGATTAATCTAGACAATTAATATGCATAAATACTAAAACAACTTAGAGGTAATTTTTCAAATAATTAATCAGAAATAAAAAATATGTAAATAATGGTCTTGATGATCCTGCAATTGTAATATTTATTTATTTAGTTTTCATTGAATTACTTTATACAAATTCATAACACAAAGCCTATCTTAAAATTTTCCCAACAATTTAGTCGAAAATTGAATAGTGACAAACTAATATAGTGGAGATTTCAAACCATAAATTTATTTTTTCTGATTCCGTGGATGGTGGGTTAAGAAATATTGCAGTAATAGATGTGGATTTCAGCTGAATCATTTCTGCAGAAAAAAGAATGTGTTGATTCAGTTTCCTTCTAATTGGATGTATAATAATAATAATAATTATAATAATAATAATATAATAAACAAATGAGATATAGCATTTTGAGTCTTTGTAAGATCATCATGATATTGTCTGTTGATTGAGATCTTTGATCGTATATTACATTTCTTTTATAGGAAATCTCAGACTGTATCTTAAAATATATTGATTTCCATCTTTTTCTTCTTCTTATATGTATATTATTAGTTTTATAAAAGCAAATGAGAGATGTCAATTTGAATTTTCATAAAATCATTAAGATATCATTTTCTGGTCAAAAAAATTCTATCCCTTGATTGAATAGTATGAAAAATTCGTATTAAAATTATATACAGTATTGAAAAAATTTAGCGACAAAAACAAAATTCATTACTTATTTTTTAAAAAATTAAAAGTTGTAAGAATGAATTAGGGGGTAATAATATGTACATTTAACTCAAAATCTATATGGCTATATGAGTTTGGAACAAGCGCATAGCCAAAATGAAAACGGAAATATTATTACCACACACAATCAATTATGAGAGATGATAATTGAAAGTTATGGAAGTGGAATACACTCAATTAAAGTGGATTGTGGGAATGGTAGACATAATTAATTTTTCAAATTAATTAAAATATTATTAGAATTTAAGTAGGAGGAAAACTTATGGTAGCCATATTCATGCGGGAGACGAAAGGTTGTAGACAAGAATGCAATTGAAATGGAAATAAATCATGTGAGGAGCCAAGAAACTAATGTAATATTTAATTTACCTTAATTTATTTATTGCATTCATGTAGGAAATGAAATTTTATGAGAGCAATCAATATAGGGATATAGATGAATGGAGGAATGAATGGTACATATGTATTTTCACAATTTAAAACCATCTCCAACATTCACACATTTATATTTAATATTTAATATTTAATTTATTTATTGCATTCATGTAGGAAATGGAATTTTATGAGAGCAATCAATATAGGGATATAGATGAATGGAGGAATGAAGGGTACATATGTATTTTCACAATTGAAAAACCATCTCCAACATTCACACATTTATAGGTATATAGATTAATATTTAATATTTAATATTTAATTTATTTATTACATTCATGTAGGAAATGGAATTTTATTAGAGCAATCAATATAGGGATATAGATGAATGGAGAAATGAAGGGTACATATGTATTTTCACAATTGAAAAACCATCTCCAACATTCACACATTTATAGGTATATAGATTTAACAAAATACATGAATAAATTCAAATCTCTATTCTATGTTTTTGCATTTTATCCAAGTGTTTAAATTGTATTGGTGTTCTTACTTATTATATATTAATTTAATAATTTCTCTAATGACCTGTCCATTTAATTTGACCAAAGATTTATAACTTTGGCAAAGGTCTAATTCTTAATTATAATGAGATTATGACTCACTCGAACCGCCTTTAAGCCGTTTCGATCTTTGCTTCTTATCATCACTTCGAAGAGAATCGTTCTGTGTGAATTTGGATCGGTATTATTCGGTCAACAAGTCGAGTTTATCAACCACATCGTTCCCCACTCCATCATTCTTTTTACCCTTTTAATGTTCTTCAGATTGATGCCCACTTTTCATTGTTTGGGTTAGTCTTGAATGCCCGTCTTTTTCCGTGTACAGACGTGGCTTTGGGCATGATCCACTCGCTATAAATATGATAAGAAATAATCATATAATCTTCTAACTCACAATAAAATGGTTAAAAAATTCATCAAAATAAATAAAATCCAATTTGATTCCATTTTCCTCACAAGTAAACCAAACATCTCCATACGTACAAATTTAGAAGCAAGAACAGTGAAAATGGTGTGATTAGATATACCTCCTACGCAAATACCCCGCTTCCTCCTGTTGGTCTTTTATTCAATACCGATAATCATTTCAAGTTAATGCAAATACTTATTTCAATTTAATTTGCTCGTTTATTTAATGCAGATAATTATTTTTATTTAATAAAAATACTTATTTCAATTTAATGCAATCATGGCTCATATGCTAAAAGAAATCATCCTACTTAACCCATTGCCGGTTTATTTTTCTATTTAGATAGATAATTTTTTCCTATAATATCACAGCCTTAAAGTTGACTTTTACATATATATACCAATTTCTCTTATTTGTTTTATACAGAATTAGATGGTACAGTTGCTAATTCACAGTGTAAAGCTTTACCCTCTCATTCACACTTTCAGATTTTAGATTAGATAGAAAGAAAATATATTATTATTATTAGTATTGGTTTAGATTATTCTATTAGTTTTGGAAGGGAAATTATGTAGTTTAACGTAGTTCGAATTTCCAATACTAGTGAACAGTGATATGCATGTCTACTCTTTTAAATATAAGTATTTATTATTTTAATATATAGTCTATTGCAAATAGTTGTTTACTAGTTTATTATTTTACCAATACTCTTTTATTATGAATTTAGATGTATTTTCTATGTAAATTTTGTGTGTTCCTATACATGATGGTAAAATGGTTCAGTTAATTTTTTTTAGACTTACTATATAAATAATTTAATATCTTACTTAACATAGCTTCAAAAAAATTTCTAATCATGTACTTGAGATTATTTTTTAGGATGTTAGTTACATCTAGTCAGGCAAAGCTAATTCGAAACAATTTCGACAAAAAATAAGGAACCAAATTTACTTAAAATTAAGGATGAACGAATCTGAAACCACCACAAAGTTACTGAGAACGAGTAAGAAGGTAACTTCAGTGAGCGTTTCGACTAAGCATTTGAAGAAGCCTCAAGATACGAGATCACGAGATCAGCAGCATGGCACCCGCTCGATATTGCCTTACCGACGGATAATCCTCTCTTGTGGTTGCCTACAATGGTCATATCTGTATTTCAGAACAAACGCATGGATCGAGCTAAAGAAAAATGTTTCCACAGCCCCAAATGCACTGCTACCCCTTGGTCAACCTATTATCCCTCTTTCAGTAGATGGTGTTACATCTTTTGATTCTTCAGAAATGGCATGCAGTGTGATGGAATAAAGACTGATTTGCAGAAAGGTTATAGCCAAATCACAAATGAAAATGTTTTCCGGTAATAGCTTTATGAGTGGTTTAAGAAATAATAAGGGGAAGGGAAAAGAATTTAAGCAAACCAATGTAAGTTGTCAAAAACACGGTTACTTGCCAGCATAAAAAAATCCTGGAAGGTCTTTTTCCATCTTCCCAATAGCTTCGATGACCGAGGTATAATCATGCCCATACAGAGGAAATGCTCTGCCCCAATAATAGTGACTGCAATCAATCACATAACCTGTAAGAAAACATAACCGAAAGCACTATTTTCAGGAAAACACTATTTTCCTAGCCTAAAAGCGCTGCATAATGACATACTTCAGAAAAGCGGGTTCTCCCTCGGCACCCAACAATTGTTTGAGATCAGAAGTCACTACCTGCTCCAGTTCATCCCTGTGAAAAAACTACTAGAGAAAGCTGTATGTACTTGAGATATGCACAAAAAATCATTGATATTTCCTAGACCTTGATGCCTTTGCAAGGTCTCTGTTTCGGCTCCCCCCAACAAATGTGGTGTAGAGATGAACATCACTGGGTGCACGATCTGGAAACATCATAGAAGAGAAAAGGGTTCCTGCAACCACAAAGGATTATAGCAGAAATACATGGATAACAATATTAGTTACACAACCTGGAGGGGCAGTGTTTCACCAAGTGCCTTCAAGCCATTTTCTTGCTCTTTGGAAGGTATGAGAACTCCAAAACCTTCAAGGGGCCGCTTGACATACTCTTTCTTAAATGTCGTGATTATAACAGATATTGGTATATAACAAACCTGCACATATTACATCAATGAATGCAATCAAGCAGAAAATCATACAAGTACTGCCCTATTAAATGCAGTAAGTGCTGTACACAAATATATCCTCCCATTATGAACTACTTATCATTGTAAGGATGTTAGCACAAGGATAAGGGTAACTTAAGACCCATTAAATGTCACAAACTGAGTGAATATATCAAACATGTACACATCATTGACCTTTGCAAGTAAAAACAACCAATTACAGTTCATCACACAATTATCACTCACAATTGCAACTAACTTCTTGAACTTGACAAAAAACAAAATAAATATTACGAAACCTGGATGAGTTCACCGAAAACGCTAAAAAATGCATACCTCAGGAACAAAGTCCAATGGAAAAGGGCTTCCTCTTATGTTAATTTTCATGTGCTTAACATCAGAGAGGGGGGCCTGACAGAAAAAAAATTGAAAACAATTCCAATATCTCAGACATTCTGAACATTGTAACATCATAAGCAATAGAATTTGCATTATAAAAGAATTGTCCAGTTTATATCCATATTTCCATGATAAAAATTCATCATGAAACCAGGTCTACAAAGATTTACTTACTGTAACTACCAATGCATCAAAAGACTTCTCATCATTAAGCTTCTTGCCATCGGACTCATAAGAAACTGACCAGTTATCTAGCGGTGAGTTCTCGTTGAAGCTACTGGATAATTCCAGTACCTTAGATTGGAATTTTAGTTCCTCTCTATCAAGTACATCGCACAGTGTGTCAGTGAGTGTCTGCAAACATAACATAAACTAACACATTACCATGGCAGGTCCTTTGGTGTATCCAGAAAGTAAATTGTAGCATGATGATATAAGTTAAAAGACTCGTTCATAACAACCACAGAGAGCGCGACCCTCCCAAACCCCTTACAGAAGGTTTTTAATGAAGGCAATAAGCAATTACAACTTTTACATATGCAATGCAACTAAGGAGTACAATCAATGCAATTCTGAGTAAATCTGTGAGCATCTTGATAATATGTTATTCATCCAAATAGGATACAAAAGAAGTGAATGCCAAGGCTTAAACTTTATCCTCTCTCTGGATGGTTTGTTAGGAGGGTTATGAAATAAAGATACCTGCATCCCACCCAGAAATGAGAAAGACCCACGCTTATGTTTTTTCGCTGATGAGTACTTCATTTCGCCAGAAGTATCCTTTTTGCCAGGTAACTTAGACTGGAGAGCACCAGCTATAATGGAGCCAAACCTGATGACTCCAAAGTTTTTTAGAACTATCAATAGAATCAAAACAGAAATTGTGAATGCATGCAAGAGACTTTTCACAACTTTAGATTGTTTCAGAATTGTTTAGATTCTTTCACAACTGCTGCATTCATTTGTCTAAACTATAATCATACATAGTAGATAGTCTTGGAGAAAGATCTTCACCATCTTTGTCTACATAAAAAAACTAACTCAAAATATTAATTACCCATAAGCAATTGTATTCTACAGATCAAAAATACCAACTTACCTCTTCTCAAGATTCCACAACTCCGGAAATACATGGTGCATCTGGTCAAGAAGAAAAATAGGCAAAACGTTATCAGTGATTACAACAGCATGGTTTATATGTAAGTTAATCAAAACATAACCACTTAAGGAGTGAAAAAGCGTCCAGTGTCTATTCTTTTCATTTTCCTCTGTTCAGTCATTGATCAGATCATTAAAGATATTGTTTTATTGATAAGTGCATTTATTGAGCTTATGTTTTCAACACCTTTTATTTAGATTTATGTTAGTTTTCGATCAGAATCATGCATTTTAGTATTTGTTTTGTATATTCTACTGGAATCCAGGTAAAGGGACGTTTTTAGGATAAAAAGATGTTAAAAAGCAACATAGAGGTGGAAAACTCGACAAAAAGGAGCGAAAACACCAAAGAAACAGGCACTGAGGCGCCTGTTGCACAACACCTTGGCGCCAAACCTAGTGGATTTTGCAACGAAACACCAGCGCCCTAGGCACCAGTTGTTCA
The DNA here is from genome assembly GCA_907163345.1 of Haberlea rhodopensis. Taxonomy (NCBI): domain Eukaryota; kingdom Viridiplantae; phylum Streptophyta; class Magnoliopsida; order Lamiales; family Gesneriaceae; genus Haberlea; species Haberlea rhodopensis. The sequence goes on from CAJQUN010000013.1 coordinate 2,924,410, forward strand.
GCGCCTCAGCGCCTTACCTTCTTGAAATAATTTTTGGGGAAGAAAATTTGGCACCTCAACGCCACGTAATCAGATTAGAGGTGATACGTTACGTAAGGAAAGAGGGAATTGAAGCCACCAGGTTTAAAAGAGGACTTTTACCTTATTTTTGGCACACTTTTGCAAAGGTTTAGAGAGGACACACTTGGAAGACGACGATTTCTACAAAAGGCGAGAGATTTCGGTACAAAGACTGCAACATCTGAGGACGGAGAAGCTTACTTATATTCGTGTTCTTTATCTTTTTTCCTTTGTTTTGTGATGATGCTTAAGAACATCATTGTTATTGTCTTATTTTCAACATGTGCTAAGTCTTTATTTATACGGGAACTATGTAACTCGATTTGAAACTATGTTTGGATTTGTTGATTAATATATTTGGATTTTTCGTTGGTTTATTTGTATTTTCAAGTTCCTATTGCTTTTAATTTACTGACATAGATTGAATGATAATATATATAATCTATCATTAGGGGATTGTAAATATGATCATAAAAAAATACATTGTTGATGTTTATAGAGTCCGGGAGGCCTAACTCTATTGAAGGCGCGAAAAGAATCATTGTTTAATTAAATTATTTGATATTTGATCTAAGATAGGAATATTGAGATTGGTATTGAATGATAATTTCTACTTGTTGCTTGGTAAAGGGAGTAGATAACAATTAAGGATTCTTGGCACTAGAAAATCCATGATACACTAATTAACTGAAAAAATATATAGTGGAATCGAGAGAAATCGTACCTATAAAATTCATCTCATATTGATTCTCTAAACTGGCAATTGCATTCTGTATGCGTAGTTTCTTAAATTAATATTCAACTTCTCTATTTGATTTTCTAAATAAAATCCGGAACGATAACCCGTACGTTGATACACTATATTAAAACTTGGATAACATGGACTTGCGTTACGATTTACAACTAACAACTTTTCGGCGTCGTTGCCGGAGATCGATTTATTTTAGTTCATTCTAATATTGTGCCGATTAATCTCGATTTTAATTCAGAGTTTTACTTTATTTATTTGTTTTATTATTGTTTTCTCTGGGTTTTGCAGCTTATGTGACGATCGAAGATTCTTGAATTGCTTTTGTTAGATCCTGAAATCGAAAGAACCACTCGACAATTACGGAAAGCAAGAAGAGAATAACTTAGACAAATGGCAGAAAACAGATGCGTCGTCCCGATTCCTGTTTTTCCGACTGTCGGAAGTTTATGCACTTATTTTAGGCCTTGCTGTAAAGTTTCACGTTTTTTCGACTTCTGGTTGAATTATCATTATTTTAAAAATCTTAAATAATTTATACGTGATAGATTTTGAGCAGAAATGTTTTTTTTGAATACTTAAATACCTAAAGCCGACTCTAACTCATGTAATATGACTTGAATCAGGATTATAGGGATTTATATTGGCTTGAACCTAGCAACTGATACAATATCCTAAGCTATCAATGTAAGGTTTACTGCTTTCCATCGGTCATCTTGGTTATGCAAATTTAATTATCTTGAATGTTATCGATTCTTTTGATTGAATGAATGACTGGGAGCGCTAGACAACGAACATTATTCTACTGGACAATAGGGCTTCTGCACGAAAAATGAGTCAAATGTTCAACGGATGAGAGTCCGAGTATATGGTTCATCTGGACAACGCGCACCTAATTTTACGGTCCTGAAAATTGTTCACCTTGGCTCGTAAATAACGAATGGTACAGATCCTAAATGAATATATGGGGAAAAGTGCTACACCAAACTGTCCGGTGGGAACCACCTCTTTACCCACGATATTCACTCTGAAATCCTAAAACCGTATTGTTCTATTATTGACAATTTATCTTTGTTACACATAACATATCATATTAACCAATTGTATTGTTTGATAATTATAGATATGAAAGCCATCATTATTTCCTCACCAAGTCCTCAAAGAACTAAACCTCTATTTTCATTGTTATTTATTGTAAGTTTCAGATACAAGAGTACCGGAGCCAGAACCAATGGAAATTAAGAAAAATGGAAATGTTGGCTTATTAGACTATTATAATATTTCGATCTTTATTAAGTATGGAACAATGGCAAATAGTTTCTATAAACGGTTCCGCTATTGTAAAATGAATGGTTAACATATTAATTGTATTATGTACAATCTAGAAATATTTTCGAATGATTAAAATCCTCGTACAAAATATTCGTAAAGAATGTAGTACCAGATAAGGGATAATACAATATGTCACGAGTCGGGTTCCACAGAAGTGGTATCAGAGTCGTGTTCATATGGTTTTAGGCATTAATAGTATATTATATGCATTTCTTTTGTGCATGAACTCATGAAGTATTTCATATTTTGTTTGTTTCACTGGTCACAGATGACTGGCCCATATCACCCACCTCGAGTAGATTGGGAATCGAGATAGCCCCATTACAAACGAAGTGGCTGAGTTACATAAAGAAGTAGGAATCATAACTGAAAGAATTAGGACCGATGAAAGAGAGTTTGAACGGGTTCTGGTTGATAGGGATCGACTGAGGTTTTACTTGATTGCTAGCCATGGGTTCTATGATAGTCGCCTGAGGAGTCTATTGAGTAGGTTGCCCGAGGTTTTGATACAGCACACTTGCTTCAGAAGACGTATGATAGATAGTGCTTTACATGATATTCCGTATGAGAGATCAGAACCAGCTAGTTTATTTGAGGTACGAAAGCTGAGTGCTCCAGCGGGTCGGACCACTGGACGTATTTCCATTCCACGGATAGACCCGACTAGGGAACCGCTTCGCTGGACTCAGGTCACCGATCCATTGTTTCCAAACATGGTATATTCACTCGACCTACTTATGGGATTTGTTGATGATATGCATATTGATGATTTGCGTTAACCCCGGAAATGGAATTGGGAGCGTGCACCGAGTGGTGATATAGAAGCACTTGTGACAATTACTACCACAGCATCACAATCAACCTTGACAGCCAAGATAGGGACGGAGATAGAAAAATGATCAACATGGTAGCTAGAAATCAAGATAACAAGGGAAATTATCAGTCCCTATCTTGGCTTCCAAGGTCGATGGTGATGCTGTGGTAGTCATGGTTCACCGTCGTGGATGCCACTGTATCAGTTCCAACGGCATTTCAAAGAGCAATCACGTAGCAAGTTTTTTTTAAAAAAATATATTAAAAAATGCAAAAAAATTTGAAAACCAATATAATGACATATAATTATCTTACAATATTAACATAGAAAAACTGAGTACTAATATATTGTTACTGCTCTAAGGCTTTCAATAAGGAAATGGATGGCATGCTTTTGAACTATGATGAGAGGTTCCAAACTTAGATTTATTTTTTTCCCGTGCCATTCCATCCGATCAGTCGATTTTTTTACGTAGGACGCAATTCCGAGCATAATCCTTTACAATATAGAACTTTGGCACGCCAACCTCCGTTTCTGTCGTTCCCTTCCCGATTCTGCAAACCATGTTGGTAGTAGTGGTCACTGATACTGTTATATCACCACTCGGTGGGGACTCACCAAATTCCAATCCCGGGGTTAACTCATATTATCGATAAGAATATCATCAACAAATCTCATCAATTGGTCGAGTGAATATCCCATGTTTGGAAACAAGGGATCGGTGACCTGAGTCCAGCTAAGTGGTTCCCTAGCAGAGTATATCCATGGAATGGAAAGACATGCAGTGGTCCGATCGGCTGGAGCACACGACATATTATCCAATTATTGAACAAAGCCCTTCCATCCGCCAATCCTCCACCTATTGGTTCTGGAAGTTCTGCTCATACAGGTATTACTTCCACTGTTTTGCTCTCACAACAGATATTATCCAATTCTTGGATCATTGACTCTGGTGCGTCTAAGCACATGACATGAAATTTGCATCTGATCAATTCATTTCAGCCGTGCTCTACTCCTTGCTCGGTTCGTATTGCAAATGGTTCCCGCGTACAGGTTCTTGGGTCGGGAACAGTTCACCTTTCACAGAATTTGATCTTGAATACTGTCTTATTTGTTCCGGCCCTCGATTGTAACCTTTTCTCAGTTAGTCGACTCAATTCTGATCTCAATTGTCACTAAATTTTTGGCGGACTCTTGTGTTGTTCAGGACTTGGCTTCGGGGCGGACGATTGGCAATGCTGAACACTGTGAAGGCCTATACCTCCTCAGAGCTTCGGTTGCAATTTCATCTCAGTGTGCCAGTTCTTTTAGTTCTTTGTTTTCTCATATTTCTTCGAGTACAGATAATGGCATTCTTTTATTGCATTTTTGTTTAGGCATCCGAGTTTTATGTATTGCAAAACTTTTTCCGTCTTTATTTTGTAATAAATGCTTGAAAGATTTTACTTGTGATGTTTGTTAATTAGCTAAACATTCTCGTCATAGCTACAAGCCACTTACTTATAAGCCTTCACAACCCTTTTCCCTAATTCATAGTGATATCTAGGGTCCTTCCAGGGTTAAGAATGTTACGGGTTCCGATGGTTCTTATTATTTGTTGATGATCATACAAGAATCTCATGTGTTTTCTTAATGACAAACAAATCTGACACCTGCCATCTTTCTCAACAATTTAATAACATGATTTAGACCCAATTTTCTACGCATATCCAGGTATTAAAGACTGACTGTGCCAGTGACTTCTTTAATTCCGCCCTTGGTTCGTACCTTCAGACCCAAGGTATTGTCCATCAAAGCTCATGTGTCGATACCCCCAACAAAATGGAATCTCGGAACGTAAGAATCACCACTTACTTGAGGTAGCCCGATCCTTACTATTTTCCCATACTGTCCCACGGTCTTTTTGGGGGGGTGTGGTTCTAACTGCAGCATATCTCATCACTAGGATGCCATCTCGTATCCTCAAGTTTGATACGCCAAACCCTTCGGTCTCACCCTTCTTCCCACCTTCTTCCTACCATTCCACTCAAAGTCTTTGGTTGCACGTCCTTCGTTCACATACATCAACACCATATGGGTAAACTTGACCCCCGTGCAATCAAGTGCATTTTCCTTGGTTACTCTCCCGATCAAAGAGGCTATAAGTGTTATTCTCCTACTCTCAAACGATTTTTAAATTCCATGGATGTCACATTTTTTGAAAATGAGCCTTTTAACCCACTTCTTTGATTCAGGGGGAGACCAACCATGACGAATCTCAGAATACAAAATCCATCTAGCCGGCATTTCCTAGTTTAGAACCTATTGACAACGTCATATTAAATCAGGATCCCACTACATATCCTATTCCTCTGCCCATTATCACTAAACCACCATTGTAGCTATACTCTAGGAAAAATTAGCAACCTGTACAGTTTCATCCTTGCTGTGACTCTGCCTTGGAGCCTGGATCCACTTAAAAACAAGAAGGTACTTCTGACCCTTCTGGAAACAATATTATTGATTCTGATGATAGACCTACTGCACTAAGAAAAGGGGTCAGATCATGCATAGAACACCCTTTATGTAAATTTGTCTTAGTTGAGCATTTATCACCAGCATATTGAGCGTTTGTGTCCAAGTTGGATCAGGTCCAGGTATATTCCATTATTGAAACTCTACAAGATCCTGATTGGAGATCTGCGGCCCTCGAAGAAATCCGGGCCCTTGAGATGAATAATACATGGCTCATTACTAAATTGCCACCAGGTAAAAAGACAGTTGGGTGTAGATGGATTTTTTCAGTAAAGCATAAAGCAGATGAGAGCATAGAACGATATAAGGTCAGATTAGTTGCAAAAGGGTATACCCAGGCTTATGGCATTGATTAAAGAGACCTTTGCTCCAGTGGCCAGATTGAACACCATCCGAGTCATCCTGTCTGTTGCTGCTAACTTAGACTAGCCCTTATATCGGCTTGATGTCAAAAATGCCTTCCTAAATGGAAACCTTTGAGGAAGAAATTTTCATGGATATTCCTCCGGGATTTGGAACTCCATCTACTTCCAGTAAAGTGTGCAAATTGAAGGCCCAAAACAATCTCCCAGAGCATGGTTTCATCGATTCTCAATTGTTTTAAAAGGAAATGGATACTTACAGTGTCAGACTGATCATACCTTGTTTGTCAAATACTCATATGACGGAAAAATCACAATCTTCATAGTGTATGTTGATGATATTGTGCTCACAGGAGATCACGGTGCAAAAATGACACAAGTAAAAGCTCTCATCTCGAAGGAACTTGAAATGAAAGATATAGGGCATCTGAAATATTTTTTGGGAATGGAAGTCGCAAGATCATCTCGTGGAATTTACATCTCTCAAAGGAGACATGTACTAGATCTTCTTAAAGAAACTGGAATTTTGGGATGCAAGCCTGTTGATACACCTATGGATGCCAAGGTAAAACTTTAGGCTAGGGACGACTGTCCGTTGGTTGACAAAGGACGGTATCAACGATTAGTTGGGAAGCTAATATATCTACATCAAAGGGAACCCAGGAAAAGGATTGATATTCAAGAGATCATCGAATAGAAGCATCAAAGTGTACAATGATGCAGACTGGGCTGGCTCTCACACAGATAGAAGATCAACTTCTGTTTATTGTGCTTTCATATAGGGAAATTAGTAACGTGGAGGAGTAAAAAGCAGTATATAGTAGCTCGTAGTAGTGCCGAAGCAGAGTATCGAGCATTGGCCTAGGGCATATGTGAAGGAATGTGGCTAAAAAGATTACTTGAGGAATTAAAGTTGGACAACGATCAACCAGTGGAATTGAATGTGTGACAATCAACCAACCACAAGTATAGCCAAGAATCCAGTGCATCACGATCGAACAAAGCACATTGAGTTGGATCGACATTTCATTAGTGAGAAGATCGAGAAGAGAATCATTGACCTCAAATACATCTCCACTCACATTCAACTGGCAGACATCTTGACTAAGGCTCTTCGTCATCCACTCTTTGAAGATTTGAGTTCCAAGCTGGGCACGATTGACATATATGACCCAGCTTGAGGGAGAATGTTGAATAATAGATATAGATAATATTTGTTATCTATTAAGTTATTAGAGATAAATATTTGTATTTAAAAGTTCTATCTTATCTTAGGAGTCTATTTAGTCTTCATTGTATCTCTTTAATTAAATTATTCAGAAATAAGAGATCTTCTCCAATTCTCCCAAAAACTCTTTTTTTGCTTCAATATGAACTGTGCAATAAGATATAACAATTATTGTTTCCAGGCCAAATGCCGAAAAGGCTATATAACAAGAAACCCGGTAGTAAACCTCGCATTAATAGCTTAGGATATCATATCAGTCGCTAGGTCCAAGCCAATATGAATTCCTATAATAATGATTTACATACAAGTCTATAGAACATAGAAACGCGGGATGGCCATGGCGTGTACGTGTCGGATCATTGAATTTAATTTTTCCATTAGAAGGGGCTCCTACATGTTCTGCAGTACACCCCGTGAATACTCCGCCGGTATTAGAATAAATATGTTTTCGAACGTCTCTTTAAAATTCAAAGTGGAGGTTCCTGAGAAAATCTCAGCAATCACTTACTCGAAATCTCACTTATCAGATTCCATTGTGGAAGGCACCATTTTTCTGAAGAATTCGCCATGATATACCTGATCCATGCACAATATCATGAAAAAATAGAATTGCTTGTTTTGATTGATCAGAAAAAAAACGAAAGAGTTTCCCAAGTCATATCATTTGCTCAAAATCTATGTTGTATAAATTTGTTTAAAATTTTAAAATTCATGATAATTCGACCATAATTCGAAAATCATGACTTTCCAGAAATGCCTAAAATAAATGTAGAAACTTTCGGCAGTCGGAAAAACATGAATCAGGACGGGGCGTGATTTACACGCGCCGACACAACGGCGTGTGGCCGATGCTCCGTCTCCGATGCAACCAGGATTTTTACAGAATGTTCGTCTGGTCGAGTTCTACAACTTTTGTTCAGAAACCATTTTTAAATTCTCAACCTATTTTGCCCATAATTTGATTTTTCCATATGATCTGCATGTATACTTTGGTCGCTGTAAGGTTTTACATATGGCGATTTTTTGGGCAATCGGCCCAATGCATGTAAACTAAAACATATTGTGAACTTTTTTTTGTACTCAAGACCAAAAACAGCTTTGAAATGTAAGAAGCGAGAGCATGAAAACTCAAGCTGATATGATCCTCTTTAGCCAAATTTCAAGCTCCTATCCTTCGAGATTTTGATTTTCAGGATGAATTTGGCTTCTGATTTTGTTACACCTCCTACACAGGACGTTTTCTAGGTACAAGTAGAAGCTTGTGTTAAAGTTTCAAGATTTTTGAAAGAGGTTGGGAATTTTCTGAATTTTTTGGGGATTTTGGCTTAACTTTCACTACTGTTCTCTATTTCCTAACCTTTTTCAGCATGCTAGTACACGAAAATTTGTGCCTAAATCTGATGAAGTTGAGTGTATTTATAGACATTGTGTGCATGGAATGGTGTCTCGTGGTTTTGACGTGTGAAGTCAATTTGTTGACAAGTAACCATGATTAAAATTCAACGCTCCATTAGCCATCAGGGATCACTTCAAGCCTGTGGTCAACAACTCCTCTTCTGGAATTGCTTGTCAGACTATCAAAGCAAACAACTTTGAACTCAAGCCGATCAGTATGACGCAACAAGGAGGCACTTGAGAACATTTATGGAGATAGCTGACATAAAGAAGATGAACGATGTTACTGAGGACATCATTAGACTATGGTTATTCCCATTTTCTCTAGGTGATCAAGCAAGGAGTTGGCTCCAATCTCTACCATTTGATAGTATCATGCCATGGGCAGACATGCCAAAAATTTCTGGCAATTTTTTCCACCTGCCAAGTCAGCCCGATTGAGGACGGATATTAGCACGTTTAAACATGATTCTGAACAACTCTATGAGTCGTGGGAGCGTTTCAAATATCTACTCAGGAGATTCCTACAACACATCTATGAAGACTGGGTTCAGATTCAGTTGTTTTATATTGGGTTGAATGGACCAACACGGATTATCTTGGATGCAGCAGCGGGAGGAACTCTATTTGCGAAGACAGCTGAAGAGGCATATGGTTTGCTTGAGCAAATGACTGTTAACAGTTTCCAATGGCCTAGTGAGGGAGCTATGGTTGAAAAGATTGTAGGAATATATGTGATAGATCCATTTACTGCACTTTCTGCCCAGTTGTCTCACTGCACAAGTAGCAACTCTGAATAAGCAGGGAGCCCGTTGATAAGTTTGATATTCTTAAGGCTCGTATGCCTTTACCTCGGCGTTTCCACAAGGGATTAGATGCTCAGATTGCTAAGTTCTAGTGGTCTTCAAGAATATCCATACATATTTATGAAAAGCGGTCGCATGCCTCATTTAGGTAGGAGGCGAGGCCAGGCGACCAGAAAATGACTTCTATGTGGCTCGGTCGCCGCACATCTAACAGGCGTCTCCTTTTTCCTGTGGTTGAGGCGATGAAGCTGAGGCTGAAAGAGCATGACATGGGTTGTTAGGGTTAGTGGGTCTTGATTTAAATTTCATTTTCAAAACGCCCAAGCCCTAATAAACCCTAGAAGCTCTCAACATAACTGCCAACGGTATTAGATTTGTTATTTTGAATCAGTCTATGCCTTTTCTTGCCACCACCCGCAGCCGCCACTGCCACTGCCACTGCCGCAGCCGCTGACGAGACCATTATTTCACGGTAAAACAATCATATGTTCAACCATTTTATTATTATTATTCCTAGTCAATCAAAGCACCCCAGTGACCGATTTAAATTGTTTCTATGCAAATTATTCTTCTGTTCATTTAAAACAACTCATTATTCTTTTGTTCGATGTCGGTCAAACAACCAGATGACGACGTCAATGAACCGAAAGATCCTGCTTGGAAATTTGAACACTTCCTAATCCTAAAAATGCCAATGCAGTGCAATGCAATTTTTGCATAAAAAAAAAGAATGAGGTATTTACCGACATAAGAAACAATTGATTGGAGGCTGAAAAAATGTGGAAGTTTGCACAAAACGCCCCGAACATGTTATAATAGAGGCTACAAGGAACTTTATGGTTGGAAAAAACAAGTTGAAAAATCAAATTGATGAGATTCCACATTTTGATGATGATATGAATATCGAAGAATATTTTCCTTTTGAGGACCTAGAGAAGGGAAAGCGATATATTTCATCTTCTTCGCATCAACCAATCCATGTAAAAGATCAAAACAAACCGGGCCTATTGATTTGTATTTCATGAGAAATGTTGAGGATGCTTTGAAAAAAGGGGTAAAGAGTCCGGACAGTATGATGAAAAAAGAGAACAAGTCGTTGAAAGTTTCTGTAGATGGATGTATGATGCTGACATGCATTTTAATGTTAATTATGATAGTTTTGATTATTTTATCAGAACTATTGGACAATATGGTTGTCCAATAAAGCATCATTACTATCATGAAGAGTATTAGGATTAAAGAAAGAGGTAGAGCTCACAATAAAGATTATAAAAGAGCGCGTAGGAGACTATTGCAAATATGGATGTACGCTAATGGCTGATAGTTGGACAGACAAAAAAAGTCATACATTGATTAACTTTTTGGTAAATGGACATAAGGGAAGTGTGTTTGTTGAACCAGTTGATGCTTCTGGTTATTCCACAACTGGAGATAAGATATTTGAGTTGCTATCACATTATATGCAGCACATTGGAGAAAAAAAATACGGTTCAAATCGGCACTGATAGCGCAAGTGTTAATGTCCATGCAGGTAATATTTCAAATTATTTATTTTAGTTTAACTTCTTATAAATACTGGACTTTTAACACTGTATTACACTGTATTATTTTTCATTTGTTAGGAAAACTTTTGAAAGAGAGATTTCCTGACTTATATTGATCCCCATGTGCTGCACATTGCTTGGGTTTGATGCTTGAAGATATTTTAAAAATTCCTCAATTAAAGAAATTGCATGAATGGGCAGTATGATTAATGGTTACATATATAACATGCTACAAGTGTTCATGCGAGAGTTTACGGGGCAAAGAGACATGGTTTGATGTGCAAAAACACGTTTGCAATTTTTGACTCTAAAGAGATTTCAAGTACAACAAGCCAATATAAGAAAATGGTGTACGAGCAGATGTTCTATGGAGGCAATAGGTAAAAGAGCAGCGGAAAACATTTTGATGTTTCCTTTTGGAGAACTTTGGCTTATGCTTTAAAGGTTGGTGGCCCATTCTTGAAGGTGTTGAGATTGGTTGATGGTGAAAACAGATCTCCGATGGGTTATATTTATGAAGCTATGGACAGGGCCAAAGAAGCCATTGTTGCGTCACTTAATAATGAAAAATCAAAGTACAAACATATCTTTGAAATTATTGATGCGAAGTGGACTAATCAACTTCATCAACCTTTGGATGCAGTAGGGCATTACTTGAATTCAGAGTTTTACTTTTTAAATCCAACAATTGAAGATGATCGAGAAATCATTCAAGTTTTGATGAAGTATATTAAGGATTGTAGATGGGGAGAAGTTGCAAGATGCCATGATCAATCAGTTAGAGAGTTACAAAAATGTTGTTGGAATGTTCTCATATGCATCAGCTATTAGAAAAGGAACCAAAAAATCTGCCAGTAAAAGAAATTAACATTTTGCATCAAATATTATTATAATGTTTTTTAATAATATTTGTACGCTAATTCATTTTATTTTATAGCTGAATGATGGTCTTGATATGGGGCCGAAACTCTGGAGTTATGTAATTTTGCATTGAGAGTTTTGAATCTCACTGCAGTGCTTCTGGATGTTAACGGATTTGGAGTACATTTGAACATTTAAGATAATTTGCAAATTTTGCAATTTAAATCTTAAGATTTTTATCTATTTTTTTTATTTTTCTTGCAGCTTCATTCAAAAAGAGAAATAGATTATCGCAGGTAGATCATGTAAGTATCCTTATGGTGTCGTGGAGGATGTGCTATTGAAAGTGACAAGCTTTATCTCCCAGCAGATTTCGATATTTTGGATACGGAAGAAGATAAGAAGATGCCAATAATCTCGGGGAGACCTTTTCTTGTGAGCAAACATCAATATTAAGAAAGGAGAGCTCACCATGGAAGTCGAGGAGCAAACGATCACTTTCACAATCTTTAATATGAAGGATGAGTCTCGAGAGTTCAAGAAGGCACTGGCACAAATGCAGCAAGTGGAGAACTGTTTTAAGGTTGATATGGAGACACAACAAACTAGAGAGCCTGATATGATGATGAGGATAACGAAGAAGTTCAAGAAGAAGAGATAAAGAATCAAGCAGGTTTGGAGGGGGTTTAAAGACAAGCACAAATCCTCCAACCAAAGGGAAGCAAATGGACGAAGTGTTGCACAGTCAGGCTGATGACTTCAAACAAAGCGCTTCTTGGAAGGCAACCCAAGTTCTATCCATTTTTTCTATTTTAGTTATTCGTAATTTATATTTGTAGTCCATGTCTTATTCAGAGTCGTTTTATTCAAAGTTTTTTTTTTTTTTGGCAGGTCTCCGCTTACATGATGTTGGCTCAAAATAACCCAATGACGCTCAGCTCCTATCATCATCTTTCCACCTTACCCCCGGAAAGATATGGAGGATGACGATTAATGACCATCGCCATCGAAGGTATGTGCTATGTTCTTGCTTTTCATGACTTTGTACATTGAAGACAATGCACACTTCTAAGTTTGGTGCGAGGCGGTTCTTTGATTTTTATGTCTTCGTTATTATGAAATGATTTTGCATGAATTCCAGTCTAGCTAGTTCAAATTGTTTTCCCTATTTTTATGTCTAGTTGTTAGTTGTTGTATCCTAAGTCATGATATGAATTGATTGTGAGGTCAATGATGAAATGCTAAATTTGATTTGTGAACATTTGAAAAGCTTTATGTACTAGTCTAAGTAGTCGATTCTTGTGGTTAGTCGCACTAAGGTTTTGGATTCTCACATGCTTAAGCACTTAATACCATGACCATGTGATTAAATTGATGCTTAGAGACAATTTATGTGGACCTTGTGATTTTGAGCAAACTAGTGAATCCTAAAACGCATTTGATTGTTACATGATACTAAAAGTGATTTTAAACAGACACAGAAATGATTTAGGCGGTTTTTAAATTTATCTTGGGCCTTTATGAGCTTTTAAAATTTTCAAAATTTCCCATTTTCGTAATTGCGTCAAAAATACAGAAGGGGAGAAATAAAGAAAAAGGGCGGGAATGCATAAGACAATATTAATAGGTGAACAGATAGTGAATGAAGAAAATGAAGTGAATGATGAAGATGGAATAGTTTGATGGTGAAATCAAAAGAAAAATGATGAATTATCAATAGTATGGTATTGAAAGTTGAGATAGAATTGTGCGACATTGTTGTATTTGATTTACTCTCTTGTTTTGAACTTCCAATCCTTTTATTGAAGCTGTGTCGAGGCCTTACTGTACAAGTTTAGAGAGTCCTATTGACCGGACCATGTTAGTCAAATATACTAGTGGAGATGGTTACGAGGGTTAAGCTTATGGACTACGATGATAAACATTTAACGAGTATGATTTTTGAAAATCACACATACGTCTTATTGCCTTGATATGATCTTATCCATTGCGTGCTATAGTGTTATTTCTTCTTAGGACAATGCATTTGAACCTAGATTAAACCGTGAAAATTCTTATTGATTTGGGGGCATGAAGATCTCTTTTGGTAGAAAGTTATATAAAAAATGAGTACATAAATTAATGAGTTTGTGAAGTTCACTCATTTGCATAAATCCATTTGGGTGTTGAAATGGTCATTGGAAGTGGTTCACACACGCGCAAGAATTTATGAGTATAGTGGAATAATTACTTGACTTGAAAGCTTAAACCATCTATCTCTGAGGCCAACCACGACTGAATTGTTTCACGACTTGAGTTCTTTGTCTTTCTTTCTTTTATGATTGTTTTGTTTTCTATTGTTCTTAATTTTGCTCGGGACTAGCAAAAGTCTAAGTTTGTGGGCATTTGATAAGTGTATTTTTGCATTTAGTTTTCTATACCTTTTGTTTAGCTTTATATTAATTTTAGATCAAATTATGCGTTTTGGTATTCGTTTTGTGTATTCTACGGGAATCCAGGTAAAGAGGCGTTTTTAGGATGAAAATATGTTAAAAAGCAACATAGAGGTGGAAAAGCCGACAAAAAGGAGCAAAAAGACCAAAGAAAGAGCGCCTAGGCGCCTTGGCGCCAACCCTACGGCATTCGTGGATTTTGCAACGAGGTGCCAGTTGTTCAGCGCCTCAGCGCCTTGCCTTCATGAAATAATATTTCGAAGAAAAGTTGGCGCCTCGATCACTTAATTGGACCAGAGGCGCTACGTTACGTAAGGAAATAGGGAATTGAAGCCACCAAGTTTTAAAAGATGACTTTTACCTTATTTTTTACTTTTGCAAGGGTTAGAGAAGATACACTTGAGACGACAGCTGCTATAAAAGGCGAGAGATTTCGGTACGAAGACGGAGACGGCGGCATCCGGGGATGGATAATCTTACTTCTATAAGCGTTCTTTATCTATTTTCCTTTGTTTTGTGATGATGGTTAAGAACATGCATTGTTAATTTGTTATTTTTGTCATGAACTAAGCATCTATTTCTAGGGGAACGATTTAACTCGATTTGAAACTATGTTTTCGATTTGTTGGTTAATATATTGGATTTTTCATTAACTTATTTGTATTTTCCTGTTTTTATTGCTTTTAATTTACTGGTCATAGATTAAATGATATTATATTTATAATCTATCACTCGGGAAAATGGATTGTGAATAGGATCATAATAAAATACATCATAGATGTTTATAGAATTCGGGAGGCAAATAACTCTATTAAAGCCGCGAAAAGAATCATGGTTTGATTAAATTATTGATCTTAAATAGGAAGATTGAGATTGATATTGAATGATAATTTCTATTAGTCACTCCTGAAATGGAGTAGATAACAATTAATGATTATTGGCTAATAAACTAGAAAATCCACGGTATAGTAATTACAGGAAAAAGATATAGTGGACAATCGAGTGAAATCGAACCTCTATAATTCGTCTCATACTGATTCTCTAAACTCGTAATTGCATTCTGTCTGCGTAGTTTCCTTAAATTAATATTCAACTTCTCTATTCTAAATGAATTCAAGATTATTTTAGTTTAGTACCAACCGTGAACTCGATTTTCAATCTCTGTGGGAACGATAACTTGTACCTTGATACAATATGTTAAACTTGGACACTGTAAAATTGCGGTAGGATTTACATCCAACATCTCAATTGTTAGTCAGATAAATAAAGAAATTTGAAATCACTCACACAAAGGGATTCAGGATCACCTCCGCTTGTTCCCGCAACGAAAGGATCGATAAGATAGTCAACAACCTAATGAAAAAATTTGTAAGAATATATTTGGAAGCTGAAACTTACAAGCATTGTGTAAAGTCACAGTTAATCATTAAGAAAACCTGGGAAAGAATTTCCATTTTGAGGGCACAACAAAAACAGAGCAAATAAGGTGTAACAAAAATCAACATATTGGTTTGGGGTCAGTGGCAAACATGACAACCGTTGAGCTGAAATGAATGAAAAATTTTGATTTTGTGAAGCTATATACACTACCTCTTTCCCAAAATGGCGTTGGAAGAAGGAGCCAACACTGCAGGAACAAGTAAATATTGGTCACACCCGTATGGCAGGAAAAAAAAGCCAAGCGAAGTAAAGCTAATGTAAGATGTGACAGAAGAGAACAGAAACTAATAAATTTGACCATGACTCGCTTGTAGATTACTGTAACATATACATAAAATTCCTAAGCTATTAATTATTAAAAATGGTTCCTGGGACATTTACCAATAGGGTTGACAATGGTATGACAGTTTAATTGGGAAAAGAAATCATTCAAGAGAAATATTCAAGGACACCACGATAAAGAGGACAATGCTAAAGCTCGCAAATAAATTTCTAGCATAGCATGTTTGTCCAATCATTGATACCTTTCCTGTGTGTCAGGCCCTTTAGAGAGATTATTTTTCTTCCATAAAAATGGTTCCAATAATAGTTGAAGCTGGAAATAGAAGAAAAAGGAAAAACTGCAGTGAAAAAATGGGGGTACTTCACCCCATATGCATTGAATAAAGAGATGTCATCAAAGTCGAATGAGATAGTTAACCTTCGATCCAGATGAAAGAAATTTGCTTCGGATGAACTCTATGGGATTCGATGGTAACTGTACAGAAATAATTTACTGAAGATTAGAAAGAAAATGACAAACTTGAAGCAGTACCTTCTGCATCATCAAGAGAAGAATATATGCTACTCCGGTAAATGTACTGAAGACAATACCATTACAGGGGTCCCATTTTTGGCTATATAGCGCTTGTGCTGTGAAATTGGCTGCATTCAAGCATAAAAAGACAAACTAAAATAACCAAATCAAAAGCTTGAGATTGCATGCAATTCTACTTCACTAATCATATGGCTAATGTAGCGAAAGCCAAACCACTTGGCCAAAATCGTCCAAGCCCATTTCAAGAAACGCGGAATCAGAAGGGGGGGAAGGAGAAATAAAACAAAGGAAAAGGCCATACAAATTGTTGCTTCTCTCTGAGTCCGAGATTATCCAGCAAAAATCCAACAGCTGCCTCACTCTCAGTCTAAAATAAAAGTCAGCAGAGGTCATGTGAGTTAGCATCAAAAAAATTAATTTGCAACTTGAACAGCTAGAAGACACTGTATTGTAACAAACGAACCATGGTATTGGCACCCTCGTCCCATATCAGACCATCGTGGGAAACGCTTTTCAACTTTCCTCCAGCTCTCCCATCAGCTTCAAATACCGTGACATTTAAACCTTGCAATTTCAACTTGTATGCCGCAGATAACCCACTTCATAAAAAAAATAAAAAGAAAAGTAACCAAATAATGTAACAATATACAAGCAAAAGACGGTTGAAGTGGAAATCAGCAAAAACGTGGAAAAATCGCAAGCCTTCCACAAGACACATTTCTATAATTATATTACATAGTCTAACACTATCTTGATTCTCAATTAACATACCTAACACCAGCTCCAATCACAGCAACACGTTTACCGTAAAAGCCTAAAACCACAACGATAGTTAATCATACACACCGGGATTTCAATGTCCAAAGAAACCTTGCCATAAAAACGTGAAAAATAAGTGAGGCAATAAGACCTTTCTTATCTTCTTTGGTCGCAGAAGTCATTGCCAGTATTCTTCCAACTCGAAGTTGTGGCACCGAAAGTTGTCGATGGATTAGCGAGTTATCCAGTCTTCTCCGTGGTCTTAGCTAGCGATGGCAAATAGGGCGGGTCTAAATCCGAATCCGCACTGAACCCATCCTGTCGGGGTCGGTCTGAACCCTCTTAGGGTTTGGAAGCGGGCTGGACGGGTAAACCCACCGGGTTCGCGGGTCTATGTGAGGTGGGGCGGGTTCGAGCTTTATGTGTAGTGAGGTGGGTCCTGGGATTGGCCAAACTCATCACAAACCCGCCTCGTTGTCATCCCTAGTTAGCACTTGTGACTCTGCTTCAAATTCAAGAGGAGGACTGGGCTTTCTCATTTATTCAGACAATGGGCCGAAGATTGTATTGGTCTAGATTCACACTCGACGCAACGGCCCAATAGCATCCATAATTTTTTGTTCCTTGGATGACACACAGTCTTCATTAAACAGTATAATCATGTGATATAAAAATAAAATATTCAGCTATCATCGATTTTATTAGTAAAAGAATAAATTAAAGTGTAATGAGGTTGAAAAAGTTCAAAGGATAAGCACGTAGGATACTCGTTTGTAGTAATATAGATGAAATAACTACTTTCGTTTAGGTGTTTATGTGTACATTTTAACTGGTAGTTAGATAATTAAAAGATTCGTTGGCTTCTAGGTGTATAAGAATAGTTCTTCTCCTCCATAACCAGACATTATACAGATGTACGTATATTTCTCTGTTTCAGTGGAGTTCTCACAATTTCCTAATATGGTGTCAGAGAGCTAGGCCTCGCAACTCTGATTCTTCGTCGTCCTCATTCATGGTGGAAAGAAGACATGATGCAAATGCTTAGGCTAATCAGACGCTTTTGAATGATTGCCGCCTCTGTTTTCTCCAAAATGAAGATCACCATGGGTTAATACTTGTTTCTCACCTGCTTACAGGTTCGAATTATAATACTTGGAGTCGAGCCATGTCTATGACTTTAACATATAAGAATAAGGTTAATTTTGTTGATATGCTATTGTTCGACCTATTTTAGAGCATTTACTATATGGAGAATAGACTAGATGCAATAGTACACTTATTTAATGGGTTTTAATTTAGTAGCTCAAGAAATTGCAGATAGTTTGATGTATAGACCCACTATTCCAAGAACTTTCCATATTAAGAAGTAGGTGAGTGGTTCGCATCACACAAAATTGAGAATCCTTCGGGCCGAGTTGAATGAACATCAATTGTTTGCAATTGAAGATCTATGAAGGAATGGATAAACTACCATAATCAGAAATGTGTCATTCAATTTCTGATGGGCTTGAATGAATCATTTGCTCAAATTCTTTACAAGTGTTGATGATTGGATCTACTGCCTATAATTTCAAAGGTTTTCTCTTTGTTAGTACAACAGCAGGGTATACATTCAAATGTCTTTCAAATAGGAATGAGTAAACACCTCAATTTGTCCTCTCCAGCTACTGCAACAACTATGAAAAAAAAATTCATACTTTAATGGCTTTGGCATAGTAATAGTCACAAACAATGAGAAAGAAGCTTCTCTTTGTTCATTTGAACTAAAAAGTATTTTTATGCCTTGCTAGTATATATTGATGATATATTAATACCCACGAACAATAAGAAAGAGCTTCTGACGATTGCACGTGTGGGGACCTCGCTACTTAATCATTAAGTGTATCACATCATTACACAATTGAAAATAGGATTAAGTTCAAAATGAGAATTGATTAAGAGTTATACTATGTCAGTTTACATCATTCTCAAAACATGACATAATATACATCATTTACATATCAGAACTCCTAACAAGTCCATTCTAGTACATCTAGCAGCACAAGTCGACTCACATTCCCCGCCTACCCCGTCTATGAGTTCCTACATAAACAATCATATACCACGAGTAATGATATATCACCATCTAAATCACATCTCAGTAAGAATTCACAATACGATCAATAAACATCGTCACATCTCAACTATGATTCACAGCTCAACTATGATTGTTTCTGTATTATGCACCACAATATGCAAATATTTCATGATATGTCTCATTCATAAACCTATTATAACATGACATATATGATATTTCCTCTCAGCTCAATATGTCAGTGGCTCAACCTTCACGTCTCATATTAGCAACACATTTCATATTTCCGTCCTAACACGTTATAACAGCCATATCGCATGCCCAACTGCATCATGCCTCTCATGGCATCAACCATGTGCCTCAACAACATGAATATGCAACAATATGATTACAACAATCATATATTTCAACTCAAAACATAATATCAACATCACCTCACAACAAGTCATGTACCATAATAAGAACATCAATACTCGTACGTCAATACGTAGCTGTTGTGCTGTGCAAAATATATAAATTCAGGCGTCGATGATTAACCGCCTCTCTGTCCTGTTCCCTCTGATGGTGCTACATGAATACCAACAATGTACAATGTCATAATAGGCTTCACCATCAAATTCCACAAAAATATAACATTTTTCAAAATTTAAACCCTAGTGATCGATCGCCCATTCTCACCGATCGATTTCCAAAATGTCTATCTCATCGCGATCGATCGCCAAAATATTATGTTCACTCGTGATCGATCGCCAAAGAATTTCACTGCCTTATTTTTCCCCTGTTTCGGCGATCGATCGCCATATGACTCGCGATCGATTGCCGATGTCTGAATTTTTCAGAACATGACGATTTTTGAGTTTATCTTCATGGTTCTCAACCTACACCTCAATTTCATACCATGAAAACTTGTTCAAAGTAATACATAACAACATATAACCACTTGTCCATTACTTCTCATGAATTTCTAACTCATATTAATGCAAAGCTTCATACTCAACTTCATAGCCAATAGATATCTATGTTATATCTTTCCAAATCACAAACACATATCACATAAACCCTTACCAGTTGGCTAGCTTTCCTCTTCACTCCAAGTTCCCTTTTGAATCCAAGTATAAATCCAAGAAGAAAGTGCAAGAGAGAACAAGGGTTTTTAAAATAGATTTGTAAAGATTTGTTAGGTGATTTTAGGTGTATTATGTGATTTCACAATCTGAGTTCAGCTTCATATACCCTCCAAGAATAAATCAAAATGCATGTGAAATTACTCTCAAATTCAAATGCATATTCAACTCGTGTTCTTCTCTTGTTTACTGGCACCAATTCATATTCACATACTTCATTCCACAAATTAACGTAACAAGTGTTTAAGCCTTAACCCAAACATGGTTACTACAAATTCTATATAATTCTACCCACTTGGTTGTATGTAATCACATAATCATGTCCCCTTTACCATCTAATCATGATTCCTATAATTTAACATACTCGATTCAACTCGAACTCGAGTCTACGTCATAAAAAAATGATTTCATAATTATTCAATAATCACATCAACATATATAATTCATATCGAGGCATTACAGTTCGGCTTGAATTATTTTATACAGTGAATAAGCTAAGTCAGCATCTATAAGCCCCTGGTTTCTCGTATGGAAGCTGCACTTAATATACGCAAACATAAAAGGGACAATTGGTCAAGGTATGCTCTACAAATCGGATTCTGATCTTAAAACTCAAATTCTTTTCAGATGCAGACTAGGGAGCATGGTTGGGGGACGGTGATCAGTCACTAGTTTTATGTGTTTCTTAGAGAGTAACATATCATGGAAATAAATAAAAATATATATATATATATATATATATATATATATAAACGATTCAAAATCATCAGCAGAAGTAGAATATTGCTTTATGGCAGTAGCTACTTGTAAAATAATATGGATAATTTCTCTTCTCAAAGATCTTGGTGTTTCATTCAGCAATTTTCTTTTGTATTAGCGAAGCCGCAATATGTATTGTCAAGTTGTTCATTACCAAAATGTATCAGCAAAATAGCTGGAGTTCAAACCAGACAAGTCAGACTAGCAAAATATCGTCAACACTGATCATATATTTCAGGCTAGTTGACCTGAGTCCGACTGAGGAATGAAAAAGTAATCACGCCAGGACAACGAAGTACCTTGCTAAACTTAGACAAAGAAAGACTAGTTCACTGACCAACATAGTTGAACAAGGTGATGTGACTAAAAATAGACACATCTATTGAGCTTAATTGTTTACGATTTGGTATGTTTTGATAGATAAATTGATGCATATGCTACCTAATCGTATATCTGTGTAATTGTAGGTGGAATCGAAGAATTCGAGCTAAAACCGATGTATAAAGATCAAGGAAAGATATGGAGATGATAAGGATTCAAAGGAGATCAAGAATAAGGCCAAAAGTATAATTTTGATGAAGAGATCGATCGCATGGAAGAGGAGATCGATCGCCTTTGGACAGAAAGTTGAGCAACAAATTACACGCTGCAGGGATCGATCGCAAGCATGAGGCGATCGATCGCCAAACCCTACTGGAGCCAAGCGATCGATCGCCACAAAGAGGCGATCGGTCGCTAGAAGAGATTTCCCGAAAAAATAAAGCCAGCGATCGATCGCTGGTCTGAGGCGATCGATCGCTATGCGAGTTTTGGAAATATTGGGAACTTGATTTTTTTACCATCTTGGATAGATTTTACCTACAATATCAGATTCCCACCATCTTTGGACGAAATTGGGGACCTTAAATCAGATGAATAGTCATATTTTGAGAAGAAGAACATAGTTTAGACATTAGATTTTATTTTTCTCTCAACTTTTGAAGAACAACCCGAAGAACGAAGACGGAAGCGACACTCCGGAATCGTGCTTCGCTTTAGTAACTATTTCTTTTATTACTAGTTTGATGTTTTTTAGGGTATATTTTATTGTTTTTGATTTGATTATGCAAGGCTAAACACCTTTGATTCTTGGTTGAAGGAAGACAATACCTTGGATTTAATGTTTTTCATGAGATTGATGTTCTTATATTGATTTGTATTGAGTATCATGTGCTTTTCTGATTTTAATGCCATGATTGTTGTGTTTTGATTATAAGATTGGCCATCTGATAATTTTTACATGCAAGCTAATGCTTGGCCTTTGAAGCAACTAAGATTGATAATTGACTGTTGTTGGTGTTGTTAAATTCTTAGGAAAAACACGTAACTAGATTAAACATAGACGCTTCGATTATTTTGTCTAGGTTCATCATTCTTACTAGAATTGAAAGCTATTGTTAATATTAATCTTAAATGCTGTTGTTTTGATCGATATAACGATACGGGTTAATTTAGAACGTTTGGGCTATTTTAACTAGGCATAAGGTAAGATAAGAGTTGAATCTCTAATGATGAATATTCAAGTAAAAATTACATCTTTTGTGATAATCAATGATTGAATGCATAAATCCAAGGTAAAGTCGACTGAAAACCAAGAATCGCTTTTCTCTCATAATTTTAATCACTTTAGTTAATTTTGCTAATTAGTTTAATCCATAGACTTTGCTTAGTAGTAGTTAATCAAATTCAAAAATCCCCTTTTTACTATTTGTTCGAATAATTGGAACGAATAATTCATCATTCCCTGTGAAATCGATCCCTACTCACGCTACTACATATTTACTGCTATTAACTTGAGAGCGTTAATTTGGGCGTACGCGATAAACGCTACCAAATTTTGGCGCCGTTGCCGGGGAAGGCATTGGTATTATTTTGTGTCGATTTTTTTATTTATTTGTTATCCCGCACTACTACTTTGGTTTGTTGATGAGTACAGGTGGATCGTTGAATCACAAAGATAACTTTCACTACGATCCTGAGATCGAGAGAACACTACTTCGGATAAGAATAGAAGTAAGGCTGCTTGAAGAAGAAGAAGAGAGAAACATGATGACTGCGAATCAAAGCTTGAGGCAGTTGGCAAATCCTAACCTGGATCAACAACCTCTCTGCATCACTTTCCCTGCTCTCGCAAATAACGTAAATTTCGAACTCAAATCTGGTTTAATTCACTTATTGCCATCTTTTCATGGTCGTACAGGTGAGAACCCGCATAAGCACTTGATGGAATTCCACGTGGTGTGCACTACTATGAAGCCAGCTGGCATAACGGAGGAGCAAATCAAACTACGAGCCTTTCCATTTTCTCTAAAGGATTATCCTTTGATTGGCTATTCTACTTACCCTCCGGATCAATCACCACATGGACTGATTTACAAAGAGTCTTCCTTGAGAAGTACTGTGGGGTCCTCGTTACTTAATCCATTATGTATCATTAAACATACATACGTGAGTCTGAATTAAGTAAAAACATGCACTGATTAAGAGTTTCTGACCAGTTAAGTTGTTACAAGGTTATAAAAACCTAACCAACTATACATCACATGTACAAGTAACAACCTAATCCAAGATAACTCCTAGGCAGTGGTTCAGCTCGCAGCGGAAAATGACTCACATCCCGTCTTCCCACGTCTATGAGTCCCTACAGAAACATTCACACAACGTGAGTATAGATAACAACTATCTAAGTGCAATATCAAAACACAATATTAATGATAAAGCACAATAACAATCATCAAATGTGAATGCTCTGTATCATGAATCAACAAATGCACCATGTCATGACATGTCTCATAACACATCCTATTATCACGAGACTAATATGATATGTCTATTTCCGCTCAATATGTCAGTGGAACCGCCTCACATCTTTATATTAGCAACACATATCATAGTACCGTCCTCACATGATAATAGCCAGAGCATATAACCAAAAACCGGCGTATATCTCTCAAACCAAGTATATGTAGCATACCCGAGCATATACCCAAACCAAGCGTATATCTCTAATGCTAAAACATATATCTCATCCAGCTCAAATACATGATATCCATGAATGTACATGCATATGATACTACCAATCATATGATACCAACACACAACACAATTCATATGATATCAATCTCATAACATCATCTCATAATATCTATACTCCGTACGTCAACACGTACCTGGTATACGACAACAAAAGCGATAAATCAGGCGGTGATGGCTAATTGCCTCTTTGCCCCGTTCCCTATGATGATGCTACAAACACATGAACAATATACCATGTTATAAGAGGCTTCAAAAATAAATGCTACAAAAATTTAACATTTTTCAACAATCTGCCGTCACCGATCGATCGCCTCATTTCCCGATCGATCGCTGCATTGTTCATTCCTCACCGATCGATCGCACAAAATCACCGATCGATCGCCACAAGCACCGATCGATCGCTACCAAAACACCGATCGATCGCTTCATGCTCAAACCGCCTTAATATTCACTGTTTGCGGCCATCGATCGAGAGCTTATTTCTGATCGATCGCTGTGATTCAAAAATCTGAAACCATGGCGATTTTTGAGCTTATCTACATGGTATATCTTCTTCTACCCATAAAATCACATATAACCATGTCTCATGAAATCCCTAAGTTCATATAAACATGTTTCTATCATTATAAAATCCAATTCTTGGCATATAAACATGTTATGATTCTAAGCATGATATTTGATATTCAATTTCACATACTTCAACATCAACTATACAATTCAAGTTCAAAATCATAAATTCCTTACCAAGAAGTTAGGAAATCACTTCACTCAACTTCCTAGTTTAATTCTCTAATGAAATCCAAGCTCAACCAAGAAGAATCTCCAAGGGTTGGAGACGAGCTTTGTAGAGAATTTTAGGTGAAAAGTGGTGTAGTATGTGATTTCACCCCCTAATTCACTTGATATAGGTCATTTAGAAATAATGACATACTAATTGCAATAACATGCTACTTGACAAATACATGAAGATGAAATCCAAATTCAAATGCAAATGCAACTTTCCTCTTAATTGAAATTGTACATGACATCCAAATCAAATGCATACTCATAGAGACTTGACATGACTACACTTGATATAATTCAAGTCATACATTGCCATATGTTTCATTCATTGCCATATATCATTTTATACATGCATTAATTCCTCCTCGGTTCAACCCGAACTCAATTCATATTATATCGAAATTAGTCCTAATAACGATATAATCACATCACACGTGTATAAAGCAAATCGAGGCATTACAATTCTCCCCCACTCATTGAATTTCGTCCTCGAAATTGCATATACAAACATAATACATGCTTTACATAACAACACATATGATATATGTAACATAAGAAACATGTAAAAATACCATATTAACATACCAGAAAATAATTCTGGATACCGTTGCATCATATGCTGCTCCGTCTCTCACGTTGCCTCTTCGACACCCCTTCTATCCCACTGTACCTTAACCATAGGAACCACTTTATTACGCAACCTGCGTTCAGCTTGATCCAAGATCATAACTGGTTGTTCCTCATACGATACATCTGTATCTAACTGTACCTCAGGTAACTGTAATACATGACTCGGATCTGGTTCATATTTCCTCAACAATAAAACATGAAAGACATCATGAATACTACTCAAGACCGGTGGTAGTGCCAAACGATATGCCAACGTACCAATACGTTGCAATACCTCATACGGACCAACGTATCGTGGAGACAATTTTCCACGTTTACCAAATCGTAACACACCTTTAAAAGGTGAGATTTTCAAGAATACACTGTCACCAACTTGAAATTCAAGTGGTATACGTCGCTTATTGGCATATGCAGCCTGTCGGTCCTGAGCTGCTTTAAATTTCAATCGAATCATCTTTACTTTCTCTTCCATTTCATGAATCATATCCGGTCCATGTAAGGAAGACTGATCCACATCATCCCAATATAATGGCGATCTACATCGTCGCCCATATAGAGCCTCAAATGGTGCCATCTGTATACTAGATTGATAACTGTTATTATATGAAAATTCCACTAATGGCAACGACTCTTGCCAAGAGGTATCAAACTCTAATACACAGGCACACAACATATCCTCAAGCGTCTGTATCGTACGCTCTGTTTGTCCATCTGTCTGAGGATGATATGCTGTACTCAATCGTACTTCAGTTCCAATGCTGTCTGTAACCCTTCCCAAAAATGAGAAGTAAATCTCGGATCCCTATCCGACACAATGGAAACAGGTATACCATGTAGTCTCACTACATGTTGAATGTACAACTGTGCCATTCGCAAATACGTAAATGTCATACAATATGGCACGAAATGAGATACTTTGGTGAGTCGGTCAACGATCACCCAAATAACATCGCAACCAGAAGACGTCCGTGGCAAATGAGTCACAAAATCCATCGTGATATGTTCCCATTTCCACTGAGGAATTTCCAAACTGTGTAATTCACCTCCTGGTTTCTGTCTTTCTGCTTTTACTTGTTGACAGACTAAACACCGTTTTACAAAGTTCAACACATCATGTTTCATGCGTTTCCACCAAAATTGAGTACGTAAATCTTGATACATTTTCTTTCCTCCAGGATGTATACTGTATCTACTACAATGAGCACGTTGTAGTAGTTCTTGGCGTAGTCCCAATGAAGCAGGTACTACCCAACAGTTCCTGTATTTCAGATTTCCATCACTTGCAAGTACAAACTGCGATGTTTGTCCTTGACTTATCATTTCTTTCCAATGTTGTACCTCATCATCAGTCATTTGTGCTGTCCTGATTTTCTTAAAAATGTCAGGTTCAATCAATAATGTTGATACCTGTACCGGCAATGTTTCTACATCAAATTTATAACCCAATGTACAACACGATGTCATTAATGCTGATAAATGAATCATCTCATCAGCCGTATGATGTACTTTTCGACTCAAGGCATTTGCTGTAACATTAGCCTTTCCTGGATGATATTCAGTCTCGCAATCATAATCTTTCAACATATCCATCCATCTTCTTTGCCTCATATTCAACTCTTCTTGAGTGAATAAAAACTTTAAGATTTTATGATCTGTGTATATGGTAAACGACGTACCATATAAATAATGTCGCCATATCTTTAAGGCAAAAACAATGGCAGCTAATTCCAGATCATGCACTGGATATCTCATTTCATGTGGCTTCAATTGTCGTGATGCATAAGCCACTACATGTTTGTCCTGCATCAATACACACCCCAAGCCTAGTAATGATGCATCAGTATAAAGAGCAAACATGTCATGTTCCGATGGAATAATCAAGACTGGAGCTGTCGTCAATCGATGTTTCAATTCCTGAAAACTATGCTCACAAGCCTCTGACCATCGAAATGGTACTCCCTTCTGCGTCAACTGTGTTAATGGTTTGGCAATTGTTGAAAATCCTTCAACAAAGCGCCTATAATATCCAGCCAAACCCAAGAAACTACGAATCTCTGGCACAGAAGTAGGTGCTGACCAATTCAACACTGCTTCGATCTTTTTCGGATCAACTGATATACCCTCTTTCGAGATTACATGCCCCAAAAAGCCGACACTAGTCAACCAAAACTCACACTTACTGAGTTTGGCATACAACTGATGTGTCCTCAACAATTGTAATACCATATGCAAATGTTGAACATGTTCTGCATCACTCTGCGAATAGATCAGTATATCATCGATAAAGACAATGACAAATCGATCAAGGTATTCCTGGAAAATCCGATTCATTAAACTCATAAAGACAGCTGGAGCATTTGTTACTCCAAATGGCATCACTAGAAACTCATAATGCCCATAGCGAGTTCTGAATGCTGTCTTCTGTATATCTCCTTCCCTCACACGTATTTGATGATATCCTGGCCTCAAATCAATCTTAGAATAAATCCTTGATCCCTGCAACTGATCAAATAAATCATCAATACGAGGAAGATGATATTTATTCTTTATCGTTACCTTGTTCAATTGTCTATAATCAATGCAAAGTCGCATTGAACCATCCTTCTTCTTAACAAACAATACTGGAGCACCCCAAGGTGATACACTAGGACGTATGTACCCCTTGTCCAATAAGTCATGCAATTGAGTTTTCAACTATTTTAATTCCGAAGGTGCCATCCGATAAGGAGCTCGTGAAATTGCAGAAGTACCAGGTATCAAATCAATACCAAATTCCACTTCTCGACTCGGTGGAAATCCAGGTATCTCATCCGGAAACACATCCGCATATTCTGCAACCACTGGTATCTCCTCCACTTTCCTTTCTATTTTCTGTTCAGTGACATCAAGGGCATAAATCAAATAACCCGCATGTCCACGTTTTAACAAACGCGACATTCGGATGCTGATATCAAAGGAATCATTGCCCTCGATCCCTGGCCATAGAAGAACCATTGATTTCCAGTATCAGGCTGAAATCTCACTGTCTTCTGACAACAATCCATAACAGGCTGATATTTACTCAACACATCGATTCCAAGAATGCAATCAAAATCTGTCATGTCTAACACAATCAAATCAGTTTGTAGTCCATACTCAGTCTCAAACTAAATATCACAATCAGACACACTCTGACAAGCCATCACAGTAGTTCCCATGGGTGTCAAGACATAAAGAGGCATCAACAGTGGAGACGAGCATATATGATACCGATCAACAAAATTTTGTGCAACAAAGGAATGTGATGCACCAGTATCAATCAAAAGTAAGGCTGGATAAGTAAATAAAATACACTTACCAGCTATCACATCATCAGGAGCTGCCTCTGCTTCCTCCCTGTTCAGTGCATACACCTAAGCCTGAGGTGGTCCTATTCTCTGTCCTCCACCAAATTGTGGTACACCCTGTGGTCTCTGCTGCACTGTATTCTCTGACATTGGTCCTCTCCTCTGTTGTCCACCCACTTGAGGACAATCACGGATCACATGTCCTAGCCTCCCACAACGGAAACAAACTACTGTATTCAATTGAGGACAATCTCGTTTCAAATGTGGTCCTCGACATTTAAAACACTGCAATCCTCGACCACTGCTACTGCTACTGCCTTGGAACTGTCCCTTTGGACCTTGTTCACTACCTTTGCGTTGAACAAATCGCTTCCCACTAAATCTAGAGGAAGATGCACCTCCTCGTGATCCTTTGAATTGTTCTCCTCTAGGTCTCATGCTTTCAGATGTAGGTGGTTGGGATTGTCCAACATCTTTGTACACCCCTACTGCAATCTCAGCCATCTCGGCTCTAGTCAATGCTTCTTCATATGATGTAGGGTTATTGGACATTACCCTATCAAACAATTCAGGTCTCAAACCTTTCACAAACTGTCTGATGTTTGCTTTTGTGTTTACAGCGATATATGGCACATACCGGAGCAATGAAGAATATTGCACAGCATAGTCAGATACTGTCATTGATCCCTGTCTCAAGTTTGTAAATTCATCATCTTTCCTCTGCCTTGCAGCAACAGAGAAATAATGATCAAGAAACTTCGTTCTAAACACATCCCAGTTAACTGTCCTTGAGCCCTCAGCTCAATCAATGTGGATTTCCACCACATCCTGGCTTTCTTAGCCAACTGAAATTCAGCTAAGCGTAACCAATCAGTCTTGGCACATGGTGCTGACACAAATATATGTTCCACACGTTCCAGCCACTCCTCTGCCAGTTCCCCTGATTCAGTACCCTCAAACCTGGGTGGCTGATAACTCAAAAATTGCGTCAATGTTAACTCGCCAGGTAACAGTAACTGTTCCACTGGCCCTTGCTCAATCGATGGTGGTGGCACAGACGCCATCCTCACACTCGCATTGCCACTCATGGCATCCCCAACATCCTCATGATACCCCCCGTCTTTCATTACTGTATATCAAGGGTTAATAATAACATTCAAAATTATAAAACATGTTAGAAGAATATCATATTACAAATCCTAACATGATATTATCATCTCAACATGTTTTCAAGTGTTTAGGTAACTCCCTAATACACTTCCTCTACCCATGTTCACCCCGTTCTCGAACCACTGCTCTGATACCACTAATGTGGGGTCCTCGTTACTTAATCCATTATGTATCAATTAAACATACATACGTGAGTCTGAATTAAGTAAAAACATGCACTGATTAAGAGTTTCTGACTAGTTAAGTTGTTACAAGGTTATAAAAACCTAACCAACTATACATCACATGTACAAGTAACAACCTAATCCAAGATAACTCCTAGGCAGTGGTTCAGCTCGCAGCGGAAAATGACTCACATCCCGTCTTCCCACGTCTATGAGTCCCTACAGAAACATTCACACAACGTGAGTATAGATAACAACTATCTCAGTGCAATATCAAAACACAATATTAATGATAAAGCACAATAACAATCATCAAATGTGAATGCTCTGTATCATGCATCAACAAATGCACCATGTCATGACATGTCTCATACCACATCCTATTATCACGAGACAAAGCGTATCATCTTAATCTTTTCCTCCATGTCCTTAATCATATCCGGTCCTCCGACCGCTTTACTCGTCAAGTCCTCCCAATACAGCGGTGACCTACATCGTCGTCCGTAAAGAGCTTCAAAAGGGGCCATTTGAATGCTCGCCTGATAGCTGTTATTATAGGAGAACTCTACCAGTGGTATAGATTCTTGCCATGGAGTATCAAACTCCAAAACACATGCCCTCAGCATATCTTCGAGCGTCTGAATAGTACGCTCCGTTTGGCCGTCTGTCTGAGGGTGATAAGATGTACTCAATCTCACCTCGGTGCCAAAGCTGCCTGGAGACCCTCCCAGAAATGAGAAGTAAACCTTGGGTCCTGTCAGACACGATCGAGACTGGAACCCCATGCAACCTCACTACATCTCGTACATATAATTGGGCCATCTTTAGATACGTGAAAGTCATGTTGTAAGGGATGAAATGAGCTACCTTCGTCATCCTATCCACGATCACCCAGATAGCATCAAATCCAGAGGCCGACCTTGGCAAGTGGGTCACGAAGTCCATAGATATATGCTCCCACTTCCACTTAGGTACCTCCAAGCTCTTCAGCTCGCCACCAGGCCTCTGCCTTTCTGCCTTTACTTGCTGGCAGATCAAACATCTCTTGACAAAAGTGATCACATCACGCTTCATGCGTCTCCACCAGAATTGACCACTCAGGTCCTTATACATCTTTCTTCCTCCGGGGTGGATACTAAACCGGCTACTATGAGCTTGTTCTAAGATTCCTTTACGCAATCCCGGCGCATTTGGGACTACCCATCGGTTGTCCAGTCTTAAAGAATCATCTTCAGCCACTCTAAACTTTGTTGGCTGACCTCGAAGTACTATCGACGACCATCTCTGAACTTCATCATCTAACCTCTGGGCTTTCCTGATAGCCTCAAATACGTCTGGCTCGGCCAATAAGGTCGACACTCGCACCGGCGACGTGTCCACATCAAAGTCATAGCCCAGATGGCAGTAAGAGGTCATCATTGCTGATAAACACATAGCATCTTCAGCAGTACTCTTCACCTTCCTACTTAAGGCGTCTGCTATCAAATTTGCTTTACCCGGATGGTACTCAATCTCACAGTCATAATCCTTGAGCAAATCCATCAATCTTCTTTGACGCATATTCAGTTCAGCCTGAGTGAATAGAAATTTCAGGCTCTTATGGTCCGTATAGATGGTAAACGTCGTACCATAAAGATAATGACGCCAAATTTTCAAGGCGAAAATGATGACCGCCAGTTCCAGATCATGGACTGGGTATCTGGTCTCATGAGGCTTCAACTGCCTCGAAGCATAAGCCACCACGTGCTTTTCTTGCGTCAATACACAGCCCAAACCTTGTAATGATGCATCCGTGTACAAGGCAAACTTCTTATTCTCAGAAGGGATCACCAATACAGGCGCTGTAGTCAAACGACGCTTCAGTTCTTGAAAACTTTCCTCACAAGCTTCGGACCAAAAGAATGGAACTCCTTTCTGAGTCAGCTGTGTCAACGGCTTAGCGATCTTAGAAAATCCCTCGACAAAATGTCGGTAATAACCTGCTAAGCCAAGGAAACTCCGTATCTCGGGTACAGAAGTGGGTGCTGCCCACTCCATTACAGCTTCAATCTTCCTGGGATCCACAGATATCCCGCTGCTAGATATAACATGACCCAAGAATACTACACTGCTCAGCCAGAACTCGCACTTGCTGAGCTTTGCATATAACTGATGATCCCTAAGGATCTCAAGTACTGTCCTCAAGTGCCGTACATGATCTTCTTCGGTCCGGGAGTAGATGAGTATATCGTCAATGAAAACTATGACGAATTGATCCAAATATGGCTGGAACACCTTGTTCATCAAACTCATGAAAACAGCCGGGGCATTTGTCACCCCAAAAGGCATGACTAGGAATTCATAGTGCTCATACCTAGTCCTGAAGGCTGTCTTCTGGACATCATCTTCCTTTACTTGAATCTGATGGTACCCTGACCTCAGATCGATCTTACTGTAGAGCCTCGTACCCTGCAACTGATCAAACAAGTCATCTATCCTCGGAAGTTGGTACTTATTCTTCACTGTAGCTTTGTTCAGTTGTCTGTAATCGATGCATAAACGCATCGAACCATCTTTCTTCTTCACAAATAAAACTGGTGCTCCCCAGGGTGATACGCTAGGGCGTATATAGCCCTTGTCAAGGAGCTCTTGCAACTGAATCTTTAATTCCCTTAGCTCCGCTGGTGCCATCCTATAAGGGGCACGAGAAATGCCAGACGTCCCCGGTAATAATTCAATCCCAAACTCGACCTCTCTCGTCGGTGGGAATCCGGGAATCTCCTCCGGAAAGACATCAGGGAACTCCGCCACTACGGGCACATCCTCGACGTTTACTTCTTCTTTCTTTTCCGTAACATCAATGGCATATATGAGATGTCCCGAATGGCCACGTTCCAACAACTGCGCCATCTTGACAGCAGATATCAACGGGATCTTAGAGCGAGAACCATCCCCATAGAACGTCCATGGAACTCCCATATCAGATTTGAACCGTACAGTCCTCTGCCTGCAGTTCACAACTGCCTGATACCTGTTCAGAACATCAATGCCCAGAATGCAGTCAAAATTTGACATTCCCAGAACAATCAAATCTGACCTTAGTTCTTTATCCTCAAAATAAATGAGGCCATCGTAGACGATCCGATCAGTAATCATACTTCTTTCAGCGGGGGTCGAGACTATAAGAGGCGTGGGCGACGGAGAAGTGCATATGTGGTGCCTTTTGTCGACACAAAAGAGTGTGACGCATCTGTGTCGATCAATATAAAAGCAGGGTGCATAAATGTGAGACCCCGATATCTAAAGATACTAATAGGTGCGATTAAGAGAACTAAGCATTTCAATATTAGAGTATTTAATCGTGTTGACATTTTGAGCTTACAGTTCAAATGTACCCATAAAATTTTCAACAATTAAAAGTTACATTTCTCAAAACAATAGGAGTGGCACTATAGTTCTACTCTACTACTTGTAGAGACTACGCATAAGAACTCTGTCCTGCTATTGTAGTAGCACTCCTTACAGCTCAAAGTATCAGCCCCGACCCTAGTTCTCATTAGCAAAAGCACCTACAAAGACAACCCCCAACACATGAGCACATAGCTATCCATATACAACACAATATGAATACGTAAGGCGTAAATGCATAATCATAAATACAAAACACTTCATGTATTTTCATCGCATTTACAATGCCCATTGGTTGTCCCTGTACCACAATTCATAATCAAAACACTATATGAATGTATGGCTTCACTAATAAATGTCATGACATATCATCTCTTTTTCTTGAGTCAGTCATCATCAGTTATTTTAATGCTTCTTCGCTTTACAATCTCAAAACAAGCGGTATCTCATCCTCGCTTCTTCATACTAGCGGTATCTCATCATCGCTTAGTATGGTGTACCCCGCCTC
Source organism: Haberlea rhodopensis (assembly GCA_907163345.1). Lineage (NCBI taxonomy): Eukaryota > Viridiplantae > Streptophyta > Magnoliopsida > Lamiales > Gesneriaceae > Haberlea > Haberlea rhodopensis. The sequence goes on from CAJQUN010000013.1 coordinate 2,958,522, forward strand.
CATATGCAAGCGAGCCTCCCCCCTCCCGCTCCACATTTTTAACGGTCAAGCGTAAGCATTAAACCTTCACTGTGATCACCCCTGACTCGTGGAATACTCCTCTTTATTCCACATCACAATATGCAACAACAATGCATAATATGCAACAACAATGCATAATAACATGTATCAACTCTTAATGCATCACATTGCATTCATCATATGTCAAAAAGACAAACATAAGTACATGTTACCGTTGGGATGCCCGTACGTCGCTTACGTACCTTTCCAAAATGTAGTGTGTGGTGGGACTCTATCCCCTGCGTTGCGTAGCCGTCTGTGAAGGCTCTACACCAGTGTACAACACAATATTAGACGCCAATATATGATCCAAAATCAAAAATCCAACAAAATATCAATATTTCAAAATTTTGCCTCTGGCGATCGATCGCTACCACTTGGCGATCGATCGCCAAACTCCACTGTCCCATGGCGATCAATCGCGCCATTCATGGCGATCGATCGCGTGCCTTTGATTTTGGCTACTGGACCTCGGCGATCGATCGCGCCATTTGTGGCGATCGATCGCCACATGGTCTGCGCGCGACATTTTTCCAGAATGCTCAACACTGATTTTCACACCTTTCATTCTAACATGTAAGACATACAACATGCCTAAACAAACATGCTAGTAGCTACAATACACTACCCTGAGTGTAATCATACAAGATATATATCCCAACCACAAACCCACATGCATTAAAAGCACCCTATAACATCAGTACTCAACCAACTTTTTTTCGAAAAACAGAGCATTATCTTCCTGCCCAGATTTTTGAGTACCCACTTTCAAGCAATGAAATCTACCACATAAGTCATGAATATTGCTCGAATAAAAATGCCAAAGGCTTCACAAAACTACCATGCATATTTTCAAATCAAAGGTTTACCCTAAAACCCATCTAACATGCATAATATCGCCTCCTCAAAATCACTCCCAGTCCACATTTTCCAGAAAAACAGGGCATACTCCTACCCATATTTCCGAACACCCTACTTTACATGCTTATTTCCCCAACATAAAACATGTAAAATACGTAAGGAAAAATACTGAGAGCTACATAACAACACCATGTAAGCATTTAAATCGAAGGTCTTAAGAAACCTAAGCTAACATGCCATTTTTCACACCAACAAAAGTATGAACTCAACAACTAAATTTCAAACCCAGAAATGGTTTCTCACCCCTTTTTGCTCCGATTTTTGGAAGCTTCCCAAGCAATAAAAATGGAAGGTCTCCTCTCTAACTCCCTTAGCAGCTGTTGGACGAATTGTGGGAGAGAATTGGAGTGATTTCAGACATGGGAGGGTTGGGTGAGAGATGGGACAAGGGGTATGGGCAAGCAGCTGGCAGCTGGCAGCAGGGCATGGGTCAAGGGGGGTGGTTGGGTGGTGGGTTATGTGATGTGTTATGTTTTGGTCCCGGTATTTAGCACGATGTATTAAAATATCATCACATGATATTTTATAGTATTTTCTCAATAAAATACTTCAATTCCCATTTAAATATGCTTTTACCAAAACAATAATACACACCCCAAAATAATTATGCCACAACCCCAACATCCCAACATATGTCGCATGCACCCCGAAATATAACTCCTCAACCATATTAATTCAACCTCAACACTAAATCATCATAATATAAATAAATGATTAAATCACATAATCATTTCGGGGATATCACAGTAAATAAAAGACATGTACCCGCTATAACCTCCTCCGGAGCCGCTGAAGCCTGCTCCCTCGTCAATGCATAGACTTGTCCTTGAGGTGGCCCCATAGGCTGACCTCCATACTGTCGCGGCACAAATGGTGGTCTGTGCTGTGCTGTCCTATCCGCAGGACCCTGTTGACTTCCCCTGTTGGGACACTGTCTAGCAAAGTGGCCCTTGTCGCCACAAACATAGCATCCTACACAATCTTTCGTCAGATGTGGTTGCCCACAAAGAGTGCATTGGATCTTCCTGGATCTGTCTCCCTGAGACTGCCCCCTTCCATATGGGGCATCACTCCTTCGGTTCCCTTTCCATCTATTGTCAGGCCTCTTACCACTGAACCTTGACGCCGATGTGTTTCCTCTTGATTTGAACTGCTCACCCCTTGGATTCAAATTATCAGGAGTGGATTTCTGAGGGGGTGCTGGCGGTGGTACAACATCAGGGTATGCACCCACTCCCAGTTCGGCTAGCTCAGCCCGTGAGAGTGCATCGTCAAAGCAAGTAGGGCCATAAGTAATCACCCTATTGTACAGCTCCGGCCTCAAGCCCTTCATGAAGTTCCTCATCTTCGCTTGAGTGCTCATGGCGATGTGAGGCACATATCTGAGTAAGGAGCAAAACTGAAGAGCATAATCTGACACTGACATATTACCTTGCTTGAGGTGAGTGAATTCATCTTCCTTAGCCTGTCGTGCAGCAGCCGAGAAATAACAATTCAGAAAGCGAGTTCGAAACATTTTCCAATTAACTTCATGACCTTGAGCCTCTTGCTCTACCACGGTGGTCTTCCACCACATTAGCGCCTTCTTGGCCAATTGGAACTCTTCTAACCGTATCCATGCTGTCTTCGCACATGGGGCTGCCACAAAGATCTGCTCTATTCTTTCTAACCATTCCTCAGCTCGTTCCCCAGTTTCGGTTCCTTCAAAGGTCGGGGGTCGGTAAGCAAGAAACTGAGTTAAGCTTAGCTCCCCTGGCAACAACTGTTGTTCGGACGGTTCATCATCAAAAGCTGGCGGGGGTAGGGGATTCGTACGCCCCGCACTTGCATTGACGCTCACTGCGTCACCTACCTCCACGTTTGCTGCCATACTGCAACACAAGGGTTAACAACAAGATCCAAAAGCAGTTCATATATACGTCGTTAGAAAGGCATAACATGTTAGCATAACAATCATATACTTCATATGTAGCTTATGCGCAAAACACGTTTAAAAGTAAGCACCTAGCCAACTTATTGCTAAGGCTACCCTTCACTCATTCCCGGGTTATCTAACCACTGCTCTGATACCACTAATGTAGGGTCTTCCTACCTTAACATCAATTAGTACACATATAATGGACAGAACATGCATTTATAACAACTTAAGGGTTTCGGTTGTAGCTTGAGCTAAAAAGATTACAGGCCAAAATAAAATTTCCAAAAGCTATTTAATTACATTCCCAAAAATGAATGTTAAAGCTATAGGTTTACACTACTCCTAGAGTAGAGACTATCAAAATCCTGCATCATATATTCATCTTGCTCCTTTTAGCTCACCTCCTCAACCCGACCCTAGGTCCTCGGTCCAAAAGTGTACCTATAGGGACAACACATCGTGAGCATATACATATTTACTTAACAAGATATAAAAGACATACAGTAATACATAACATCTTAGTTAAGTAAAAGTCATTGGTCATTCCTCGACTTCTTTCGTTATCCCTGATTCTTATTCATGTATGAGGGCATCTTACCCCATTGTATGGCATCTTACCATAACATAACCGTCGTGTGGCATCTTACCACAGGGGCATCTTACCCCATCATATGGCGTCTTGCCATATCATAACATTGTGTGACATCTTACCACGTGGGCATCTTACCCACTCACATACATTGGGTGGCATCTTACCACATGGGCGTCTTACCCAATCATGTACATCGTATGACCTTATCATAAACTTACTTATCATAACATCATCATCATAAACGTCATCATAAACATCATCATCGTAAACATCATCATAATCATCATCATAAACATCGTCATCATAAACATCATCATAACATCATCATCGTAAACATCGTCATAAGCATCATCGTCATAAACATCGTCATCATAAACATTATCATAAACATCATCATAAACATCATCATCGTAACCATCATCATAAACATCATCATTATAAGCATCATCGTCAAATGTAGGAGTATGGTTTACCGTCCGATGCTCGTACGTTTCTTACGTACCTTAATTCCAAAAGAAGGAGAAATTGCAGAACTTTATCTCCTTGAGGTCGTGGGTACCTGGGACGGTTCTACATAACCATACAAATTGATATTAGAAGCTAGACAATAGCCCAATACCAAAAATTTAACAAAAATCATCATTTTCCTACTTTTGAACAGTGGCGATCGATCGCTCAAAACATGGCGATCGATCGCCAGATTTTTCACATAGCGGCGATCGATCGCTTAAAATGAGGCGATCGATCGCCTTGATGCTCATTTCGCTACTGGACGTTGGCGATCGATCGCGCCATTTGAGGCGATCGATCGCCTATCCTCATTTTCGCGTACTGCTTCTCGGCGATCGATCGCTACATTTGTAGCGATCGATCGCCACAACCAGTGGTCGCGATTTCACCATTTTTATGTGCATTTTCCAAGCTTATCTTCACACCTTTCAAAACCAAACTTCACAACAATAACAATAACATCATAACCCACTAAAACCCACATAAAACACTTCAAAAATCATACCCCAAACATATATAACACATGCCCCCAAAACAACCCACATAACCACTTCAAAAATCACCACATTTCAAATCCAAACATCATAAAACTTTTAGGAATGGTTCCATACCTCTTGTAGGCTCCAAATCCTAACAAAGATCACACAAACAAAGTTTTTGTGGAGTTTCCTCCTTGCTCCCTTGAACAATTTCGAAAATGTGGAGTGGTTTAGGGTTGAGGATGGGTTGGGGGGTTTTAAAAGAGTAAAGGTGAAATGGGGTTAAAATGATGGGTGAAGGGTTAAAAGAAGGGGGGATTAATTTAAATTCACACCCCAAACTTATCATGATTCATAAAATACTTCTTCATGGCATTTTACAAGCATTTAGTAAAATGCAACGTACTTCCTCTAAATTCACATCTTCCTCATATTTAGTAATTAACACAATTAAATCATGTTAGCATCTTATTACCCATCATATAAATCAATTACCACATGATTCATCATATAAACATAATTAATGCCTTAATTGCAATTAATTAATTTCGGGGCATCACATTAGATAATGTACTTGATAATTTATGTTATGATCAACATATTGAATTGGAAACCGGAATTACATATTTTAAGTATCAGTATATATGTATCACCTAAAAGCAAAAATTTTTAGGGCCGTTTGATAAGACCTTTGAAATAAATCTTCCGCTGTTTACGCAAATTACTGATTATGTGTTAATTAAACACCACATTAGGATCGGGCTCTCACATTATGGTATTAGAGCCAGGTTCTGGGATATGCTCGAACTAGAGTTAGGACACTGAGTCTAGTCACAACTAAAATTGTTTGTGCATGTAATTGACTACGTGTTTTTATATCCTCTTGTCTGCTATGATTACATGTTAGATAATGAAATGTTAGACATGTAATGGATTGCTAATCAGGGATAGCTAGATGTCATATCTCTGAGAATTTTAATATGCTGAGTTGCATATAATCTAGAGAATTTGAATGCTGAGTTGCATTAATCTAGTGAATTTGAGAATTTTATCTGATAGTACTGACAGATTGCTTATCGGATGATGATGCAGAATAAGTGATGAGAACATCTCTGACTTGAGATTTAGATATGATGTTTTGATTTTATGATGGACAGTTAGTGTTTGGACATGTAGCATTGATATGAACTGTAATAGTTATTTAGCGAACATGTAGGCACTGTAAACTGTTACTTGAATTATATCATAGTGATAATTATTGAGACTTTTATTTATCACTTTGGGGAGTTAATCCTTGTGATTAGTGGGATGACACTAGAACTATTTAAAACGCATTTTGTCGATCGGGGATTTGAATCCGAAAGACCAGGGTAATACGTATGAGTTTACATCAAAACCTGTGCACGTTGAAATGATAATTTAGAACTTGAGAATATTGAAACTAGCGATATTCCAATTGAAGAATAGAGTATAGTTGTTGTGAGAAACAGTGAGAATTTGTTTGATTGAGGACTTGGATATGGGGACTGTTGTAATTCAGTTCCAGTTTATATGTCCAAATTATGAATAAAAACTACAATATGAACTCTTCTAGATGATAGTATCTAGAGTAACGGTAGTGACGGATGACGATTTTCCTCTTTCTGATACGGGAAAATATGTTTACGAGAAGGCCATGTTGATGACATGGAAAATGCTAATCAATTATCGTGGACTTGAGAAATGGAAATATCTGCTTAATCTCAATAGCTATTCACTAGTGAAGAGATTAGATATCAACTGAAGAATAAGACACCGATGTGGTGCGAAGTAGTTAGAACTGGATTAAAGGTTAATGAAGTGACTATCATTGGGATAATCCAAGTAGTCCTAGAAATGTTTCAGAGCATCACTCCGATTTATCCAGCTCTAGTAGTTCTAGAGGTACTATGAGATTGTAGAATGCCAAACCTTTTCGAGGTCACTATGGATGTAAATATCTACTGATCCACTTGAAAGATAAGAGAAACTATCAATTGTGGCCAGTCAGAGCATGTCCGTTATGTGCTCAGGAATAGATGCAGTCATAACAACAAATACCCTGAGCTAGGGGTAGATATCAAAGTGGTTATTCTTTTCGATCACTCAGTTCCAGCAGTAGTTATACCTGCAGACCAGAGGTAATACCTGATAGTTATTTTTGGTTTCACAATAGACCAGAGAGTATACCTTGACAGAGAATAAGATTAGAGATGCTTTAGGAGCAGTGATCACATATACTTGCCATGTATTTGATCACACTGCACGAGTTTTTCATACATTGCCGCAAATGTGCATTGATTGGTATGATTTGACAAATACACCAGCAGTAATGATTATACTATCCACACTTGTAATAATGAACTGTAGCTTACAGTTTGATGATTGTATTTTGGATTTGAATTTAATGGTGTTGCCGAGATATTGTAAGTTGATTTCAGAGTATAATAAATTCTCGACCGTATTGTGGCTCCAAAGGAAATGTAATGTTTATCGCGATGAATAGCAAGCTAAGATACTGATAGTGTCACCTATGAAAATATTACGGTTGCGATACTTGGAACATGAGGGATGTTTGATAATAAGCAGTTAATTCTGATCAGGAAGAGTCGATGTTGACTGATATCCTAATGGTAAGAAAACTTACCAAGATTTTCCTGAAGAAATAAAAGAATTTTCATTAGAAAATGAAATCGATTTTAACTATTCGTTGATGCCAAGGAATAGATTCGATATCGAACGCACTGTACGGAATGGCATCAACAGAGTTGATAGACTTAAAAACATAGTTACAGAATATCCTCGATATGAGTATAAATGTCTGAGTATGTCACTTGAGGAAACATCAGTATTGTTCGAGAAGAAGAAAGATGATATTATGAAGACGGGTATCGACTAATGTAGTTGAATCGGGCTATTGTCAAGAATAAATGTCCATTTCCTAAGATCGAGAAGTAAATGATCAATTGTAAGAAACTTGAAGTATGAAAAGAATGATTTTCAATATGGTTGTCATCAGTTTGAGTCAGAAGGGAAAATATTCTCTAGGCAATTGATCAAACCAGATAAGGCATTTTGACTTTTGGTAATGCCGTATAGTCTGACAACTATACCAGTAGAGTCATGAATTTGATGAATAAAGTTTTCCGTAACTCTTGGACGGAATTGTAATCATATTCATCAGTGGTATACTAGTGTATACGAGATCCGAAAGGAACCACAGAGAACATCTGTGATTGATTATTCAGACGCTTCGTGAATCTCAAATTGTGTACCAAGTTATCGAAGTGTAAATCTTGGTTGAATCGAGTATTGTTTTGGGATAGGTGATACCATCTCACCGGGTACCTGTTAATCCCAGTAAAGTAGAGGTAGTGATAAATTGGGCCAAGACCGATCAGTATACTCGAAATACAAAGTTTTACGAGTTTGGCCAGATATTACAGGCTTTTATGGAAGTATATTTTAGTATAGCCTGATCTATGAACCAGTTGACCAAGAAGAAATTTGAAGTTTCATTTGGTCAGATGAATATGAAATCAGGTTTTATAAAAATGAAACAGATGGGATACACTCTGATGCATCATGAGGAGATGATTGCATATGCTTTGAGATAGTTGAAGCTGAAAAAATCATGTTCATGAACTTGAGCTTGTAGCCATTATTTTTGCCTTGAAGACGTGGCAACGCTATCTGTATAACAAACAATTCAGTCAGAATTGCACATAAGAGAAGCGATGACTATATTTATTAAAGAATTTGACTTTAACAGTCAATATTAATCAAGGAAAATGAAAAATGCGCTAAACCGAAAAGTGCAAGGTGCAATGGTAGCATTAATATATGCGTTGCAGTTTGAGTCACCTCTGATTTTGAAGATCAGAAAGACTCGAAGGACAGGCCCATACAGATATTGAGGTGAAGAAATTGGTTCTGTCTCATCAACCAACTAGATTTTAGTATGCAATTTAGTGGCGGGTTGCGATTGAACAATCAGTAACTAGCATCGAATCCTACTGATTCGAAAGAAGTATTACTGCAGAAAGCACACTATAGATGGCATAGTGTTATTCTGGAAATGATGAGATGTATCATTCTTAAGATCCTATTTCTGACGGGATGGTATAAAGAAAGAGATTTTGGAAATATCGTGGCAAATTGTTTGACATGTCAGAAAGTCAAGATAAAAATACGAGACCTAATGGATACTACAGAATTTGTAAGTACAACAATGAATTTGGGAAATTTCTAGCTTTGAGTTTTATAGCTCAAATTGTTTAGATCAAACAGAGATTGTGAAACAAGTTGAATCGGAATTGATTGACTATTCAATATGAGATATTGATTTCATATGATAGTCTATATGTCTATGAGAAAATGACATATTTGAGATGTGGATAATGTGGTTTAGTTACAGCGAGTTTTCTGTAACAAATGTATCTGATTGAGATCCGAGGATAATATCATAATTCAAAAACTATTTTCAGAATGTCTTGGGTACTAAGTTAGCAATGAGTATTACTTAGCATACCCATACTGATGAATAAATTGAGAGAATTATCCAGACTTTGGAATATATGTCCTGATTAATAACGATGAATTTAGTGAGAACTCACAGAAATCACTATTCACTAGTAAAATTTTCCTATAGTATAAGTTCCAGGCAACTTTTGGAATGGCATAAGTTCAGGTTTTGTAGAGCCAGAATTGTCGATGCTGATATGATGATATGAAATTGATAATGAACTTTTGGCACAACTTGAGATTGTTGAGAAAATGCCATGAACGATAAATTTTCTGCCAAAACGATTCAAATTGGCTTAAGGTGAGCAGATTTGCTACGCCAAAGAGAAATATATCGTTAGACTTCGAGTTGAGAATCAGGTAAATATGAAGACATTATCGTTGCAATATCAATATGATTCGTTAAGTGAGGTATGATGTTGCCTCGATATTTTGAACTTTGTGGTATCACAGAAAAGTTTGGTTCAGTGGTATATCGTTGACACGACCACAACAATTGTAATTGATACATGAGATTCTTATGTATCTATGAATGAGATTGAGACATCTCATATGACTTAATTTATTGAGTTATACTCAGTTTTGCGATTCGAGGATGAGATCTTTTTAAGAGGGGAAGAAGTGTAAGGCCCCGATGCAAATTATCCGGATTAACGATGATTAAGTGAACCCGGATAATTAAAAGTACAAACTTGAAGTAAGCTATCCCAGACCACGATGAGTCAACCAACTATTGGACCATGTTTTAGTGCATGAGCATGTGCATGATCACATGGCACTTGGAGAACACATGCCACTAATTAATTTAACTCATGTTTAATACATGATGTTGGACCATTAATCTTGCAAGATAGTGATGTATTGACACATGGATTCCACAATACATCAAATAAATTAAAAATCATGCATTTATGCATAGGAGCTCACGCCTAACCCATGCACATTTCAGATTTTTGGCTCAAAATTCCAACACCTTTCCTCTCTCTTCATTCCCAATGCTCCTCATTCTCTCCTCTTTCTCTCCACATTCTGAAATTTCGAAATTCCAGCCATCTTTTAGCACAAATTTCTCTTCCAATTACTAATGCATGTTACATGCAATTAGTGATTTAGAAACCCCAAGACAAGGGTGTTAGTTAGGTGCAAAAAATTTCAATTTTGAAGCAAGTTTGGAGGAGTTCAAGCTAGGAAGGAGCCATGGTGGAACACTTTTGGGTCTACAAGGTATGGACGTGTTCTTATTTATTTTAGTTGGATTTTATGGATTTTGGGTCGAAAATATAGGGAGAACCACAAAAATGTTGGTGTCATTTTATTTAATACAGAATCTACAGATTTTGTTGTTGCATGTAGTAGGTAGTTCCTACGTTTAGACTTACATAAGTTCTGATTTTGACTTAGAGTCCTAAACAAAAGTTGTAGATATATGAGGTGTCGTCCTGTGGTTAAAATTTGAGATAATTTGGATTTGAAATGATTGAGATATGCTTATTTTACTATGTAGTGCCATATTCAACTCTACATGTACTATAAATGCACATGCAGTGTAGAATTCTGAACTTTTGACAAATTTAATGTTCGATTTTGATGTCAATCTTCAAATGGAAATTGTAGGATTTTGAATTCTCTTGAATATTTTTTTAAAAAAAGAGGACTCAATTCGGAATTAGTTTCGATTAGTTATGAATTTTATACTTTAAGTGTTCAATCGATGTCTTGCATGTGGGCGAAAATTTCATGCAGTGTGTTCTTCGAGTTCCTGAGCATTTTTGGCTAGGAATTCCTGAAAATGTCCAGAAATAAGTATTTTAGTACTTTGAGTTGGCTATCTTTTGCCACTAGAATCATGCAATTTGGATTTGAAATGAAAACGTTATAGCATTTTTACTAACACTGCTCAAGCTGGAAAACACATTTTTAAATGCTACGATTTTAGTGTTCAGACCCCACTTAGATGGTCGAACCCGCTTGGCAACTTAATATGAAATGTAATATTTTGAGTTTTTGAACTTTGAGGAGTAGAATCGAGTCGTTTTGATGTGATATGGAATTATAGCGATTTTTCTACGAAAATGGGTCAAGCCGAAAATTAAGAAAATCATTAAGGGTTATATTTTTTAAGTTGCATTTGATTCAATGCACTATTTGAACACTTAGTGTCATTTTGGAATTTACATGACCAGGTTAATAGATTCCGGTGTTGACTCAAGAAGTCTCGGTAGATTAGCTTGGGTCGAGGTACGTTGAAATGAGTTGTATCATGACGTCTGGCAAATGCGTGCAATGATACTATTGTATAACCTTTTATACCATTACTTGATTTATATGAATTAATTGTCATTATATGATTTCTTATGTGACTATATGATATGATGAATGTCTTGGGTTACACTATATGTGAAATTACATGATATGTATATACTTTCACATGAGATTGCATGATATATTGAGTTGCATATGTCATTTGATGCATAAATGATTCATGGGCATATCATATTGATCTATCATTTCTTTGATATCCATGATTATGACTGAGTTGATTCACTCTGAGTATCGGGGACGAGAGGGGACGGCGATGACAGGCAGTTTAGGTAGCGACTGTAGTCAGGTGCGTTGCTATCGGACCTAGACACGAGGGATGTACGAGCACTTCACATAGGATGAGTCTCCTAGCGCAATGTGCGTGTGTTGTCACCCTCTGCTCGAGCTGACATTATTTGACGATACCTTCCTTTGGACTCCGATATTTGGTATCTTGAGATTCAATTCTGTATACCCATTCATGCATAGCATTCATACATGGTATACATTGCATGATACTTTGTCATACTTGACATGATCTATTTATTTCTCGTACTGGGTTCTGACCGCTGTAGTGGAGGCTGTCATGTCTTTGTTGGTGGTACAGGTAGACGTACTGCGGATGCTCGAGGTGAAGCATCGATGAATACCGGAGCTCCTTGAGAGCGAACTCAGGTTTATGTTTTATGTTTTGAGTCCCAGTAGTTGTTAGAATATTTTTACTTATGTTTTTAAATTATCGGGGTATGCCCCGAGTATCTGTATTTTGATTATTCTACTACTGGTTGATAATACACTTGATAGTTTATGTTATGATCAACATGTTGAATTGGAAATCGGAATTATATATTTTAAAGATCAGTATATATGTATCACCTAAAAGCGAAAACATTTTAGGGCCGTTTGATATGACCTTTGAAATAAATCTTCAACTGTTTACGCAAATTAATCATTATATGTTAATTAAACACCACATTAGGATCGGGCCTCACACATCAAGACTATTGCTATGAGAGAATCTAAATGTAAGACCCCGTTATCTTATCAGGTACAAAGGTGCAATTTAGAGAACTAAACATTCATGTGAATATATCAGAGTAACGTGCCGTGTTGATTAACCCGAGCTTTAGAGATTACAGTACCAAAATGTTTCAAAAGGAATAACACAAATTCCTACAAGGGTACTACATTATAGTCTTACTCTACTCAGTAGAAGCTATACAAATTTTTTCTCTAAAATGCTAATCCTGTAGCACTCCTTACAGCTCAGCATATCAACCCCGACCCTGGTTCTCGTCAACAAAAGCACCTACAAAGACAACCCCCAACACATGAGCATATCATAATTCATATTCAACATAATATGAATGTAAAGTGTAAATGCACAATTCATAAATACAAAGCACTTCCTGTATTTCCAAGCATTTACAACGCCCATTGGTTGTCCCTGTACCATAACTCATAATAAAACACATTATATGAAATTATGGATCCTTTAATAATGTCATGACATATCACCTCTTTCTTTATATATCTTTTGAGTCATATATCAACAGTTATGTTAATGCTTCATGCTTCCACAACTCATAATGAGCGGTACAATCCTCCCCGCTTCATTACTACATAAACTCATAATGAGCGGTACAATCTTCCCCGCTTCATTACTATAGAAACTCATAATGAGCGGTACAATCCTCCCCGCATCATTACTACAGAACCTCATAATGAGCGGTACAATCCTCCCCGCATCATTACTACAGAACAAGCATAAGCATTAAACATACACTGTGATCTTTCTTGACTCGTGGAATACACCTATTTATTCCACCTCACAATATGCAACAACAATGCATAATATGCAACAACAATGCATAATAACATGTATCAAACTCTTAATGCATCACATTGCATTCATCATGTGTCAAAAAGACAAACATAAAGTACATGTTACCGTTGGGATGCCCGTACGTCGCTTACGTACCTTTTCAAAATGTAGTGTGTTGTGGGACTCTATCCCCTTCGCTGTGTAGCTGTCTGTGAAGGCTCTACACCAGTGTACAACACAATATTAGATGTCTCATTACAATCCAATATCAAATTTAAAACAAATTCTACATTTTAAAAAAAGGCACTACCGATCGATCGGACCTCATCACCGATCGATCGGTGAACTGTTTGAATTAAACAAAAAGCTACGGCTTTTGCCGATCGATCGGTGTTCTTCACCGATCGATCGGTCGATCATATTCAACCCAGATTTTCCAGAATTCTCTAACACCGATTTTCATACCCTTCAATCTAACATGTAAGGCATACAACATGCCAAGACCAACATGCTAGCAGTTATAACACACTACCCTGAGTGTATTCATATCAAATTTACACCCCAAACATAAGCCCACATGCATAAACGTCGACCTTTACACAAGTACTCGATCAACTTTCTGGAAACAGGGCAACATATTCATTTCCAGATTTCTTGAGCACCTCATTGCATGCTATTAAAACTACAACATATAACATAAAGCATGCTTGAAAAAAAAACGTCATGGGCTTTAAAACACTACCATGCATGTACTCAAATCGAAGGTTCACCAAAAAACCCATCTAACATGCATGATATCACCTCCTCAATATCACTCCCAATCCACATTTTTCCAGAAAACAGGGGAAATATCTACCCAGATTTTCGAACACCCTACTTTACATGCTTATTTCCTCTACATAAAACATGCAATATACATAAGGAAAAATGCAGAGAGCTTCATAATAACACTATGTAAGCATTTAAATCAAAGGTTTCAAGAAACCTAAGCTAACATGCCGTTTTCACGCCACCTAAAAACATGAACTTAACAAGCTTAAAAACAAAAACAGAGCATGGTTTCTCACCCTATTTTGCTTCGATTTTTCAAAGGTTTCCAGGCGATGAAAAAGGGAAAGCTCCTCAGAATTTTTCTTAGCAAGTGCTGGTGAAGAAATGGGAGAGAAGGGCCGAGATTTGGGATGGCTGAGAGTGGTGAAATGATTGAGCCAAGTGGGGTGTAAAGTCAGCATGTGTACAGGTTGATTGGCATGGGTTGGGGGGTGGTTGGGTGTTGGGTGGTTTGATGTGTTATGTTTTGGTCCCGGTATTTAGCACGATGTATTAAAATATCCTCACATGATATTTATAGTATTTTCTCAATAAAATACTTCGATTCCCATTTAAACATGCTTTACCAAAACAAATAACACACACCCTAAATAAACATGCCACTACCCCAAAAACCCAACATATACCACATGCACCCTGAAATGAATCTCCCCAATAATATTAATTCAATCCCATGAATTAACACCCAAATCATCATAATTTAAATTAAATGATTAAAATCACATAATCATTTCGGGGATATCACAATACTCCCCTACTTATAAGATTTCGTCCCCGAAATCAAACATGCTTACCAACATGAAGTAAAACAATACATAAACGCATACCAGAAAACAGCTCTGGGTAGTGCTGCACCATGTGTCGCTCTGTCTCCCACGCAGCCTCCTCGACACCCCTACGATCCCACTGAACCTTGATCATAGGAATAACTTTGTTCCGAAGCCTGCGGTCTGCCTTATCTAGAATCCTGATAGGCCGCTCCACATAAGAAACATCGGACTCAATCTGCACCTCTGAAGGCTGCAACACATGTGAAGGATCCGGCTCATACTTCCTCAGCATAGACACATGGAATACATCGTGTATACCAGACAGAGAAGGCGGTAAGGCCAAACGGTACGCCAGAGTACCCACACGCTGTAAGATCTCATACGGCCCCACATATCTCGGGGACAACTTCCCCCGCATACCAAACAGTACTACGCCTCTGAAAGGCGAGATCTTCAGAAAAACCCTGTCGCCTAACTGAAACTCCAACGGTCTACGCCGCTGATTGGCATATGCTGCATGTCTGTCCTGAGCGGCCTTCATCTTTCTTCTGATAACCTTAACTTTCTCTTCCATTTCCTGAACCAACTCTGGTCCTCCAACCGACTACGGTCCATGTCATCCCAACACAAGGGTGACCTACAACGCCTACCATAGAGGGCCTCGAAAGAAGCCATCTGTATACTTGCCTGGTAGCTGTTGTTGTAAGAGAACTCCACCAAGGCTATCGAGTCCTGCCATGAAGTGTCGAACTCTAGTACACAAGCTCTCAACAAATCTTCGAGCGTCTGTATCGTACGCTCAGTTTGTCCGTCCGTCTGAGGGTGATAGGCTGTGCTCAGCCTCAACTCTGTACCTAGAGCTGTCTGCAGACCCTCCCAGAAGTGAGATGTGAACCGCGGATCTCGATCGGACACTATCAAAACAGGGATCCCGTGCAGTCTCACCACATCTCTGACATATAACTGTGCCATCCTCAAGTGCGTATATGTCATATAGTAGGGAATGAAGTGAGCCACTTTAGTCAATCTGTCCACGACTACCCAGATGGCATCAAAACCCGAAACAGTCCTCGGTAAGTGGGTCACGAAATCCATAGACACGTGCTGCCACTTCCACTCGGGTATCTCCAAACTCCTTAGCTCACCTCCAGGCCTCTGCCTCTCGGCCTTTACCTGCTGACAAATCAAACAGCGCTTGACGAACGAAGTAACATCCCGTTTCATTCGCCTCCACCAGAACTGGCTGTATAAATCCTTATACATCTTTTTCCCGCCTGGGTGGATACTCATCCTGCTGCAATGAGCTCGCTGTAATAAACCATGACGCAACTCGGGTGCATCTGGAACCACCCATCTGTCGCCAAGTCTCAGAGAACCGTCCTCAGCCACTCTGACTCTCGATGGCTGACCTGAATGAACCACTAACATCCATCTCTGAACCTCTGCGTCGGTCCCCTGAGCCTTCCTGATGTGATCATAAATAACAGGCTCAGCTAGCAAGGTCAATACCTGTACCGGTGAAGCAGACACATCATAATCAAATCCCAAATGGCAGTAGGAGCCCAACATAGCTGATAAACACATGGCATCCTCTGATGTGCTCCTCACCTTCCGACTCAAAGCGTCGGCTGTCAGATTTGCTTTCCCGGGATGGTATAGGATTTCACAATCATAATCCTTCAGCAGGTCCATCCATCTCCTCTGCCTCATGTTCAGCTCAGCCTGTGTAAACAAGAACTTCAGTCTCTTGTGATCAGTGAAGATGGTAAATGAGGTACCGAATAAGTAGTGTCGCCATATCTTCAAGGCGAACACTATAGCTGCCAACTCCAGATCATGGACTGGATACCTCGTCTCGTGCGGCTTCAACTGTCTCGAAGCTTAAGCCACTACATGTCTGTCCTGCATCAGTACACACCCTAAGCCCTGTAGCGATGCGTCGGTATAAAGAACAAATCCTTTGTTCTCCTTGGGAATCACTAGAACTGGTGCAGTAGTCAGTCTGTGCTTCAATTCCCTGAAACTCTGCTCACAAGCCTCTGACCAACAAAATGAGACTCCCTTCTGAGTCAGCTGTGTAAGTGGCTTGGCGATCTTTGAGAAACCCTCGACGAAACGTCGATAATAGCCAGCCAGACCAAGAAAACTTCGAATCTCACTGACTGAAGTAGGGGCAGACCAATCCATAACTGCCTCTATCTTCCTCGAGTCTACTGATATCCCCTCTCGTGATATGATATGGCCCAAGAATGCTACACTGCTCAGCCAGAACTCACACTTGCTGAGTTTGGCGTACAACTGATGATCTCTGAGGATCTGGAGCACTATCCTCAGATGATCGGCATGATCCTCCTCACTCCTTGAATAGACCAGGATGTCATCAATGAACACAATCACAAACTGATCGAGGTACTCCTGAAATACTCTGTTCATCAGGCTCATAAATGTAGCAGGGGCATTCGTCACCCCGAATGGCATCACTAAGAACTCGTAGTGTCCATACCGAGTTCTAAAAGCCGTCTTTTGGACATCATCAGCTCTAACCCGCACCTGGTGATAGCCCGACCTCAAGTCTATCTTGGAGTACACCTCTGTACCCTGAAGCTGGTCGAACAGATCATCAATCCTCGGAAGTGGATATCTGTTCTTCACTGTGGCCTTGTTCAATTGCCTGTAGTCAATGCACAGACGCATTGATCCATCCTTCTTTTTCACGAACAAGACTGGTGCACACCAAGGCGATACACTAGGACGAATGTATCCCTTGTCAAGGAGCTCCTGTAACTGTACCTTCAGCTCTCTCAGCTCTGCCGGTGCCATCCTATATGGGGCACGAGAAATAGCAGGAGTCCCCGGCAGTAGCTCAATGGCAAACTCAACGTCTCTAACAGGCGGAAACCCTGGAATCTCATCTGGGAACACATCAATGAACTCTGCCACAACCGGTATGTCCTCGGCTCTCACTTCCTTTTCCTCAGATACATCCACGGCATAAATGATGTAACCTGTGTGGCCGTGCTCCAATAATCGCGCCATCTTAACCGCTGATATTACCGGAATCTTTGGACGAGAGTCGTCCCCATAGAAAGTCCACTGAAACCCCTGATCAGACAGGAAACGTACTATCCTCTGCCGGCAGTCTACCACAGCTCGGTATCTGCTCAATACATCAATACCGATAATACAGTCAAAGTCTGCCATCTCTAACTGAATCAGATCAGTCCTCAGATCATTGCCCTCAAAATAAATGAGGCAATCAGACAACAGCCGATCCACAATCACATGCTTCCCCGTGGGTGTCGAGACCATGAGAGGCGTGGGTAACAGAGACGAGCACAAGCGGTGCCTCTCCACAAAAGCGGTAGATACAAAGGAATGGGAAGCACCTGTATCTATCAATATAAGTGCAGGGTACGTAAATAAATGGCACGTACCAGCAATGACCTCCTCCGGGGCTGCCTCAGCCTGCTCCCTAGTCAGTGCATACACTTGACCCTGCGGCGGTCCTGCCGTCTGACCTCCCTGTGGTCGTGGTGCAAACTGCTGTCTCTGTGGTGCCCTCCCAGCATCAAACATTGGCCTATTCGGCCCAGAGTCTGCCTGTCTCTGTGGTGCTCTCCGATCGGGGCAACCTCGAGCCAAGTGGCCCACCTTGCCACAAACATAGCAACCCTGGCAGTCCCGTGACGAGTGCCATCCTCCACAGTTGTTACACCTGCTTCCCCCTGTCTTGCTCCCCTGTGTGGGTCCCCGATTGTTCTGCTTCTGACCCTGAGACTTCTTCCCACCAAATCTGGAAGATGATGAGGCCCCACGAGCCTTGAACAGATCCCCTCGTGGCCTCAAACTATCAGCAACAGGCCTCGGTGGTGGTACTGAAGGGGGTACATCATCCTTATACGCGCCCACCGCAATCTCCGCCAACTCTGCCCGTGTCAGGGCGTCATCAAATGAGCTGGGGTTGTTGGAGACAACCCGATCAAATAGCTCTGGCCTCAATCCCTTCAGAAAGTTCCTCATCTTTGCATGGCTGCTCACAGCGATATGAGGTACATACCTCAGCAGTGAGGAATACTGCATAGCGTAGTCTGACACTGACATACTACCCTGCTTCAAAGCATTGAACTCGTCTTCCTTTATTGTCTGGCAGCTGCAGAGAAATACCGGTTAAGTAATCGGGTCTGGAATACAGTCGAGTCAACTGCCATACCTAGAGCTCTCAGCTCCATCACGGTGGTCTTCCACCACATAGCAGGCTTCTTAGCCATCTGAAACTCGGCTAACCTCAGCCATGCCGTGCGTGCACAGGGTGCAGTCACAAGTATTTGCTCTATACGCTCCAACCACTCCTCGGCTACTTCACCAGACTCAATCCCCTCAAACATGGGCGGATGGAAACTCAGAAACTGCTTCAAACTGAACTCCCCTGGCAGTAACATCTGTACACTTGGCTCCATGCCCACAGCAGGTGGTGGTAAAGGATTCAGCTGAGCGATACTGGCATTCCTACTGTCCATATCCCTTACCTCCTCATTGGGGTTCTCCGGGTTAATCTCAGCCATGCTGTAACACAAGAGTTAACAACAATACCAAAAGCAGTTCATAATATAAGCCGTTAGATAACAAGAGTATCATATTCAAAGCATGTTAGTATAACACTTTTACAACCATATGCATCACATGCATAAGCATGCCCAAATGAATACCTAGCCAACTTGTTTCTAAAGGCTACCCTTCACTCTTCCCTGGTTATCTAACCACTGCTCTGATACCACTAAATGTAAGACCCCGTTATCTTATCAGGTACAAAGGTGCAATTTAGAGAACTAAACATTCATGTGAATATATCAGAGTAACGTGCCGTGTTGATTAACCTGAGCTTTAGAGATTACAGTACCAAAATGTTTCAAAAGGAATAACACAAATTCCTACAAGGGTACTACATTATACTCTTACTCTACTCAGTAGAAGCTATACAAAATTTTTCTCTAACATGCTAATCCTGTAGCACTCCTTACAGCTCAGCATATCAACCCCGACCCTGGTTCTCGTCAACAAAAGCACCTACAAAGACAACCCCCAACACATGAGCATATCATAATTCATATTCAACATAATATGAATGTAAAGCGTAAATGCACAATTCATAAATACAAAGCACTTCCTGTATTTCCAAGCATTTACAACGCCCATTGGTTGTCCCTGTACCATAACTCATAATAAAACACATTATATGAAATTATGGATCCTTTAATAATGTCATGACATATCACCTCTTTCTTTACATATCTTTTGAGTCATATATCAACAGTTATGTTAATGCTTCATGCTTCCACAACTCATAATGAGCGGTACAATCCTCCCCGCTTCATTACTACATAAACTCATAATGAGCGGTACAATCTTCCCCGCTTCATTACTATAGAAACTCATAATGAGCGGTACAATCCTCCCCGCATCATTACTACAGAACCTCATAATGAGCGGTACAATCCTCCCCGCATCATTACTACAGAACAAGCATAAGCATTAAACATACACTGTGATCTCTCTTGACTCGTGGAATACACCTCTTTATTCCACCTCACAATATGCAACAACAATGCATAATATGCAACAACAATGCATAATAACATGTATCAAACTCTTAATGCATCACATTGCATTCATCATGTGTCAAAAAGACAAACATAAAGTACATGTTACCGTTGGGATGCCCGTACGTCGCTTACGTACCTTTTCAAAATGTAGTGTGTTGTGGGACTCTATCCCCTTCGCTGTGTAGCTGTCTGTGAAGGCTCTACACCAGTGTACAACACAATATTAGATGTCTCATTACAATCCAATATCAAATTTAAAACAAATTCTACATTTTAAAAAAAGGCACTACCGATCGATCGGACCTCATCACCGATCGATCGGTGAACTGTTTGAATTAAACAAAAAAGCTACGGCTTTTGCCGATCGATCGGTGTTCTTCACCGATCGATCGGTCGATCATATTCAACCCAGATTTTCCAGAATTCTCTAACACCGATTTTCATACCCTTCAATCTAACATGTAAGGCATACAACATGCCAAGACCAACATGCTAGCAGTTATAACACACTACCCTGAGTGTATTCATATCAAATTTACACCCCAAACATAAGCCCACATGCATAAACGTCGACCATTTACACAAGTACTCGATCAACTTTTCTGGAAACAGGGCAACATATTCATTTCCAGATTTCTTGAGCACCTCATTGCATGCTATTAAAACTACTACATATAACATAAAGCATGCTTGAACAAAAACGTCCTGGGCTTTAAAACACTACCATGCATGTACTCAAATCGAAGGTTCACCAAAAAACTCATCTAACATGCATGATATCATCTCCTCAATATCACTCCCAATCCACATTTTTTCCAGAAAACAGGGGAAATATCTACCCAGATTTTCGAACACCCTACTTTACATGCTTATTTCCTCTACATAAAACATGTAATATACATAAGGAAAAATGCAGAGAGCTTCATAATAACACTATGTAAGCATTTAAATCAAAGGTTTCAAGAAACCTAAGCTAACATGCCGTTTTCACGCCACCTAAAAACATGAACTTAACAAGCTTAAAAACAAAAACAGAGCATGGTTTCTCACCCTATTTTGCTCCGATTTTTCAAAGGCTTCCAGGCGATGAAAAAGGGAAAGCTCCTCAGAATTTTGCTTAGCAAGTGCTGGTGAAGAAATGGGAGAGAAGGGTCGAGATTTGGGATGGCTGAGACTGGTGAAATGATTGAGCCAAGTGGGGTGTAAAGTCAGCATGTGTACAGGTTGATTGGCATGGGTTGGGGGGTGGTTGGGTGTTGGGTGGTTTGATGTGTTATGTTTTGGTCCCGGTATTTAGCACGATGTATTAAAATATCCTCACATGATATATATAGTATTTTCTCAATAAAATACTTCGATTCCCATTTAAACATGCTTTACCAAAACAAATAACACACACCCTAAATAAACATGCCACTACCCCAAAAACCCAACATATACCACATGCACCCTGAAATGAATCTCCCCAATAATATTAATTCAATCCCATGAATTAACACCCAAATCATCATAATTTAAATTAAATGATTAAAATCACATAATCATTTCGGGGATATCACACTAAAGACCTAAACAAGATCGAGCTGCATGATATGTTCGCTGATCTAAAAGCCTATGAATTTGAGCCGACTACCAGAGGGGAAGCAGGACCATCTACCTCTCAGCCAACCAAGGCACTGGCAGCTGTACCAAAACAGTCTACTCCTCCAGATCGATCTATGGAACAAATATGTAACGATGCTATGTCTTTATTTATTAAGAAATTTAGTAAATTCATGTCTAAGAATAAGAAGAATTTTAAGCCTTCTCATCATTACAAACAAAGGAAAGATACTACTATAATGATTATGCTTGTTACAATTGTGGTAAGACCGGACACTTTATTGCAGATTGCACCATACCAAAGAATGATGAAAAGAAAGAAAGACATAGAGATGATCGGAAGAAGAAGCATCACAGAGATGGAAAAGGCACCAAGGAAAAGCGCATAAAGTATTTGTTGCTGAGGAAAGCAATAGCAAATGGGTTCAGACTGGTTCATAATCAGAGAGCTCAGGTGAATCATCAAATGATAACGAAGATAAAGTTCAATATCTAATGACAGACGAGGAAACAAGTCAGACCGATGATGTATTCGACTTTGATTCAGATGAATTTTCACGATAAGAACTAGTATATGCATTACATGACATGGCTAATGATTATAATTCCTAGCTAAATTATTTGAGAGATTCAAAGCCGAAAACAAAGGTCAAATAGTGTGATCACCAGGGATTATAGGTGTTAATCCCGTAGTGTTAATAATCCCTAAAGTGGTTTTACGTGGCGATTTGGAGTTTAATCGAGGTGTTGGGCCTTCTGGGCTCGTTTATTTGGGTAGTTGGGATCGTTGGATCCATAGGTTGAGATTGTATTCTCATTTGGGTGAAAAACCTATGAGTTGGGTTTTTAGTGTGTCTCGGGATCTCGGGTGCTGTGTGAGCACCGGTAGGGGGTTTTGGAGTTAGAGAGAGAATTTTTGAAAATAGATAATTTTTAATGAATCATGATGTAATTGTGGGGCTATTAATTTTTTGGGGTATTTTTGCTATAAATACCAATTGAACCCAAAATTTTAAGGATATTTTCATTTCAGCCCCAAATCTCTTCTCCCTCTCACGCGCGCCCCTCCCGTCTGCTACAGCTCCCCCGCGGCTTCAAACGCTTCGCCCGCCGCCGTCCCGCCGCCGTTCGGCGCGTGCGACCCGCCGCCGGCTTCGTCTCGTCGAGGCGCAGCTATCCCCTCCGTCAATTCGAAGTTTCGTCGCGTTTTGAAGTCAGATTTGGCAGGAAGGCGTCGATCCCCAATTTCTAGGGTTCATCGGTTTTCGACCGATTTGCTTCCGATTTTCGATTGGGTAACCTCCCTTACCCCTTTTTCGTCATTTTCGTGTATTTCCCTGCCATTATTGTGTTCGAATTTGAAGAATTATAAGGGTTCGAATTTAAGGGCTTGTTTGGGTTCGAATTTAAGGGTTTTGAGTTCGAAAATTGGGGGTTTTTGGCAAGGGGTGTGATTCTTGCTTGGATAGCTTAATTCACATTTTAGATGAATTATGGTTTTTAATTGGGTTCGAAATTGTGAGATTAGGGTTCGATTTTTGTAGGGTATTCTTGAACAAATTTCGATATTGTCTCATTCGTTCCCCTCCCTGCATGTACCCTGCCCCGAGTCTTTTAAAAGGTTAATTGTCGTGTGTTGACAATATTTTGAGGGTTATGGGTGTGCTTGAACATGGGTTACATGTTCGTAAATAATTATGAATTATTTATCGTGTTAGCACATCATTCCTCGGGGCATGGAACTCGAGCAAGGTTTGGCTCGGACTTCGGAGATTTAAGGTACGTGCGACGTACGAGCATTACTATATATAGAGCATTGTGAAATGCATAAGGTATTTTTGATTGCATTGAATATTGTGCATATGGTTATATATATATGTTGATATAGCCAAGGAACGACCAAATCTTGATATCGCCGCTTGTAGCGTGCGTGACACTAGAGTAGGATAACTCTTACAAGATATAAGGGGTATTGGGTTTATATGTATCTATTATAAGACATTTGAGATGTCTAGGGTTGTAGAATCATGTATCTATTATAAGACATTTGAGATGTCTAGGTTCGTAGAATCATGTATTCATTATGAGACATTTGAGATGTCTAGGTTCGTAGAATCATGTATTCATTATAAGACATTTGAGATGTCTAGGTATAATGAAGGATTGGTAAAACAAATGCTAGGCATTTGAGCTATCTGTGATTGATAGCGAGGTTGTGAAATCAGTATTAGATATTGAGATATCTATAATTGCATGTTTAATGAATTTTCAATCACTATCTATTGATATTCGAGGATTAGGCATGCGATGAGTTAATCAATGTGTTGATTTACTGATTTTTGAGATTTGATGAGTTTGATGATTATGAGGACAGGGACAGTACACGGAATCCCGGATGAGGTTGCCATCCAGGGAGTATCATTTAAATTCATTTGTATTTACCTTTGTTGTAAATTATGAATTTCATTATTGTGATTATGAGATTTTGTGTATTGGTATGCTCACCCCGTTGGGGGCTGTCTCTGTTGGGACAGGTGAACAGGTACATCGATGGCTGTGGAGCTGAGCTCGAGCTGTTGATTGGAGGTACTCCCAGGATCGTGGTACCAGGGCTTGATGGAGCACGGTATCGTATAGAGTACCTATATATACACCTGAGGATTTTATACATATTCATGATGCTCGCATGTGAGCACGATTATACTTGTATATGGATTGTATATAAAGGCATGAGCCTTTCTCTCTTTCATTTGAGGTTGCATGCAATTAGAGGTTGAATTGCTAAGTGATATGAGAGTCATTGGTGTATTATGTGGGTGTTGAAACCCACTTTTGTCGTCATATGTGTGGTGTCTTCCCTGGCTGGGAATTTACTTGTATTACTGCTTTCTGATGAGTATTATGTGTTCCCTGGCCGGGAATTATGTTATGTGTTGTGCTTTTTTTTTTGGGATAGCTCTATTTATGGGGAGACTCTGCCCAAATTTTTATAAAAGTTCACAATGTGAAAAGTGGCACCAAGGGGTTGGTAAAGGGCAAACATATGAGTCTTTTATTGTTAGGATGATGATCTTATAACATTGAGTATTAAAGGAAAATTTTGTAATTGACATTCGATGGTAAAGTATCATCTGAGCTTCCCGATTGACTTTTTATTGAAAGCATGTGCCACACATAGTGGTTAATACACTAATCAGAGGTTAAGGGCTAAGGGGGTCCTTACAAATAGATAAGCACAATGAACCAAGCTGCTCTAAGCAAGATGAATGTGGCAGTCTAAAGACCAAGCTAAGTAAGCTAAAGATCTCCTACGAACAGCTCCATGCAGACAATATGAAACTAGAGTACACAATGTTAAACTTTCTCATTTTGTCAAAACATGGAACAAATCAAAAGTTTCATTGGAAGAGTTGTGAGAGATACAGAGAGACATTGGTGATATCAATGGTCTAGGCTTTAGTATCAATGGAAGCACTAAAAGTGAACTGGTCTGTTAATGGGAAAAAACAAAATCAATCAAGTGAAATTTGTTAGATCTAGTACAACATAGGAACCGGAAGTGCCAATGATTAAAACAACAATTTCATTCGAGGACAAGGATTCGTGATCAGACGGTTCACCTGTACTCATTAACAAACCCAAGTAGCAAAATAAAATAAAATAAAAATAAAGTTAACACAAAAGTAAATGCCTTCCGAGGCAACGACGCCAAATTTGGTCGCTCTTATCGTGTATGCCCAAATTAACCATTATCAGTTAACAACAAAATAATGTAGCAGTGTAAGTAGGGATCGATCCCACAGGGAAGTGATTATCTTTGTGCTAACAAGTATCAAATTAGGGGGCATTTGAGAGTATTAGTTATCTAAAATTATGAGGATGCAAGAGTAAATAAACTAGGAATAGATCAATTAAGAGATCTTGGTTTCGGTCGACGCTACCATTGAAATTCGATTATTCATTCATCGATTTCCACACATATGTAATTTTTATGCATGAATATTCACCACTGAAGATTTAACTCATATCCCTCCTTAAGTTTAGTTAAATCAAAAACAGCATCCAAATTTAACCCTTATGATTAATCAACCCTAACAACAGCAGTTAAGATTTAAACTAATGATAGCATATGAACAAGTAGGATTGGTAAAGCTAAACAACATAAACAACAGCAGTTATGTTTAATATAGTCAAAAGGTTTCCCTAGGAATTTAATAACCTTACTAGCAGAGAATTATCAATCCTAGTTGCTTCTCAAATTCAATTAATCAAACAATTAAGGATTTGATATCAAACTTAGCATTAGATTGTATGGAAAATTATTAGGTAGCTAATCTAACAACCAACAATACAATCATGGCAAGAACACAAGAAAAACTTATGATAATCATCAATTCAAAACAACAATCTCTTGAATAAATTAAACTCCAACGGTTTTGTCTTCCTCAACCAAGAGGATGAGTTTAGCTACTCATAATCAATGCAAAAATAACAAAATAATGTATGAAAAACATAAACAAAAACTAAGAAAAAAACTAGAATAATCACCACGCATCGAGGTTGCAATCCCGCCTTTGTGTCGAGCCTTTAATCCGTCTTAAAAACTTCAAAGTAAATTATTGTTCTAAGTCTAAACTATGAATAATAGTCTGAATTCTAGTGCTTGGAGGCTGATAAATTTGAGTATATCAAGTAAATATGGTAGGATAGGTTAAAATCCTCCCAAAGATGGTAAAACTCTTTATTTTCTTATTTTCTCGAACTCTGCAATGATCGGTCGCTTCTTCCTAGCGATCGATCGCGAGCTTTATTTTTTTCAGCTAAATTCTTCAAGCGATCTATCGCCTCTTTCATGCGATCGATCGCTTGGATCCAGTGTATTTTGGTGATCGATCGCTCCAATTGTTGCGATCGATCGTTGGCTCATAAAATTTGTTGCTCAACTTTATGTCCAAAGGTGATCGATCCCCTCTTCCATGCAATCGATCTCATTTTTAGCATTTTTCTTGATCAACCTTGAGTCCGTATCATCTCCAAAGCTTTCCTTGGTCTTTATACGCTTTTTTAGCTCGATTTCTTCGATTTCACCTTCAATTACACAAACATACGATTAGGTAGCATATATATCGAATTATCCATCAAAACCTACCAAACCGTAGACAATTAAGCGCAATAGATGTGTCTATTTCTAGTCACATCAATTATATACGCATCATCAGAAATATTTGCGCAACGAAATGATAACTTTAAATAAATATTCCGTTGTTTACGTAAAAATAATCTTGTGTGATAATTAAACACTTGATTAGGATAGGATCCTCACAGTTGGTATCAGACCGTAATTGGGAATACGCTCGAAATAGAGTTAGACATGTGTGTCTAGTCGCAAATAAAGTGTTTGTGCATGCGTAGATCCGTATATCCATCAATTAAAGGAAGTGATTCTTTCTAATCAACCCTCTAAGTTCAGTATGTCATCTGGTGTTGGTTAAGATTGAATAACATGTTAGTGGCACCGAATCTTCTAGATTTGAAAGAAGCATTGCTTCAAGAGGCACATTGCAGTCGCTATAGTGTTCATCCTGGTAGTTGTAAGATGCAGTATACACTGAAACCAAATTTCTGTTAGGAAAGTATGTAGAAAGAGATTGCTTAATTTATGGCAAGATGATTGACATGCCATCAAGTCAAAGCAGACAGAACGAGACCTGGTGCTATGCTCCAGAATTTAGAAGTGCCACAGTGGAGTTGGGAACACAATGCTATGGACTTCGTGACTCATTTGCCTAGGTCAAACAGAGGTTGTGATGCAATATGGGTTGTGGTTGACAGATTGTTGAAGTCAACACATTTCATTCCGTGTGATCATATCTATTCCTACAAGTAGATGTCACGATTATATGTGGATAACATGGTTCGTATTCACGAAGTTCCAGTTTCCATTGTCTAGGACAGATACACTAGATTTGTATCAAAGCTTTGGACTAGTCGTCAGAGCCCCATGGGTACTAAGTTAGCAATGAGTACCACTTACCATCCCAGGACTGATGGTCAGACTGAAAGGACTATTCAAACCCAAATTTTACAATATGTGGTGATGGATTTTGATGGACAATGGCAAGAATCTCTACCATTGGTGGAATTCTCCTATAATAATAGTTTCTAGACGACTATCGACACCGTTTGAGACTTTGTATGACCAGAGGTGTCGCTAACTGGTATGTTGGAATGAAGTTGGAGAAAAGCAGTTGGCACAACCTGAGTTTGTAGGAGAATTGCAAGGAAAAATAGAACTAATCACAAAACAAATAAAAGCAGCTCAGGATTGACAAGCCAGTTATGCCAACAAGAGGAGAATATTGTTATTTATTCCAAGTTGGAGGTATAGTATTTCTAAAAGTTTCACAATATTTTGAGACACGAGTTTCTGACACGAGGTAAGTTGTCACCTCGATGTATTGGTCCTTATCAGATATTGGAGAAAATTGGTTCATTGTCATATCGATTGGCTTTGCCACAACAGTTATCATTGATACATGATGTCTTTTATGTATCTATGCTGAGAAAATGTGAACCATATCCATCTCATGTATTATAGCCTGATGATATTGAAGTTGACAGTTCCTTGTCTTATGTGGAGCAGCCAATCAGAGTTCTGAACAGCAAGAAAAAGTATTGAGGAACAAAACATTCCACTGAGATTGTTGAGGAAATGCCATGAACGATAAATTTTCTGCGAAAACTATTGAAATTGGCTTAAGGTGAGCAGATTTGCTACGCCAAAGAGAAATATATCGTTAGACTTCGAGTTGATAAGCATGTGAATATGAAGATATTACATTTGCGATGATCAATATGATTCATTAAGTGAGGTATGATGTTGCCTCGATATTTTGAACTTTGTGGATCATAGAGAAATTGATTCAGTGGTATACCGTTGACACGACCACATCAGTTGTCACTGATACATGATGATTCTTATGCATCTACGATTGAGATTAAGACATCTCATATGATTTAATTTATTGAGTTATACTCAGTTTTGCAATTTCGAGGACGAAATCTTTGTAAGAGGGGAAGAAATGTAAGACCCCGTTACGAATTAATACGGGTAATTACCGATTAAGCAAACCCGGGTAACTAAAAGCTGAGTTTTCGAATTAAGATGTTTTGGATCACAATACCTTATTTTTAATCAAGATAAAATACATCAAATTTATTATTTTGGAATGCAATTTTCGGCCATGCCATGCCCAAACCACCATCAAATCACCATCTTGGACACTTGGTGGAATTTTGAACCAAAATATGATTAAAAAATACATTTGTCCACCTAGTTTCTCACGCCTAGACTCTCTTATCAAGGTATGGGGTTGCTTGTTTCTCCTCAATCTGATATTCCACTCATCTCTCTCTTTCCCCATCAAGCTTTCTCCTCCCTCCTTTCCTCTCCATAAAATTCGAAACACACCCTTCTCCTCCATCCAAAAACTTGCTCAAATCTTGCATGCAAGCTTGGAATTGGTTAGGAATTAAGAAGAGCTTCAAGGTTTTGGGTGAAAGTGAAAGCTTTGGAGGTATATCATCACCTTTAAGTATTTAACTTAGATTATATACTGGTTGGGTCGATTTTTAGAGTTTTAAATTGAAATAAGAAGTGAAACTCATGCTGTCATAAGATTCAGCAGAAATGTTGTTGCATGCAGTAACTAGTTTTGCATTTTCGGTTTTCTTAACAACTGAATCTGACTTAGAGTTCTATACAAACGTTGTAGATATATGAGTTATAGTCATGTGGTTAAAACCTGAGACCATTTGGACTTGAATGAGTGAGATACTCTCATTTTACTAAAGTATGCCAGATTCAACTCTGCATGTGCTGGAAATGCACATGCAGTGTAGAATTTTGAACTTTTGACAAAGTTTATTTTCGATTTTGTTGTCGGTTTTTATACAACCTTGTAGATCTTTTCATTCTCTTGAATTCAAAAAAAAAGAAATGACTTAATTTGGACTAATTTCAATTAATTATGAATTTTATACTTTAAGTGTGCAAACCATGTCCTGCATGTGGGCGAAAATGCCATGCAGTGTGTTCTTCGAGTTCCTGAGCATTTTTGGCTAGGAATTTCGGAAACTTTTCAGAAATAAGTATTTAGTACTTTGAGTTTTCTGTCGTTTGCCACTAGAATTACACATTTTGGATTTAAAATGAAAAAGTTATGGCAATTTTACAAATACTGCTCGGGCTGGAAAACAGAATTTCAAAAGCTACGTATTTAGTGTTTAAACTACTTTTAATGGAAGAATTAGCTCAACATCATTAGACAAGAAAATGAATTCCTTTGAGTTTTTGAACTTTGAGAACTGGAATCGGGTCATTTCGAAGTTATATGATTTTATTATGAATTTTCTACTAAATTTGGTCAGTCTGGAATTGAGGAAAAATCAGTAGGAACCACCATTAAAAACTTGTTTTAGCTATTGTGCCTACTTAAGCACTTAGTGATAATTTATGACCAGGTTTAATAATTCCGGGACAATTGTGGAGCACTTGGTAAAATTATTATTGGTCCGAGGTAAGTAGAAAACGAGTTTTATCACAATGTCTGGCAAAGACATGTGATGTTCCCGGGTATAATTTACTTGTCATTACTTGCTCCTTATGTGACTATGTGATAAGTTGATCTGCAGTATGTGAATTACATGTTGCATGATATATGATGACATGAGATTTGAGATGCATCACATGAGATTATGATATTGCATGATGCATTGATACGCATGGACATTGAGCATGTCATGTTGATCCTATCAATTCGTTTCTTGGTACCTATATCTTTTCTTTGGTATCTATGATGCGTGTCTGGGGATGATGGGCACGACGATGGCTCAGCGGAGAGAGTGAGCTGAGTGATGCCGTAGCGACGAGCGTGCCGACGTCGCCCAGACACGAGGATGATGGACCGCCGATGGCTCGACTGAGAGATAGATCGGAGCGACGAGCGTGTCGACATCCTGCTCAAGCATGATGATGATTTGATTGATGATCTTCCTTTGGACTCCGGAGATATGATATTAGAGATTTGATACCCTTCATATGCATTTGCATTCATGCACGGCATGCATCACATGTTATTTGTCATACACTATGATATTATCTGTTTCTCGTACTGGGTGCTGATTCACGGGGGGCTGCATGTCTTTGTTGTATGGGTATGACAGGTGGTACAGGTGGACGTTCTGTGGATGCTCGAGACGAAGCATCGATAAATACCAGAGCTCCTTGAGAGCGAGCTCAGGTATATGGTTCATGTTTTGAGTCCCAATAGATGTTTAGTATTTTTACTTATGTTTTAAATTACCGGGGTATGCCCTGAGTATCTGTATTTTTAAGTATTACTTTACTGAGAAATTATATGTAATGCTTATGCGATGAATATCATGTTAGATGTAAAACTGGAAATACATATTTTCACTATTCGGAAATATTTTAGAAACAAACAGCGAAAAATTTTGAGGGTCACTTTTTGAAAGTTTTTAACTAAATCTTCTGCTGTTTACGTTAATATAATAATCGTGTGTTAATTAAACCTCTGATTAGGACCAGGCCCTCACATTGGGTCTTATTTATTCATTTTTTTTTCTCAAGGCTTTTTGTCTATCTTTTTCATTTCTCATTTCATACTTTTTTCAACAATAAGCTCATCAAAGTTTAGCAATTCATGTGCATCTAATGAGAATCATTATACTCCCTTAGGGTCAAGATAAAAATCTTCCATTTAGGCTCAAGTAGGTGGGTATAATGAGTTTGCCAAAGAATGTTGAATGGGGGCTAATAGTATGTTAAACATACTCCATTCTTTTATCAATTAGGCTCAAATTAAGGAACTAGAGATTGATATAAAAATGGTAAGCTTGAAAGGCTCAAACGATCCAAAAATCGCCTAAATCATTTCCAAGTCTAGTTCATAACTATAAAATTTCACCTCAAAGCGCCCTCAAGTAGGTTCTAGAGTGTTTCAAGATCCTCAAGACAAATCATAGTTAACAAAATTTTTCCAATATATAATTCCCTCAATCATGACTCAAAAGTGCTCAATATGTTCCTCAATTTGAAATATTAACTTAACCTAAGATATTCACAAACAAGTCAAAATCTTCAAAACTTTAGTTGAGATGGGGATTAATATCATCATGTAATACCATTTTACAAGTCTAATTCATTATTTCTAAATGATGAACTTTTTTCAACAAAAAAATTTTTAATGTGCCCAAAAACGATCTAATCTTATTATAGACTAGTCAAGGAAGTAACACAAGACAGCAGCAGATACCAGTAAACACCCCCCCAAACTTAGTACATGCATTGCCCTCAGTGTATAGTAAACAATAAGTTCAAAAACAAAACACATACCTCGACGACGATCGTCAGTGATCATCGTCCTCATCATGCTCTGGCGGGGGTACTGGATAGTATGGCTCCTCTGGCTGGTATGGTGGGTATGGCGGAAAATCTGGTGGTGTTGGTTGGTATGGTTGGTACTCAGGTGTTGGCGGTTGGTATGGCGGGAATGGTTGAAATTGTGTCTCAGGCTGGAACTGAATAGTTGGGAATCCTTGGGCCAAGGCATTGTTCCATGCACATTGGTATTGCAGGAACTCCATTTGGTGTTGACTTATTTGTGCTTGGCCACACTGTAATTCCCGTTGCAAATTTTGGATGCCCTGCTGGTAGCGTTTATCGCGTACGTCCAAATTAACCCTCTCAAGTTAATAACAGTAAATATGTAGTAGTGTGAGTAGGGATCGATCCCACAGGAAAGTGAATACTTTTATGCTAACAAGTATCAAAATAGGGGGTTATCAAATTTCTTTAACTATAACTAAATTAAACGAAACCAAACAATTATCTAGTTTATCAAGATTAAGAAGCGATTCTTGGTTTTCGGTCAACTTTACCTTTGGAAATCATTCACTTGATCATCAAATTACTAAACTTATGAATTCATTCAATTATTCATCAATTGAAAACTTAATTCCTTACATACCTTAATCGTGGTAAAAAAGAAAACAGCATTCAATTCGACTCTTATCAATTCTTTAACCAAAACTATAGTCGTTAAGGTTAAATCAATGATACTTTCAAAACTAGTAAGCTTGATGAATCTAATTAATAAGAACTACAGCCGTTGGAATTAATTATCCAATCGTTCTTCCTAAGAATTTAATAATACCGACAACAGGTAATTATCAATCTTAGTTGCTTCTCAATTAGCATTAGATATTGCATGTGATTACTAGGTTATCAATCTATCAATCAAACAAACTAATCATAAGAATCATAATCTGAAAAACAAATTGAAATTGAATAGAAAATTCAACAACCAAATCAAAATTTTCACAAGTCTTTCTATTCCATAGGCAAGTATCCCTCAACCAAGAATCAAAGTGTTTAGCCTTGCATAATTAAATCTAAAACTAACAAGAATTGTATTAAAAACATCAAACAATCAATAGAAAAGAAAGTTACTAAAGCGAAGCACGATTCCGGCTTGTTGATTCCGTCTTCGGTCTTCGAGCGTCTTTTACAAAAAATTGAAAGAAATATTATTCTAAAAATTAAAAATATGTTCTAAGGTCTGAATTTTTCTCTCAAAGAGGCTGATTTTCGAGTATATAGGCTTGGAGGCTGATGGAGTAGGGTAGAATCCATGTGGGAAGGAAAGGAATCAAGTCTTTACACTTTCCAAAACTCTGCAGGCGTAGCTACGCCAGAAAATGGCGTAAAGACGCCTGATGACGTGTCAAAAATATGGCTTCCCACATTTCTGGCATATTTACCCGTCAAAATTGTGTAGCTAAGCCTGTCCATGCCGTAGCATTGGCGTAATTACGCCTAATAATGGCGTAGTTACGCCTGTCTTCGATATTTCTGGCGAGTTTCGTGTGTTGGCCGTAACTTTCTCGTACGAACTCTAATTTTGATGAATCAGCTGTCCACGCGAAGATAACTCAAATTTATACAACTTTTCTATGGACCACATTTCCAAAACATGGCTCGAACATATAGAAATTTGAGGAGAAAGGAGCAACATGTGTCTTGGATTCTGGTTTTTCCTCTTTTCTTCAACTTTAGTCATTCTTTCATCATTTTAGCTTGATTTCTTCACATTTCCCTACATTTACACAAATATACAATTAGGTAGCATATGTATCAATTTATCCATCAAAATATACCAAATCATAGATAATTAAGCGCAATAGATGTGTCTATTTCTAGTCACATCAAACACCCCCATACTTACTCTTTCTCGACCTCGAGTAAATCAGACAAAACTACATTATTTTTTTTCCTTGGCTAATAGCATCATAACAAAGTGAACGTGTGTGTGGTCATAAACAAGTGTCATGTACAAATTATAGATCCAAAAGAAGCAAATCCACAATAGTTCAAGTCATACACTAACAGAAGTATAAGCTCACTTGCACACTCTTCTCCACTATCTTAGCCACTTTGCAAACATAAATCAAGTAGGTATTTATTAGCTTGTAGTGTGGCCTAGGTATTGGCTTATGAAAGAAAGGTAAGGATATATCAAGTAAGAGAGTATGATGATATTCACACTAAAAGCTTCTCTTATTGCTTGAATTTTTCAACTTTTGTTTCAACATTTTTCTTCTTTTGTGCCTTGGCTCCCCTTGGAGTCATATTTTTACCTATTTTCTCAAGGCATCCCTTTTCTTTCATGCATTTCATTCTTTTCCTTATGAAGCTCACAAACATTTTAATCATTGAATACTTATGTGCATGTGAATGAAACACATCATACTCCCTTCAAAGGTATGGATAGAACTCATATTTAGGCTCATTAGGGAAGGATGATAAGATAGTCAAAGAATGTCGAATGGTGGTTGTTTGTATGCTTAGCATACAACCAATCTTTTGCCTTAAAGGTTAAACAGAGTACTAGTGATTGATTTTCTTTACATGGTAGGCTTGAAAGGCTCAAACGCATCAAAGATTGCCTATATCACTTTCATGTTTGCAAGCAGTCTAGACATACGCCTCAAAGAGCATGTAGTTAAGTTCTAGCATGTATTAGAGACTTCTTAAGACTATCACAAAGTTCACACAATCTTCACTAAGCTATGCACACTTCACAAGTCATGACAATAATGTGCTCAAAATATTCAACTACTATGTCAAAGCAAAATTTGCATTAGAGTTCAAAGTGTTCCAAGGTTAACAATTCACCTATGTTCAAAAGCATGCATGATATCAATTAGGTTTCATAATGGGCTAGTGACTCTAAGCATCCGTTTGTTACTTAACTATGAGCTCAAAATTTTCAAATTTTTCGATTTTTTGTATTTTTGTATTAAAAAAGCAATAACACACCACTAATCCTTCCCCCATACTTAAATCTTACATTGTCCCCAATGTAAGGCAAAAATACAAGAGAAAAGCTAACTATGAAAGCAATAAAAATGAAAATAAAAGGGAGAAATGAAACTAACTCCCCTTGGGTTGCCTCCCAAGCAGCGCCTCTGTTTAACGTCGGTGGCCCGACGCCAGTCCTCAATCAAGGTGGGTGATGCGGTGTCGCTCTATCCTTCTTCTTCCACCTCAATATCTTCTTGATTCCCTTAAATTTCGGTTTGTTTGCCTTTGAGTGGGCGTCTTCAGTCTTTGTTCCTCCTTCAACATCTGGGGCTTGTTTTAGTCGATCCGGAGAGTGCTTCTTTTCAATGGTAGAATCCTGCAAGTTAGAAAAGAGAGGGTCAGCAGTATCCTGAGTAGATAAAGCAGCAACAGTATGAACAGTATGCACAGGATGATAATCCATACCTCCGTTATCATCAAGGCCATCAGTAGCCTTTCCCATCTCCCACAGTTCATCATTATCAAAATCAGAATCATATGCATCATTTATATCAATAGTGTAACTAGAATGCTCGTGAGTTTTAATGGGTTCATAGATATTAAATTTTGCAATTTCACCGTTAGACTTTATTGTTAACAGGCCGCTATTCACGTCGATCACAGATTTTGATGTTTTCAAGAATGGTCTCCCTAAAAGGATGGGGCTGGATGGATCACCATTTTCCATGTCTAAGACATAGAAATCGGCGGGGAAGACCAACTTCTCTACATGCATAAGTACATCTTCTACTATCCCCCTAGGAATAACCGTGGACCTATCAGCTAATTGAATCACAGTATGGTCTTGTTTCAAAGACCGGGTTTCAGTTGAGTGTAGATTGAGTAAGGCATGACATTAATGGACGATCCAAAATCTAGCATTGCCTTCTCAATTCTACTGGGTCCAATCACACAAGGGATAGAAAACATACCAGGGTCCTTACACTTTGTGGGAATGCTTCTTTGGATGTCCGCGGAAACATTCTCACCTAACTCAATCTTGGGGCACCCTTTGTCTTCCTTGTTCTTACCCACTTTCCATACCTCCTTCAAAAATCTAGTATATCGAGGCACTTTCATCATGGTATCTTGTAGTGGGGCATTTTCCTTGCAGCGTCGGAAAGTGTCATAGAGCCCCTTAAGTCCAGCTTCTCTCCTATTATCCTTCAATGCAAGGGGGAATGGAGGTTCAATTTTATATTCACGGAATGGAGGAGACTTACCTCGTGGTTCCTCTTCTTGCATGGGCTCTTCAACATCTTTCTCTTCCTTCATCTCTCCGTTCTTTGGTGGCGTCAGTACCACCTTTTCCTTATCTTCACCTTCGCTCATCTTCAAAGTGATGGCGCTCACATTCTCCCTTGGGTTCACAATTGGATGTGATGATAGTCCATTTGACAAGCTCGTTTCAAGCTTGTTGAGCGAAGTCGCCAATTGTCCCATTTGCGTAGTCAAACTCTGGATGCTCGCCCTCGTCTCCTGTTGAAATTGTAAGCTATTTTCAGCAATAACTTTAATAATATTTTCTAACTTGTCAAAAAGAGGGTGCACTGGAGGTGGTGGAGGTCTCTGATATGGCGGTCTATAGGGTGGAGGTTGGTGCATTTGTGGGTTCCCATATCCTTGATTCGGATGGTCCCTCCATCCTTGATTGTAATTGCTCGAGGGACTGTCATAGCCCCTTTGTTGTGGCCCTGGGAATCCTCCCGCTGCATTCACGTGCTCAGTGGTTGTCTCTTGTAGTGAGGGACATGCATCAGTGGGATGGTTTTCAGCTAGACAGATTCAACACGGCCTCATCTTCCCCACGTTGCCTCCTGCAAGATTACGCACAAGAAAAGTTAGATCAATCAGTTGTTGTTCCAAATTGGATACATTTACCTCTTTTCTTGGTGGTTGTCCATGGCGAACATGTCCAAATTGTTGGGAGTTGGCCGCCATGTTAGCTATTAAGTTCCTTGCCTCCTCCGCTGTCTTGTCAATGAAAGCTCCTCCGCTTGCCGCATCCACTAAGTTCCTGTCACCAGAAAGCAAACCTTCGTAGAAATATTGAATTAACAAGTGTTCACTTATCTGATGTTGTGGGCAGCTTGCACACAACTTCTTAAACCGTTCCAAGTACTCATGCAATGACTCCTCTTGGTATTGCTTCACACCGTAGATTTCTTTCCTTAAGTTAGTCGCCCTTGAAGCTGGAAAGTACTTCTCAAGGAAGACTCTTTGTAAATCAGTCCACGTGGTGATTGAACCGGAGGGTAAGTAGAATAGCCAATCTTTAGCAGCATCCTTTAGAGAGAAAGGCTCTCAGTTTGATTTGCTCCTCCGTTACTCCACTCGGCTTCATCGTAGTGCATACCACGTGGATTTCCATCAAGTGTTTGTGTGGGTTCTCACCTACAAGACCATGGAAAGATGGCAATAAGTGAATTAGTCCAGATTTAAGTTCGAAACTTACGTTATTCGCAAGAGCAGGGAAAGTGATGCAGAGAGGTTGTTGATCCAAGTTAGGATTCGCCAACTGCCTCAAACTTTGATTCGCAGCCATCATGTTCCTCTCTTCTTCTTCCTCAAGTAACCTTGCTTCTCTTCTTCTCCGATGTAGTGTCCTCTCGATCTCAGGATCGTAGTAAAAACTCTCTTCGTGATCAGAGGGTTCACCTGTACTCATCAACAAACCACAGTAGTATAAAACGAAATAAATAAAACGATGTTAACACAAAAGTAATTGCCTTCCCCGGCAACGGCGCCAAAATTTGGTAGCGTTTATCGCGTACACCCAAATTAACCCTCTCAAGTTAATAACAGTAAATATGTAGTAGTGTGAGTAGGGATCGATCACATAGGGAAGTGAATACTTTTATGCTAACAAGTATCAAAATAGGGGGTTATCAAATTTCTTTAACTATAACTAAATTAAATGAAACCAAACAATTATCTAGTTTATCAAAATTAAGAAGCGATTCTTGGTTTTCGGTCAACTTTACCTTTGGAAATCATTCACTTGATCATCAAATTACTAAACTTATGAATTCATTCAATTATTTATCAATTGAAAACTTAATTCCTTACTTACCTTAATCGTGGTCAAAAAGAAAACAGCATTCAATTCGACTCTTATCAATTCTTTAACCAAAACTACAGCCGTTAAGGTTAAATCAATGATAGTTTCAAAACTAGTAAGCTTGATGAATCTAATTAATAAGAACTACAGCCGTTGGAATTAATTATCCAATCGTTCTTCCTAAGAATTTAATAACACCAACAACAGGTAATTATCAATCTTAGTTGCTTCTCAATTAGCATTAGATATTGCATGTGATTACTAGGTGATCAATCTATCAATCAAACAAAATAATCATAAGAATCATAATCTGAAAAACAAATTGAAATTGAATTGAAAATTCAACAATCAAATCAAAATTTTCACAAGTCTTTCTATTCCAAAGGCAAGTATCCCTCAACCAAGAATCAAAGTGTTTAGCCTTGCATAATTAAATCTAAAACTAACAAGAATTGTATTAAAAACATCAAACAATCAATAGAAAAGAAAGTTACTAAAGCGAAGCACGATTCCGGCTTGTTGATTCCGTCTTTGTTCTTCGAGCATCTTTTACAAAAAACTGAAAGAAAAATTATTCTAAAAATTAAAAATATGTTCTAAGGTCTGAATTTTTCTCTCAAAGAGGCTGATTTTCGAGTATATAGGCTTGGAGGCTGATGGAGTAGGGTAGAATCCATGTGGGAAGGAAAGGAATCAAGTCTTTACACTTTCCAAAACTCTGCAGGCGTAGCTACGCCAGAAAATGGCGTAAAGACGCCTGATGACGTGTCACAAATATGGCTTCCCGCATTTCTGGCATATTTACGCATCAAAATTGTGTAGCTACGCCTGTCCATGCCGTAGCATTGGCGTAATTACGCCTAATAATGGCGTAGTTACGCCTGTCTTCAATTTTTCTGGCGAGTTTTGTATTTTGGCCGTAACTTTCTTGTACAAACTCTAAATTTGATGAATCAGCTGTCCACGCGAAGATAACTCAAAGTTCTACAACTGTTTTATGGACCACATTTCCAAAACATGGCTCGAACATATAGAAATTGGAGTAGAAAGGAGCAACATGTGTCTTGGATTCTGGTTTTTTTCCTCTTTTCTTCAAATTTAGTCATTCTTTCATCATTTTAGCTTGATTTCTTCACATTTCCCTACATTTACACAAATATACAATTAGGTAGCATATGTATCAATTTATCCATCAAAATATACCAAATCGTAGATAATTAAGCGCAATAGATGTGTCTATTTCTAGTCACATCACCCGTTGTTCCATGCGGATGTTTTGGAGATCCCTGTGAAGGGAGCCCAAAGTGATCGATGAATGCTCTGCAGCGGAAGAGGATGATGGCCCAGCCTGTCTGCTGCTCAAAGGCCATGGCTCGACCCTTCGTCGGCCTGTAGGAGGTGGAGGTCCGTCGACAACAATTGGTCCTTTTGGTGGTAGGAGTTCTTCATCAGCATCCCACTTCACTCCGCCTCTCTTGCAAAGAGTTGTGATAGACGGTGGAAAAGGCAATGCAGAGGTGGGCGGACTCCTGCCGATGTCACAGATGTGTCCATTGATAATGTGCCCCAAATCCACCGTTTGCCCTATGAGTATGGCAAATACCAGGGCAACTCTCTCCTTGGTAACCTCAGAAGTGTGGGTCGATGGCATGACCCGGGAGGCTATGAAGGAGAACCATGCTTGTGCCTCTGGTTTCAGATATTTCTTTAGGACCAATTGAGGCTCTCCATTGTTGTTTCTTTGCCAGTCAGTCCCCTCAATACTGATTATTGATAGTACCTCATCGTAATTGATCTGGCTCATCTTGAACGCTTGGTAATCACTATTCTTTATTGAAGGCATCCTAAAAATCGCATTTAATTTGAATCGATCAAATTCAACATCTTTACCCCTTACAAATACAACCTCCCTTGAATTTGGGTGGATTGTCCTTAAATTAGCATTGAATTCCATCACAACAGGGACCACCGCATCAATAGGTTGTTGAATGAAGTAAAACCAACCTCGTCGCCTTGCTTGAATGACCGGGCATTCAAGTCGATCTAAACTCATTCCCCTTTCGCGACTGAGGGGTTTGCGGTGATAGCTGGGGTACAATTCCGCCGCTACGGAATTCACAAAGCGCCGCTCATCATAATCTGCAGACGAAGTTGTGGCTTCGACTTGCTTTTGCTTT
Source organism: Haberlea rhodopensis (assembly GCA_907163345.1). NCBI lineage: Eukaryota > Viridiplantae > Streptophyta > Magnoliopsida > Lamiales > Gesneriaceae > Haberlea > Haberlea rhodopensis. Next base: position 2,999,137 of record CAJQUN010000013.1, read on the forward strand.
CTCTTTGGCGTCATTGATCAATTCACAATTCTTACTTCTTCAATCCCAACCACAACAATAACTCACCAATATTACCAACCACAGCAAGAATTCGCCAATCTTACCAACCAACTCTTTACTTCCCCAATAATTAACTACTCAACTCCCAAATTCACCAAAAAACTTCAATCCTTACATATCCAAACAAACATATTCATTAATTCATGGATATATAGAAGAGTTGAAACCAAATACAATGAAAATCTACGTGATGTTTTGGAATTTGCTTGAGTTCCTCTTTTTTGATGAAATCTCCCAATTCAGCTTTGGATCTTCAAATCTGTTGAAAAAATTGTAATTATAAGAAGCAAAGAAGCATATATTGCAAGATTTGTGAGTGTGTGGTGATAGGGTTGAATATTACGCGTTTTTAGGCTATGATATGTATATGTTTTCGTGTTGATTCTTGGATTATTTTATGGTTTATGGTATATATTTCTTTATTTCAGGAATCAATGTTGAAATGTAGGGAAAGGTGATGAAATCAAGCTAAAATGATGAAATAATGAATAAAGTTGAAGAAAAGAGGAAAAAACCAGAATCCAAGACACATGTTGCTCCTTTCTCCTCATATTACTATATGTTAGAGCCATGTTTTGGAAATGTGGTCCATATAAAAGTTGTATAACTTTCTTTTATCTTCGCGTGGACAGCTGATTCATCAAATTCGAAGTTTGTATGAGAAAGTTACGGCCAAAATACGAAACTCGCCAGAAGCTGAAAAAGGCGAAGAAAAAAATATAAATCTTCTCGATCGATCGAGATTCAAATCTCGATCGATCGAGGCTGGCAGAATGTTGGCGATCGATCGAGCAATCAGTCCCGATCGATCGGCCCAAGCAGTTTTCAGAAAAAGAACTTCCTTGTAGAGTTTGTATGCAAAAGGGAAGTCCATAATTCCTTCCCATATATCTTTAGACACGAAAATCACAACCCAAATCAGACTTTAACCTAGGGAATAGCCTCCACACATCCATTCACCATCCAAACCTCACGCCACCTTCTTCAGCCACCATCCAAACTTCACGCCACCTTCTTCAGCCACCATCCAAACCTCACGTCTTCATCACCTTCTCCCTTAACCAACACACCCACGCCTCTTCCATACCACTAATGTCCAGCCCCCTTTCCTTCAATCCCTCACAACACTCTACACCCATTCACCATCCAAATCTCACGCCTCCTTCCATATAATTCACGTCCATCAACCCATTTCCTTCACTTCATGTCCAGCCTCCATCCTTCTGCCATTCAACCTTCATCCATCTTCACCTATTCATCCTAAGATTTGGAACAACCCAACAAGGCGATAAAAAGAGACGATCGAGAAGGAAGCAAGAGAAGGAGCGAGGATCTACAACCGAAGTCGTCATCGGGAGTTTATTCTTGTCTTTTAATATTTGTTTTGATTTGTTTTGATTTACTATGTTGAATTAATTTATTTATCGAGGCTAGACGAATCCTTTGTTATGAACCTTCGATTTGATGATTTAATGAATGAATTCTTATAGTTCTTTGCGTATGTTTTATGTTCTTCATGCTTTTAGAGGATTGATCACCTTTGAATGATGTTAGTATCGTAATTGAGATTGAGAGATGATTTTATGATACTGAATTAATAACTCATACCATGGATTTAAGACTGAGATCGAGAGATGACGTCAAATACATGCGTGATAGCTATAGATATCTAGTAATCGAAAGCTAGGAGTTTTCATGGATCTTATGCAATATCGAGTTGTTCAATGAGTGCACGAGAGTGACTTACTGCAATTTGATATTAGGTTTAATATAGCTCGAGAGAGTATATTAGATAAATTTGGAGAACTCGTCACCTTAGAAATATTTGAATGTTCAATCGAGAATTGTAGGAATTGCATTGGTGAGCCAAAGTCTCGATAATCTTCTCTAGTGGATTTTTCTCGTTTACTTTTATTGACTTGGTTGGATTAGTATTTTATTTTAATTAATTAGTTGTTAATTATAAATTAATTTCGTAGGTTAAATATAGTTAAAAGTGTCTTATTTGGTAATTACTTGTTAGTCCATGTAGGTTCGACAATCCGTATCTTCCTATCTATACTAAAACTTGACACCGTGCACTTGCGGTCTAAAATCGCTAGATTGGAATTAATTGTTTAAAATAAAAGCGATCATGTGGGAAAGATTATAGGAAGAAATTGGGGATTAGGTCAAATGGACGATTTTTTTTCTGTGTAGAAATTGGAAAGGGTCTGTTTTTGTTCTTCTGGACTGCTGCTGATATCTCACATTAAAAACGAATATTTATGTCGCTAGATCGATCGAGAGTCTCAGCTCAATCGATCGAGCGAGACAGAAAATTTTTTTCTACTTTTTATAACCTTCCTCGATCGATCGAGGATAATCTCCCGATCGATCGGTGACTCCAGAAAAAACTTTTTATTTTTGCAACCCATGGTCGATCGATCGAGCTTTAATCTCGATCGATCGAGCCTTCCAGACCAATTTTCACCAAATTTTTCAATGTTCAATCCGCCCCACCAATTGGACTCATTCCATTTTTCCGCATTTGAAAATTAACGCACGGAGTTAGGCTCGAAAAATAACAAGAATGAAAATAAAAATTTAAATTTAAATTTAGACTAAAAAAAATGAAAAACAAACAAGGGAAAGAGATAGAAAGTTCTTAATTTATAGTCACAAGCTGGACTGTCACCTCCGTCTCAGTGGTCCATTTTTGCTTGCTCCTTCGGGTTTTTCACTGTATCAGTAGGTAGTGTCCCTTGAGCTCGTTCATGAATTATAGCTGCTAGTTGCCCCACTTGAACCTCCAAGTTTTTTATAGATGCATCCTGATTTTGCATCCTTGTTTCTGTCGATGAGATTAACTTGGTCAAGAGCTCCTCCATACTCGTCTTAGGTGCATTTCCCGGTTGTTGTTGTGGGTTCAACACGTTGTTTTGGTTGGACCATTGCAAGTTTGGATGATTCCTCCGTCCCGGGTTGTAAGTATTGGAGTATGGGTTGTTGGGCTGCCTATTTCCTACATAGTTAGCAGATTCATTAGACTGGATGAATGGATTACCTGCCTGGCACTCAGTGCTTGGATGATTGCTTTCACATAATTCACAAGTGATAACTTGAGCTTGCATTGTTGTCATGCTCATGCTATCTATCTTTTTGTTCAACGCTTCCAACCGTGCAGAAAGAGCAGTGATGTCGTCAATTTTATGAACTCCGCTCGGTTTCTTTGGCACATTCCTCTCTGATTGCCATTGATAGCTATTAGAAGCCATCTCCTCCAAGAGTTCGTAAGCTGCTTCCGATGTTTTGCGCATAATGGATCCTCCTGAGGCTGCATCAATCATAGAACGGTTAGATGAAAATAAACCGTTATAAAAAGTTTGTACCTGAAGCCAAATAGGAAGACCATGATGTGGGCATCTCCTAAGCAAGTCCTTGAAACGATCCCACGCCTCGTATAAAGTTTCAGGATCATATTGCCCAAACGTGGTGATATCGTTTCTCATCTTCGCAGTTTTGGAAGGGGGGGGAAATATTTAGACAAGAACGCTTGCGTCATCCCCTCCCAAGTGGTGATAGATCCTGCAGGTAAAGAGTTCAACCATGCTTTAGCTTTATCTTTTAATGAAAAGGGAAATAATCTTAACCTGGTGGCGTCGTCAGAAATGCCATTGTGTTTAAAGGTATCACAAATCTCCAAAAAGTTGGAGATGTGAGCGTTTGGGTCATCAGTGGCTACTCCCCCAAACATCACTGAATGCTGGATCATCTGTATTATAGCCGGCTTTATCTCAAAATTGTTGGCTTGAATACTTGGCCTTGTAATGCTTGACAGTGATCCATGGAAAGCTGGTTGAGCAAATCCATCATAGACCTTGGATTCGGTGCTTCATTGTTCGCGCCCCCTTCTTGATTGTGTTCAGCCATTGCTCGAGCTTCCCTTATTCTTCTCAAACAAGTACGCTCGATTTCTGGGTCAAATGGCTCGAGTGTGGGGTTGCTATTCCTTAGCATGCACCAAGAAGATGACTACCTGTACAAAACAAAATCAACCCAAAAGGATAAAAACGAATGTAGTAAACCCAACGGTCAAAAGTAACAAACAAAACAAAAACAAAAATTAATGGCTAAATTACAATTAACTAATCTCGTATGATATTATACAAATTAGTCCCCGGCAGCGGCGCAAAAACTTGATCGCTTTTATTTTAAACAATTATTTCCAGTGTAGCGATTCTACCGCAAGTGCACGGTGTCAAGTTTTAGTATAGTGATATAAAAGAAATGATGTCGAACCCACAGGGACTAACGTATAAGTACCAAATAAAATTAGCAAAATTATATTTAGCCTACAAAAAAGATGATTAAATATCTAATTAAACTAAAAACTTAAAAACTCAAAAATAAAACAACTCCTTTGAAGATGCGAAGGAATTCCGCTCAATAAATTTATCAAGATGTCGGTTCAATTGTGTTATCGTCAATGATTTGTTTGTTAAAACAATTACTAATCAATCAATTCTTAAGGTGACGGATTTCCGAATATAATCAATACACTTTCTCAAGCTGTATTGAAACTAATATTAAATTGACACAAGTAACTCTCGTTCACTCAAACCAATTTAATATCGAATAAATCTCAATGAAAACCGTTAACTTCAAATCTTTCAATTCAAAGTGATCACGTATGTTATTTAATCTCTCGATCTAAATCTTAACATACAACACGAATTATTATAGCGTATTATAATTTCATCTCTCGATCTCAATTATAATTCACAAATTCAATCAAAGTTAGCTAGGCTTTGATAGCATTAAGGTTATAATTCATGCACATAAGAATTAATTCACTCAAGCACAATCAAATCAATGATTCAAGCACAAAATCCCCTAAACTTGATAAAATAAACTTAATTAAATTCAAATCAAATTAAAAAGATGTTTAATCGTTTCTCAACCTCAAAAACATCAAATAAATCTGAAAATCAAATTAACTAGAGTTTAGAAATATGATAACGTAGGAGCGAATCCGTGCGTTGACCGATACTTCTTCTCTTGCTTCCTTCCTTGCACTTCAAAGGATTTCTCTAACCTTGGATTGTTCTTGGAAGAGAAAAAACGGCTGAATAATATGATATGGGTCTGATTATGCTCTCAATAATGGCTCTTAATTTCGTGCCCTACTTCCTTAATTTATAGAAGAGGGGATGTATGGAAGAGTTTCCAAAAATCAAACCAAATCAAGTCTTTAATTTTCTGAAAATTCTGTGTCTCGATCGATCGGTGCATATGTCTCGATCGATCGAGCGTCTTCAACTCCCGTTCCTGATTTTCTCGGCCTCGCTCGATCGATCGAGGGTAAGTTTCCGATCGATCGAGCTTTCTTCATTTTTCTTGCCAAATCTCTGACATGCTCGATCGATCGATCACAAGTTTCCGATCGATCGAGCTCCGCATTTTTGTGTTGGCCAAAACTTCTGCCTCCTTCGATCGATCGCCCTCCAGTTCCGATCGATCGCCCTCCAGTTCCGATCGATCGGTCATGCCAGAATTCAGATTCTTCATTTCTTCATTCTAGCTCAATTCTTCCGTTTTCCACCTAGATTCCTGAAACAATCAAATACATACCAAAAAGCATAACATCTTCACGGAATCTACACGAAAATATATACATATCAAAGCAAAAATGCACGTAATAATCAACCCTATCAGATATCCAGACAGATATTCCAGGTCCATCTACACATATCCAAACAGATATTGCAGGTCCATCAACGTGGATAGAGCCAGATATGTCTACAGGCTATTATATTCCTGTGTCTGCACAATCATATGATATATCTCCATTCATGTCATATCCCCTTCATGTCCACTGAAGCCCACTTCAGCAGCGTGGATACAAATGTATGTCTTGGGTTGCAACATATGCATCTATGACTTCACCTTTTGATGTCTCGCTAGTTCTATTCCCTCAATTGACTCCAATTCAGTAGCCTGCCAACACACATGCGGCAAGGGAAAGGGGCGAAGAAGTTGTTCAACAGCGACAAGTTAGAAGACAAACAAATCCTCTTCCTTGTGGTATTGGAGGAAATTTAGCACATCGTCGTTGAAGTCATCATTTATGTTGTAAATATTCATGAGTTATGTTACATCAATTTGTTTGTGTGTGTTTTTTTTATGTTATCATATAGAACATATAATAACATATTATCAACAACGTAAAAATAGTAACATAACGAATTACAAATTACATTATTCGAACATCATTATTTTTTACATTACTCGAACAAATTACAAATTTTACTTATTTTGCGACGAAGTTGAGCCCATCTGTCGTCTTGCTCGGCCTTCTGGCAAATCCATCTCATTTTGAATACGTGTTGTTCGATCATGACCTACCCGTTTAGACTTACGCAGAGTGGAATTGTGGAATAACTCAAAGCACAGGGTGTCCCAATACTGCTCTGGCTACAGTGAATTGAATTGCCCTTGATATGTGTTCCAGTATTCAGACATATTATATTATTGGTTGACAAATTTTTTTTTCATTTAAGCCATAATGTCGACACACTTGTATCACATGTGAACATGGTATGCCAAATTGTTTTCATTTTCCGCAAGAGCATTCCCCTGCTTTGAGGTTGACAACGTGAGTATTGCCGCCACATCCTGCTTGCTCCCTAGTGATTACAGATGTGGTTAATTGTCTCCGATCGAACATCATGTGAATGGAATGATGATCAGCACGAGAATATTTTTCCGGCCAATCTTGATTATTCTGGATCATTCGTTCCGCTTTCTTAAGTCATTCGAGAAAATATAGCACACATCGATCAAAAGTTAATTGCACAATGGCGGTGATTGGAAGGCGACGAGCACCCTTCATAACTCCGTTAATGCACTCGGACATACTTGTCATAAAAATACCACAACGCCATCCACCATCATGAGCAAGAGTCCATTTTGACTTGTCAACCCGATTCAAATAATCAAATGCTCTTGGTTCAATACTTTTTATTTCTTCCATTGTAGAATCAAACTTTCTGAGATGATTTTCTTATCCAGCCTTCCAGCATAAGTCTTTCAAATGAACACTTTTGAATCGACTATTAAAGTTTGAGCACACATGTGTCAAACAAAATTGATGCACTCCACGCGAGGAATTGAAGTCGGTAATACGTTCAGCGGCTGCAATAAGGCCCGGATGCCTATCAGATATCAAACACACACCAGCAGATCCTTTAACAATGTGCTTGCTAATCAACTCCAAAAACCATTTCCATGACAAAAAACTTTCCTCGTCAACGATTGCAAAGGCCAAAGGTGGTACTTGATTGTTAGCGTCCATGGCCACAGCAATAAACATCTTATGTTGATATTTTGTATACATATGTGTTCCATCTACACTTATAACTTGTCGGCAGTGTCGGAATCCATCTGCACATGGTTGGAAGACCCAAAACACGTAATTCAAAGTCATCTCTGTTGGTTTAGCATTCGGTAGGTGACCATATTCGACGACTGTGCCTGAGTTCCATTTTTGTAAAGCTCTTATGTACTAATGCAACTTTTTCACATAGCTCTCAAATGTTCCATACACATTTTCAACCGCACGTTTCAAACTATACCAACCTTTTGCATATGAGATCTCAAATCCATACTTATCTTTAACAGTCTGAATAACATAATTTATCTCATAGGATGGATCACGCCGTTCTCACTAAGAAACTAGCAATCATATTTTTGTCCAGATTTGCATGATCGATCGATAAATCAATCAAAAGACAAGTGTGAGAACCCCCATACTTCGTTATTTTGAATATTCCATTTTTTTACTCAACGAGGAGCGAAGAAACCATGTGCAAAGCATATCTGGTGTACTATGTTTGCACACCACTTTCCATAATGTTTTTGTACTTTTGACAACAAGATACTCACGTTTTACAATCCGTACCGAGTAATCCTTCACAGCTGCCTGAAGATGACCTTTATCTTTAAATACCATATTCAGATGGATATTTCCTTTGGAATAGTCGTCGTAACTTCCCCACTTACCAGTTGGAAGGTCGATTTAATCTTCAAATACGTCTGGATGTGTCGTGGAGAAAAAATGGAATTGTTGGATTAAGGTCATGATCATTTGTCGTGGTTGTGTCTGCTACATTAATTGGCATTTCTTCAATATCAACCTCATCGTCATCAGACTCATCCTCAGATGGAATCCCCTCCGGTTCAGACTGAATATCATCTCCAAAGTCCACAAAACTATCTGCTAGTGGCTTGGGAACAATATTGTCAGCAACTATAGGAACATCATCTTGAATCCTAGAGGTAGTTGGTCTTTCTGTAACTACTACAAATGGACAACTACCACTTGTTGGCATTTCTGTAATAAAATCATAAGCTCTTCGTTCCGTTGAATATACATCTCCAAACAACTATAATTTTGTTCAGAATCCAACAGTCATGCTAAGTTGTAATCACTGTCAACGGGAAAAATTGTTTGTTTCATCCCCGAAAATCACTGAATATATATTTACAATATATTTTCAGAATGAATTGGTTACGATCGATGCCAGTAATATCATATACGTCGTTCAATAACTGCAAATAATTAATAGTGCGAGATATTGTCATGTCTTTTAAGGGACCACGATCATATCTAACAGATTCTGAATCTTGTAATATATTGCATCCCCAATACAACAAAACTTTAATTGGCATACCTTAAAAAGAAATACAAAATTTATAAATTAGTATATTATATATAATGTTGTTAAATTTGATTATATAACAACGAACCTGCAATGTGTCTATCGGAGGAAATAATGAAGATTATGGTTTACCTGCAGAGACAATGTTTACGAAAGAAAATGTTTACGAACCGAAGAGATTTTGGTTTACGAAATGAGCAACATCGTGTTCGGTTAAATAGGCGAAGAAATAGATTAATGTCGCCATCTGAGATGGCGACATCAAATTAAAAATATTTTTTTCCATTGTCGCCATCTCAGATGGCGACAAAGTTTTTTTTTAAAAAAAAATTTGTCGTTATATATCGACATCGGTTGAAAAATTATTTTTTATATAAAAAAATTTTTTTTTTTCATTGTCGCCATCTGAGTTTAAAAAAAAATATTATGTCGTTATATACCGACATCGATTGAAAAATTATTTTTTTTAAAGATGTCGTCATCTCACATGGCTACACTAAAAAAATATTTTTTTTATAAAAGTCGTCATTTCAGATGACGACTTCAATTGAAGTCGGAATCTGCCATGGCGACTTCAAGAAAAATATATTTTTTTAAGAAAGTCGCCATATGAGATGGCGACTTCTGTGAGTTCGGTTAGCTTGCTAATAAAAAAATAAATTAGGTTAAATTGTTAAATAATATTATAATAGAGGTTATATAATTAAGAAACCCATCTATGTATCCATCAATGTATGTTACACTCTTCCCAATCTTATAAATTACAATCATACATACCATATAAATTATAATATTATCTTAAAAATTTATTAAAATTCAAAAAAATTAAATTTAGAAATAATGTATAACCATGTCATAATTTAAATTTAAAAAATTAAAAATAAAAATAAAAAACAACGTTACAATTATTATTTTATTTTGTAAAAAAAAATGTACATGTATGCAAAACGTGGAGAGTGTGATTCGTATATATAATTAATTTAATAAAGTAAACCCATCCCCATAAATACCTCCCCCTACCTGGCGCTCGTTCGTTCAAGTTTGTCTTCCCTTTCTCGACTTCTGTGTCACCATTCTCTCTCTAGCCACTAGGCAACTCAGCATTGCTCACACACACACACTTTCCGCTGCTACTCTAGTCCTGCTTTGCCAAATGATGGTATTAAAGCACGGAGGTGGTGGCGGAGGCGGTGGCTTTCTCACAGGGAAGCAGGTGGTTCCCCTGGATTACCAGGCCGAGGTTTCTCAGCGGCTTCTTGAAGCTTCTCTGTGTAACGATCTGAAATTGGCGATCGAATTCCTAGGCGATTCGTTCGTCGACGTCAACTATGTTGCTGCTGTGTGCTTGAGGATTCGGAAGACAGAGATTGTTTTGGTTGAGGAATCACCGTGCGAAGTGCGCGTCGATTACGACGAGCTCCGGACTGAAGTCACGCCTTTGTTTGTCGCTGTTAATAATGGAAATCTTGATCTCGTTAAGGAATTGCTGGTACATCGATATTGAGTTCGAGTTCTTCATTTTTGCATTCCTGCATTTTGGCACTTCATTCTTGCGCTGGTGTATCTTACCATTTTTTGTACTCAATACAGTAGTAGGATTCTCCCGATTAGACGTTGTTGATTCGAGAAACTGTCTGATTGAATATTTGATTACTGAAATCTCGGCTTTTGATTTCGAATGCGACTAGCACTTTTTAATTCTAAATTTAAAAGTTGATGTTGGAGTTCTCTCTTTCCTACTTTCTCACCCGCCTTTATGCAAGCTGTAATGGTTTGCGTATAATTCGTCATTAACAATCGTATTATTTCGTTTGTACGATTGGGAGGTTGTAGCTGATTAACAGCTCAAATCCCGTTTTGATCATAAACTGAATTTGCCTTTATTTTCATGCTCTAACTTGAGTCTTATGGATTTTTTTTATTTGTGCTGACTTGCAAAATTTAATCATTTTTGTAATTTGGCAGATTGCGGGAGCTGATTTTAACCTACAACTATTTAGGGGCTTTGCGACCACAGCTGCTGTAAGAGAATGCCAACTTGAGATCCTGGAAATTTTACTCAAGGCTGGGGCATCTCAACCAGCATGTGAGGAAGCATTATTAGAGGCCAGCAATCATGGGTGTTCGAAATCAGTGGAGCTTCTTATGGGTTTTGATCTTATACGGCCTCATATTGCCATTCATGCTCTTGTGACAGCATGCTGTAGAGGCTTTCTGTCTGTGGTGAAAGCTTTCATGAAGGTTATATTTCTGACATGTTTGCTAATGTGAATTTGGAAATCAAAATTCTTGGCTAACAGCTTGATCAGCTGTTTATTTGGGGAAAACATGTATGTAATGAAAATATTTGATCGTTTAGTTAAAAATTTGAGCTTCATGATCCTAATATTGAAGTGACTTGTCTTTTCGCCCATTTAATCATGCCTTTAGAGAAGTAAAGTTACTGCTATGAGAATCCCATTTCTACAGTTAGTCCGGCATCTTCATAGTTAGATTTTGGCACTAGTGAAACTATGTAGCTGTGTAGATGATTCATTTATATTACTGGTTCACTTGAAAAAGAAAAAAGGAACCTGAGAAGGGAGATCTCATGTTTGTGATCACGATATTTGCTTGCATAGAGTTTTGGAGTCTACACAATGATTGTGAGCTAAAGTGTGTTTCCTATTAATTTCTTCCTGTTATTGTGTGCTTACATTGAATGGGCAACTCATGCTATTTTTGTAGATCTTGACCAACCATTTTTGCTTTTCTCAACCAATCTGCTGATCTGATGTCATCTTGATTTTGTTGCTTGGTGGCAGTGTGGAGTGGATGTGAATGCAACCGACCGCGTCTTGCTTCGATCGTGCAAGCCTTGTCTACATGCAAATGCCGACTGTACTGCGCTTGTGGCTGCTGTGGTCAGTAGGCAGATCTCAGTTGTTCGCCTACTGCTGGAAGTAAGCAAATTGATGCTAATTAGTGTTCGTGTTTGTCATGAATTAACTTTCATCTAGTAAGTTTCAAGAATTGGGGAAAACTGTCTGCTAAAATATTTGCTTACCTTGTAAAATTCAACCCCAAAAAAAGGTTAGGATTTTAAGTTTTGAACAAAAATTGAACCACAACAAATCTGTACAAATAATTTGCCATAATTGTTTATTATTTCATATTGTTGGTCTAAGAACTAGGTGATGTCTGAACTCTGCAAGCTATTTTGAAAGAATATTTTGTTTGTGCGTTTTCTGGACAGAAACTGACATCCATTCGTATTTTATTGATTTTTGGAGGGAAGGCTGGAGCCAGAACTGATGTTAAAGTGCAGCTTGGGGCATGGTCATGGGATACAGCTTCAGGTGAGGAATTTCGAGTGGGTGCAGGGCTGGCGGAGCCTTACCCCATTATCTGGTGTGCCGTAGAATATTTTGAGGCAACCAGTTCTATCTTGCAGATGCTCCTCCAGCACCTCTCTCCAAACACCCGTCATCATGGAAGAACGCTACTCCATCATGCAATTCTGTGTGGCAATGATGGTGCTGTCAAAGTGCTTATAAAATGTGGTGCTCATATACAAACTCCAGTTGAGACTACTAAAAAATTGGAGTTTAGGCCGATACATATTGCGGCTCGTCTTGGATTTCCAATGATTCTTAAAAATTTAATATATTCTGGTTGTAATCTCAACTCAAGAACGGAATCCGGTGAAACAGCACTTTTAATCAGTGTCAAATACAAGCAGGAAGATTGCCTTAAAGTATTAGCAGAAGCAGGTGCAGACTTTGGTTTGGTTAACACAGCTAGCCAAACGGTGGTTTCTACTGCAAGGTCTAGTCAGTGGCATACAGAGTTTCAACATATAATGCTGAATGTAATCCGAAGTGGTCACGTGCCCGTGTCTTCCAACACATCCGTATTTTCACCTTTTCTATTTGTAGCGCGATCAGGAGATATTCTAGGTTTGGAATCTTTGATTGGAAAGAAAGGTATATATCTTGATGAACAGGATACTCTCGGTTTCTCAGCAGTCATGATTGCTGCGATGGAAGGCCACGTTGATACCTTCAGGCAACTCGTATATGCAGGGGCTGATGTGAAGTTATGCAATAAATCTGGCGAGACTGCTATCACTTTGTCTCAACTGAGTCAAAATAAAGGTATGTTTGAAAAAATAATGCTTGATTTTGCCCTTGAAAAGGGAAACCACAATTTTGGAGGATTTTATGCATTACATTTTGCTGCCCGGTTTGGAGACTTGGACGCAGTGAAGCTACTTATAAGCAAGGGTTATGAAATCAACGCTTCAGATGGGGATGGCTACACCACGCTGATGCTGGCAGCAAGGGAAGGCAATGGTGAAATGTGCCAACTCCTGATCTCCTTTGGAGCACACTGTGATACGAAAAATGCTAAGGGTGAAACTGCACTATCACTTGCTAGAAAATACAGGGGACAACAAAATGATACCGAGAACGTCATACTAAATGCACTTGCATGCAACCTGGTACTAGGCGGTGCTATGGTACTAAAGCACACGAAGGGAGGGAAAGGAGCTCCGCACACAAAGGTCATTAAAATGGTAGGATCTAGTGGAATACTTCGATGGGGAAATTCGAACAGTCGAAATGTCATATGCCGAAGAGCTGAAGTAGGGTCTAGCATAAGCTTCCAGAGGAGCAGACATACGAAGGGCGATGATAGTAAACCTGGAATTTTCCATGTGATCACATCAAAGAACAAGGAGGTCCATTTTGTATGCGATGGAGGGGCGGAAATGGCGGAGTTATGGGTACGTGGTATAAGGCTTGTTACAAGGGAGGCTATTTTTGGTAGTTAGAGAATTAAAAAAAGATTTTACCTAAGCTGTACATATAATCGTAGCAGTTCTTAAATCTCAAAGTACTGGATTTGTGCTGTTTTAATGTCAAGATTTTGCATGTAGTTGTCAATTGGGTTTTTAGTGATCTGATGGATGAAATTTTGAGATTCATTAAGTTTGTGAATCCACTTTTGGGACAAATATTTGTTCATGCATCCTGAAAAGCAAAAAATTTAGAGCTGCATTTTATGATTTGCGTTGATGCGATCCAGATTCAGATCCTCCATCAAACACATCTTAGTATGTGCAAAGTACTGATTTAGATGTATCTAATGCAAATGCATTCGAGCACAAAACATTACGAATAAGTTAATGACCAGACAAGCAGTGAATGGAGACGAGATTAAACCGTGAGTGCTGCACCAAAATGCTATTGAATTAGCTTAGATGCTTATAACATGAAAGTGGCTACACTTCACCCACATCACTATGGAAGACATAAGTTAGACGAAGAGCCATCATTCAGCCAACTTTAATTTCCTTTTCCTTCGTCTTGCAAATATCTTCAGCCTTCTTTATGTACTTTTTTGTCAAGTCATCTATCTGAAATGTAGAAACAGACAAGTGAGAATTGAGTTACAAGAAAAGCAAGTCTTGCTCGCAAAAATGTATGCAACTCACTTCTTTTTCCATTCGTTTGACTTCATCTTCTGACAAACTCGAAGCCCCTTTATCTTTATCCTTCTTCTTGGGTGCTGCTTTTTTAATGCTGTCCAATGCCTGTAACCATGATATTAGTCTTTTTAGTGAATTAGCAAGAAATAATTCTGGTCAAAGAGACATTATCAACCAAAGCAGATTCTATTCCTAGTTCTGCCACACACACACACACAAAATAAAAACATTCATAAGTAATGTTTCAGGCAGGATAACATAGTATTTGCACAAGGTAAACTACCACAGGCATAAAATCATCAGAAATGCCTTGCAAAATCTTGATCCATTTACTCTCTGTCACGACTGGCAAAAAAAAAACATCATGCTTCTTTTCAGTATACTTCATTTTGATCTTGGCTGGATGTTGCCTACCAAATATAGATGAATCTTGAAAAATATACAGATTTCATTGTTTTTGGAAGAGGTGACTGAAAATAAAATGGAAGAGAATATGCAAAAAACAAGTCAGACAATAATGATTAAAATGATGACTGATTACAGTCCACTGCCATTTTTTAACTCGTAAACTATTCAGGAAACTTGTTGGAGCTAGCAGGAGTACCTTCTGGCGTGATCTTCTTATGCTTTGCTTCACATCTTCAGATGATTTTGCAACCACTTTAATTATAGCCTGTTAAGAGACATTTTGACCATATTGGGAGTTTAAATAAAAGGTCTTCTGGTCATCAATGAGAAAATAAATCACATTTGAATCAAAAGAAAACATTAAATAAGACTCACTTGAGTGTGTTCTTTAGTCAATCTGCCAATTGAAAGCACCAAAATATATAATTAGTGAATTGACATCATTCAGTGCACATAAGAATGCAGTAGCTATATTCATACAGAGAGAGAGAATAAAAAGCTTACTAGGCTTCTAATGTAAGAAAGACATAATTTATGAATAGCAGATTTTATTATTTTAGTTAGAGAGATTAAATTTTCTGTAATAAAACAATCTTACATAGTTACATTTTAACATAATTGGTAATGGATTTATACCAAAGGAAAAAACACTTACGATGGTATCGGTATAATCAGCTGTTGGTCGTCAGCCTGAGGATTTAGACCCAAGGGGGAGGAAATTATGGCTTTCTCCAACTCTTTCAAGGCCTGCAAAAGATTCTCTGTCTTACAAGTATATTATGAAGTATTTATTATCCAAGTCACGCTCTTCAGAACTTGAAGATTGTGGATTTCAATATTGAAGGGAAACTAAATGCTGAAATATGACGAACGTTTGAATTTATCTTTAAGTGAAAGCAAACAGGATCTATGGATGTATCAGTGGCATGCTGAGATGTGGAGATGTTGCTCCAACACGAACTGAAAACGAAATAAAAAGCGAAGATCAGAGTTAAGAAGCAACACATACGCTTGGATCATATGGAGTAACTTTTAGAGTTTTTGGGTCTGATACCGAGACAGCTGCCATCCTGTTGAGGGGTGTCTTAACACCATAATATTCTACCATAATGTGGTCAAGCATCCCTGAAAAAATCATTTAATTTTAAAGAAAATTTAGACACTTTAAAAGAATAATAATATGGCCACAAAACAAGGTATACTTCTGCACCTTCTGATGCCCTTCCAGTTCGCAATTTGGTCAACTCCCGCGACAGTGCATCAACTGCAGCATCCATTTGCGAGGCAGCATCCACCTTAATGGTATCCCCTACATCCCCACCATCCAACCTACCTTCATCATCATCATCATCATGCTCCTCTTCTTCTTCTTCCTCGCTCTCATCCTCTTCCTCCTCTAGTAAAACACAATCAAGAAATGAAAACTAAATTGAAAACATTCATAAGGCTATACTTCTCCATTTCAATTAGGAAGAGAAAAAACATGAATTTATTCAATAAAAGGGTATCTTCCCGAAGACCTACAAAAAAAAAATAAAACTCATTCTGTTCTAGCTTTCTAGCCTCTGAACTTTATTCACTTTCCTTAGCACGCCATTTAAAGTTAAAACATACAGACATAGAATTTCCTTCGGTCTTCACTGAATTGCATAATATTCCCTAAAACTGCATTCGATCAAAAGATCAGGATTTGACCTGGAAATGATTCAAAATTCTTGAACTTGCCCTCTTTTTTGAAAATTATGGTACAGAAGATGAAAAGATTTTAGTACCCAAAAACCACTAAAGACAGCACCACTAAATATTATTTGAGCATTAAATATATTGGCACCCACAAAATTCAATTATATCATCAATTACGAAGTAGAAATCAAATAACATGGAAATTGATATTACTAATTTGTTGTTTTCTTCCTTTGGCAAAACTTCTGCGAGCTTCAAATGGACGAAACTTTGTGGCTGGAGAGTTTGAGAAGGTGTGAGCAAAAGGAGAGTGATGAGAAGAATTATGATTAGATGAGATAGAGCTATAGATTTGGTTATGAGAACGGATAAATGAAGCTCGAAGTGTGTATACAATGTTTTGAGAAGAAATTAGGGCTCTTCTGAGTGAAATCGCCATTGTTGAAAATCCGAGCTCCAACTCTCTCTCTCTCTATTATTTAATTCCTGCGGATTTTATTTATAATCGTGACTTAGGGGTTTTTAAAGGGTTTAGGGGCAAATGCGGGTGAAATTTACGTTAATACCCAATTTACCCCTATTCATCATATTAATCTTTAATTTAAAATTTCGGACGCATCCAATTTAGAGGTATAAATAGGCCAGGGCAGCACAAGGCCCTTATCCCGATATTAGTGTATTAACTCATGTACTTAGTGCATACAATCATGTTATTAAGGGGGAAAGTGATTACATGCAACTCAAGTATGAATAACATCTTTAAAATTCCTTTACATTAATTGTATAATGTCTATACTTTCCCAACATATTCCATAAAACATGTCATGCACCTTTAAACATACACTAACATGCTCTCAATTCATTTTGCAATTCATAATTAATTGCATGCAAACCATAAATGAATAGAGAAGAGCCGTAGCTCATTTATACATTCCATATACACGTAAAATGTACTCACGTAAGAGCACCCAATGAATATGCGTGTATCTAATGTATAAAAGATTCTACCGGATACCGTTACTGGCACTTCAATCCTGGAAGTACCTCCCAAGCATAGCTCGATCCCAATTCTGGATCTATGCACTTGTTCAACCAGCTCTGGTACCTCGATCCTGGAAGTACCTCAAATCAACCGCTCGAGCTCAATTCCAAGCCATCGGTGTACCTAATAACCTGCCCCAACAGAGACAGCCCCCACGCGGGGTGAGCATACCAATATCTCAAATCCCATAATCACAATAATACAATTCATAATTTACAATATGTAAATGCTATTAAATATATAAGAGATACTCCCTGGATGGCATCATCCTCATCCGGGATCCCCTGTACTGTCCCTGTTCTCAAAATAATTGAAACCATCAAATTCCCAAATGCCAGTTAATCATTACATTGATTAACGAATTCACTTGCCACATACCGACATTATAACAATAATATCAAATCATTAAACAATGATCATATCTCTTTTATGGTTCCATAGTTCTATTTAATTGCTCGCTCTACAGTAGCGGCATTTCAGTCTCACGCATGCTCAACAGTAGTGGCGTCATAACCGATGTTCGCTCAAAGGCGACCACATCCAATCATTGCTCGCTCAAAAGCGGCGCCATGCAATTCCCAATGTATATACCTCCATTTGTAGCAAGTACCATTAACCATGTATTTCAATATCCGTTAATATCTGTTTATTGCTAAAACCATATATCAGGCATTTCCATATACATTTATTGCAATACAGTGTGTCATGCACTAAACAATTGCATTTAAAATGAGGGGCTATGCTCGTACGTTATACGTACCTTATACTTTTCGTAGTTCGAGTCCGACTTCGCCCGAGTTCCACGATCCGATGAATTATGTGCTAACACACAAAACTCACAATCAACAACAAGCATGCTACCACGTGCCCAAGCACGTTCAAACTTCTAAACTTATCGTCTAACCATGACGATTACCAGTATAAAAGCCACCCGGCTAAGCATGCATAGTACTCAAAATATTCCATTCAACAAGTTAAAAAGATAGCCAAGAATTCATCCGAGAATTCCATTTAATTTACTTGGCTCCAACCAAACCATTTTAAAAGTCTAGCATTCCCATTGGAATGAGAACATTGCCCCGAAAGCCGACCATTTAAGTCGCAAATCCAAAATCCCACGAAAAAGCCAAGAATTTCAAAATCACCTGTCGGCGATCGATCGCTAGCCCCTTGGCGATCGATCGCTCGATATGGCGATCGATCGCCAGACCTTTCTGGCGCGAGGCGATCGATCGCTCCAAAACACAATGCTGAAAAGCTTACTGCCTGCATGCGATCGGTCGCCTGCTACGGGCGATCGATCGCCATGCCCTGCAACTCGAAAACCACCATTTTTAAAAGCTTGAAACTTCCACAATTCATACCCCAACTCCTCCCAACTCAAAGCCACAACAAAACAACACTCAAGAACCTCCAAGAAGGGTGTTAGACTTGAATTAAAACAAACCCAAAAGATTTCAAGATTTTCACCAAAATCACCCAACCCAAACCAACCTCAAAACTCAACCAAATTCAACAAAATTACTATCAAATCAAAGCTACAGGAGAGGAGAAAGAGATTAACAGCTTTTCTTCAAGAAATCCGGCCCCTAAATGGTGTTTCCAACGATTTTGTTGAAGGGGAAAGAGGGGAAGGGTTTAGGGGAAAGAGGGGTTTCACGATAAGAGTGGGAGAGAAGTGATTCCGTGCCAAATGATGGAAATCTCGAGTCCAACGGGTATATATAGCAAAATACCCCAACAAACCAATACCCCCACAAATACATCATGATTCAATAAAAATCATCTGTTTTCAAAAACTCTCTCTCCAACCTCAAATCCCCATACTGGCCCCAACATAAGGCACCCCGGACTCCAAGTCCCAATAAAAAACCAACTCATAGGTTTTCACCAAAATGGGAATACAATCACAACCTTTGGATCCAACGATCCTAAATGTCCGATTTAACAACCTCGGGAGACGCAAAACCGCAATTAATTCCTAATTGCCACAATTAAAAATCCATCAAGGATTAATACCACACCGGGATTAACACCATAAATCCCCGAATATCACATTTAAACTCTACGAAAGTTATTAAAATTTAGATTGGATACATCCCTTATACTACATTACTAAGTGGATTTTCTGTAGTAGGTTGTCTAGATCATTTTATTAAAATATCCTTATTTTGAGTGTAAGATGAAAATAGTGAAGTTTATTTGTTCCAAGATCTGACAATAAAAGCATTGTAAATTTCTGAACTTGTGGACATTATACAAAATTAGAATAAATGTATTGTATTTTTTACTTGTATTTCGACCCATGTTATCAGGCAAATTTAAAAAAATATTATAAAAATTAAAAAAAATTAACAAAATAAGGTCAAAAATGAAAGTTTATAATTCTATTGTGATTTGCAATCCTGGATTGGGAATTATACTATTGAGAATTCGGAAACCCGGATTGCAAATTCACAATAGTGAGAACTGTTGAGAATTTGCATTCCAGGATTGCAAATTCTCAATAGTGAGAATTATTGAGAATTTGCAATCCGGGTTTGTGAATTCTAAACAGTTGAATTTTTAATTTTTTTTTTATAAAAACGGTAGAAAATTCTTGATTTGATATAATATATGAAATTTTTTTGTTGACCAAATGATTTGGTAAATATAAATTTTTTTGGATACATAAATTATTTTTAAAATTTACTTATATTTAATTATTATATTGATGTTTTATTGAGCATTTTTAATTTAAAATATCAATTCAAAAATCAAAGTTAAGAAGTAATAAGGTTTTATGCTTCTTATTTTCTTAATAAATAATTATCAAATACTATATTAAAAAATACAAATATAGTTGATACATTCTAAGTAAAAAAATGGAGATGATACATCAAATGGTCCCACTAGTTTACGTTGTGACCCGGTTCACTCCCTAATATTTTTAGTGACCATTTTAGTCTCTAATGTTTTTAAACTTTTCTCGTTTCAGTCCCCGACGTTAGGTCAGTCCAGACGTTAGGTCAGTCATGAGAACAAACAAGATGGAGTGATTTGGTAATCTCTTTAAAACTTTAGCGACTGATTCGTGAATATTTTACATTACCCAATTTAAGCACTAAAGTTTTAAAAATATTCATGAACCAATCCCTCTCTATTGCTTCTCAAGACCGACTAAACATTATGGACTAAACTTAACGCAAACTAGAGGGACCATTTGAAGTAATCATCCTAGGGATGGCAATGTGATGGATCCAGACCCGGCCCCGCAATGAACCCGCCTCGTCGGGGCGGGTCTGGACCCGTTTCAATAGGGTTTGGAAGAGGGGCGGGGCGGGGCTGGGCATGGGATTGGCCGAACCCGCACCGCACCTGCCCCGCTATCATTTTTAACTTTTTTTTTAAGAAATATGATATTGATTATACATTTTACTTTCTTTGATTGAATAATAAAGTGTCAATATTTAATTTTATATCAAAATTCATGTGTTCATATTAAAGAAGTTGGACATTTTGATGAAAATAAGAGCAAATTAATAAATATTTAGTAGATTAAAGATAGTTTTACAATGCTTATTATAAATATTTACTAGAGAAAACATGAAATTTAATCACAAAACTCAACTTTTGTGTTTCAAAATTGATTTCTAGCTAAATATATTTAAAAAAAAACTGAAAACGGTGTGGGGCGGGTAAACCCTCCGGGTTCGCGGGTCTAAGCGGGGCGGGTAAACTCTCCGGGTTCGCGGGTCTTAGTGGGCCGAGACGGGTCCGGGTTTTATGTGTAGCGGGGCGAGTCCTGGGATTGGCCAAATCCGTCTCATACCCACCCCGTTGCCATTCCTAAATCGTCCCCATTTTTTAGTTACAATGTATCAAATATATTATTATTTTTTAAATATGGTATTTGATAATTATTTATTAAGAAAATAAGAAGCATAAAACCTTATTACTTCTTATCTTTGATTTTTGAATTGATATTTTAAATTAAAAAAAGCTAAATAAAACATCAATATAATAATTAAATATAAGTAAATTTTAAAAATAATTTATGTATCCAAAAAAATTTATATTTACCAAATCATTTGGTCAACAAAAAAATTTCATATATTATATCAAATCAAGAATTTTCTACCGTTTTTATCAAAAAAAATTAAAAATTCAACTGTCTAAAATTCGCAAACCAGCAAATTCTCCATAGTATAATTCGCAATCCAGGATTGCAAATCACAATAGAATTGTTAACCTTTCATTTTTGACTTCATTTTATTAAATTTTTTTAATATTTTTTTAAATTTGCCCATGTTATCATTGCTTATCATTAAATAAATGTTTTTATTTATCTCTTGCATACTTCATCATTTTTTTGTAAATCAAATTGATTTAGCTTTAACTTAGTAAAAATCATTTATATGATAAATAAAATAAGTATGTTTAATTGATAAAGGCCATACATGTTCAATTGTTACTTAAAAAATATCAATAAAAATACGACAAAATTATAAGTTATAAAATCCATAGAATCATGTGAAAATGTCTATAAAAATCTTGTAAAATAAGTCTACAAGAGCTTATGAAAATCTTTTACAATTATATGATGTTCTATAAAAGTCAATAAAAATCTATCAACTCCACAGGTATTTTATCATTTAAAAAAAAACCATTAAATATCTAGAATGAATTCATGTGTTCAACCCTACATTCTTACGAGGAATAAAGTGTTCGACCAAGGAAAAAAATAATAAGAAGAATTTTGTCAAATATCACCAAATTAATGTATTCTTCCAATTCAGAAGCTTGCTTTATATATCCCAAACTAGATGGTTGCGCATGACCATATATATCAAATCTCTCATATTATATAATAGAGCATATTTGTAAGGCCTCTCTACCTTAACAGTGAATTCAAGATAAAAATAGACTAAATATGTATTAGAGACATCTTAGGGTTCTGGTTGTTATGTGAGCTCAATTAAATTACAGGCCAAAATAAAACTTCAACAGTTAATTAATTACATTCCCAATTATGAATGTTAAAGCGATAGCATTATACTACTTCTAGAGTAGAGACTATCCAAAATTTCATGTATTCTATCTTCTTTTATGCATCCATCAGCTCACAGTTCAACCCGACCCTTAGCCCCCTTGGTCCAAAAGCGTACCTACAGGAACAACTCACCATGAGCATATATATATCACCACTTAACACAATTCAACTTAATAAAATAATTAAGCGCATGAGACGATTAATGGATATGCTCCTCGATTACCACATTAGCACATTTCATTGTCGTTCATGTTTCACAAACTTATGCACAAAATCATTAGTTCACGATGTAATGATCGATAACGCGTTTCCAATTATAACCACAATATTTCACATTAACCACTAGAATTGTGACTGTTCCGGTCCCAATACAACATCGGAATTTTAGGACCCCTCGCTTCGACATATAGCGGCATCATATGATATCCCTCGCTTCGACAATGACAGCGGCATGTTACTTCGCTTAGACATGACAGCGGCAAATATCATACTACCATCGCTTCATATGACAGCGGCAAGTACCTCCCTCGCTCGGAGATAAAGGCTACCGGAACATTCATCAATTCTACCACAATAATCAAACACAATTGATTCCAATATCATGATATAACACTATCATTTCACATATTCCATCACATATAAGGACACACTATTCACAATATACATCGTCAAAGTTGTAACACGTTTTACCGTCCGATGCTCATGCGTCTCCCTACGTACCTTAATTTTAAAAGTGGAGAAGTTGAAGAACTTTATCTCCTCGATGTTGTTAGCACCTGGGATGGTTCTACATAATGATACAAATCAATATTAGAAGCCAATATACGAATCATTACCAAAAGTTTCACAAAACATAAAAAATTTGCATTCTGGCCAGCGGCGATCGATCGCTATTTTTTAAGCGATCGATCGCGAGCCTCACCGATCGATCGCTTCAGAATAGCGATCGATCGCCACACGCTACTGGTTTGAGGCGATCGATCGCCAAAACCAGCGATCGATCGCTCTTCGTTTGAAAATGCTACTGGCGACATGCGATCGATCGCCTACTTCGGGGGATCGATCGCCGAGCCCAGAAACCTGAAAAATCACCCATTTGTTGCCCAAACTCGAACCAATACAAAGCCAACTCAAACTCACAACATCCAACTACCAAAATCTCAACTTTAACACCTCAAAACACCACCTCCAACCACATACAACATTATACAATAAAATCCACCCATAAACCCCAAAAATATGACACAAGAATGACCAATAACCAACAAAACTTTACTACATTGATAGCTTACCCCTTGAGCTTCAAGATTTTTGCAAGGAATCACAAAAAGGACTCTTTCTCAAAGTTTTCTCCTTCTCCTCTTGCCAAGAAACGAAAATGGGGTTTTGGATAGGGTGAGGGATGGTTATGACATAAGGAAGCAAAATGTGGTTGGAATTAAAAGGAGATAAGTGGAGTTCTTTTAAATATATTAAACCAATGCAAGTTGTTAGCATGGTATGAAAAATCTTGGCTAACATAACATTTTAGAACCCCTCTTTAAATATGCAATAAGACTCACATATAAATCATGCTCTACACAATTAATTATAAAAATCCACTCCAACAATTCATACTAGAAATCCAATATTCCAACATGTAACGGATGCATCCGAAAAGTTCTACCGGTCAAACCCACGTGACTAAATATTTTCAAATGATAATCAATACCAACACATAATTCAATTATCCACATAATTAAACATATGAACATAATTAATGCCTTAATTGCAATTAATCATTTCGGGGACATCACAATAATGAAAGTAGTTCATCGTCTCTTCTGTTAAATGTCAAAGCCATCGTCCCCTTCCTCCAGCCGGGTCATTTATGACCCAGTTCTGACCCGTATGAAAACCCGATGATTTTTGGTTTTTCGGACACTAAAAGTGTTGTTTTAAACTCCAGAAATGTTAGAAATCAAGTTTCTAATGTTTCCTTACCTTATTTCATCAAAAGCAAATATTTGAAATTTCAGAAAAAACAATTTAAAGACACGGTTGAAGAAAAAAAATTAGTAAGGGCAAACAATGATCTGATCCCAACTATAAGTAATTTCTTAAAGATCTACACATATTTTGTTAGATTAAATGTGGATAAAATGGAACGAAATGCATACCTCCGGCCATTGTTATTGTTGCTCAAAGTAAATGGTTTCTTTTTTAGTTTCGGCTCTTCTAAGCCTAAGCCTGACAATCTCCTTTAGATGTATTTGCTACTGAATAAGATTGTAGGTATAGAGACTCAAATACATGATATTTATAATTTCTAACCATCACATAGCATCTTCATATATTATGACATGGGGAGATGAAATGAAGTAACTTTAATGTTGAATTAAAATTGACCACTAAATGAACCATTAAATGATGTGGTTACTAACATACATATCTTTGGGACAAGAACGCAATGATGCAAAAAAGATTTATCTCGAGGCAATAGTTTAATTTTCTGTCCTTAAAATGTTATTGTTCCGCTACGGTGCTCACAGTTTCGATGACAATTTATTTCCCTAGATACAATGACTATGATTCGTGATAATAACACTACAAATCATGAATCATACGAACCTCAAAATTAAAGCACTCATCTTTGAAGAAGGAAGATGATATGCAAAAAATGCACAAATTCTCTCTGAACTATGTTGTTAATCCATATCATATACCGTGTTAAAATTCAATGGAGTTGTTTATATAGTAGTCCAACAAACATCACCAAGAGACATCATTGGATGAATTTCTTGATGAAAAGTTGCACTCATGCAATGCTTGCCCAGATGACACCCTTACAAAGCAATTTTTCATAAAATGTTACAACTCACTTGAAAGGGTGCAATGTTTAATTTCAATTCATTTTTCCAAAAGACATTACCACGGTTTAAAAAAATTATGGCTTGGGTAGCACCCATAATCTGGTCATCGAGCCAGTTATTCATTGACCCAGTTCGACAAGCCGGAACTGTAACCGATCCACCTAAAATATTTGAACAGGAACCACCGCAGCTGTTCACGATTTTTTTATTTCTTTCATATTTTTAAATTTGTTTTAAAAGCCATTGTAATTGCCAGAAATAGTAGGCCTATTAAAGACACACAAATAGAGAGAACATTGAAAGTTGTCATGAGATGGTGTAACTTGATTACCATTTATACCTGTTATTATTATTATTATTATTATTATTTTAATATCATATTTTCTAATAATTATAAATTAAAATTGTAAGTAGAAAGAAACAAAAGTTGCAGATAAATCATTTTTTACCTAGATTTTCGACTACTAATTAAAAAATCTTTATTAAAAAGATAAACGTGCGAATACTTCCTTTCGTAAATTAGGCAAATAAATGAAATTTTCCTTACGTAGATAATCAAATACATAATATATGGTTATTGTTTTTATCTTTCTGGATCACCCGACTTGTCATAGAAGAGTAGAAGACTAACGTTAAGGGTCGAATGTTTTTTGAATCATTGAGCCGTGATCATGTTTAAATTCAAGTCCCAAAAGGTAAAGCCACATGCCTCTTGACGCCCAAGTCCTAATATATGGGAGCTAAGATCTTAATTTTGAGAATAGCATACAACCCCTCCCCAAATATTTAAAAGAAAGTTCCAAAAGATAAAAAAAAATGCCACATTTTTAAAGCGGAAAATACTTATATACACCTGATTTTGGCCTCGCTATACACTGACTTAATATTAGGATAGGATACCTTTTAAATAAAATATATATAAATTAACATAACAATCATTTCAGACTAATCATATTGAGTTGATCAATATATGAGACCCAAACCGATTCTATACAAGTGTTTTATCTTTTAAAGCCTGCAAATTCTCTCTTTTTATACGACTTTGATCATTTATATATTTTTGGATAAATGCACGAAACTCTCATGTATCATAATAGAAATGTACAAAATTCCACTGTTTTAAGAAAATACGCCCAAAAAACTCTCTATTTTGTTGCTAAATTATGTTTCTTATAATCTAAATTAAGTTAAACTTTGAATCCCCATATATGAGATGAAACCCCACAAAATATAAAGCATTTGTAACTTCATATTCTTTAGATAAGGAAAATTTATCATAGAAAAGAGTACAAGGTGTACTCAAACACATTACACAAATTAAAGAGGCAATGACATCAATAGAGACAATAACTTCATATAATCTAACGTTGTATTTGCATAGAAGGAAATAACGTTAATAATTGAAAATTTAAATTACATTGGTTTAATTACAAAATACATTAAATTAATTAGGATGAATTTGAAATATATAGATTTTGAAATTATCCAAATAATTTGAATGAACTTATGCTCTGTTTGGATAGAAGGATTTTTGATGTATTTGGATTTCAAATCCTTCAAATTCATTTTGTTTGGCTAATATGAAATTCATGAATTTCAAATCTTCAATTTTAAGACATTTTTTTAACAATACCAAGTATTAAAAGTTCCTAATTATTGAAGTTATTTCAAATCCAAATTTTCAAATCCATTATTGAAATAAAATTATGTCAGTGATTTAAAGGTTCTATTTGGATTGAAGGGTTTGTATGTCAAATCTTTAATACAAATTTATACAAATTGTTTGATTAATTTTGAAATCAATATTTCTCAAATCCAACATCTTAAATTTTAAGATATTTTAACAATATCAAGTTATTTTAAATTCATAATTATTAATATCATTTTAAACCCAAAATTTTAAATATACTATTGAAATGAAACCTAATCTTTACATCCAACTGTAACCTTAAATTATTATGTCCGGATATAATTTTCAGGATTTCGAGTAGAGAGGATGCGTAGAAAATGAATGTGATTGAGAAATTTAAAATAAGCATATAGTGACACGCAATCCCTCTGCATACATACGTGTTCTCCTTGCTATGGGTTAGTACAATTTCTAAAACCTTTTTAAATAGCCAATGAATTTATACCTCGCACCTCATATAGGGAACGAGTGACCTAAATTTAATTTGGAAAATGAATCTCACTCCTCAAATTAAATTTAGACCACTCAAATATCTCATAGAGCAGTACCCCATGAGGTAGCATAGCAAGTCCTGGTATCTTAATTGTTACTTTGTTTGGTTTATATTAATTATTACTTTATCCGTGTCTATTGATGAGAATTTGATGCTACTTTTAATGATATTATTATTAAAAATACAACGTATTATATATTTGGAATATTTTAAAATATTTAAAATGATATATTATAAATTTATGGTGAGATGCACGTGAAGGACAAGGCAATATTTGGACTATGTCCTATAACCAATTACATGAGATGCGAAACTATCAGCACCGAATTAGCCCATATGCGACAGTACGAATTATTCATATCATAGGACATTTGATTCATATCATGCGATATAGTCATGTCTATGGATGGCAATGGGGAAATATTTTTGACTATCTTATTGGTAGATCCATCAATTGGATGTGTATATTTTCATCAATATATTGATGAAAATATACTTATATGGATGTATACATCCTCATGGGGCACTATCCGATGGGATGGCCAATACCAAATCGGCAATGTGATGTGTTAATTTGATGGGCATAAACCTAAACTCCTATCTAATCGTAATTATATTCAAAATATTTTTTAATGTCTTTAATTTTTAACTACTATCTTGATGGCAAAATTAAACTAAAAATTTCAAATTCAATTTATTTTATTAACAATACCAATACAGTCAAATTAACTAGCAGGTGACGGGAAGATAAATGTCTGGAGTTGAATAATTACCTACAAGTTTGTTAAATCATATATCTTAACATATTGTTGTGAAAGTAGAACTAAGAGTTTCTTTAATCATTCAACAACAAAACGATTCGACGGGGCATGCATCAAAGTTTCCAAACTAAATGGATCGGATATGAGTAGAGGCCGGATTTTAAATTACATGGGGTTAGCCAGGCTAAATAGGGTTAAAGAACAATTACAATTTAGAAGATTGGGCTAAAAACTAAATTTTTAAAAATTAACATTAAAAAATTTTTATTTTGAAAATTTGCATGGGCTGGAGCCCATATAAGTCATGTCATTCGTTTAGAAAAATCTATTTCCATTACTCACCCAGCACCTATGTAGCTTATCCAAACCTATTCAATACTGGTTAGATTCAGGTTCTTTCGGACCTACTGTTATCCCTAATTTTCTTGGAATTATTTTTTTATTTTGAATTATTAATTTATTTTGGCTACATGGCCTCTGATGTTTGCTTGTTTCAATCATATTAATCCAATTAATTCTATGATGATAAGTGTCATATTTGGATGATTCATGTATTGACATAAATGTCATCATTTTCTCCAATGCATATATTATGACTCCATTCACTCCAAAAGAGGAAATTTTGAGTGCGGTGGGATATCATCAAAATTCCGATGTTGGTTAGTTTGGGAAAATTTGATGCGTTTTTTCCGAGGGATAGAGGCATCAACCAGAGGCGGAGGCACTTGTTAGTCCCACCCACATTTTTTTCAAAAAAAAATTTCATTATTTGGAAAAAAAATTCTTTGTTAATTTTGAAAAATTTATGTTTTAGGCCCACCCTTATGTTTAGCTCGCTTAGCCTCAGGTAAATTTACATACTGTCTCCACCCCTCGCAACAACACCATTGATTTGACATAGTGTGATATATCATAAGAACAATGCTCCTAAAAATAACATCAAATAAAGCGTTAGTTTGATGTTGCCTATATTAAACTAACCATGTGAAACAGAAACCAGACACCTGCCTCATTTCTGGAACTTTCATAATACACTCCCATGATTCCCTTACCTATGTCCCCTCTTCTCGTTTCCAATTGGTCCACTCCTACACTAATCTTCCTTTTCATGGACTCCCACGTGCTATTGTATAACACGCTGCTGCTCCAACTCTTTTTTTTACTTTCGTTGATGCGGTTGTGACCTTGTGACAGCATTCAAACTTCCCTTTTCGTGCGATTCCCTTTGTTGCTCGTTCGGTGTTTTATCTGAAGATCAAAGCCCATACATGCACAGATATATTGGTTGATCCATGCGTCGTTTTGAGGCAAAGGCTTCTAAATCGAGGGAGGATGAGTACTCGGTGATGAACTTGGTAATGCTGAGGTTCCGGCCCATTGCTCCCAAGCCAGCAGTCGGAGGTCAACTAATCTCCGGCATCGTGAAACTTGACAAACGAAACGACTCCGTCAAAACTGTTAGAAGAACCAAGAGAAGGTACGTTAGAGTTCGCGGTAGGCAAAACAAACAACTGGAGAGAACAAAAACTAGCGACGGCGAGAAATCAGGAATCGAAGATGAACCTCAGGAAAATGATAAGGTGACCCTTCAACTGCTACCGGCACCTGAGAAATCAGAAGATAATTGTTTTGATAATATGAATACCCAAAAAATCCAGGAAAATAAGTCAATATTCATGAATCGTGATTCAGATCTGTTTAAATCATGTAACGGCATCATAAACCACAAGGCGACCAGAGCCGTCTCTGTGACTGGGACGTGGATAATCGTAGAACAATTGACGGACGCGTACGTGGATGTCACTGCTGGAGGAGGTTTAGGGTTTTCCGACGGAGAAAAGATCAAGAATCTAGAGATGGACAGGTGTCCAGGGTTCGTTTCAGACTGTACGAACAAGGTGGTGTGGGTGAATGAATCCTGCAGAAAGATGATCAAGAGAGCTGAAGAAGATGTAGCGGCCGCAGACACGGTGAGGTTGGTGGTGAAGGAGAAGCTGCCCCATTACTGGTCGTCGTTTGCATGTCGGGTTCGGCTGATGCAGCAGGATCCTAAGAGGTCGACGATGGTGGCGTGCGACGTGTGGAGAATGGAATGCGCAGGGTTTGCATGGAAATTGGATATAACCACTGCGCTTGGTTTAAGGTCTTTTCAATGAAGAAAATAAATTACTTGTGCGTATGATTTCTCCACAGTATAAGGTGATTATCAGTTTTGATTTTTGTTTTAAAAGGGAATACATAATATTTGAACAATATTAAATCTGATATCTGAAAATCTTTCATCCCCCAATCGTCCTTCCTACCACATCTCATGCCGCCTCTTTAAACTTTCAGGCTAAACAGATCTATAATTATAGCACTATGTTCTAATGAAATATTGAATATTTCAGCACCATCACGGGACGGAACGATAATTTCCCAACCATCGTGGAAAGGGTTGGAATTTTTCAATTTTTTTATTATTTAATTAAAAATTTGTCCAAATTTTCTCAAATTATCTAATTATTTTTATTTTAATCAATAACATTCGTTGGCGAAATGTCATTGGAATTGAAACAATAATACGTGTGTCGTGGATGTAATGAAAACATAAAATAAAATGATTTAACCTGTCGAATCATACAGCATAACCAGAAAAATATTGAAAACGAAACGGTAAATCTTGAAAAGAGACAAAACGGTCTCAAGTTAAATTTTATTAAAGGGGAAAATCACCAAAGGCAAAAAAAGGAAACTATATTCAAAGGAGAAGTGAATAATTGAAAGAATAATGAACTATTTAAAAAAAAAAGACTAAAATTGTAGATTCATGATTAAAATTGCAGGTGATAAAGATAAATGACCAAAATCAATGACATAAGAAAAGAACCAAAATTGTGGATTTAAAAGCATAAGGACCAAATTGATGATTAAGAAAACATAGATGGTCATTTTTGCATTTTACCCCAACAACAAATGTTACATTGTCATTTCATCGGCCTAAGTATAGTAAAACCTCATAAATTGATACTCGATAAGTTATTAACCTTTGTAAAAATATGTTTTTTCTCGGTCTCTAGTAATTTTATAAATTAATAATATAACAATTTTTAGAAAGACATTTACATAAATCCACAGTCCCGTCAATATTAATTCTCTAAAAGTACATACATAATTATGATAATTTAGTAAAATATGAATCTAATTGTTTTTTTCTTCTTGAAATATAAATCTAGGTGGACTATATCTGTAACTTTTTTCATTACATTCAAAAACTTTGGTATCGTGTTCTCGAACTGCAGCACAAAAGAGTTGTTGATGCGATAAGTGCTTTATTTTCGTATGATTGGTTCTAAAGTACTGAATCATCCTCATTTTTATCCTCGACAGGATTTCAGTAGCACTAGCTTTCTTCTTCTAAGTATAGGATCTTTGGACATTAATAATTTTCACCACGGGTAATTCAACAGGTGATTGACGTCCATTTTATTGTGGTAACTGAGATCATTACTCGCATTCTCAAGCTCATGAATGTCTTATTCATGATAAATTCGCTGAATCGAAAAAACAATCTTTAAACTGATAAATTATTAATTTATTGATTAATTAATACCTCTATAATAATAAAATTTCACGATCCAAATATTAATAATTTATAGAGGTTTTACAATACATGGGCACTGGTAATTAACCAAAAGTAGGGTGTCATAAATATAGTAATTTATATCGTCACATTAAATAAAGAGCTGATATTCGTAGGCTAATTTTAAAAAAAAAGACAATAAATTTTAAAAAAATTACAAAAAACGGTTAAAAACCTTTTCTTTAACATTCTAAGGTGAAACCATCAAGTGAACAGTGAGAAAGGTGAACTAAGTTCAAGTTTTTTTTCTTTTTTTTTTAAAATAAAATAATTATTTAAATTGTTTTTAAAAAATATTTGGATCCAAAAAATCGATAATTATATAAATGGATCCAAAAAAATCGATATATTTTTGGCAATCCAAAAAACAGAGAGCGGATAAGTTACAATACAAAAACTATTAAAATTAGTTAATACATAGCATAAATACATAATTATTAATATCCAAGTTATATAATTAGATAATTACAAAATAAAGCTATTTGATCACAATATATTCTAGTTAGTATGTTTGTCGGTTCTTACAAAATTTAGTTGTTCTATAAAGCCATTATATATATTTTTTAATTATTAGGTTTATAATTTAAGCATTTATTCAAACTTGTTTAAAAACCATTTATAAATATTTGAATAATGGTTAGATGATTTAAACATAAGGACAAATTTTTATTTTTGAATGTGAGTAATACAAAATGAAATATTATTTACATTAAACTCGAAATATTTCCAAACTATAATGAAAAAAAGAATATTAACCATTGTTTAAAAATATTTTTAAAAAATGGTTAAAATTCTTTTTTCATTATAATTGTTAGGATCGGGGCATTGTTTAGAAGGGGTTGATCAAACACTGATATAAATTAAATTTTCTTCGAGTTACAACAGACTGTGAAGTACTGATATAGGGTCTCAACTTAATGCAAGTCAATGAAAACAACTAAAAAGTAGTGTGGAAGGTGTCCACTGGTCTTGTGAATAAATAACTTAATGCAGAATTCAAGTGCAGTAGGGTAAAGCAGAATGTAAATGACAGAAAAATTATTTCTGGAAGTTCGAAGCACAAACGCTTCTATTCATCCTGTGATATCCCCGAAATGATTAATTGCAATTTGGGCATTAATTGTGTTTATATGATTAATTATGGTGGTAATTAATTATGTGTTGGATTTATTTATCTTATGGAAATGCATGGTCACATGAAAGGGTGACCCGGGAGTGCATTTCAGGGTGCATGTTGTGCATGTTGGGAAAATTGTTATTAGCATGATTTATTTGCCATGGTTAGCAATTAATTGTAAAACATGAGTTTAATTGTGATTATGGTGCATTTTGGTGAAATACCTTTTTAAATATCATGTTGGGGTGTTTTATACACCATGGGTTTGTGGAATGCATTTTAATTTAACCCAACCCCTTATACCCCAACCCCCACCTCACCTTCACTTTACTTTCCCAATCCACCACCCAAACCCTTCCTTTTCTCTTCTTTTTCGTTTTTGAGCTTAGGGGTGAAGAGAAATTCTTGCAAAAAGTTGATTTGTGAAGTTTATTGGGAGATTTGAGGTCCCCAAGAGGTATGGATACCTCTATGTCATTTTTGTTGTGTTTGGTTTAGTTTTGAAATGGTTTTGAAATGATTTTGAAATGGGTTTGTTGTGGGTTGGTGTTGTTTTGGTTGAGGATTGGATTTATGCTTGTTTTGAGGTGCATTTTGGAGGATTATGATGTTATTTTGTTGTGGGTTTTGATGGTTAAGTTTTTGGTATGGGTTGGGAAGGTTTTGATGTGCATTAATGGTGAAAATCGCGAGTCTGTGCGAGGCGATCGACCGCCTGAAAAGAGGCGACCGATCGCCTATGGGCAGTAGCAAAATCACAGGGCAGGCGATCGATCGCCTGAAAAGGGGCGACCGATCGCCGAGAGGCAGTAGCCAATTCATGGGTTAGGCGATCGATCGCCATGTTTGGCGCGATCGATCGCCGCGAAGAAAAAATTGAGGCGATCGATCGCCTCAGCGAAGCGATCGATCGCCAGCTGTGGAATTTTGAAAAATGTATTCTTTTGACGAATTTTTGGTATTCGACTATTATTTGGCTTCTAATATGGGGTTGTGTGATTGTGTAGAACCATCCCAGGTAGCAACGCAACCAAGGAAGTGAAGCCATATCAATTCCACTTTTGGAAAGGTACGTAGAGGACGTACGGGCACCCAACGGTACATGTATCTAATATACTCATTGTTTATGCATTGTGGATGCGAGTATATATGTGATTACGCATTGTGGATGCAAATACATGTTGAATTATGCATGATGATTGTATATGCATATGATGGTTATTGGTGCACATCCCATGAGTCGTGGTCATCCCTTGATGATTTTAATGCTTGCCGCTATTTGGTTTGTTTCCGCTAAATGTGAAGCGAGGGGTGGGAGCGCCGCATGTCACATTTGAGCGTGGTTATCATATAGGGCGAGGAAAGAATATTTGCCGCTCAATGTGAAGCGAGGGGTGGGAGCGCCGCATGTCCATTGAAGCGAGGTTATTCTATGCCGCCTATATGTAAATAAGCGAGGGGCATTAAAATACATTGTGATGGACATACTAGGGATTGATGATTGGTATTTGGTTTGATGAGATGGTATTGTGTCATGACATGTCTAGACCATTAAATAATCTGTTGATTATACTCATGAGTTATGGTACAGGGACAACCAAACTGGAAGCGTTTTGAAATGCATGGGAAAACAGGAAGTGTTTTATTGTGATTTATGCATTTACGCTTTATATTCATATTGTGTTGAATATGAATGATATTATTGCTCATGTTTGGGGGTTGTCCTTGTAGGTACACTTTTGGCATGATAAGAAGGGCTAAGCGGGTTGAGGTGGTGAGCTTGTGAAGAATTCTTTTGAGAAAGGAAGGACATGATTAATTTTGTATAGTATCTACTCTAGGAGTAGTGTAAAGCTATAATTGATAACATTCATTTGATTTGAGAATGTAACTAATCCATTGATAGTCCTCATTTTGGCATGTAATTCTTAAGGCTCATAGTCTCAACACGATTATTTTACTCTGATCATTTATATTAGCTCTAATTATGCCTTTAATCCGCACTTAAGGAACTAGGGTCCTTACATTAGTGGTATCAGAGCAGTGGTTAGAGAACCCGGGAACGAGAGAAGTGTAGCCTTAGCATGATTGGCTAGGTGCTTACATTTGAAGCATGTTTATGCATGTGGTGCATATTGATGTATATCATGTTATACTAACATGCTTATTATCATCCCTGTTATCTAACGGCATAACATATATATTTGTTTTGGAATTGTTGTTAACCTTTGTGTTACAGCATGGCTGCTATGAATGCGGGGAACCTTAATGAAGAAGTTGGCGATGTGGGCAGTGTTAACGCTAGCATTGGTCAGGCAAACCCTCTACCTCCACCAGCAGTAGGCATGGAACCAGTGGCTCAGTTATTGCTACCTGGTGAGATTAGCTTGACTCAGTTTCTGTCTTACCACCCGCCCCGGTTTGAGGGGACAGAATCAGGGGAGGAGGCCGAAGAGTGGCTAGAAAGACTTGAGCAGATATTTGTATCGGCTCCTTGTGCTGTTACAGCTTGGCTGAGACTGGCGGAGTTTCAGTTGGCAAAGAAACCTTTGATGTGGTGGAGGAGCACGGTAATGGAAATGAGAGCACAGGGTGCAGTGATTGATTGGACACTCTTCAGGACCCGGTTTCTGAACCGGTACTTCTCCGCAGCGGCGAGACAGACGAAGGAGGATGAGTTTGCAAGTTTGAAACAGGGGAACATGACAGTGTCAGACTATGCCATGCAGTACTCTTCGTTGCTGAGGTATGTTCCCCACATTGCCACCAATGGACACACCAAGATGAGAAATTTTATGAAGGGGTTGCGACCGGAGCTCTTTGATCGGGTTATCACCAACAACCCCACTTCTTTTGATGATGCTCTCACAAGAGCAGAGCTTGCCGAGATTGGAGTTGGAGCTTATCCTAGTACTGTGCCACCGCAAGTACCACAACAGAGACAAGCTATTGACAGCTTGAGGCCCCGGGGAGAGCCATTTAAACCTCGTGGTGCCTCTTCATCTTCACGGTTCGGTGGGAAGAAATTCTTTGGTCAGAAGCAGGAGAACAAGAAGAGCAATTGGTCCGCCAATCGAGGGTCTACGCAGGGAAATAGATTGGGGGAGCCAAGGTGCGACAATTGTGGAGGGCCACATTCTTCAAGTAAGTGCCCTGCCTGTTATAGCTGTGGCAAGATGGGCCACATCTCTCGGTATTGCCCCACCCGGGGAGGACAGTCAGAGTTTCAGGGCAACAGGCCAAGATTTGATGACAGGACAGTACACCAGAGGCAGCAGTTTGTGCCTCGACCATCGGGAGGTCAGACAGTGGGTCCGTCCCAGGGACAGGTGTATGCGCTGACCAGAGAGCAGGCTCAGGGAGCCTCAGAGGAGGTGATCGCCGGTACGTGTCATTTATTTACGTACCCTGCTTTAATTTTGATAGATACAGGTGCCTCCCACTCTTTTGTATCTGTTGGCTTTGTGGAGAGACACCATATGCGCACGTCTTCTTTACCCACGCCTCTCTTGGTCTTGACACCCACTGGAAGAAATGTCGTTGCCAATCAGTTTATGGCAGATTGCCTCATTTATTTTGAGGGCAACGAGTTGAGGGCAGACTTGATTGTATTGGGCATGTCAGACTTCGACTGCATTGTGGGTATTGATATTCTGAACAGATATCAGGCAGTGGTAGATTGCCGGCAGAAAACAGTGAAGTTCAGACCTGATTTGGGTAGTCAGTGGACGTTTTATGGCAACGGTTCTCGTGCGAAGATTCCGTTGATTTCAGCGATCAAGATGACTCAGCTGTTGGAACGTGGCCACACGGGCTATCTCATCTATGTCGTGGACACGTCTGGGAAGAATAAAGAATTGAGAGTTGAGGATGTACCAGTCGTGGCGGAATTTGCTGATGTATTCCCAGAAGAGATCCCAGGATTCCCACCGGTTAGAGAAGTTGAGTTTGGGATCGAGTTGTTACCGGGGACATCCGCTATCTCTCGTGCACCTTATAGGATGGCACCGGCAGAGTTGAGAGAATTAAAGGAGCAGTTGCAGGACCTCCTTGACAAGGGATATATACGCCCGAGCGTATCTGTAAGGACCCTAGTTCCTTAAGTGCGGATTAAAGGCATAATTAGAGCTAATATAAATGATCAGAGTAAATTAATCGTGTTGAGTCTATGAGCTTTAAGAATTACATGCCAAAAATAAGGACTATCGCTGGATTAGTTACATTCCCAAATCAAAAGAATGTTATCAATTATAGCTTTACACTACTCCTAGAGTAGATACTATACAAAATTAATCCTGTCCTTCCTTCCTCAAAAGAATTCTTCACAAGCTCACCACCTCAACCCGTCTAGCCCTTCTTATCATGCCAGAAATGTACCTACAAGGACAACCCCCAAACATGAGCAATGATATCATTCATATACAACACAATATGAATATAAAGCGTAAATGCATAACCATAATAAAACACTTCCTGTTTTTTTCCCATGCATTTCAAACGCTTCCCGTTTGGTTGTCCCTGTACCATAACTCATGAGTATAATCAATAGATTATTTTTAATGGTCAACACATGTCATGACATAATACCATCTCATCAATATCAAATACCGGTCACCATTCCCTAGTCTGTCCATCACAATGTATTTTAATGCCCCTCGCTTATTTACATATAGGCGGGATAGAATAACCTCGCTTCAATGGACAAGCGGTACTCCCACCCTCCCCTCACATTGAGCGGCAAATATCCTTTCCTCGCCCTATATGATAACCACGCTCAAATGTGACATGCGGCGCTCCCACCCCTCGCTTCACATTTAGCGGAACCAAAACAAATAGCGGCAAGCATTAAAATCATCAAGGGATGACCACGACTCATGGGATGTGCACCAATAATCATATGCATCTACAATCATCATGCATAATTCAACATGTATTTGCATCCACAATGCATAATCACATATATACTCGCATCCACAATGCATAAACAATGAGTATATTAGATACATGTACCGTTGGGTGCCCGTACGTCCTCTACGTACCTTTCCAAAAAGTAGGGTGGTAGGACTTCAATTCCTTGGCTGAGTTGCCACCTGGGATGGTTCTACATATTCACACAATTCAATATTAGAACCCAATAATAGTCCAATACCAAAAATCCTACAATCATACCAAGGAAATAATTTTCAGCAAAAATGCTCTACCGATCGATCAGTCATCCTTACCGATCGATCGGTAACTGTTCACAATTTTCATTTTAAGCTACGGCTTTTACAGATCGATCGGTCCAAGATACCGATCGATCGCTAGCCATCCACCGATCGATCGGTCGCTATTACCGATCGATCGGTAAGCATATAATTTTCACCCCTCGCTTCGCACTTGCACCGATCGATCGCAGCCCTGCTACCGATCGATCGGTCGCCGCGACATTTTCGAGCAAATTCCATTTTTTTGGCACAAAACTCCCAAATAACCCAAAACATCATAAACCAAAGACATCCCAACAATATACCATCACAAAAACCTCATAAAACCATACCCCAACCACATACAACACCAACCCACAACAAACCCATATCAAAGCTCAAATAACAAACTCAAATCAACACAAATCTTTGCAAAAACAACAAGGAGGGACATATACCCTTCCTAGACCTTAAATCTTACCAAGAATCACTCCACAAGAGTTTGAGCAAAGATTTCTCTTCCTCCTTGGGGTCAAAAACGAAAATGTGGGAAGAGGTTAGGGTTGGGGGAAAGTTGGGGAAAATAAGGAGTAGAATGGTAAAGTGGGTAATAAAGTGGGGTGATTAAAATGAAGTGCATATCACAATTCCATGGTGTATAAAACACCCCAACATGATATTTTTTTTAAAAGCATTAATCCAAAATGCACCAAAATATCAATTAAACTCATGATTTCCAATTAATTGCTACCCATGGCAAATAAATCATGCTAATAACCATTTTCCCCAACATGCACAACATGCACCCTGAAATGCACTCCCGGGTCATTCTTTCCATGTGACCATGCATTTCCACACATTAATAAATCCAGCACATAATCAATTAATTACCACCATGATTAACCATATAACACAATTAATGCTCAGATTGCCATTAATCATTTCGGGGATATCACAGTATCGCCATGGGGCGCACCGGTTCTCTTTGTGAAGAAGAAGGATGGTTCGATGAGGTTGTGCATCGATTACCGGCAACTGAATAAAGCCACAGTAAAGAACAAGTATCCTCTCCCAAGGATTGATGATCTGTTTGATCAATTACAAGGTACCAGACTTTATAGCAAGATT
Organism: Haberlea rhodopensis; assembly: GCA_907163345.1. Classification (NCBI taxonomy): domain Eukaryota; kingdom Viridiplantae; phylum Streptophyta; class Magnoliopsida; order Lamiales; family Gesneriaceae; genus Haberlea; species Haberlea rhodopensis. The sequence continues at coordinate 3,038,386 of CAJQUN010000013.1, forward strand.
GATTTGAGGTCCAGGTATCACCAGATTCGAGTCAGAGTGGAAGATGTACAGAAGACAACATTTCAGACTCGATATGGACATTATGAGTTCCTAGTGATGCCGTTCGGCGTGACGAATGCTCCAGCGGGGATATCACAGTACTCCCCTACTTATAAGATTTCGTCCTCGAAATCACAGGCACTTACCCCCAAACAGAAACTAAACATAACCACATACCAGAGAATAGTTCCGGGTAGTGCTGCACCATATGCCGCTCCGTCTCCCACGTAGCCTCCTCGACACCCCTGCGATCCCACTGAACCTTGATCATAGGTATCACTTTGTTCCGAAGTCTACGGTCTGCTCGATCCAGAATTCTAACAGGCCGTTCCACATAAGACACATCGGATTCTAACTGAACTTCGGAAGGCTGTAACACATGAGATGGATCCGGCTCATACTTCCGCAGCATCGATACATGAAACACGTCATGTATACCAGATAAAGAAGGCGGCAGAGCTAGTCGGTAAGCTAAGGTGCCAATGCGCTGCAAAATCTCGTACGGTCCAACATACCTCGGAGACAGTTTCCCGCGCATCCCAAATCGCACAACGCCTCTGAAAGGCGAGATCTTCAAAAAGACCTTATCTCCCAACTGAAATTCCAATGGTCTCCGCCGTTTGTTCGCATAAGCTGCCTGTCTGTCCTGGGTTGCTTTCATTTTCTGCCTTATCATATTTATCTTCTCTTCCATCTCCCGAATCAACTCCGGTCCTCCGACCGATTTGCGGTCCAAATCATCCCAACACAATGGTGATCTACACCGTCTGCCATAAAGAGCTTCAAAAGGAGCCATCTGAATACTCGCCTGGTAGCTGTTATTATAAGAGAACTCTACCAAAGGCACTGAATCTTGCCAAGAAACATCGAACTCCAAAACGCAAGCTCTCAACATATCCTCGAGCGTCTGAATAGTACGCTCGGTCTGGCCATCCGTCTGAGGATGATAAGCAGTGCTCAATCTAACTTCAGTTCCCAAGGCTGACTGAAGACCCTCCCAAAAATGAGATGTGAATCGTGGGTCTCGATCCGACACTATGGAAATAGGGATCCCATGCAATCTCACCACATCTCGGACATACAGTTGAGCCATCCTCAAAAAGGTGAAAGTCATGCTATAAGGGATAAAATGAGCTACCTTAGTCAATCGATCCACAATTACCCAAATAGCATCAAAGCCTGAAGCACTCCTCGGCAGGTGAGTCACGAAGTCCATGGAAATGTGTTCCCACTTCCACTTCGGTATCTCTAAGCTTCTCAACTCGCCGCCAGGTCTCTGCCTGCTGGCAGATCAAACACCTCTTTACAAAAGCGACGACGTCACTCTTCATCCTTTTCCACCAAAACTGACCACGCAGATCTTTATACATCTTCTTCCCGCCTGGGTGGATGCTAAGTCTGCTACTATGAGCTCGCTCCAAGATCCCTCTACGCAACTCCGGCGTACTCAGAACCACCCAACGGTTACCCAATCTCAGGGACCCGTCATCGGCCACTCTGAACTTCGTTGGCTGACCAAGATGTACTAAAGATAACCACCTCTGAACCTCATCATCTGACCTCTGAGCTCTCCTGATGCTCTCATAGATATCTCGCTCAGCTAACAAGGTCGATACATACACAGGTGATGCATCTATGTCGAAGTCATAGCCCAGATGGCAATAGGAGGTCATCATGGCTGACAAATGGATGACGTCCTCAGCAGAACTCCTTACTTTCCGGCTCAAAGCATCTGCTGTCAAATTAGCTTTTCCGGGATGGTACTCAATCTCACAATCATAGTCCTTGAGTAAGTCCATCCACCTCCTCTGCCTCATGTTCAGCTCTGCCTGAGTGAATAAAAACTTGAGGCTCTTGTGATCCGTATAAATGGTAAACGAAGTACCATACAAATAATGTCTCCAAATCTTCAGGGCGAAGATGATAGCCGCCAGTTCCAAGTCATGGACTGGGTATCTCGTCTCACGCGGTGTGGGGTCTTCCCACCTTAACAGTGATTAATAGACAAAGGAAGGACTAATCATGCATTAAGGTAACATCTTAAGGTTCGGTTGTTACACGAGCTAACAGGATTACATGCCAAAATACAAAGCTTCAAAAAAAAAGTTCATTACATTCCAAAAGAATGTCATTTAGATTTACACTACTCCTAGAGTAGATACTAATCATAACTTGAATCCTATACATTCCTGTGTCCCTCGTAGCTCACTGCCTCAACCCGACCCTTAGTCCTTTCGTCCAAAAGCGTACCTACAGGGACAACACATCATGAGCATATACAATTTCACTTAACAACATAATAACATTATAATAAATGCATGCAATCTTGGTTAAGTAAATATGCTGGTTATTCATTAACTTCTTATTGTTGTCCCTGATTCAAAATCATGCATATGGGGCACCTTACCACAATATCATTGCATGGCTACTTACCATGTGGGGCACCTTACCCCGTGGCACCTTACCACAATATCATCGCATGGCTACTTACCATGCGGGGCACCTTACCCCGTGGTACCTTACCACAATATCATCGCATGGCTACTTACCATGTGGGGCACCTTACCCCGTGGCACCTTACCACAATATCATCATGTAAACATTATCATATAAGCATCGTATAAACATCATCGTATAAACATCGTATAAACCTCATCGTATAAACATCATCATTTCATCATGAATACTCATGCAATAAAAGCATAGTTGTAGTATAAAGATGTGTGTTAGCGTCCGATGCCCGTACGCCTCTTACGTACCTTTTCAAAAAGAGGAGGAGTCAACAGACTTTATCTCCTTGATGGTGCCGGTACCTGGGATGGTTCTACAAGACCACATAATACCATTTTAGATGCCTCAAAACCATCTCACATCATAACTTAACAAAATAAAACATCATTATATTTTTCAACTTTCTGCCTGTCTCGATCGATCGGCCCAAAGTCTCGATCGATCGAGACACTGTGCACTAACAGTGCCTTAGCTTCCTGCCTCGCTCGATCGATCGAAGTATTTTACCGATCGATCGAGAAGCTTCACCGATCGATCGAGAAATCCTTCGATCGATCGGCATCACAATTTTAAAACATACATTAGACCCACTGTCTCGCTCGATCGATCGGACAAATCTCGATCGATCGAGAGCTCTGAAAAATCGGGATTTTCCCCAGATTTTTGAGCACTACTTTTCACACCATCTTTTCTACTTCACAACACATCTTTCATGCTGAAACTATCATGTGAATAACTTCATAAAATATCCATGTAAGTACTTAAATAAAAGGTTTAACAAAACCTAAGCTAACATGCATCATAACATCATCATAAACTTAGAGCTCAACCAACTTACAGAAAGCAGGGCATCATGGCATTACCCAGATTTTCGAGTACGTACTCCATTTCATGCCATAAAAACTATACCATAATTCATAAAACATGCTTGAACAAAATATCCTGGGCTTTACCAACTTATCATTCGTGTACCCAAATCGAAGGTTCACCCAAAGACCCATCTAACATGCATAATATAACCTCCTCAATACCACTCTCAATCCACATTTTTCCAGAAAACAGGGGAAATATCTTCCCAGATTTTCGAACACCCTAGTTCACATGCTTTAATCCTTCATATAAAACACATAACATGCTCAAGGAAAAATACTGAGAGCTTCATAATAACACCATTTAATCATTTAAATCGAAGGTTTCAAGAAACCTAAGCTATCCTGCCATTTTTACCATACATAAAAGCAAGAACCTAATAAGCTTAAAAACAAAGACAGAGCATGGTTTCTTACCCTACTTTGCTCCGATTTTTGAGAGACTTCCAAGGGATGAAAATGGCAAGGCTCCTCAAGTTTTTACTCAGCAAGTGCTGGTGTTTCTTTGGGAGAGAAGGGTCGAGATTTGGGATGGAAGGATGAGGCTGAATGATTGAGCCAAGTGGGGTGAGAAGTCAGCCTATCAACAGTTTGATTGGCATGGGTTAGGGGGGGTGGTTGCATGTAGGGTGGTTTGTGGTGTTTAATTGTGTCCCGGTATTTCATACGATGTATAAAAATATCTTCCCTTGATATTTTATAATTGTACTACATCAATACAACAATTAAAACACGTAATATGCCCCCTAAACCATATCATCATATCATAAATATAATCCCCCACTTAAAATACCACAACCCTCTTAAATACATCGTAGCACATAATCATATAACATTTCGGGGGTATTACACGCGACTTCAACTGCCTCGATGCATAAGCTACCACATGCCTATCCTGCATCAGTAAACACCCAAGGCCCTGAAGTGATGCATCGGTATACAAACAAATATGGAGTTCTCCGTAGGGATCACTAACACTGGCGCCGTCGTCAAACGATGCTTCAACTCCTGGAAGCTCTCCTCACAAGCTTCTGACCAAAGAAAGTTACTCCTTTCTGGGTCAACTGTGTCAACGGCTTGGCAATCTTTGAAAAGCCCTCGACGAAGCGTCGATAATAACCGGCCAAACCAAGGAAGCTCCGAATCTCAGGCACAGAAGTGGGGTAGTCCACTCCATCACAGCTTCGATCTTCCTGGGATCCACTGATATTCCGCTGCTCGATATGACATGGCCCAGAAATACTACACTGCTCAACCAAAACTCACACTTACTGAGCTTGGCATACAACTGGTGATCTCGGAGAATCTGGAGCACTGTCCTCAAGTGTTCCACGTGCTCTTCCTCGCTCCGGGAATAGATGAGAATGTCGTCGATGAACACGATGACGAACTGATCAAGATACAGCTGAATCACTCTGTTCATCAAGCTCATAAAGACCGCTGGAGCATTCGTCACACCGAACGGCATCACTAGGAACTCATAATGTCCATATCGAGTCCGAAATGCTGTCTTCTGCACATCTTCCTCCCTGACTCGAATCTGCTGATACCCGGATCTCAAATCGATCTTGCTATAAAGTCTGGTACCTTGCAACTGGTCAAACAGATCATCAATTCTTGGGAGAGGATACTTGTTCTTTACTGTGGCTTTATTCAGTTGCCGGTAATCGATGCACAACCGCATCGAATCGTCCTTCTTCTTCACAAAGAGAGCCGGTGCGCCCCATGGCGATACGCTCGGGCGTATATATCCCTTGTCAAGGAGATCCTGCAATTGTTCCTTCAATTCCCTCAACTCCGCCGGTGCCATCCTGTAAGGTGCACGAGAGATAGCGGATGTCCCCGGTAACAACTCGATCCCAAACTCAACTTCTCTAGCCGGTGGGAATCCTGGGATCTCTTCTGGGAATACATCAGCAAATTCTGCCACGACTGGTACATCCTCAACTCTCAATTTCTTATTCTTCCCAGACGTGTCCACGGCATAGATGAGATAGCCCGTGTGGCCATGTTCCAACAGCTGAGTCATCTTGATCGCTGAAATCAACGGAATCTTCGCACGAGAACCGTTGCCATAGAAAGTCCACTGACTACCCAAATCAGGTCTGAACTTCACTGTCTTCTGCCGGCAATCTACCACTGCCTGATATCTGTTCAGAACATCAATGCCCAAGATGCAGTCGAAGTCCGACATACCCAACACAATCAAGTCTGTCTACAACTTGTTGCCCTCAAAATAAATGAGGCAATCTGCCATGAACTGATCAGCAACGACATTTCTTCCAGTGTGTGTCAAGACAAGGAGAGGCGTGGGTAGAGAAGACGTGCGCATATGGTGTCTCTCCACAAAGCCAACAGATACAAAAGAGTGGGAGGCACCTGTATCTATCAAAATAAAAGCAGGGTACGTAAATAAATGACACGTACCGGCGATCACCTCCTCTGGGGCTGCCTGGGCCTGCTCTCTAGTCAGCGCATACACCTGTCCCTGGGGCGGTCCCACTGTCTGACCCCCCGATGGTCGAGGCCCAAACTGTTGCCTCTGGTGTACAGTCCTGTCATCAAACCTCGGCCTGTTGCCCTGAAACTCTGACTGTCCTCCCCGGGTGGGGCAATACCGAGAGATGTGGCCCATCTTGCCACAGCTATAACAGGCAGGGCACTTGTTCGAAGAATGTGGTCCTCCACAATTGTCGCACCTCGACTCTCCCGGCCTATTCCCTTGTGAAGACCCTCGATTGGCCGACCAATTCTTCTTGTTCTCCTGTTTCTGACCAAAGAACTTCTTTCCACCAAACCGTGAAGATGAAGAGGCACCACGAGGTTTAAATGGCTCTCCCCGGGGCCTCAAGCTGTCAATAGCTTGTCTCTGTTGTGGTACTTGTGGTGGCATATCACTAGGATAAGCTCCCACTCCAAGCTCGGCAAGCTCCGCTCTTGTGAGAGCATCATCAAAAGAAGTTGGGTTATTGGTGATAACCCGGTCATAGAGCTCCGGTCGTAACCCCTTCATAAAATTCCTCATCTTTGCGTGCCCATTAGTGGCAATGTGGGGAACATACCTCAGCAACGAAGAGTACCGCATGGCATAGTCTGACACTGTCATGTTCCCCTGTTTCAAACTTGTAAACTCGTCCTCCTTCGTCTGTCTCGCCGCTGCGGAGAAGTACCGGTTCAGAAATCGGGTCCTGAAGAGTGTCCAATCAATCACAGTACCCAGTGCTCTTAGCTCCATTACAGTGCCCCTCCACCACATTAGAGGTTTCTTTGCTAACTGGAACTCCGCCAGCCTCAGCCACGCTGTAACAGCACAAGGAGCCGACACAAATATCTGCTCAAGTCTCTCCAGCCACTCCTCAGCTTCCTCCCCTGATTCTGTTCCCTCAAACCGGGGCGGGTGGTAAGACAGAAACTGAGTCAAGTTAATCTCACCGGGTAGCAATAACTGAGCCACTGGATCCATGCCTACTGCTGGTGGAGGTAGAGGGTTCACTTGTCCAACGCTAGCGTTAACACTGCCCACATCGCCAACTTCTTCGTTAAGGTTCCCCGCATTCATAGCAGCCATGCTGTAACACAAAGGTTAACAACAATTCCAAAACAAATATACATGTTATGCCGTTAGATCACAGGAATGATAATAAGCATGTTAGTATAACAGAATATACATCAATATGCACCACATGCATAAACATGCCTCAAATGTAAGCACCTAGCCAATCATGCTAAGGCTACCCTTCACTCGTTCCCGGGTTCTCTAACCACTACTCTGATACCACTAATGTAAGGACCCTAGTTCCTTAAGTGCGGATTAAAGGCATAATTAGAGCTAATATAAATGATCAGAGTAAATTAATCGTGTTGAGTCTATGAGCTTTAAGAATTACATGCCAAAAATAAGGACTATCGATGGATTAGTTACATTCCCAAATCAAAAGAATGTTATCAATTATAGCTTTACACTACTCCTAGAGTAGATACTATACAAAATTAATCCTGTCCTTCCTTCCTCAAAAGAATTCTTCACAAGCTCACCACCTCAACCCGTCTAGCCCTTCTTATCATGCCAGAAATGTACCTACAAGGACAACCCCCAAACATGAGCAATGATATCATTCATATACAACACAATATGAATATAAAGCGTAAATGCATAACCATAATAAAACACTTCCTGTTTTTTTCCCATGCATTTCAAACGCTTCCCGTTTGGTTGTCCCTGTACCATAACTCATGAGTATAATCAATAGATTATTTTTAATGGTCTACACATGTCATGACATAATACCATCTCATCAATATCAAATACCGGTCACCATTCCCTAGTCTGTCCATCACAATGTATTTTAATGCCCCTCGCTTATTTACATATAGGCGGGATAGAATAACCTCGCTTCAATGGACAAGCGGTACTCCCACCCCTCGCCTCACATTGAGCGGCAAATATCCTTTCCTCGCCCTATATGATAACCACGCTCAAATGTGACATGCGGCGCTCCTACCCCTCGCTTCACATTTAGCGGAACCAAAACAAATAGCGGCAAGCATTAAAATCATCAAGGGATGACCACGACTCATGGGATGTGCACCAATAATCATATGCATCTACAATCATCATGCATAATTCAACATGTATTTGCATCCACAATGCATAATCACATATATACTCGCATCAAAATGCATAAACAATGAGTATATTAGATACATGTACCGTTGGGTGCCCGTACGTCCTCTACGTACCTTTCCAAAAAGTAGGTGTGGTAGGACTTCAATTCCTTGGCTGAGTTGCCACCTGGGATGGTTCTACATATTCACACAATTCAATATTAGAACCCAATAATAGTCCAATACCAAAAATCCTACAATCATACCAAGGAAATAATTTTCAGCAAAAATGCTCTACCGATCGATCGGTCATCCTTACCGATCGATCGGTAACTGTTCACAATTTTCATTTTAAGCTACGGCTTTTACCGATCGATCGGTCCAAGATACCGATCGATCCTAGCCATCCACCGATCGATCGGTCGCTATTACCGATCGATCGGTAAGCATATAATTTTCACCCCTCGCTTCGCACTTGCACCGATCGATCGCAGCCCTGCTACCGATCGATCGGTCGCCGCGACATTTTCGAGCAAATTCCATTTTTTTGGCACAAAACTCCCAAATAACCCAAAACATCATAAACCAAAGACATCCCAACAATATACCATCACAAAAACCTCATAAAACCATACCCCAACCACATACAACACCAACCCACAACAAACCCATATCAAAGCTCAAATAACAAACTCAAATCAACACAAATCTTTGCAAAAACAACAAGGAGGGACATACCCTTCCTAGACCTTAAATCTTACCAAGAATCACTCCACAAGAGTTTGAGCAAAGATTTCTCTTCCTCCTTGGGGTCAAAAACGAAAATGTGGGAAGAGGTTAGGGTTGGGGGAAAGTTGGGGAAAATAAGGAGTAGAATGGTAAAGTGGGTAATAAAGTGGGGTGATTAAAATGAAGTGCATATCACAATTCCATGGTGTATAAAACACCCCAACATGATATTTTTTTTAAAAGCATTAATCCAAAATGCACCAAAATATCAATTAAACTCATGATTTCCAATTAATTGCTACCCATGGCAAATAAATCATGCTAATAACCATTTTCCCCAACATGCACAACATGCACCCTGAAATGCACTCCCGGGTCATTCTTTCCATGTGACCATGCATTTCCACACATTAATAAATCCAGCACATAATCAATTAATTACCACCATGATTAACCATATAAACACAATTAATGCTCAGATTGCCATTAATCATTTCGGGGATATCACAGTATCGCCATGGGGCGCACCGGTTCTCTTTGTGAAGAAGAAGGATGGTTCGATGAGGTTGTGCATCGATTACCGGCAACTGAATAAAGCCACAGTAAAGAACAAGTATCCTCTCCCAAGGATTGATGATCTGTTTGATCAATTACAAGGTACCAGACTTTATAGCAAGATTGATTTGAGGTCCGGGTATCACCAGATTCGAGTCAGAGAGGAAGATGTACAGAAGACAGCATTTCAGACTCGATATGGACATTATGAGTTCCTAGTGATGCCGTTCGGCGTGACGAATGCTCCAGCGGTCTTTATGAGTCTGATGAACAGAGTGTTTCAGCCGTATCTTGATCAGTTCGTCATCGTGTTCATCGATGACATTCTCATCTATTCCCGGAGCGAGGAAGAGCACGTGAAACACTTGAGGACAGTGCTCCAGATTCTCAGAGATCACCAGTTGTATGCCAAGCTCAGTAAGTGTGAATTTTGGCTGAGCAGTGTAGTATTTCTGGGGCATGTCATATCTAGCAGCGGGATATCTGTAGATCCCAAGAAGATTGAAGCTGTGATGGAGTGGGCTGCACCCACTTCTGTACCTGAGATACGGAGCTTCCTTGGTTGGCCGGTTATTATCGACGCTTTTGTCGAGGGATTTTCGAAGATTGCCAAACCGTTGACACAGTTGACCCAGATGGGAGTACCATTCTTTTGGTCAGAAGCTTGTGAGGAGAGCTCAGGAGTTGAAGCACCGTTTGACGACGGCGCCAGTATTGGTGATTCCTACAGAAAACTCCAGATTTGTTTTGTATACCGATGCATCACTTCAGGGCCTTGGATGTGTATTGATGCAAGATAAGCATGTGGTAGCTTATGCATCGAGGCAGTTGAAGCCGCATGAGACCAGATACCCAGTCTATGACTTGGAATTGGCGGCTATCATCTTCGCCCTGAAGATTTGGCGACATTATTTGTATGGTACTTCATTTACCATATACACGGATCACAAGAGCCTCAAGTTTTTATTCACCCAGGCGGAGCTGAACATGAGGCAGAGAAGGTGGATGGACTTACTCAAGGACTATGATTGTGAGATTGAGTACCATCCCGGGAAAGCTAATTTGACAGCAGACGCTTTGAGCCGGACAGTGAGGAGTACTGCTGAGGACGTCATCCAATTGTCGGCTATGATGACCTCCTATTGCCATCTAGGCTATGATTTCGACATAGATGCATCACCTGTGCATGTATTGACCTTGCTAGCTGAGCCAGATATCTATGAGAACATCAGGAGAGCTTAGAGGTCAGATGATGAGGTTCAGATGTGGTTATCTTTAGTACATCTTGGTCAGCCAACGAAATTCAGAGTGGCCGATGACGGATCCTTGAGATTGGGTAACCGTTGGGTGGTTCCGAGTACGCCGAAGTTGCGTAAAGGGATCTTGGAGCGAGCTCATAGTAGCAGATTTAGCATCCACCCAGGCGGGAACAAGATGTATAAAGATCTGCGTGGTCAGTTTTGGTGGAAAAGGATGAAGAGTGATGTCGTCACTTTTGTTAAGAGGTGTTTGATCTGCCAGCAGGTTAAGGCAGAGAGACAGAGACCTGGCGGCGAGTTGAGAAGCTTAGAGATACCGAAGTGGAAGTGGGAACACATTTCCATGGACTTCGTGACTCACCTGCCGAGGAGTGCTTCAGGTTTTGATGCTATCTGGGTGATTGTGGATCTATTGACTAAGGTAGCTCATTTCATCCCCTATAGCATGACTTTCACCTTTTTGAGGATGTCGTAGTTGTATATTCGAGATGTGGTGAGATTGCATGGGATCCCCATTTCCATAGTGTCGAATCGAGATCCACGATTCACATCTCATTTTTGGGAGGGTCTTCAGTCAGCCTTGGGAACGGAAGTTAGATTGAGCACTGCTTATCATCCTCAGACGGATGGCCAGACCAAGCGTACTATCCAGATGCTCGAGGACATGTTGAGAGCTTGTGTTTTGGAGTTCGATGTTTCTTGGTAAGATTCGGTAGCCTTGGTAGAGTTTTCTTATAATAACAGCTACCAGGCGAGTATTCAGATGGCTCCTTTTGAAGCTCTTTATGGCAGACGGTGTAGATCACCCTTGTGTTGGGATGATTTGGACCGCAAATCGGTCGGAGGACCGGAGTTGATTCGGGAGATGGAAGAAAAGATAAAGATGATAAGGCAGAAAATGAAAGCAGCCCAGGACAGACAGGCAGCTTATGCGAATAAACGGCGGAGACCGTTGGAATTTCAGTTGGGAGATAAGGTCTTTTTGAAGATCTCTCCTTTCAGTGGCTTTGTGCGATTTGGGATGCGCGGGAAACTGTATCCGAGGTATGTTGGACCGTACGAGATTTTGCAGCGCATTGGCACTTTAGCTTACCGACTAGCTCTGCCACCTTCTTTATCTGGTATACATGATGTGTTTCATGTATCGATGCTGCGGAAGTATGAGCCGGATCCATCTCATGTGTTACAGCCTTCCGAGGTTCAGTTAGAATCCGATGTGTCTTATCTGGAACGGCCTGTTAGAATTCTGGATCGAGCAGACCGTAGACTTCGGAACAAAGTGATACCTATAATCAAGGTTCAGTGGGATCGCAGGGGGTGTCGAGGAGGCTACGTGGGAGACGGAGCGACATATGGTGCAGCACTACCTGGAACTATTCTCTGGTATGTGATTATGTTTAGTTTCTTTTGGGGGTAAGTGCATATGATTTCGAGGACGAAATCTTATAAGTAGGGGAGTATTGTGATATCCCCGAAATGATTAATTGCAATTTGGCATTAATTGTGTTTATATGATTAATTATGGTGGTAATTAATTATGTGTTGGATTTATTTATCTTATGGAAATGCATGGTCACATGAAAGGGTGACCCGGGAGTGCATTACAGGGTGCATGTTGTGCATGTTGAGAAAATTGTTATTAGCATGATTTATTTGCCATGGTTAGCAATTAATTGTAAAACATGAGTTTAATTGTGATTACGGTGCATTTTGGTGAAATGCCTTTTTAAATATCATGTTGGGGTGTTTTATACACCATGGGTTTGTGGAATGCATTTTAATTTAACCCAACCCCTTATACCCCAACCCCCACCTCACCTTCACTTTACTTTCCCAATCCACCACCCAAACCCTTCTTTTTCTCTTCTTTTTCGTTTTTGAGCTTAGGGGTGAAGAGAAATTCTTGCAAAAAGTTGATTTGTGAAGTTTATTGGGAGATTTGAGGTTCCCAAGAGGTATGGATACCTCTATGTCATTTTTGTTGTGTTTGGTTTAGTTTTGAAATGGTTTTGAAATGATTTTGAAATGGGTTTGTTGTGGGTTGGTGTTGTTTTGGTTGAGGGTTGGATTTATGCTTGTTTTGAGGTGCATTTTGGAGGATTATGATGTTATTTTGTTGTGGGTTTTGATGGTTAAGTTTTTGGTATGGGTTGGGAAGGTTTTGGTGTGCATTAATGGTGAAAATCGCGAGTCTGTGCGAGGCGATCGACCGCCTGAAAAGAGGCGACCGATCGCCTATGGGCAGTAGCAAAATCACAGGGCAGGCGATCGATCGCCTGAAAAGGGGCGACCGATCGCCGAGAGGCAGTAACCAATTCATGGGTTAGGCGATCGATCGCCATGTTTGGCGCGATCGATCGCCGCGAAGAAAAAATTGAGGCGATCGATCGCCTCAGCGAAGCGATCGATCGCCAGCTGTGGAATTTTGAAAAATGTATTCTTTTGACGAATTTTTGGTATTCGACTATTATTTGGCTTCTAATATGGGGTTGTGTGATTGTGTAGAACCATCCCAGGTAGCAACGCAACCAAGGAAGTGAAGCCATATCAATTCCACTTTTGGAAAGGTACGTAGAGGACGTACGGGCACCCAACGGTACATGTATATAATATACTCATTGTTTATGCATTGTGGATGCGAGTATATATGTGATTACGCATTGTGGATGCAAATACATGTTGAATTATGCATGATGGTTGTATATGCATATGATGGTTATTGGTGCACATCATATGAGTCGTGGTCATCCCTTGATGATTTTAATGCTTGCCGCTATTTGGTTTGTTTCCGCTAAATGTGAAGCGAGGGGTGGGAGCGCCGCATGTCACATTTGAGCGTGGTTATCATATAGGGCGAGGAAAGAATATTTGCCGCTCAATGTGAAGCGAGGGGTGGGAGCGCCGCATGTCCATTGAAGCGAGGTTATTCTATGCCGCCTATATGTAAATAAGCGAGGGGCATTAAAATACATTGTGATGGACAGACTAGGGATTGATGATTGGTATTTGGTTTGATGAGATGGTATTGTGTCATGACATGTCTAGACCATTAAATAATCTGTTGATTATACTCATGAGTTATGGTACAGGGACAACCAAACTGGAAGCGTTTTGAAATGTATGGGAAAACAGGAAGTGTTTTATTGTGATTTATGCATTTACGCTTTATATTCATATTGTGTTGAATATGAATGATATTATTGCTCATGTTTGGGGGTTGTCCTTGTAGGTACACTTTTGGCATGATAAGAAGGGCTAAGCGGGTTGAGGTGGTGAGCTTGTGAAGAATTCTTTTGAGAAAGGAAGGACATGATTAATTTTGTATAGTATCTACTCTAGGAGTAGTGTAAAGCTATAATTGATAACATTCATTTGATTTGAGAATGTAACTAATACATTGATAGTCCTCATTTTGGAATGTAATTCTTAAGGCTCATAGTCTCAACACGATTATTTTACTCTGATCATTTATATTAGCTCTAATTATGCCTTTAATCCGCGCTTAAGGAACTAGGGTCCTTACGCATCCCCTTCTTCCTTGGCAGGAAAGTCACACTATAAGATTTTGGTTACACTTTTCAGTTAGGCACCCACACAAATTGCCTAAACTCCTAGCCATACAGCATCACAACCATACAAATATTTTTGTGAACACTCTTAAAATATAAAAACTTTGTTTATCCTCAAGTGTTCTTGAGCAGTAGACTTGAATACTTAGATCTTCAACATCACGTTTGCGGCTCGTTTTGCTAAAAACAATTTGAATAATTTTTTTATTTAAAAAAAGAAATAAAAAGAAATAAAAAATTATCCGATCTCTATTTTTTGGATTGTCAAAAATATATTTCGAATGTACATTTTATGAATTATCAATTGTTTGGATCCAATTTTTTTTTTTAAAAAACAATTTGAATAATTTTTTTATTTAAAAAAAAAAGAAAAAAAGAAACGTGAACTAAGTTCACGTTTCTTAACTAACGTTTCACCTTAGAATGTTAAAGAAATTTTTTTTAACCATTTTTTGTATTTTTTTTTTAAAATTTATTGTATTTTTTTAAAATTAGCCGATATTCGTATTCTAGTTTTACTTTGCAGAATTTACCTATATATATATATATATATATATATATATATATATATATATATATATATATATATATATATATATATATAAGAGAGCATGAGTTACTATTCATTACTATTGTAATGAATAGTAAAATTTGTTAAAGTCAGTCATTTAAAATGTTATTTTCAATCAAATTAGAAAAAAATTGACTAACATGCGGTGCCAACAAAAACTAGTATAAGTAATAAAAAATAAGGTTGTTCAATAATGATGAATAGTAAAATCTAACCCTGAATCACAACCTTCCACAATCCCATTTTTCGGGACAGGCGGAAGGGGCTAATTTAATTAAATAATATTAAAAAATAAAAAATTTTAAAAATAAAGTAAAATAAAAAATGTTACGTTTATAGCGTGATTCGCGATCCGGGTTACCAGGATCGCGATTCTAACTGACAAATGACAAATTTTTAAAAAAAAATGAGGATAGAGAAACGTGGTCTGAGACCGCGTTTTCTCTCTTCTCAAATATTTTTTTTTTCGTTTCTCTCTCCTACTTTTTTATTTTATCTTCTGATTTCGATTTCTCTCTCCTGATTAATGTTTCTCGCTCCTCCAATTTTTAGTATTTCTTTCTCCTCCATTTTTTAACATTTTTTCTGTCATCCACATTTGTTTTCCACTTTAAAGTTACATTGAGATAATGTTAATGTCCGGAGTTGTGAGATAAAAATGTGGGAAATAAATTTTAAAAATATTTAAAATATTTTAGATTTCAAAGTTTTGGTATTTTTTTATTTCAAAAATTATTTAACAATATTTATTCAAAAATGAATATGTCAAAATTCTTATCCAAAATATTTTTGACTTGTTTGTCAAAAAATTGGTATTAGGGAAATAAAATAAATTTAATTTAATTAATTTTAATTAATTCATTACAATAAAATACGTTCCGACTACGATTCACAGACACGGATACGAGAACACTGGTACGACACGATACAGACTTTCAAAAATAAATTTATTTATTCTACATATGCATTATGTTCTAATATACTAAAATTAAATTAGTTAATCAAATTATATAACTTTTATGTCATATTAATATTAATATATATTCAATTGTTCATATCTAGCTCATATTCTGCATAGGGAATATAGTTTTTTAAAAATATTTTAAAAATTATAATTTTTTTTAAAAAATCATATTTAAAAAATTATAAGGTTATTTTAGAAAAAAAATGTTTAAAAACTATAACTTTTTTATGATTATATAGTTTGAGTAGGTATTAGTTGTAAGTGTTTACAACTTGACATCATATTCAATTTTATTCAAATATTTGACAATTAATTTTTTTTAAAAAATTTTAGTATATTCGAATATAATGTATATGTAGAAATTAGAACATATATATAAAAAAATATTATTCACGTATCATAGACATTAAATATTTTTCAAATATATTTCCCACATTTTTATCTCACAACTCCGGACATTAACCTTATCTCAATGTAACTTTAAAGTGGAAAAGAAAGGTGGATGACAGAAAAAATGGTAAAAAATGGAGGAGAAAGAAATACTAAAAATTAGAGGAGAGAGAAACATGAATCAGGATAGAGAAATCGAAATCATGAGAGATAAAATAAAAAATATGAGAGAAAAACAGGAGAGAGAAACGAAAAAAAAAATTTGAGGAGAGAGAAACGCGGTCACGGACCACGTTTCTCTCTCATCATTTAAAAACAAAAATTTGTCAGTTGTCAGTTAGAATCGCGATCCTGGTTCGCGTTTTGAAGAAACGCGAACCTGGACCGCGAATCACGCTATAGACGTAACATATTTTTTTTTTACTTTATTTTTTAATTTTTTATTTTTTTAATATTATTTTATTAAATTAGCCGGCAGAAGGGTGGACAACCAGATCTAGATGTGTATCCAGATCAACAATATGTCCAGATATTCAGCCGTTGATTGCTGGCAGAAGAGTTATCAAATTGTATAATCCAGCCATAAATCACAGACAATATTGTGTACCAATAGCTTTTGTATGATAGAATAGATGAGAATCATAGCTTGTATGACAGTATAGATGAGAATCAGACTCACCATTAATAGAATAAAGAATGGCAATACAAAAAGTATATCATGAAATCACCTAAATTGGCTTACAAGAAACCTAATATGCTAACTGGTGAACATTTTTCAATCGCCCAAGCATAGAAATAGAGGATATTATAATACAATTTTACGCACACCACACAACAAATACACTGAAAATTAACACACTCATCGACTCTGTCCTTCAAAATGACCTGCCTTTGATCTGTATTGGGTCTTGGGATATGCTTATGAATAAAATTTGTATGTCTTTGCTTGGATTATGATCTGCCTTAGCCCTCCAATTGGCGCCACAATCATCAACACAACACCAAGAACTATGCAAATCTGAAATTCATTGATCCCAAAATTAGTTTTCTTTTTTTTAAAAAAAATCTATCAGATTAGTACTTACCAAGTAAAGAAATATCAAGAAAAGTGAATATAGTTCAATTCAAACTTACCCAATTAGTAACCCAAGATAGGCTGTACTTCCTTGGCTTGTAAATTACTAGCCACATGATGCAGGGGAGCTGAAAAAGGATGTGACTTTTCATGTTACCGACTCGATGGCGGTACAAACAGATGAGAATCATTAAAAAGATACTCTTATATTTGCTTACAAAGTATGTGGTCGGTGCGAAGGCGAAACCTCCAAAAAATGAGAGAAGCCCACTAAAGAATGGGAACGTAATGGCAACAAACATTGTGAGAGCTGAAATCAAGTGAAGCAACCAAAGTTAGAAGGGACACATGAGCTATTTGGTCTCAAGCGTCTAATGCAGAAAAGCCAAACATTTATATGGATTCCTAAAAAAATAAATAATATACTATCATGTCATAATATATGGCAGAAACATCACTTTCACTATTGGATGTCCTTCTTCCTAGCAAGATCAAATCAAGAATAGCCTTTGGCCAGGACGAATTGACTTTCTATCCCCTGTCTAAGACGTCCCGCGTGCTAAAAGTAAGTCAAAATCTTAGAACTCTTTTAGTTCCATTGAGAAAGTGGAGTCTTATAAAAGAAAACTTTGGGATGTAATATTTATAATATGTCAAATATCTTTACTTAGTTACATACATATCTAATTTTTTTGATAATAGAGTTGGCTATCTTTGTGGCATCGAGTTGCAAAACATTTACATAATTTATCACCAACTTACCGACGTATATGTTTCTTGTAATGAAACGCAAATACCAAGTCGGCTTGAATCTTAGCTTCTTTACTAGGGCAGTCTCTATCATGTCGAAAACGGGCATCGCATAGACCTGCACCGACCGGATTCGATCAGAATTTCGAACTAACTATAAATGAACAAAAGTGGGAGAAAATTTAGCAGCCTGATCACCTGGTAGCTTCCAATAACATGAACCACAACAAACAAGTTTGCCATGGCAATGAGCCATACAGGTTTCTCCAAAGAGATTAGAATATTGTCCTCTATGGCGTTGCCATATATCCAGTATCCAATAAGGGCGACAGGGAAATAGCAAAGGGCAACGATAACGTAAGCAACAAGCACTCCCCTCCACATAGGTTTTTTTGAAGGCTTTTCAGGTGTGGAAGGAATGGTGGCCTGAATTTCCAACACAACATTGTGACCAGCATAGGCGAAAGCGACGTCTCCCAAGGCAGCGAAGAAGTTAAACACAGTACCGACTGCTGACTTAGCTTTATAGCCATATTGCACATCAGGTTGCACACCCTTGTCAACCGCAGCACTCCAAGCAATCGTAGAGTAGCTGCAAGACACGAAAATGGTCGAATTAGGATTGCGCTATTATAAGAAAAATAGGAACATTTTCAAATGGTTTTCTTGAGATCAACTTGTTGAATGAGGATAAAGAATCTTGTTGCACACCTCAAGGACATGACTGCTGCTGCCAAAGAAACACCGGAGATCGAATTGAGATTGGGAAAATGGGAGAGCACAAAGTGGACAGAGGCAAAGATCATAATAAAAAAAGTAAGCTTGATATCTTTACAATCTTTGCAGACCAAATCATGAAATTTCTTGAGAGATTTCCCACCCGTGACCATGTAAATTATGTTCACTCCAACCTCAACGATTAACTGTTGAGGAACCACAATCCACAGACCGAGCTTCTCGCCGAAAGCATGCTGTCCCAGTTCATGATATCTGTCGAAACGTTTTCCGGGGACCATTTCATGCATTTCAACCATTTGCCACAGAGTGTACAACGTAACTATCCAAGATATCACCAGCACTGTTACTCCAGGACCCCTGAAAATAATGCATACAAGAAGTGAAATCTTTGATGTTTCTTCTCAAAATTTTGATTTTCTTGATTGGGATTTTTTTATTTATTTTACCATCCTAGATTGGACATGGCATAAGGGAGACCTAGGACTCCAGCTCCAACCATGGCTGTGACATTGTGGAAGGTTGAGTACCACCATTTTGCGTTTCTTGAAGAGGTGATTGGAAGCCATGCATCTATTGCCTTATCTTCTTCAGTTCTATGATCCACCTGTGTATAGCTTTTGCGTCAATAAATCTCGAAAATAATTTATGGGTTCAAATGTTTCAAATTTCACAAATTCGATCATTTCTAGATAACTGTCAAAATATCAAGATTCACATTATTTTCCATTTTCTGATGCATATATCGTGTATGAGTCTTACATGGTTAGAGTAGTGGTCGTGGTGATCAGCAGGAGCTTCGGTTCCCATGGAGTAATTGATCAACGCAAACCACCCAGAAATATTTTTGAGAGGATTGATTATAACTACGGGAAATGTAAAGAATTGAAACAGCCTCTTATAACAAATTCAAGCCGACATTTTTGTTTGACTTTGACTATATAAAGTCGAACGTAGACTTTGAAGAACAAAATACATTAAAAATTTGGTAACTAAGACCTTTGTAGAGCTGTCTTAATTTCATACCTAAGAAAATTCGTCCAAATTTTACTTGCATACGCATACACATTGTTTGGAAGCTTCTCAGAATTTGCTAGCATGCCATTTACACGGTTGAGTCAACACTGTTATACCAGATCCAATGATCCAAATTTAATTTATTTATCGAGATCATATAAAAAATTGGACCACACACAACTTGTAATTTTATTATACAAGGTTTGACTTATATTTACTTATATATATAAGATACCAAGAGTTACTATTAATTACTATTGCTATTAATTACTATTGCTATTAATTTAACTTTTTTTTTTCAAATTTTTTTGTTAAATAAATTTTTTTTATGTTCAGGTTTTGGCTGAACCGACTAGGAAAAAATATATCTTAATCGATTATTGATGCGCGCAACTTCAAATGTTATTTTTTTCAATTTATAGTAAGATGAGCATCATTTTTTTTTAAAAAAAATTAGAGTTAGTCTTTTGGTTATTTTTTCTCATTCAATTACAGTAGCATGATCTTTTTTTTTTTAAAAGGCTTGTTGAAAGTCAGTCATTTAAAATTTTATTTTCGATCAAATTATGAATAAATTAACCAACATGTTGTACCCGACACCGCAAATTGTGCGGTACCATATATAACTTCAAAATTAAGTATAATTTCAATCCCTATCCTACACACAATCAAACAAAACTTATTGTATTATTTATGTTACGATTTCACACCTAATCGAA
Source organism: Haberlea rhodopensis (assembly GCA_907163345.1). NCBI lineage: Eukaryota > Viridiplantae > Streptophyta > Magnoliopsida > Lamiales > Gesneriaceae > Haberlea > Haberlea rhodopensis. The sequence continues at coordinate 3,058,743 of CAJQUN010000013.1, forward strand.
CAACAACTACTACAAAGTCTTTTAAATTTTATAAAAAGTTATATGGCAACGTGCTTCTTTTGGGAACTTTGTAAATGAAGGAAACATTGAATATAAAAAGCTTATGGTCAAAGGGAGGCTGAGAACATACAGCAATGGGACTCTTTGTTGACACTCAACTTGTTTGGTTGGGCGTACACAACACAGGTATGATTTGTTGACTTGTATATATAAAATAATACGAGCTTTCACACGTCACCCGTTATGTGTTATGACAAATTTAATTAAACTAGTACCAAGCATATAGATGGATCGCACGTAAATATCTTAGATTAAAATTCTAGAGTTAACAATATAATATTGTTTTTTTAAGTTATGTTTATTAAAATTTTCTATTTATGAAAAATATATTTTATTATTTATTAGCATTGTGTGAGAGCAGAAGTGCATTGATCCAGGTGTTGTAATGCCCCGAAATAAATATAATTTGTGAATTAGTGAATACATAATTTGAAGTTAATTAAGAGGTGAAAATGACAATTAAATTGGAACATGGTACATTTTTGAAATAGTCGTATTAACTCCGATAATATTTTTAAATAATTTATTTAAATGAAGAATTAATTTGTGTTATCTTAGTGGATATAAATCACAATGGTCGTTGTATCAGTACACCGATGACGTTACGATGTACTTAACTGGCTAGGATACAACTATTAATGTGTTGTAGGTGTCATTCATGTTACACACAGTAAAACATGTAAAATCATGCACAAAACTCCCGATCCCCTTTCCATCCCTATTTCCCGCGACCGATCTCCGCCCAGAAAAGCCTTGCGCCCGCCACAAACCCGACCTACCACCATGTTCCCAACTCACTGGAACACGTTTCGATACCAAGCAATCATCGTTTACCGCTGTAATCCATCGGATTTTGCCAGAAAAGAGTGAGTACGTGTGCTTTGGGGTTCTTCCGAATTTTGGTTCGATTTCTTGAGTCATCCATGAATTGGTTCAAGCATGCATGTCTAATCCCTTCCCCCGCATCATGACCAACGTTTTGACACCGGTCTCCACCCTTCTCGTAGCGGGAAACTGCCCTAAAGCCGTCGGATTCTGCGCAAGGAACATGATTATATTGTTGCATTGAAATTCCATCGAAGTGATTGAAGATATCGAGAATAACGTGAGAAGAAATAAGGTATGCTGCAGTCGATAACATATGATAGGTATCTGTATTATTTGATAGATGGTTTGTTGAATTATCCATGGTTTTATTTAAGTTATGGAGCATTCATGGCATTCATAATTGGCATATCAGTATATGAAAATAAATGTTTTCTTAACACACATCATTATATATATATATATATATATATATATATATAAATATATATATATATCGAACATGACATATTGAGTTGCATATCTCACATGATGCATAGATGATTCATTGGCATATCATATTGATCTTACAGTTCCTTTGATACCATTTGATTATAATGAGACTATAGTGTCATGGGGAGCTAGGTACGGCGATGACAAACAGTTTAGATAGGAACTGTAGTCATACGTGTTGTCGCCGGACCTAGACACGAGGGGTGTTGGGCACAACACAAGCACGACAGATGAGAGATGTCGTAGCGAGTGTGTGTCGCCACCCTCTGCTCGAGCTTGATATTGTTGATGACTATTTCATTAGATTCTGGACGTTTGATATCGAGATGATTTCTACCTTACATGCATTGCATTGCATCATCTATTACATTTTATAGAGAAATGTTGTAGTTATTTGATAGTTCCATATTGGGCTTTGGCTCACCCCCAAGGGGGGCTGTTGTTGTCTTTGTGTGTGGACAATGGTAGGTAGTATAGTAACCAGGACCCCAAAGACGGAATGGCCGGTGGAAGCCATACTTAAGAAGTTGTTTTCTATCTATCCAAGTCGTAGTTAGTTATCTATGCCATGGTGTGTCGTGGAATGTAATTTTTTGTATATTAAATTTATTTCTGCTGAGTCTTGGGTATGTTTTGATACTTGGTGTTTGTTTAATACTGATGGTATTATGTAAATATTTTCAGTATTGGTATATCGATATGCATATGATAGGTTGTACTATGTAAATATTTTTTTAGAATGGATTATGTGCTTGATGCTCATTATGCATGATTATAGTATTATGTATTTACTTTATGTATGAGCATACTGATATATTATTATTATTATTGGTATGTCCCTCATGTTGGTAAAGAAATTAATTAATCTTCTGATGTTTACAGTAAAATAATCAATATTTGAACCGAAGGGGGGGGGGGGGGGGGGGGGGGGGGGTGAATAAGGTTCTTTGGCTACTTTAGCGATTTTAAAGTGATTTGCTGAAGTCGAGTTTGCGCTGTGGAATACTTCAAGTCAATCAATCAATGAATAATGAGAAGTAATAATGTAAATGCGTAAAGTAAATAAAGCAATAAAGAACATAAGTATTTGTTATAGAAGTTCGGCAATGATCGCATACGTCTCCTTTTCCGGGTTAGAAAACGTCCAACCGAGGTTCCACTAGAACACTTCGATCTTGGCCTTGAGGGCTCCAAGTTAGCCACAAACAAATTCTTCCCGAGTCACACACTATTCACGAGTCTTCTTGGCCTTAAGGGATAGCCACAAACAAACTCTTCCCGAGTCCCATTGGCCTTAAGGGATAGCCACAGACAAACTCTTCCCCACATTCTTCACGAGTCTTCTTGGCCTTAAGGGCTCCATGGATAGCCACAAACATGCACCAACTTTAGTTGTTGATGACTTATACAATTTCCAACTTATGTCGGTGTTGGATGACCTTACAACGATTCACATTTCGTGAGCTACAATAAATAACACCTTCACAGTGTAAATAAATGAACAACACAAGCTCTCACACAATTACAAACTCTCAATACAACACAAATGTATGAAGTTTGCAATGCTAGATTGAATTTGATTGAACAAAGTTTTCTTGTATTATATCCTCTTGTTTCTTGTCATAAACTTGAGCTCAATTGTCCATATTTATAGTGTAGGAGGCTCTCAAAGGTCATACTAGCTGTTTATAGCCGTTAGCAATATTTAAGGCCAAAACCGTTCCTACATCGCCTGAAACTATCTTGGATCGCTCAGCCCAACGGTCAAACTATTTGAAAAGGCACAAAAATCGCCTCAGGCGATCCAACAAAAAATTTAATGTCGTGCCTCAAAATGAACAATGAAATTGGATCGCCTCAAACGAGCTTGGATCGCCTCAGGCGATCAGACCATGGCCTCAGGCGATCTTTCCCTGCGCACGTTTCCTCGATGCTGCTTTAGTCGATGTGCGCAACGATGGCTTGAAAGGCTGCCATCACTTGGGGCATTCGCTAGCAATTACTGGAGCGATCTATGCCTACACACATTTCCTTTCCATCGCTTCAGTCGTTGTGCACGGCGATGCACTCAAGTCTCTGCCATCGCCTGGAGCGATCCACTGAACATCTTGATGATTTCAGTCCCTTCGAACAATGCACTTTTCAACCACCTTAATCTCATCGGGAACAAGTGGTGAACATCAAAGTTGTAGCATATCCTCTTAGCTACGAGCGGACACCAAAATCAACAAATTCCATTGAGATATGAAGAAGTTATGTTCGATATGCTGCAGCTTCTCCAACCTTGCTTCATGCAACATACAATCTGCACTTTCTATGACTTCCATGCCATTTTGCTCCACGATGAAATCCGGACTAACCAAAGTATATGAATATGAAATCTAGCATTTTGGGTTGGCTTTTCAATCTCTTTGGAATCACGTCATTCGGATCATCGAGTCATGATAAATAATCAAAACACTGCACTGTTCTCCAAGTAACTCCTATTTGAATTTTCCCATGAACGGACCATTGGTCGTGGATCTTCATCTCATCATAAGATATTGTTCCAACAACATTCCACACATGTCAAACAGTTATTTTGGTAGTTCATAGATGTCATTCCTTCTCGTCCAAGCTCAATATCTTCCTTGATAAAATTCACCTCTTGTCGTATGAACTTGCAAATGTCATTGTGTAACTTGGGTCCTTTTCCATTGGTCTTCCCACCCAAAACTTCAATATAACTGTGCACACTAAGTAGACACATTAGTATAACAAATGCAAGTTTTGTTGATCATCAAAATCCATAAATAATTTGGAGATAAATAAGCATTAAACCCAACAATGTGCTTAAGGCTCAACAATCTCCCCCTTGATGATCACAAAACTTGTAAATGAAATATGCATGGAGTAAGAATAATTAAGGCCCCCCCTTAACAAATGCATAGCACATACAAGTTTAACCATATAAAGCATATTGCAAAAGCTCTCCCTCTCAAAACATGCATGTATTAAGCTTCAAGTTTACCACAAAATTCTCCCCTTTTTTGTGATAAGCATAAAATTCAAATAAACAAATCAGTAGAACATGTTCCTTTAATTCCACAAACCATAGCAACAATAAGCATAAAATTCAAATAAACAAATCAATAGAACATGTTCCTTCAATTCCACAAACCATAGCAACAAATATATGTTGACACATCGCCATAGTCTAAAAATAAGCACATGTTCTTCATCAAGCATGTAATAACCATAACAAGCATCAGATTAAATCACTGAGACGAAGACAAACATGCATTTAAGGCAATTAGCAACTTAGTTTGAAAATGCAATCTAACTAATCATAATCAAGGGACCTTGAGCAAATTGATGAATCATTAAATCATATAGGCATAGTCATCAATATTTGACGATAATTGTAGCATATTGACTAAGCCGATAAACATTCATGTCTTTCATGCTCAATAAACGTTAAATTTCTCAATGCATCATTATAAAAACATTTGACAAGTTAATAAGACACATGTGGTGAGAGCAAAATCATTTAGGTCATAGGAACAATAAAGATATATGAATTCCTTAAGTCATATTTCTACGATCCAAGATTGAGTATCTAAAAAATTGTAGCATGCTTAATCACCTTGAATTAAATTGCACATTGCATATTCAAAGTGAACTCAAGGCAAATTATATGCAAATAATGTCATGCTCAATCAACTAGAAGCTAAACTCAAGCATAGAGGCACATAAGTATGGTTATACAAGTTCTTACTCATTTAAGGATCATACAAATATGCATATGCTAAGGGGGGATGCAATAAACTACAAATGAATATTGAGCCCCACAATTTCTTGATCACAAATACTTTATGTCAATGAATTTTTTGCAATTGCTCTATTAAATGCATATGGAGAAGATAATTAGCTCCCCCTAAATATGATATCATAATCAATATACTCAAAACTCAATTTCTCAAAGATCACATTCAAAGCAATTGAATTTCACCACATAATAATGATATTCAATTCAAGGAACATTAACCAAGTAAAATAGCCAATTATGCTACTATGATGCTTAAAATAAAATCACCTCTAATGATGAGAGTAACTTCTTATCTTCAGTCATATACCTCGAGCTTCCTCTATTGTGGTGCATTTGATCGTTTCCATTGAGGTGCTAATTCCTTCATCCTCTATCCCTATGTTGTTCCCACAAAACAAATTTATAATTGGGGGATCTTTGGTACCCATTTTATTTTTGGGTCCTTATGGGCTAGCTTTCATCGATGCCTTTGGAATCCATTTCCACCTCTTGTTTGGTTGGTATTGATTTTTAACAAATCTACATTTATTTCTTACATGCCGAACCTTACAACAATAAGTACAAGTATGGGGATTATGCTTGGCTTTAGCCAACAAGCTTAAAAATGTTTTTGATTTGCTTGAAAAGCCTAGTCCGGTTCTTTCGAAGCTATATCCTTGCAAGCCAAGCAATTCATCCATCTTTAAACTACTATCACTAAACTTGGCAAAGGATGTCTTTAAATCATGTACTTGTTTTTTTTAAGTGATATTTTCTTCTTCCTTCTTAGCCAAGTCTAGTTTGAGCATTTTATTGCTCTTCTTAGTTCTACCAAGACAATCAATGAGTTCATTATATGCATTAAGTAATTCATCATAGGAGGGTACCTCATCATCATCATCTTTTTATTCATTGCCAAGAGCCATAAGACAAAGATTAGCTACATCTTCATCATCGCAGTCACTATCACTCCATGTAGTCATTAGAGCCTTCTTCTTCCCCTTGTCCGCATTCTTCTTCCTATGACATTCATTAGCATAATGACCTTTATATTGACAATTGAAACATGTTACCTCTAGTTTGGAATCATAGTTGGTGGCACCGGAGTTCTTTGGCTTGTTATATCTATTATAGTACTTCTTGAACTTTCTTGTGAACAAGGCCATCTCCTCATCATCTTCGTCGTCGGCTTGATCATGCTTTCCAACCAAGAAAATCCCCTTCCCTTTAGGTTTATCTTCCTCCTTTTTTATTAGGTTGACACTTCAAGCTCATGAGTCACCAAGGTTCCATGGAGTTCATCAAGACCATATGATGCACTATCTCCTTTGTTGGACTCAATGATTGTCGTCCTCTTAGCATCACATTCCTTGGGCAAAGCTCTTATTGGCTCTTCTCCATATTTGCTTGGAAGGATATATTTCACCAAGTTGGACAAGCTCATTGATGATTTGAGTGAGCCTTCTAAACATTGAATCAACATTTTCTCCGGACTCCATCTCAAAAGTTTCATACATGAGTTGCAAGAGATCGATCTTTGTCTCCTTCACTTGGTTTGTGCCCTCATGACAACTTTGTAGTTTGTCCCAAATTTCCATTGCGGTTGGGTACATCGAGATGCGGTTGTATTCCTTCATATCTAAAGCACAATGCAAAATATTAACTGCTTTAGCATTTTGAGAGATTAAGATCATATCCGCCTTTGTAAAATCGTCCATTTCTTTGGGAACATTATTTCCCTCAACTTCCTTTAAAGAAATATGTGGACCTTTCACAATAATATTCCATAGGTCATAATCTACGGATTGAATATATAGATAAATTCTATTCTTCCAATATCCGTAGTTATTTCCCGTGAAGAGCGGAGGTCGATTGACATTGAGCAAACTCACTTGTTAGATTAGCCATAAAAATTTTGGTTAAAAACAAAAACCAAGTGGGTCTGATTCCACTTGTTGGAACCGAAGAGGGGGGCGAATGAGGTTCCTTGGCTACTCTAGCGATTTTAAAGTGATTTTGCAAAAGTTGAGTTTCCGCTGTGGAAGACTTCAAGTCAATCGATCAATGAATAATAAGAAGTAATAATGTAAATGCGTAAAGTAAATAAAGTAATAAAGAACACAAGTATTTGTTATAGAAGTTCGGTGATGAATCGACTATGTCTTCTTTTCCCGGTTAGAAACGTCCAATCGAGGTTTCAATAGAAACCTTCGATCTTGGCCTTGAGAGCTCCAAGTTAGCCACAAACAAACTCTTCCCGAGTCGCACACTCTTAATGAGTATTCTTGGATTTAAGGGCTCCAAGTTAACCACAAACAAACTCTTCCCGAGTCCCACACTCTTCACGAGTCTTTTGGCCTTAAGGGCTCCAAGGATAGCCACAAACATGCACTAATTCAGTTGTTGATAACTTATACAATTTCCAACTTGCGTCGGTGTTGGAGGACCTTACAACGATTCACAATTAGTGAGCTACAACAAATAACACCTTCACGGTGCAACCAAATGAATGAAACAAGCTCTCACACAATAAATGAATTACAAACTCTCAATACATCACAAATGTTAAAGTTTGCAATGCTAGATTGAATTTGATTGAACAAAGCTTTCTTCTATTGTATCCTCTTGTTTCTTGTCATAAACCTGAGCTCAATTGCCCATATTTATAGTGTAGAAGGCTCTCAAAGGTCATACTAGCCATTGATAGCCGTTAGAAATATTTAAGGCCAAAACTGCTCCTGCATCGCCTGAAACTATCTTGGATCGCCTCAGCCCAACGGTCAACATATTTGAAAATGTACACAGATCGCCTCAGGAGATCGAACAAAAATCTAATGACGTGCCTCAAAATGAACAGTAAAATCACATAGCCTCAAACGAACTTGGATTGCCTCAGGCGATTCAGAACATCGCCTCGGGCGATCTCTCCCTGGCATGTTTTCTCGAGCTCGGCGTCGCTTTAGTCGATGTGTGTGGCGATGGCTTGAAAGGCTGCCATCTCCTGGGGCGTTCACTAGCAACGCCTGGAGCGATCTAAGCCTGTACACGTTTCCTTGCCATCTCTTCAATAGTTGTGCACGACGATGCACTCAAGTCTCTGCCATCTCATGGGGCGATTACATCCATGACCTGGAGTGATCCACTGAACATCTTCAGTCCTTTTGAACAATGCACTTTTCAACCACCTTAATGTCATTTCAGGAACAAGTGGTGAACATCAAAGTTGTAGCATATCCTCTTAGCTACGCGTGGACACAAAAATCAACAAATTCCATTAAGGTATGAAGAAGTTATGTTTGATATGCTCCAGCTTTTCCAACCTTGCTTCATGCTATACAATTTGCACTTGCTATGATTCCATGCCATTTTGCTCCATGATGCAATCCGAACTAACCATATTATAAGAATATGAAATCTAGCACTTTGAGTTGATTTTTTCAACCTCTTTGGAATCACGTCATTCGGATCATCGAACCATGATAAATAATCAAAACATTGCACTGCGCTCCAAGTAACTCCTATTTTTCCCACGAACGGACCATTTGTCTGTGGATCTTCATCCCATCATAAGATATTATTCCAACATCATTCCACACATGTTGAACACTTATTTTGGTTGTTCATAGATGTCATTCCTTCTCCTCCAAGCTCAATATATTTCTTGATAAAATTCACATCTTGTCCTATGAACACGCAAATGTCATTGTGTAACTTGGGTCCTTTTCCATTGGTCTTCCCAACCAAACTATCAATATAACCCTGCATACTAAGTAGACACATTAGTATAACCAATGCAAGTTTCGTTGATCATCAAAACCCATACATAATTTGGAGATTAAATAAATATTAAACTCAATAACGTGTTTAAGGCTCAACAATCATTGTGTGATAATGAAACACATGATTAGGAACATGCCCTCACAGTATGGTGTCATAGCATAAACTGGGAATGCTCTAGTTTTGACTCTTTTGTACACTGGAATAGGGACAAATGAATATGTGTGTTTCTGTTTGAAACTTACTTGACCTCTTTGCTCTTTCATGATTTGGAGTGAAATTGTTGATGTCGATATGTGATTATAGATGCTTAATATTTGAGTATGCCGAGTTTGTGTAGTATTGATATTGACCACGATATTAATAAATTACTGTATATTGTGACAAAACTAAGTAGGGAAAGAATATACACTTACCTACAAAAACCTATTAATATTGAACAAGTAACGAATTTGATTGTATAAGTGAAAAGTGTGTGTTTCTATTGTGAAATTAAAGCTCTTCTATATTAATGAGTATGAGGTCATTGAGGAATGTAATGCTGAACTTGTTTAACAATGTCGAACGAGTTATGAGATGTTTGGAATAAGAGTCCTTGGATTTGAGAGATCTCCAGGACATAGAGCCATTTAGATTTCGGCAATGATGATGCTGGAAAGAATGAGACATGGCTTTGATGAAATGAGATAAAGATACGACATTGTTACAAAAAGTAAACCGATGAACATGTTGTATGTAATCATAGTTAGATGCTGTGTAATTATGGTTTTGATAAAATGGAATTATAGGTTTGTATTGTCACCAAGAATGCATCGTATAAAAGCATTATGTCATGTTGGAAAAATACGACTATGTAAAATATAGAGATCGGGAGCTTTTGGGAATATTTTTGAGGTCTTATCCTTCGAATAATTTCCCATGTATCTCTTTATTTTGATGAAAACAAATGATGAATGGCAACAATTATTAAAAATCTGTTGCAAGTGTATCGAATTATTTGTCATAACTTGTCTCCTTAATCTGACAGTTCTAGAGCTGGGAAAAGTCATCAAAAGCTTACTTACCAGCTACGAATATCTTGTAAAGAGAATAAAATGACAAAAGTTGTATTATTAATTAATTTTCTCATATCCAGATTCTAAATGACTACACACGCCATTCTTTAAGTGAGAGAGGTTATTTATTGGATGAGATAATATTTGCATATGTATAGATTCTCGAGGAAAGCATATTGCTTATCCTCATTATATATTATTACGATGGGAATAATGATATGATTATTTGATGTATGATGGAACTTACTAATTATCATTTTCATTAAGCAGTTTGGTGTTAATTGGTTGTTCAAGCCGAAATTCCTTTTGTGTTGCAGTACTTCATAATTTGACTAAGAATTATGAATTAACTTGTAACTTATTTGAAATCTTAATTTTAATAAAAAAGTTGAAATTTTAAGTTGTTAGTAACATAGATGTAACAGAGGTGTGGTGACACATCCATATTGTACGTCCAGAATTAAATGCTAAAAATGGTTCATTATATTTTAAAACCATTGATGAAATGATTAAATACAGACCTTGCCCAGATGTGGCATAGACTCCATTTTCAAGCAATTTAGTTTTCTCGATAAAACTTGCATGAACCCGAGTATTAACTCGGAATAGACTCCATGCATTGTGGTGAAGTTTTGAGAAAATTTTGAAAATAGTAAGGACGTCCGAATATACTTCCATGAGATTTGTAAGCATCTCGATATAGAGATAATGATCATTTGGAAGATTTTCCTATTATGAAATGATTCGACTTGAATGAGTCGAAAGTATTATGATATTTTATATGACCAGTTAATTGCATCATGGTTGCCTTATATTAAGGATTTATTTGTTTTATTATTTTAGGACACTTCTGTACATTTGCTAATGGATCTGCACTCTGAATAGTATCAGGTGTCAATCCAAAGCCAAGATCAGCCTACAACTATCTTGTATGCCCGATGTATGATAATGTCATACGAGCCTTCTAATTCTTGATATTTTCATGGACTTGATAAGTCGAATATTTTGACAATTCTAATCGAATTGTGATTGATCATATTAATAATATCTTGGTATTTTGAGATGAAAATATGATGTGTTTAATATCCAATCCAGCCTGCATATGGATTGCACAGAATGATAACATTTCTTGTCGTGTTAATTTAGCATGATACTTCTGTTGACCTTTCCAATCGATAGCAAATAATATGAAAATACCACATCTCTTACATGATTAAGTCAAACGAGTCAGATAATTATTTGATCAGACGAGTCTAACATTGGTTCTTTGATTAACCATCGAATCTATCTTCGTCATTCCTTCTGACACCAAAGAAAATAGGACATATATGAAATCGATATCTCGGTTTCCTATTATGAAATGATTCTTTATGCCAAGCTATCTGATAAGTGTCATTTTTACACTTATTTAGATGTGATTTTCTAATGGTTTCCGTATCGATTCTTGGATTATTTTACGTTTTTTGGTATATATTTCTATATTTCAGGAATCAATGTTAAAATGCATAAAAGTAGAGGGAAATGAGCCAAAATGATGAAAAAGGAACGAACCGGACGAACGCGTCAAAGCCGGGAAAGGAAGAAAATAATAAAGGAAAATAAAAATAAAATAAAAAGCAAGACCGATCGATCGAGACTCAATCTCGATCGATCGGTGGTCACAGAAAGTTGGCGATCGATCGAGCAGTCTGCTCGATCGATCGGTGGGAAGAGTTTGGCAAAAAATAAATTCCTTATAGAGTTTGTGTCCAACAAGAAAGTACATGATTTTTTTACCTCTATATATTAAACACGAAAATCACAACCAAGATGAGCTTTTACAACCTAGGAATAGCCTCCACTCATCCATACTCCATATCACCATCATCCACCATCACCTCTTCATCCTAGGAATTGGAACAAGCCAACAAGAGAATCGAGGAGCACGATCGAGAAAGAAGCGAAGGAAGGATCGAGAATCAACGAAGAAGTCGACTTGGGAGTTTGCTTTTACTTTTCTATTATTGTTTTGAATTATTATTGAATTTAATATGTTTTGGATGATTGACAAATATCTTAAACATTGTTTTTCCTTTAATATTATTGATTGATTGAATTCATACATCTTCTATGAGCATGTGTTATTGTTCTTAATGCTTTTGAAGGATTGATCCCCTTTGAATGATATTTTATTATAATTGAGATCGAGAGATAAAATTATATTATGATATAGTAATTCATGTCATGTGTTAAAGATTAGATCGAGAGATACAATCACATACGAGTGATAGCTTTAGATTAATCTAAAGTTAGTGGTTTTCATTAAGCGCATTCGATATCAAATTGTTAATTAAGTGAACGAGAGTTACTTGTTGCAATTTGATGTTAGATTTAATATAGCTCGAGAGAGTATATCGAATAAATTCGGAAAACCCGTCACCTTAGAGATGTATGGAGAAAAGAATTGTAAGAGTTGGGTTAGGTGGATCATAACTTTTTCTTGTGGACTTTTCTCGTGTTCGTCGATTGTTTTGGTTGGATTAGAGTAGTTAATTTAGTTATTAGTTAGTTTATTAATTAATTATCATAGGTTAAATATAGTTTAAGAAAGTCTTATTTGGTAATTGTTTGTTAGTCACTGTGGGTTCGGCAATCCGTATTCTTCCTATCTATACTAAAACTTGATACCGTGCACTTGCGGTATAATCGCGCTGCTTTGAAAATAATTGTTTAAAATAAAAGCGATCATGTTTTTGGCGCCGTTGAGGGGGATTAACTTTAGTAATATCATACTAGGTTCTTTGACTGTAATTTAACCATTTTTGTTTACATCTTTCGAAAAAAAAAATATATATTTATATAAATTTATTTTGTTTTTGTTTTGTTTGTCTTGTGAGGTACTTGGAGATGCTACATCAACAAGCCTTTACAAGATTTGCTCAACAATATTCAGAGCCATTTTATGCAGCATGGGGGAGGTTCAATGAATTGGCCAACACATTCCGGTATCACAACTTTTCGAACTATACTCTCCTGCAATATTTCTTCAAATGGTTGGATGTACAGACACGAGAATGGGTATTCAGGGGAGCACTGATGACTGGGAGTCCCCTGGTTCATAGAGATGAGGACAGTGTGTTGCACCTGTTCAATGATATAGCGGACTTCGATTATCACTGGCATTGTGATCCTTCACTACAAAGTTGGAGTCACCGATACCCACCGGAGCCTCACTACCCTAATGATACGCCCCAACCATTTGAACATCACGAAGAGAGGAGAGATAGTTCTGCAGACGTCACGACTCAGTTAAAGGATATCTTAATAAGATTCATCGCATCAACTGAGAACAGTTTGGAGTGCCAAACCAACTCTATGCGTCACCTGGAGCAGCAAATAGTGGTCCTTATGGAAACAATTTCAACTAAGCTGCCAGGAGGAAGAGACGAGAGCTACAAATCATGAGGCGAAGAATCGAGTTTGGTTATATGATGATGATCAATCAACCAACCAACTTTGGGGGAGTGATCTTACTCATGTGGAAAAGTCAAGGGAAATTGAGCCTCTTCAAGAGATTGAGCCTACTTCAGAGATGTTATCCGAGGAGTTCTCATGTGAAGATGAGTCGAGTGTGATGTTGGAGAACAAAGAGACTTTCGAAGATTCCGATTTGAGCCCATCGATGGAGACATGTTCTATGCCATATGTGGATCCATATTTTCCATCGATGCCAACTTCGCCGCACTACATCCTCCAAGATATGAAGCCAAGTCAAGAATCATTCTACCATGCCTATCACTTCGAGACGAATGTTGTTGGAGCGATGAGCCTACAATGTTCATATCATGCCAATCTTGAGGGCATACTGAATGAAGACCCATTTGTTGTATCATATGATACTTACTATGGGCGGCAGCCGCTCTTTGATGGTCAAGCCGACGACTAGAAATCAGCGCTTCTTGGGAGGCAAACCAAGTGTACTTAGTTGGAGCGATGAATCCCTACAGCGTGGAGCTTTCAGAAGCCGATCTTCCTCAACCCTCATGCAAGCGTCTTGATCAGGGGAGTTCACCGTTTCCTTTTGATTCTTTTAAACATTGATGACAATGTTTGATTTAAGTTTGGGGGAGTGGCTTGTATGTTTTACTTGTTATATCCACATGTTGTATGCTTAATTGACACCTGAATCGTCCTATTATTTTGAGCTAAATTTTTTTTTATCAGTTCAAACTTGAGAAAAAGAATGAATTATAGTAGTGACTATTCAATGAGGATTTTGATTTCACTATGCATATCAACTTGATTTTTGATGATTATTGGACTTGTACATGAATATCCTAATTTGAGTTAGCATGTCAAGAATGAGGAATACTTTAAGCACATTGAGTCATGATCTTTTAAATTGCATGTTGAATGGTGATAATTGTTGCGAACTTGATGATTTGTCTTGAGCATCTTAGAGTACCTTAGAAACTATTTGATGATGACACTTTGAGGTGAAATTTTATAGTTATGAACTTGACTTGGAAATGATTTAGGCGATCTTTGGACCGTTTGAGTCTTTCAAGCTTACCATGTATATATCAATCTCTAGTATCCATTTTGAGCCTAACTGAAAAAGAATGGTGTATGTTTAACATACTATTAGCCTCCATTCAACAATTGTTTTTGGCAACTCATTATACCCACCTTTATGAGCCTAAATTGAAAGAATTCATCCTTAACCTAAGGGAGTATAATGATTCTCATTAGATGCACTTGAATTGCTATATTTTGATGAGCTTATTATAAAAAAATTGATGAATGAGAAAAGAAAAAGATAGATAAAGCCTTGAAAAAAAAAAATCTAACTAAGACCCAAATTGGCCAAAGCTAAAAGAAAAAAGAAGAGAAGCTCAATTTTGTGCTAAAAATATGAACATTACATGCTTATACTCTCTTCATTGTGCTATCCCATCTTTTCTTTGAAGCCAACACCTAGGCCTAACATTACAAGCTTAAAAAGACCTATTGATCCAAGTCAATGGAGTGACTATATTAGTGGAGAAGTTGTTTGAAAATAGGACTAATAGATGCTTGATGATAATCTTCACATTGAGTTGATTAACATTGTAAGGCCCCATCTTATCCCGTCACGTCAATAATGCAATTATGACGTCATTTGTGTATGTAAAAATTTCTTTTTCATTCTTTAAAAGAATCATTAGATGCTTCATATATAGCCTATGACTTTTATAAAAAAATTGGGCAGAGTCTCTCCGTAAACTGGACTCCCCAAAAACAGAACACACCATAATAAACATCCTCAACAACATCACAAATACCCAGTACTAATCCAGTAATAACATCCACCAAAATAAAGCAACTAAGTAAAGGTGGAGCTCTACAACATTCAACACTCTTATACAGACCATATACATGCATTAAAATGCTCACAGATGAGCGATGAATAAATGAGTCTAAATTTACTCGCATATATCACATTCTCTCATTTACCCATACTGATACCATGCCCCTGGTAGTATTCCACTCCAATAGCTCGAACTCACTTCAGAACCAATGTCATACTTGTTTTACCTGTTTCAACAGAAACAACCCCCCACACGGGTGAGCATACCAACAACATGGTCTCAATATCATCAATTAAAGAGTTAACAATTTAAAGAATATAAGACTGCAAATTAAGATAATACTCCCTGTATGTATATATCATAACCGTGTGAGAGCTTCCACGATGTTCCTGTTCTCACAATATCCAAGACCGTCAACAAATCATCACCACAATGATTTATAGTACTCATATCAATAAACAGTTAGATCTATATTCAATAATGACTAAGCATTACAACAATGATTTATTGAAATCAATAACATCTCAGTCACCCATTTCCTCATCACATATCTCGTCGCTCACTCAATAGCACCGGCACTATAATCCCTCGCACGCTCAACAGCGGCGACACTATAACCATCGGACGCTCATTAGCGACGGCATCATAATATTCATCATTCTATCAAAACTCATTACATACTATAATTTCAAAAATTCTATCAGGATTCTCCATTCACTACTTATTCATATATCCAACTTCAATATATAAATGAATCATAGTAAGTAATTACATCACGCATACCTGCTCGTACGTCACTACGTACCTTATTGCTGAAATTTCTAACCGAGCTATCCTCCTCTTTGTCTAGGGTCTGAGATTGCTCTGAGAAGGTCCAACAACTCAATATAAGCATCAATAATTCGATAAAGTGATGAATCAATTACTAATGCACATCATGGCACACAAATCATGTATATTCATCACTATACACCTTAAGACATGCTAGAACCCATGTCTACATGTATTTACAACACTTATGCACTCACTAATGCACATTTAAACATGAACACAACACAAGCTCGCACACGCAGTTGCGCACGCAACAACATTTCAGCAGCCTAAATTCCTCAATATCAATGTTTAAATCCGACTAGAACTCTATCAAGCTATGAGCCACAAAGAGTAGCTTTTCACCACACAATTTACAAGGCTTTGAATCAATTCTCTAACACCATTTAATCATATTTTCAAACACCATATCAGCACCCTTTTCAAGTCCACAACAGCCCTAAAAATTGGCCATAACAGCCCCAAAAACTGAACAAGCTGTCCAAAACAGTTTTAAAATTCGAATTCAAAACGATGCAGAATTTTCGCCCAAAATATGCACCAAAAATCACCCCCAAAACAAGTAATAATTGCTTACAAGAATTAAAATAAAATCCCTACACCTCAACAAAATTTTCGACCAACATTTGTCCCAAGAACAGCAAAGAAATCGAGCCAAAGTTCAATAGAAATTTTAGATTTCAAAACAACAACAAATCAGCTAAATAGCAGGGTAAATCTTCGACCCAAAGCAGGAAACAATCAAGCCAAAATACAGCATATTTCCGGACTGAAATGACAGAAATTTTCGGACCAAAAACCACCTCAAATCGCACCAATAATCAAGCAAAAATCAAAATACAAGGATGGTAAATAACTAAGGAGCATTAAGGCATCAAACTTCGCAACTCTGGTAAAAAAACGAGTGAAATCTTCTCTATGGCTTGAGATGGAGGCGACGGCGTGAATGAGGGGGGGAGAGGAGTGGAGGTCGATATTTAGTGTGTGAAAAGGGGAGAATGTGTGTGCTTTATTTCCAACCCTATTTTAAAATAACACAACTCAATCCCATATCTTCAATTATTATTTTAGTTTAAATCATCTAATATATTGTTGCAAGAAAAACCCTTCTAAATTTAATTTGCATCACAAGTTCAACCTGAAATTATTATTCTATTCCCGGACCAAAAATAACACTCCCACGAATTTAAGAATCTTCTTGAATTTAACTAACATTATTAATTCGATCTCGAAATCATTTATCTCAACTCAGCTTCAAAATCCGATACCCAAGAATTAAATCCCGACATATCATATAAACATCATAATTAAATCCAATAAACGATTTTAATTATTCCCGGACATCACAAACATGATTTGATCTTGAATATGTGCATGAAACTTGAGATTGACTATATCACACACACACGTTCCGATTTTGAGATGTGTTGCTTGACTTAGGAGAAAACAAGTATTGTTAAACTTTTGTATATATGTATGAGATTTCTGAGAATAATGCAAGTCATGAAATAATTGTTTCAAGTATCGAGAATGAACTCTACCTTGTGATTTTAAAGCTTAATCGAGGACGATTAAGTGATAAGTTTGGGGGAGTTGATAAGTGTCGTTTTTACACTTATATAGGTGTGATTTTCTAATGGTTTTCGTATCGATTCTTGGATTATTTTACGCTTTTTGGTATATATTTCTATATTTTAGGAATCAATGTTGAAATGAATAAAAGTAGAGGAAATGAGCCAAAAATGATGAAAAAGGACCGAACAGGACGAACGCGTCAAAGCCGGGAAAGGAAGAAAAGAATAAAGGAAAATAAAATAAAAAGCAAGACCGATCGATCGAGACTCAATCTCTATCGATCGGTGGTCACAAAAAGTTGGCGATCGATCGAGAGTCTGCTCGATCGATTGGCCGGAAGAGTTTTCTGAAAAATAAATTCCTTATAGAGTTTGTGTCCAACAAGAAAGTCCATGATTCTTTTACCTCTATATATTAAACACGAAAATCACAACCAAGATGAGCTTTTACAATCTAAGAATAGCCTCCACTCATCCATACTCCATATCACCATCATCCACCATCATCTCTTCATCCTAGGAATTGGAACAAGCCAACAAGAAATCGAAGAGCATGATCGAGAAAGAAGCGAAGGAAAGATCGAGAATCAACGAAGAAGTCGACTTGGGAGTTTGCTTTCACTTTTCTATAATTTTTTTGAATTATTATTGGATTTAATGTCTTTTGGATGATTGAGAAATATCTTAAACATTGTTTTTCCTTTAATATTATTGATTGATTGAATTCATACATCTTCTATGAGCATGTGTTATTGTTCTTAATGCTTTTGAAGGATTGATCACCTTTGAATGATATTTTATTATAATTGAGATCGAGAGATAAAATTTTATTACGATATTAATTCATGCCGTGTGTTAAAGATTAGATCGAGAGATACAATCACATACGAGTGATAGCTTTTGGTTAATCTAAAGTTAGTGGTTTTCATTAAGCGCATTTGATATCAAATTGTTAATTAAGTGAACGAGAGTTACATGTTGTAATTTGATGTTAGATTTAATATAGCTCGAGAGAGTATATTGAATAAATTCGAAAAACCCGTCACCTTAGAGATGTATGGAGAAAATAATTGTAAGAGTTGGGTTAGGTGGGTCATTGTCTTGATAATTCTTTCTTGTGGACTTTTCTCGCGATCGTCGATTGTTTTGGTTGGATTAGAGTAGTTAATTTAGTTATTAGTTAGTTTATTAATTAATTATCGTAGGTTAAATATAGTTTAAAGAAGTCTTATTTGGTAATTGTTTGTTAGTCCATGTGGGTTCGACAATCATTATTCTTCCTATCTATACTAAAACTTGACACCGTGCACTTGCGGTATAATCGCACTGCTTTGAAAATAATTGTTTAAAATAAAAGTGATCACTATCTAAATGAAAATTTTGGATGATCAAAGTGATACTCTTGGAACATGTCATTTCTCGACATGTCATTTCTGTTTATTCAACCAAGGTTGAAGTAGTGTTAAACTGACTGAGACCTACCAATATGTCTGAGATCCTATATTTCATGGGTTTAGCGGGATTTTTAACGTCAATTTATCAAAAGGTTTTGTTTTTTGAAAAATGACTAAACCAATTAATCAGCGGATGTAGAAAAATTAAAAATGTATTTAATCAGATGATTGTGAAGTTAGTTTTCCTGAGACACCGCATATAGTTTTTGAACTGGTAACAAATATATGTTTTAAAGATTTGACGTCATTAATTATACGGGGAAAAATCTATTTTCATTCGGACCACGAGAGCTTAAAATATCTATTCCTCCAATCCGATCTTCAGACGAGACAACATAGGTGGATAAATCTTTTGAAGGATTTCGATAGTAAAATTCAATATCACCCTAGACGGGTGAATGTCACTAAGGTTGCCTCGGTTGTAAAGTCCACGAGTTTGTTCTAATCAGCATTTCAAGTTGAGCCGGAATTGATTTCTAAAATCAGGATAGCCCAATGAATTGATGCTCAAACAAAGAAATCTTAAGAATTTGTATCTACAGAAGATCCAACTAACTTTCAGATAGTTTCTGATAGCTCTTTCAGATTTAATGGTTCATAAGTTGTTCTTGATAATTCTGATATGACCTTTGTATTTCTCCGTGACGTACATGATTGTAAATACAATATCCACCCTGAAGGTGAAAGATGTACATAACTCTGATAACTTAAATTCTGGTGGAGATATATAATGAAAGACATTGCTGAATTTATTTTCAAATGATTCAGCAGGTTTAAACCAAGCCAATGAAACTTGGAGGGTTACTTCATGGCCTTAAAAGTCCACAATGAGATTGCGAACATATTGCTATGGATTTTGTGACCCATCTTCTTCGGTGGCCCAGAGGTTGTGATGCTTTTGGGATATTATTGATCGACTTCCTAAATCTGCACTTGTCTTTCCGTCCGAGCGACTTACCCATATAAGATTATGACTCGTTTGTATATCAAGGATTTATTGCATACTGTAGTGATTGATTTTTTTGACATTGGAGAGCAGGAAGCTTTGACGAGCATAGATTTGACACCTTTTGAAGCCTTATAGGAGAGACGATGTAAATTGCCTCTAGTCTGCAAAGAAATCAGTGAAAAACCGGTTGATTGGACCTGATATAATACTAGAAATGAACGATAAGGTTCAGCTGTTCAGATAGCGGATGATGGCCCCACAGGATCGTCAAGCAAGTTATTCTTCTAAGCGAAGACGACCCATAGAATTTCATTTTGGAGATCGTATGTTTCTGAAAAAATTCTCGCTTTAGAGGCACCAATCGTTTTGGCATGCGAGGCAAACTATCACCTCGATGCGTTGGTCTGTACCAGATCCTTGGTCGAGTTGGAGATCTAGCTTATAGATTAAAATTGCCACCAGCTTTGTCGGCCATTCACGAAGTATTCTTTCATGTTTCTATGTTGTGAATATATTAACCGGAAACATCAGGTCTTTCAGCCTACAATACGCGGTATACTTGTTCCATTAGTACAAGTATGATGAACATTATATTGTGTAGAATAATCAACGTGAGAATTGAAAGCAAGATACACGAATCTTATTCATACTTGTTTGATTATGTTCCATTTTGTTCGATGTATCGTATTATGTATTCTGATCCATATGCTGATTTTTAGTTTTGATATGTTATTAATATGGATCTATGTTTGTGATTTCGAGGATGAAATCAATATAAGTGGGGTAGAAATGTAAGGTCCCGAGATTTGATTAATGTAAATTAAATTTAATTTGTGAATTAATGATAATTAATTTGAAGTTAATTAATTAAAGGTGAAATTGACAATAAGAATGTCAAGTAACTATTAAATCGGAACATGATGTATTTTTGAAGTAGTCATATAAACTCAGATAATATTTTTAAAATAATTTATTTGAATGAAGAATTAAATTTTGAAATAGTCGTATGGACTCCGATAATAAACTTCAAGTGTTGTCTGAACATTTAATGTATTAGTATACCGATGACACTTCGATGTACGTAACTGGTTGGGATACAAATATTAATGTGTTGTGGGTGTCATTCTACACACAATAAAATGTGTAAAAACATGCATGCACACAACTCCCGATCCCCTTTTCATCCCTATTTCTCGCGACCGACCTCCGCCCAGAAAAGCCTTGCGCTCGACGACATCCGGCCACCACCCGACAAATCCAATCTACCACAGAGTTCCCAACTCACCGACACGTGTTTCCATACCAAGCAATTGTCGTTTATCGCCATGAATACATCGGATTTGCCAAAAAGAGTGAGTTCGTGATCGCTATTTTTTTAAACAATTAATTCCAGTGTAGCGATTTTAGACCGCATGTGCACGGTGTCAAGTTTTAGTATAGTAAATGAAGAACAGGTTGTCGAACCCACAAGGACTAACTGTAAGTATCAAATAAGATGCCTTTAACTATATTTAACCTACGAAATTGAATTAATAAGTAAACTACTAATTAATTAAATTAACTACTAATCCAACCAAGTCAACAAAAGTAAACGAGAAAAATCCACTAGAGAAGATTATCGAGACTTTGGCTCACCAATGCAATCCTCTACAATTCTCGAGTGAATATCCAAAGATTTCTAAGGTGACGAGTTTTCCTAATGCATTCGTTATACTTTGGTCCAGTTATAACAAGTCTAATATTAATGTTGCAGTAAACCACTCCCGTGTCTTTATTGAACAATTAATATCGAATAAAGATCTATGAAAACTACTAGCCTTCGATTTTGGTAAATCTATTGCTATCACACGTGTGCTAGATTTTACTTGGTCCGTATCGACCTAAAACCCACGGTATAATTTACTCTATCGTATTGCAATATCCTATGGTCAATTCAATCGCAATATAGTAATCATTCAAGGGTGATCAATCCCTCAAAAGCATGAAGATCAATAAATTATACGCAAATAATTAAAGGAATTCAATCAAATAAATCATCAAATCATAGGTTCATGACAAAGGATTCGCCTAGCCTCAATAAATAAATTAGTTCAACATAGTAAATCAAAACACAACAAAACTAAGAATTAAAGACAAAGAAAAACTCCCAGCGTCGACTCCGGTTGTAGATCCTCGCTCCTTCTCTTGCTTCCTTCTCGATCGTCACTTTAATCGCCTTGTTGGAGGTGTTCCAAAATCCTAGGATGGTTGATGGATGGAGGTGGATGATGGTGATATGGAGGATGAGAGGATGGATGAAGGCTATTCCTAGGGTGTAAATCTGATAAAAATCCCCCTATTTTCGTCGAAGACCTAATATATATAGTGGTGAAGGAGTTTGGTAAAGTTTGGACACAAAATAACCAAGAAGGAAACAAAATCTCAAAATTTTCGGGTTTGGCGATCGATCTTCGTCATTTGCCGATCGATCGCGGAAACATTCTGGACAAAATAACCAAATTTTTCATATCCACGATCGATCTTCGTCATTTGCCGATCGATCGCGGAAATCTGGCGATCGATCGCGGATATCTTCTGGATGGTGGCGATCGATCTTCGTAAATTGCCGATCGATCGCGGATCTCAAAATCTGCAATCTTACGATTTGGTCCCTCCTTTTCCATATTTGCTCAGTTTGGTCCTTTTTCAGCATTTTTAAGCCTATTTCATCCACTTTTATGCATTTGGACCTAGATTCCTGAAATATACAAATATATACCAAAACGTGTAATATTTTCCAAGATTCACTACAAAAACCACTATAAAATCATTGTAAAATAAGTGTAAAAATCACACTTATCAACTCCCCCAAACTTAAACTTGATCGTCTCGAGTAAGAAATAAGATCAAAATGCAGAGTTCAATTTTGATAATTCAAATAAACCAATTCCCAGTCAATCATGTAGCTCAGACATCTCACTTACAGACAAACAAGAGTCAATCAAAAATGTTCAACAAGTTGTGTTTTCTTTAGATCGAGCAACATGTCTCCAAATCAGAATGTGTGTGTGTGTGTGTGTTATTGTCATTTTCAAGTTTCATGCAAATTTCATAGATCAAATCATGCTATTCAATGAAAAGTAAGATTATCTTTGAGCATTCCATAGTCCTATTTTCAAACACTTCTCCACTAATGTAGTCACTCCCTAGACTTGGATCAATAGGTCTTTTTAAGCTTGTAACGTTAGGCCTAAGTGTTGGCTTCAAAGAAAAGATAGGATAGCACAAAGAAGAGAGTATAAGCATGTAATGTTTATATTTTTAGCACAAAATTGAGATTCTCTTCTTTTTTCTTTTAGCCTTGGCCACTTTGGGTCTTAATTAGATATTTTTTTTTCAAGGCTTTATCTATCTTTTTCTTTTCTCATTCATCATTTTTTTCAATAATAAGCTCATCAAAATATAGCAATTTATGTGCATCTAATGAGATTCATTATACTCCATTTAGGTAAGGATGAATTCTTTCAATTTAGGCTCATAAAGGTGGGTATAATGAGTTGCCAATGAAATTTGTTGAATGGGGGTTAATAGTATGTTAAGCATACTCCATTCTTTTGCAATTAGGCTCAAATGGGACACTAGAGATTGATATATATCATGGTAAGCTTGAAAGGCTCAAACGGTCCAAAGATCGCCTAAATCATTTCCAAGTCAAGTTCATAACTATAAAATTTCGCCTCAAAGTGTCATCATCCAATAGTTTCTAAGGTACTCTAAGATGTTCAAAACAATTCATCAAGTTTACGAAGATTTTCACTACCACAAATGCAATTCACAAGATCGTGACTCATATGTGTTTAATGTATTCCTCATCTTTGACATGCTAACTCAAAACAAGATATTCACAAACAAATTTTACAATCATCAAAACTCAAGTTGACATGCATAGTGAGATTAATATCATCATGGAATAGAGACCACTACTATGATTCATTCTTTTTCTCAAATTTGAACTCATAAAATTTTTTTTTTAGCTCATAATAAACAGACGATTCAAGTGTCAATTAAGCACAAAACATGTGGATAAAACAAGAAAAACATGCAAGCCACTCCCCCAAACTTAAATCAAACATTGTCCTCAATGTTGAAATGAATAAAAGGGAAACAGTAAACTTCCCTGATCAAGACGCTTGCATGAGGGTTGAGGAAGATTGGCTTTTGAAAACTCCACTGTTGTAGGGGTTCATCGCTCCAACTAAGTACCTAGCAAGAGAAGAATGCAAATAAAATAGTAGCTTGGGAGATAGTCAAAACTAAAAACAAAAATTGAAAATCAAATAACAAATAACAAAACTAAATAACAAAAGGATACGCTTGGGTTGCCTCCCAAGAAGCGCTGATTTCTAGTCGTCGGCCTGACCATCAGAAGCAACCATCAAAGAGCGGTTGCCGCCCATAATAAGTATCATATGATACAACAAATGGGTCTTCATTCAGTATGCCCTCAAGATTGGCATGATTGTAACAGTGTAAGCTCTTCGCTCCAACAACACTCTTGAATTGGTAGGTACGTGCGAATGATTCTTGGCTTGGCTTCATAACTTGGAGGATGTAGTGCGGTGAAGTTGGAATCGGTGGAAAATACGGATCCACATATGGCATAGAACATGTCTCCATCGATGGGCTCAGATCAGAATCTTCGAAAGTCTCTTCCTTCTCCAACATCACACTAGACTCATCTTCACATGGGAACTCCTCGGATAACATCTCTGAAGTAGGCTCAATCTCTTGAAGAGGCTCAAGTTCCCTTGACTTTTCCACATGAGTATGATCACTCCCCCAAACTTGTTTGGTTGAGTGTTCATCATCATATAACCAAACTCGATTCATCGCCTCTTGATTTGTAGCTCTCGTATCTTCCTCCTGGCAGCTAGTTGAAATTGTTTCCATAAGGACCGCTATTTGCTGCTCCAGGTGACGCATAGAGTTGGTTTGGCACTTCAAATTGTTCTCAGTTGAGGCCATGAATCTTATTAAGGTATCCTCTAAATGAGTCGTGACGTTTGCAGAACTATCTCTCCTCTCTTCGTGATGTTCAAATAGTTGGGACGTATCATTAGGGTAGTGAGGCTCCGGTGGGTATTGGTGACTCCACCCTTGTAGTGAAGGATCACAATACCAGTGATAATCGAAGTCCGCCATATCATTGAATAGGTGTAACACAATGTTCTCATCTCTATCAACCAGGGGACTCCCAGTCACCAGTGCTGCGCTAAAACCCATTCTCGTGTCTGTGCATCCAAACCTTTGAAGAAATATTGCAGAAGAGTATAGCTCGAAAAGTTGTGATACCGGAATGTGTCTGCCAATTCATTGAATCTTCCCCACGCTGCATAAAACGGCTCTGAATATTGTTGGACAAATCTTGTGAAGACTTGTTGATGAAGCATCAGAAGTACCTCGCAAGGAAAACAAATAAAATAATTAAATATAGTTTTTTTATTAATTTATAAATATATACAAAAAAGAAAAAAAATGGTTAAATTACAGTCAAAGCTTCTCGTATGATATTACTAAAGTTAGTCCCCGGCAACGGCGCCAAAAACTTGATCGCTATTTTTTTAAACAATTAATTCCAGTGTAGCGATTTTAGACCGCAAGTGCACGGTGTCAAGTTTTAGTATAGTAAATGAAGAACAGGTTGTCGAACCCACATGGACTAACTGTAAGTATCAAATAAGATGCTTTTAACTATATTTAACCTACGAAATTGAATTAATAATTAAGCTACTAATTAATTAAATTAACTACTAATCCAACCAAGTCAATAAAAGTAAACGAGAAAAATCCACTAGAGAAGATTATCGAGACTTTGGCTCACCAATGCAATCCCCTACAATTCTCGATTGAATATCCAAAGATTTCTAAGGTGACGAGTTTTCCTAATGCATTCGTTATACTTTGGTCCAGTTATAACAAGTCTAATATTAATGTTGCAGTAAACCACTCCCGTGTCTTTATTGAACAATTAATATCGAATAAAGATCTATGAAAACTACTAGCCTTCGATTTTGGTAAATCTATTGCTATCACACGTGTGCTAGATTTTACTTGGTCCGTATCGACCTAAAACCCACGGTATAATTTACTCTATCGTATTGTAATATCCTATGGTCAATTCAATCGCAATATAGTAATCATTCAAGGGTGATCAATCCCTCAAAAGCATGAAGATCAATAAATTAGGCAAAGAATTAAAGGAATTCAATCAAATAAATCATCAAATCATAGGTTCATGACAAAGGATTCGCCTAGCCTCAATAAATAAATTAGTTCAACATAGTAAATCAAAACACAATAAAACTAAGAATTAAAGACAAAGAAAAACTCCCAGCGTCGACTCCGGTTGTAGATCCTCGCTCCTTCTCTTGCTTCCTTCTCGATCGTCACTTTAATCGCCTTGTTGGAGGTGTTCCAAAATCCTAGGATGGTTGATGGATGGAGGTGGATGATGGTGATATGGGGGATGAGAGGATGGATGGAGGCTATTTCTAGGGTGTAAATCTGATAAAAGTCCCCCTATTTTCGTCCAAGACCTAATATATATATTGGTGAAGGAGTTTGGTAAAGTTTGGACACAAAATAACCAAGAAGGAAACAAAATCTCAAAATTTTTGGGTTTGGCGATCGATCTTCGTCATTTGCAGATCGATCGCGGAAACATTCTGGACAAAATAACCAAATTTGTCATATCCGCGATCGATCTTTGTCATTTGCCGATCGATCGCGGAAATCTGGCGATTGATCTTCGTAAGTTGCCGATCGATCGCAGATATCTTCTGGATGGTGGCGATCGATCTTCGTAAATTGCCGATCGATCGCGGATCTCAAAATCTGCAATCCCGCGATTTGGTCCCTCCTTTTCCATATTTGCTCAGTTTGGTCCTTTTTCAGCATTTTAAAGCCTATTTCATCCACTTTTATGCATTTGGACCTAGATTCCTGAAATATACAAATATATACCAAAACGTGTAATATTTTCCAAGAATCACTACAAAAACCACTATAAAATCATTGTAAAATAAGTGTAAAAATCACACTTATCAGTTCGCGTGCGTTAAGGTTCTTCCGAAGTTTTGTTCGATTTCTGAGTCATCCATGAATTGGTTCCAGCATGTCTTATCCCTTCCTTGCATCATGACCGGCGTTTGGACACGGTCTCCGCCCTTCTCTCCACCGGAGTCGCCGGGAACTACCCTAAAGCCGTAGGATTCTGCACGAGGAACGTGATTATATTGTTGCACTGATATGCCATATAAGTGATTGAAGGTATCGACATGTGAGAAAAAATAAGGTATGTTACGATCGGTAACATACGGCATATATCTGTATTATTTGGTACATGATTTGTTGAAATTATGTGAACTATGTGAGAATACTGGGCTATGTGGTTTTATTTAAGTTATGGAGCATTAATGAAATTCATAATTGGCATTTCAGTGTATGAAAATAAATGTTTTGTACACATCATTATATATATATGTATATATATATATATATATACATCGAACATGACATATTGAGTTGTATATGTCACATGATGCATTTATAATTCATTGGGCATATCATAATGATATTACCGCTCCTTTGATACCATTTGGTTTTAATGAGATCTATAATGTCATCGGGACGATGAGCACGACGATGACAAACAGTTTAGGTAGGAACTGTAGTTACACGCGTAATCGTCGGACATAGACACGAGGGATACTGGGCACATCAAAGGCACGACATACGAGAGATGTCATAGCGCAGAGTGTGTGTCGCCATCCTCTGCTCGAGCTTGATATCGTTGATGACTATTTCCTTGGATTCCAGGACGTTTAATATCTCGAGATGATTTGTACCTTACATGCATTGCATCATCTATCACATTTTATAGATACACGTTGTAATTATCTGATAGTTCCATATTGGGCTTTGGCTCACCCCCAAGGTGGGTTGTTGTTGTCTTTGTGTGTGGACAATGACAGGTAGTACAGGTAACCAGGACCTCAAAGAGGGAATGCTCTGTGGAAGCCACACTTGAGAGGTTTTTTTCTGTCTATCCCAGTCGTAATTAGTTATTTATGCCAGGATGTGTCCTGCAATATAAACTTGTGTATATTAAGTTTATTTATGTCCATTCTTGGATATATGTTGATATTTGATGTTTATTTAATACTGATAGTATTATGTAAATATTTTCAGTATTGGTATATAGATATACATATGATAGTTTGTAAGGACCCCTGTGCCCTTAACCCGTTATTAGTGTATTAAGCCATATCATTAGTGCATATAATCATACTATCAGGGGAAAAACCATATGCAAGTGCAACACCATATGCTATCCAGAAAATTTCTTGCATTTAAACCACATAATATTCAAATTCCCCAACCATGATTATCCATATAGCATGCACCCTCATAGTACACTAACATACTCTTAGTTCATTTAGCAATTCTATGTCTAATTGCGTGCAAACCATAAATGAACAGAGAAGAGCCGTAGCCCGTTTATACATTCCATATACACGTAATATGTACTCACATAAGAGTACCCAATGAATGAGCGTGTATCTAATGTATAAAACACTCTCCTGGATACCGTTACTGGTGCTTCGATCCTGGAAGCACCTCTCAAGCGCAACTCGATCTCGACTCTGGATATGAGCGCCTGTCCATCCAGCTCTGGTACCTCAATCCTGGAAGTACTTCAATCAACAGCCCGAGCTCAACTCCAAAGCTGCTGCTACACCTGTACCACCTGCCCCAACAGAGACAGCCCCCACACGGGGTGAGCATACCAATATCCCAATCCAATAACCACAACAATACAATTCATAATTTACAACAATGTAAATGCTATGAAATACAAAATATACTCCCTGGATGGCATCATCCTCATCTGGGGTTTCCTGTACTGTCCCTGTTCTCAAAACACTGAAACCATCAAATTCTCAAATGCCAGTTAATCATTACATTGATTAACAATTCGATGAGCCATATACCAATGTCATAATCAATAACATCAAATCATTAAACAATGATTATAGACAATCCATGTTTCTCACTTATGGTTTCATAGCTCTATTTCATTGCTCGCTCTACAATAGCGGCATTCCATTTCCACGCATGCTCGATGGCAGCGGCGTCATAATCGATGTTCGCTCACAGGCGACAACATCCCAATCATTGCTCGCTCAAAAGAGGCACCATGCAATTCTCAATGCATATATAGACATTTGAAGCAAGTACAATAACCATGCATTTCAATCTCCGTTTATTACTAATACCATGTGTCATGCATTTCCACACACATTCATTGCAATACAGTGTACCAAGCATCAACAATTGCAATTATATTAAAGGGGCTATGCTCGTACGTCATACATACCTTATTCCGTAGCTCGAGTCCAAACTTTGCTTGAGTTCCTTACCTCGAGAGATATGTGCTAAAACACATAAACAACTCACAATCAAGTATAAGCATGCAACCACGTGTCCAAGCACGTTCAAGATTCCCAATCATATCGTCAATCCATGACGATTACCAAAATAAAAGCCCCCCGGCTAAGCATGCATAATACCCAAAATATACCATTAACAAGTTTAAAAGATAACCAAGAATTCAACCGGGAATTCCGTTTTATTAAACTTTGGCCTCAACCAATCCATTTTTAAAGCATAGCATTCCCATTGGAATGTAGACATTGCCCCGGAAACGGCCCCTTTAAACCTCGGTTCCAAAATCCGACATTTTTCCAAAATTAAAAAAAAAATAACCCTTACGGGCGGCGATCGATCGCCCCTGTCCAGTGGGCAAAAGCGCCTACACGCGATCGATCGCCACCCCTCGCGATCGATCGCCAACATGCTCGCGATCGATCGCCTAGACCATGCGATCGATCGCCTGCACTGTTCATCGTCTTCGAAAATCTGAGCAGCTCGTCGCGATCGATCGCCTCTCCTTGGAGATCGATCGCCACCTGCAATTTTCTGGAAAACTCGAGTTTCCATGGTGTTTTTGACACCCAAACTCACAACCAACACCCCATACACCTCCAACACCTCAAATACACCATTTAAAACCAATAAAAACTCCCAAAAACTCAACATTGGATTTTAAGCAAAAATCCCCAAAACCCATAACCAACCAAAACCTCAACTCAAAACTACCATATCACAATCAAAACGAAGCCAAATGCGAGGGGATGAATAATACCTTATTATCTTCGAGAAATCCGGCTCCTAGGATGAGCCTCCGTCGATTTGCTCATCAAAGGAAAAGGGGGAAGGGTTTGGGGTGAGAGAGGCGAGAGAGAGGGAGAGGAGAGGAATGGAATGGATTCCAAATGACGGAATCCCGAGTCCAACTGGTATATATAGCAAAAATGCCCCAGAATACCAATACCTCCACAAATACATCATGATTCATTAAAAATCATCTGTTTTCAAAATCTCTCTCTCCTACACCAAATCCCCAGACTGGCCCCAACATAAGGCACCCCGGACACCAAGTCCCACAAAACCCAACTCATAGGTTTTTCACCAAAATGAGAATACAATCTCATCCTTTGGATCCAACGATCCCAAATGCCCGATTTAACAACCTCGGGAGATGCCAAACCACAATTAATTCCTAATTGCCACAATTAAAAATCCATCAAGGATTAATACCACACCGGGATTAACACCATAATCCCCGGACATCACAATTATCCCCCACTAATAAAATTTCGTCCTTGAAATTTGCACCGGCATACTCTACATAGCACCAGGACTACACAAACAAGGTAAAGCCACAACCCCGATTCTGGACCACAATAGAATCGAATCATTAACTGCGAGAACACCAATCTCGCATCAAGCTCTACAATAGAGCAAATGCCAAAACCAATATAAACCCGAAAGATAACAACATACTTCGACGTGAATCATCCCGGAAGTCAGTCCACCATGACTGCAAATCAATCAAAACCCCATTGGTTCTAACATAGATATCTCTCAATGATATCCACCACTCGCCCACGATGCTTAACACACATCGTTAAGATGGGACCACTAGTATACAATCAGTATACTCCCGGAAAAATCCGGTTTCGCTTTCCCGATCATCTCCTCCAAAGGAGTAGTTGCACCTCTTGCAATCCGGATCTGGTAAACCACGGTCACTAATCCACACAAAACACATCACTACAGATGTCTACAACCATGCGTTCCAAGAAATCACATCTTGGTCCAAAACACACTATCGAGACTCTACAAGGTCTCAAGTTCCACATGGGACATGCAAGACAAACAATTGCATTCCCAAACACGTGTCGACCGTGACACTAAACAAATCCGAATCCTGGCCATCCCTCATTTATCCTGGGATTCAACAATCCTAAAACAGGAAGGCTATCGAATTATCCAACAAGAACTACCATGGTTCCAAAACACGACAATCCCTCCTCAGGGGAAGTCAAACGGACCTCACGATTATTCCTCAGAATACATCGTGCCATCGAGATTACCAATCTCAAATTGCCACAATCTCCCACCGGAGATTCATCAAACCAAGCACACTAATCCGACGTTCAACAAGGAACGAAATATAGTTGGCATTCGTATACACACACGGGTATACATGCCTAAGCACCAACACAACAGGCACACTCAAAGCAATAGACTCGGGTATCTCCAAGCATACCCAAAGTCCCAAAATCTGCTGTCAAACCTCGATCATTCTCACTCCACGGAGAATAAGCCAAAGGGTGTGACTTCAACATCAACACCACACAATCAAAGCAACGAATCTCCCAAAAGATTCAACCGGCAGGTATAACAATACCGCCTTTCCCACAAGGATAGCGTCATGAATCCATGACCCTCCCACCTCGAACCACCGTCCGGAAAACTGGATATACATACCAACATATATCTCGGAACCAAAATATGCAATTGGTTCAGATCGAAGCCACTATCATCAAATCGAAACTCGTATACGCCATGTATACTCAAACAACGATGCCCTGTACTATTGCCATAGTACTCCACACTCGAGCATCTCCCCAGAGACGTCTCCTCGAACATCTCACTGGAAGTACGAAGCCATTACCTAGTCCAACACTAGTAGGGCTTACCCTGGTTGATTCACGATCAACCCTCAACCAAAACTAGCTGCCTCCATGACAGTACAACCCAAATCTCTCCAAGAGATAAAGTCAATATAGTAGTGTCACTCCACTTACTATACCACACCATTACAATTGTGACTTCCGTCGCATACCATATGCAAAGATGTTCAACCAGAGCTAACAACGACTTGTCGACGCTCACGTTGGTATTCAACAAAATTGAGTCGTCCCAAAACAAGCCTCTTAAAACATTTGGCGTATTAACTCTCCTCAAGGTATTCCCTGCCTCAATTATCATGCCACAAAGAGACTACAAGAGTCTACCAAAAGTCCTCATCATATCATCATACGATTCACTGAACTCGAATCCAACGAGCAGTATAACGGCAATCAAAAGCACGCTATAACATTGCCACGATATCTGGCTAACAAGCGCTGCCTCCAAAGGCTCATATCAAGCCTACCAACGACTCATACGTTCCACCCGGTATACCATACCGTAACATCCATTTAGAGTAGTGGGTCATCACCCGAAATTTCTCTAAAACCAAAGCATAATGAACATCCCGGTGTCCTTGCTCAACCACGAAACAATCCTAATCCATTAGGACTTATCCCACACCCTCAGGGTGGGTGTGACCACGCCTACCGCAGATCACAACAACAAGCGAGTAGTTTCCTCAATGACTACTCTTACTACCAATTACTTGGCCTAAGCCAAACCAGCGAGTATACCCAAGGGTATCATTACTCGAACAATATACTCCAAATTTGTGTTGCGGTACAATCCCTGTGCGCTGCACCCAATAATTCTTCGAGCAACCTGCTCGGCATAATGGTCTCGTCAACTAGTGACCCAGACATTACCATGTGCTCACTAAGAGCACTCAAACCATACAACTCAATACATAACATAAATGTATTAATCATCAAAACGACGCTACACGTCTACATAGAACATCAACTATGTCATCGTCATCCCGTGACGGCATATGTCAACATATGACATCCAATTAACATCGTCAAACGTATGACGGTACATGTCAATACACGACATCCATAATCTCATCGTCAAACACATGGCGTATATAGCAACACGTAGTATCCACAATAATGCTAACACAAGTAATATGCCATACCTCATCGCTATCAAGATAGCGGAATACCTGTATCCATCGTCCACCAGCGGTACACAAGCAGCACCCATCGCTCGTAGGCGACATAATCCAGCGCTACGCACATAGTGGTATAACCCATCGCTATAAAATCAGCGGCATGATCTCTCGTCATAGAGTCAGCGGCGGAGTCAGCGGTATAAGACATCGCTATAGATATCCGGCGGTATGAACCATCGCCATAGGTGTAGCGGAATGACCCGTCGCTATGTAATATCCGGTAGCACGAATCATCGTCAATAGAATACCCGGCGGCATGAAATAGAATAGCGGAATGAGACATCGCTATCAATATATCCGGCGGCAAGAACCATCGCCAATCAATATAGCGGAATGAACCATCGCTATCAATATACCTGGCGGCAAGAACCATCGCCAATCAATATAGCGGAATGAACCGCCGTTATCAATATACCTGGCGGCATGAACCATCGCCAATCAATATAGCGGAATGAACCATCGCTATCAATATACCTGGCGGCATGAACCATCGCCAATCAATATAGCGGAATGAACCATCGCTATCAATATACCTGGCGGCATGAACCATCACCAATCAATATAGCGGAATGAATCGTCGCTATCAATATACCTGGCGGCATGAACCATCGCCAATCAATATAGCAGAATGAACCATCGCTATCAATATACCTGGCGGCATGAACCATCGCCAATCAATATAGCGGAATGAACCGTCGCTATCAATATACCTGGTGGCATGAACCATCGCCAATCAATATAGCGGAATGAACCTTCGCTATCAATATACCTGGCAGCATGAACCATCGCCAATCAATATAGCGGAATGAACCATCGCTATCAATATACCTGGCGGCATGAACCATCGCCAAAGAATAGCCGATCCCTAGTCATTGTCACGGTAGTGTATTTTAATGCCCCTCGCTCAAATAAAACATGCGGTACTCCCACCCCTCGCTTCACATATAGGCGGCATAGAATAACCTCGCTTAAATGGACATGCGGCGCTCCCACCCCTCGCTTCACATTTTAGCGGCAAATATCCTTTCCTCGCCTCATATGATAACCACGCTTCAATGTGACATGCGGCGCTCCCACCCCTCGCTTCACATTTTAGCGGCACAAAACAATAAATAGCGGTAAGCATTTAAAATCATCACTCATCCATAACAATGACTTATGGGATATTCACCAAGTATTTCATCCATACCTGCATCACAAAGCATAATCCATATTCCAATATACATCATCATGAGTGTATTTTAATGCACCTCGCTCAAATGCGACATGCGGCACTCCCACCCCTCGCTTCAACATTTGGCGGCAAAGCATTAAAATCATCACTACATGTACACATGCAATGCATAATTCCATGATGTATATAAAATGCAGGTTACCGTTTCGTGTCTTTCAACCACGGCCTTAGCCTTTCGCGTCATAGCGTCCCTACAGGAACAATCCCAAACCATGAGCATACGATAATCCATATTCCCCACAATATGATTATAATGAGTAAATGCATAAATTACGAGTACAAAGTACTTCCCGTATCCCAATGCATTTCAAAATGCTCCAGTTGGTTGTCCCTGTGTCACAACTCACAATCATAATCAACATGTTATATTATGATTCTATAATTGTCATGACATACAATCGTTTCACTATGATCACATATCACAAATGCACATAAGCAAAATAGTTGTGTCACACAGCACTAACTACTATCATGCATAATATGTGCTACTCATCCCAATCAGCATGTTCCAGGCCTTCAACAGCCCCAAAGAGCTAACCACTGCTCTGATACCACTAACGTAAGGACCCCTGTGCCCTTAACCATTTATTAGTGTATTCAGCCATATCATTAGTGCATATAATCATACTATCAGGGGAAAAACCATATGCAAGTGCAACACCATATGCTATCCAGAAAATTTCTTGCATTTAAACCACATAATATTCAAATTCCCCAACCATGATTATCCATATAGCATGCACCCTCATAATACACTAACATACTCTTAGTTCATTTAGCAATTCTATGTCTAATTGTGTGCAAACCATAAATGAACAGAGAAGAGCCGTAGCCCGTTTATACATTCCATATACACGTAATATGTACTCACATAAGAGTACCCAATGAATGAGCGTGTATCTAATGTATAAAACACTCTCCTGGATACCGTTACTGGTGCTTCGATCCTGGAAGCACCTCTCAAGCGCAACTCGATCTCGACTCTGGATCTGAGTGCCTGTCCATCCTGCTTTGGTACCTCAATCCTGGAAGTACTTCAATCAACAGCCCGAGCTCAACTCCAAAGATGCTGCTACACCTGTACCACCTGCCCCAACAGAGACAGCCCCCACACGGGGTGAGCATACCAATATCCCAATCCAATAACCACAACAATACAATTCATAATTTACAACAATGTAAATGCTATGAAATACAAATATACTCCCTGGATGGCATCATCATCATCCGGGGTTTCCTGTACTGTCCCTGTTCTCAAAACACTGAAACCATCAAATTCTCAAATGCCAGTTAATCATTACATTGATTAACAATTCTATGAGCCATATACCAATGTCATAATCAATAACATCAAATCATTAAACAATGATTATAGACAATCCATGTTTCTCACTTATGGTTTCATAGCTCTATTTCATTGCTCGCTCTACAATAGCGGCATTCCATTTCCACGCATGCTCGATGGCAGCGGCGTCATAATCGATGTTCGCTCACAGGCGACAACATCCCAATCATTGCTCGCTCAAAAGCGGCACCATGCAATTCTCAATGCATATATAGACATTTGAAGCAAGTACAATAAACCATGCATTTCAATCTCCGTTTATTACTAATACCATGTGTCATGCATTTCCACACACATTCATTGCAATACAGTGTACCAAGCAATCAACAATTGCAATTATATTAAAGGGGCTATGCTCGTACGTCATACGTACCTTATAATTCCGTAGCTCGAGTCCAAACTTTGCTTGAGTTCCTTACCTCGAGAGATATGTGCTAAAACACATAAACAACTCACAATCAAGTATAAGCATGCAACTACGTGTCCAAGCACGTTCAAGATTCCCAATCATATCGTCAATCCATGACGATTACCAAAATAAAAGCCCCCGGCTAAGCATGCATAATACCCAAAATATACCATTAACAAGTTTAAAAGATAACCAAGAATTCAACCGGGAATTCCGTTTTATTAAACTTTGGCCTCAACCAATCCATTTTAAAAGCATAGCATTCCCATTGGAATGTAGACATTGCCCCGGAAACGGCCCCTTTAAACCTCGGTTCCAAAATCTGACATTTTTCCAAATTTCAAAAAAAAAATAAACCTTACGGGCGGCGATCGATCGCCCCTGTCCAGTGGGCAAAAACGCCTACACGCGATCGATCGCCACCCCTCGCGATCGATCGCCAACATGCTCGCGATCGATCGCCTAGACCATGCGATCGATCGCCTGCACTGTTCATCGTCTTCGAAAATCTGAGCAGCTCGTCGCGATCGATCGCCTCTCCTTGGAGATCGATCGCCACCTGTAATTTTCCGGAAAACTCGAGTTTCCATGGTGTTTTTGACACCCAAACTCACAACCAACACCCCATACACCTCCAACACCTCAAATACACCATTTAAAACCAATAAAAACTCCCAAAAACTCAACATTGGATTTTAAGCAAAAATCCCCAAAACCCATAACCAACCAAAACCTCAACTCAAAACTACCATTCCACAATCAAAACGAAGCCAAATGCGA
Source organism: Haberlea rhodopensis (assembly GCA_907163345.1). Classification (NCBI taxonomy): domain Eukaryota; kingdom Viridiplantae; phylum Streptophyta; class Magnoliopsida; order Lamiales; family Gesneriaceae; genus Haberlea; species Haberlea rhodopensis. The sequence goes on from CAJQUN010000013.1 coordinate 3,095,963, forward strand.
GGGGATGAATAATACCTTATTATCTTCGAGAAATCCGGCTCCTAGGATGAGCCTCCGTCGATTTGGTCATCAAAGGAAAAGGGGGAAGGGTTTGGGGTGAGAGAGGCGAGAGAGAGGGAGAGGAGAGGAATGGAATGGATTCCAAATGACGGAATCCCGAGTCCAACTGGTATATATAGCAAAAATGCCCCAGAATACCAATACCTCCACAAATACATCATGATTCATCAAAAATCATCTGTTTTCAAAATCTCTCTCTCCTACACCAAATCCCCAGACTGGCCCCAACATAAGGCACCCCGGACACCAAGTCCCACAAAACCCAACTCATAGGTTTTTCACCAAAATGAGAATACAATCTCATCCTTTGGATCCAACGATCCCAAATGCCCTATTTAACAACCTCGGGAGATGCCAAACCGCAATTAATTCCTAATTGCCACAATTAAAAATCCATCAAGGATTAATACCACACCGGGATTAACACCATAATCCCCGGACATCACATAGATGGCATTATGTAAATATGTTTAGTATGGATTATGTGTTGGGTGCTTATTGTGCATGACTATGGTATTATGTATTTATTTTCAATATGAGTATATTGATATATATTGTTGGGGTTCAACAATTGCCTCTGCTTTGTGATCGGTCGAACATGTGGCTCTTGTGCCAGTGTGGTTGAAAAGATTGATGTTGCGCCATTACCCTTAACTATAGTTATTGGTAAAGTGGTAAGCGCTCGATCCAACAATTGGTATCAGAGTCAAGGCCGCGTGTTCGATTCCCATGAGTTGTAGAGTGCAATTATTGGGGGAGGGATTGTTGGGGTTCAACAATTGCCTCTGCTTTGTGATCGATCGAACATGTGGCGCTTGTGCCAGTGTATGGTTGAAAAGATTGATGTTGCGCCATTATCCTTAACTATAGTTATTGGTAAAGCGGTAAGCGCTCAATCTTACATATATATTGTTATTATTATTGGTAATTCCATCGTGAGAGGATGTCATGCCAAAATTTTTAGGGCCACATGTTGGTAAAAATTTAATTAATCTTCCGCTTTTTAGAGTAAAATAATCATTGTGTGGAAATTAAACACTTGATTAAGGACGCCCCTACACGTGTTCTTCAGGAACTCTTCAGGGGATGTAAATTTCGCCTCACGTGATGTCAAATTACTATTCATATTTTGGCATGGCTAATTTTTTATGAGTTGATCGCATGAGGCGATGGTCCAATTCCCTGAGGTGATCCTTTGCGGTTTTGAAAATTTTGACCGTTGAGCTGAGCTGATTTCAGGCGATGACTTTGTCTTAATATGTCCAATCAAGCCATAAAAGGGCAGTTTGAATTTTGGGGCACTTTGGAGGCTGTGCTATGACTTTGGGGAGAGCAAGAACTCTATAAATGCAAGTCCTTCAGCCATACAAAATACAAGAATCTGAAAAGCAACAAGCAAGAGTGAAGTGATCTCATTGAAAGCATATATACTACTAATATCACACATATATTTTTATTCTCTTGTATTTTTGTTGTGAGGTTATTGTGCTTGTTTCTGCAAGCTAATTTCGCTCTTGTGAGAGTTTGTGTTAGTTTCAGCAAGCTTGTTTCATTCTTGTAAGGGAATTGTTATTGTTCATTTTGTAAACATCTTGAAGGTGTAGTACTTTGCAACTCACAAGAGAGGAATCTATTTGTAAGGTCTTCCAACACTGAAGCAAGTTAGAAAATTGTATAAGTCACCCAAAAGTGATGTTGGTGCAATGGTGTGGCTATTCTTGGAGCCCTCAATACCAAGAAGAGTATGTTATGGCTAGCTTGGAGCCCTCAAAGCCAATATTGAAGTTGTTCTAGTGGAATCACATTTAAACGATTTCTAACCATGAAGATGAGACGCAGACGATTTATTGTCGAACTTCTATAGCATATCCTTGTCTTATTTATTTCTTTATTATGTTACGTTTTTATATTATTTTTGATTCGATTGTCATCAAGACTTCCGCATCACAAACTTGATTAGTTACAAAATCACGTTAAAATCTCTGAAGTAGCCAAAGAACCTAATTTCATCTCCCTCTTAGGTTACAACACATACTCTGATACCAATTGACGAGGATCGATACTAGGGGGCTCGAGTATGCCACTCTCAACCCACCAGTTAGAATCGTTAAGGTGATCGATCACTTGATCTTGTTGATTCCAGCTAAATGAGTTGCAGTAGTTCTGGTTCTTAAATTGATTTCACTGATTGATTAAATAGAGTTTTGTTTGACCAAGCAAAAACACTCGAACTAACTTGCTTTGAAACTGATTTAGCGAAGTAATAAATCAGAGTAAAATAAGTAAACAAACATAAAAAGATTATGGCACAGAGATTTGTTTATGAAAATTCGAAGGTGGTGTAATGCTTCTATGCTTCCCATTCTTCCAACAGAATGAAATGATCCACTAGAAGACTTTGATTTACACAACTTTTTGTAAAACTACTTATATCAATGTCACTCTTATGATATAAATTCTTAGCATCTCAACTTACATATTTTTAAGATCTAATATGCAAAGACCCTTTATAGACAACATCTCATAAACAATATTATTATACATTCAACTCACTTATGCAAAGATTTGTGTATGATAGGTTGACACAAATGATATCTAGATAGATCTGATACATCCAGGAAATAGATGTTTAAGGTTTGGAGTTGCTCTTATTTCAGCGTGTATGTTTTTGAAGCTAACTTAATTCTACCTGTTGACTTGACCCCCTTGTGGTTATTCTATCTCCGCCGAGTCGTACTATCCTATTACTTTTTTCTTCAAAGTTAGATCCTCACATATTCCAGTTTATTTGATTCTAACATAAATAAATGATATTTATTAAAAAAAATAGCTTATTTTTGTAATTAGAAAACTGAATATTTTGATAAACAAATTTAAAATATACTGGTTTTTAATTCATGATGAAAAACAACCTTTAGTGTGTTTAAATTCTTCCAAAGACTGTAAGACACCATATATATAGTAACTGGCTTTTATTTGTTTCTCAATTTTTTTAACAATAGCTTACTTTTGTAATTAGAAAAAAGTGAATATTCTGAAGCGAGATTATTTGAAAACCTTGTCGATGAACGAATTTAAAATATGAGGGTTTTCAATTCATGAAAAACAACCTTTGTGTGTGATTTTTATATCCTAGAAAAATACCATACATATTATTTATAAAATATACCAATATATAATAACTTGATTTCATACCTAACTAATATTTAATCAAATTAATTTTAATTTTTTTAAAAAATATAAAATATAACTAGATATATAATATGTTATGACCAATATATAATGTGATATATATATATATATATATATATATATATATATATATCCTTGGTTTTTTAATAAATTAACCGACAAAAATTATTAATTTAACAAAATAATCGATATTTGAAAATGTTTTTAAACTAATCTAAAAAAAACTTCAGGTGACGACTTCAGTGCGCCTTCATTCGTGGAAAAAAACAATTATTGAAGCCGCCTTCAGATATTTTTTAAAAAATATTATTGGAGGCGTCCTTCAAGTATTTTTCAGGAAACAATCTTGTTATATTATTGATTTTATCATCTTTCAGATTATATAAATTTGTTAAACTAAATTTATTAATTACTTGAATATTAATTATTTTTTTTCAAAGATGTAGATTCAAATAATATTGTATTGGGGAGGTAATATATTACAAGATTAAGATACCATTGGATATTATCGTGGTCCATTAAGAGGTATCACAATATCTCGCACAATTAATTTTATGAAGTTGTTGAACGAAATATATAATATCACTGACATGGACCACAACCAGTTCCTTCTGAAAAAATATGCAAGACACATGTTCAGATATTTTTCCGGGATACGACAGACAATTTTGCCAATAGATAATGATTATAATTTAGCATGGCTATTGGTTTCAGAATAGGGTCTGTAAGGCCTCTCTACCTTAACACTGTAAAAATAAATAAATATGGCTAACATGCATTAAAGACAGTTTATGGTTCCGGTTGTAGCCTTGAGCTAACAGGATTACAGGCCAAAAATAAAATTCCAAAAGCTAATTAATTACATTCCCAATAATGAATGTTGATACTATAGATTTACATTACTCCTAGAGTAGAGACTATCCAAAAATCATGTATCCTAATTCCTTAATGATCCTCATAGCTCACTGCCTCAACCCGGCCCATAGCCCTCCAAGTCCAAAAGGTGTACCTACAGGAACAACTCACCATGAGCATATACATCGCTATTCAGCAAAATCCAGGCACAATAACATAAATAATTGCATGAGATATATATGTATGTATGCTCCCTGATTTACCACATTAGCACATTTTCATTGTTGTTCCTGTTTCATAAACTCATGCACAAAATCTTTAGTTCATAATATAATGATCGATACCACGTTCCAGTTATAACCACAATATTCCGCATTAATCACTAGAAATGTGACTGTTCCGGTCCTGTTACAACAGCGGAATTTTAGGACCCCTCGCTTCGACATATAGCGGCATCATATGATATCCCTCGCTTCGACAATGACAGCGGCATGTACATCGCTTCGACATGACAGCGGCAAATATCATATTACCATCGCTTCATATGACAGCGGCAAGTACCTCACTCGCTCCTATATAACAACTACCGGAACAATCAAGCATTTCCAACCACATATATATAAGCCCAAAACTTGAGTCCACAATCATAATGCATCACCATTATCTCAATATATATCAACACATTTCGTAATCCACACTTGTCCACGATATATATATATAGCCAAAAGCGTAAGAACAAATTTTACCGTCCGATGCCCGTACGTCTCACTACGTACCTTTCCAAAAGTGGGATTTTGTATGACTTTACTTCATTGGTTGCGTCGCCACCTGGGATGGTTCTACACAATCACACAACCCAATATTAGAAGCCAATTTATGAACCAATACCAAAAATCCCATTAAATAGCCAAAAATCGAAAACACCACATTTTTAAGACTCGCGATCGATCGGCCCTTAAGCTCGATCGCGAGCTGACCATCCAGCGTCCAATTCCTCGCTGCCCGCCTCGATCGATCGAGATACCCTCACCGATCGATCGAGAAGTCGTCTCGATCGATCGGGAGTTCATCTCGATCGATCGGTAAGACTTCAAAATTTCTGCCCGAAGCTCTGTCGTGCTCGATCGATCGAAGGAGGGTACTCGATCGATCGAGGAGCTCTGTAAATGCGAGAAATCGCCATTAATGTGCACAGAACCTTACCAAACCACATTAAATCCATAACACCTCAATTCAATACATCAAAAACACTAATATAACTTCAAAACAACCCTCAACAACAACATACTCCAAAACCCAACCAAAAATCATACCAACCCAAAACAAACCCATTTTCAAAACTCAAATATCAACTAAAAACACAACCAATCCTTACAAAAACAACAAGGAATGATCTATACCCTTCCTAGACTTCAAATCTTACCAAGAATCACACAAATGGAACTTTTGCAAAGATTTCTCCTACCTTGCCTTGCCAAACTCGAAAATGGGGATAAGGGTTAGGGTTGGGAGAGTAATTGGGGATTTGTAAAGTGATGGGTAAAGTGGGGGGTAGTGGGTTAAATGGGTTAAATTAAAATTGTACCCCAACAATTACCATGATGTATAAAATACCCCAACATGGTATTTTAAAAGCATTTTACGAAAATGCACCAAACTCCCAAAAATTCATGCTTTCCAAAATAATTGTCAACCATCACAATTTAAACCATGATGATTAATTCCAACACATAATTTAATTATCACCATAATTAATCACATAAACATAATTAATGCCCAAATGCATATAATTATTCGGGGGTATCACAATACTCCCCTACTTACAAGCTTTCGACCTCGAAATCGCATGCACTTACCCAAAACGAAACTAAACATAAATCTCATACCAGAAAATAGTTCCGGGTAATGCTGCACCATATGCTGCTCCGTCTCCCATGTGGCCTCCTTGACACCCCTACGATCCCACTGAACCTTTACCATCGGTATAACATTGCTCCGAAGTCTGCGATCCTCTCGACCCATAATTCTAACCGGTCGTTCCACGTAGGACACATCTGAACCCAACTGAACCTCTGAGGGCTGTAAAACATGAGACGGATCTGGCTCATACTTCCGCAACATAGAGACATGGAAGACGTCATGTATACCAGACAATGACGGCGGTAGAGCCAAACGGTAAGCCAAAGTACCGATGCGCTGCAATATCTCATATGACCCAACATATCTCGGAGACAACTTCCCGCGCATACCAAAACAAACCACACCTCTGAAAGGTGAGATCTTCAAAGAGACATTATCTCCCACTTGGAATTCCAACGGTCGCCGTCGTTTATTAGCGTATGCTGCTTGCCTATTTGAGCCGCTTTCATTTTCTGACGGATCGCTTTGATTTTCTCTTCCATTTCTTGAATCAAATCCGGTCCCCCGACCGTCTTACTAGTCAAGTCCTCCCAGTACAACGGTGACCTACAACGTCGACCGTAAAGAGCTTCGAATGGAGCCATCTGAATGCTCGTCTGATAGCTGTTATTATAATAGAACTCTACTAGTGGCACTGAATCTTGCCACGGAGTATCAAACTCCAATACACATGCCCTCAACATATCTTTGAGCGTCTATATGGTACGCTCTGTCTGACCATCTGTCTGAGGGTGATAAGCTGTACTCAGTCTCACCTTCGTACCCAAAGCTGACTGGAGACCTTCCCAAAAATGTGATGTGAACCGTGGGTCTCTGTCAGACACAATCGAGACTGGAATCCCATGCAACCTTACCACGTCCCGTACATACAATCGGGCCATCTTTAAGTATGTGTACGACATACAATAAGGGATGAAGTGAGCCGCCTTTGTCAATCTATCCACGATCACCCAGATCGCATCATATCCCGAGGCAGTCCTTGGCAAGTGGGTCACGAAGTCCATAGATATGTGTTCCCACTTCCACTCGGTATCTCTAAACTCTTCAACTTGCCACCAGGCCTCTGCCTCTCCGCTTTTACTTGCTGACAAATCAAGCACTTCTTGACAAAGGTGATGACGTATCTTTTCATCCGCCTCCACCAAAACTGGTCGCATAAGTCCTTGTACATCTTTCTCCCACCTGGATGTATGCTAAACCTGCTGCTATGAGCTCGCTCCAAGATCCCTCTATGCAACTCCGGCATACACGGGACTACCCATCGGTTACCGAGTCTCAAAGAACCATCCTCAGCCACTCTAAACTTTGATGGCTGACCCAGACGTAAATATGATAACCATATATGCACCTCAACGTCTAACATCTGAGCTTTCCTGATAGATTCAATGATGTCTGGCTCTGCCAACAGGGTCGATACATGTACCGGTGATGTATCTACATCAAAGTCATATCCCAGATGACAACAGGAAGTCATCATGGCTGATAGCTGAATAACATCCTCCGCGGTATACTTCACCTTCCTACTCAAGGCGTCAGCTGTCGGTTCGCCTTCCCCGGATGGTACTCTATCTCACAGTCATAGTCCTTGAGCAAGTCCATCCATCTCCTGTGCCTCATATTCAGCTCCGCTTGGGTGAATAAGAACTTCAAGCTCTTATGGTCCGTATAAATGGTAAATGAAGTACCAAACAGGTAATGCCGCCAAATTTTCAAGGCGAAAATGATAGCCGCCAGTTCCAAATCATGAACTGGGTATCTGGTCTCATGAGGCTTCAACTGTCTCGAAGCATAAGCCACCACGTGCTTATCCTGCATCAGTACACAGCCCAAACCCTACAGTGATGCATCCGTGTACAAAGCAAACCTCTCGTTCTCCGAAGAAATCACCGGTACAGGAGCTGTAGTCAACCGGTGCTTCAACTCTTGGAAGCTCTGCTCACATGCCTCAGACCACAAGAACGGAACTCCTTTCTGAGTCAACTGCGTCAACGGCTTAGCGATCTTAGAGAATCCCTCGACGAAACGTCGGTAATAACCCGCTAAACCAAGGAAGCTTCGGATTTCGGGCACAGATGTAGGCGCAAACCAATCCATCACTGCCTCTACCTTCCTGGGATCCACAGATATCCCATTACTAGAGATCACATGCCCCAAAAACACCACGCTGCTCAACCAAAATTCACACTTGCTGAGCTTGGCGTACAACTGATTGTCCCTAAGAATCTGAAGCACTGCTCTCAAATGATTCTTGTGCTCTTCCTCACTCCGAGAGTAGATGAGTATGTCGTCAATAAACACTATGACGAACTGATCAAGGTATGGTTGGAACACTCGGTTCATCAAGCTCATAAAGACAGCCGGGGCATTTGTCACTCCAAACGGCATGACCAAAAACTCATAATGACCATAACAGGTCCGGAATGCTGTCTTCTGCACATCTTCCTCTCTAACTCGAATCTGATGGTACCCCGACCTCAAATCAATTTTACTATACAACGTCGTGCCCTGCAACTGATCAAACAAGTCATCGATCCGCGGAAGGGGGTATTTATTCTTCACTGTGGCCTTGTTCAATTGCTGTAATCGATGCACAGACGCATCGATCCATCTTTCTCTTTCACAAATAATACAGGCGCACCCCAAGGCGATAGCGTATGTAACCCTTGTCAAGGAGTTCATGTAGTTGCTCTTTCAACTCCCTTAACTCTGTCGGTGCCATCCTGTAAGGGGCACGAGAAATAGCGGGTGTTCCCGATAGTAATTCAATCCCAAACTCGACTTCCCTAGCCGGTGGAAATCTGGGAATCTCCTCCGGGAACACATCGGCAAAATCCGCGACTACGGGTATATCCTTGACCCTTAACTCTTCCTTCTTTTCAGCAACATCAATGGCATAAATAAGATAACCCATATGCCCACGTTCCAATAACTGAGCCATCTTGATAGCCGATATCAATGAGATTTTTGAGTGGGAACCATCCTCATAAAAAGTCCACTGAACCCCCAAATCAGATCTGAACCGAACTGTTCTCTGCCTGCAGTCCACCACTGCCTGATACCTGTTCAGTACATCAATGCCCACAATGCAGTCAAAGTATGATATTACCAGAACAATCAAATCTGACTTCAACTCGTTGCCCTCAAAATAAATGAGGCCGTCAACAACAAACTGATTAGCAATCACACTCTTTCCAGCGGGTGTCGAGACCAGAAGAGGCGTGGGCGACGGAGACGTGCATATGCGGTGCCTCTCCAAAAAATCATCGACACAAAGGAGTGTGACGCACCTGTGTCTTTCAAAATAAGAGCAGGGTGCGTAAATAAATGACACGTACCCGCTATCACTTCCTCTGGAGCCGATGTAGCCTGCTCCCTGGTCAGAGCGTACACTTGCCCTTGAGGTGGCCCCAACGGCTGACCTCCCAATGGTCTCGGTGCAAACGGTGGTCTTTGTTGCACTGCCCTGTCTAAAGGTCTCCCCATAGTGTTCTATTGTCCTCCTCGATTAGGACATTCTCGAGCAAAGTGGCCATGCTTACCACATTCAAAACAAGCAGAACACTCTTTCACCGAGTGGGGTCCCCCGCAAAGGAAACATCTAACTCTCCCATAATTACTTGCTTGTGACTGTCCCCTTTTTGATGGGCCATTATTCCCACGATTTCCCCTTCCACGCACATCAGGACGTCTACCACTGAATCGAGAAGCTGATGAGTTCCCCCTTGGCTTAAAATGGTCGCCCCTTGGTTTCAAGTTTTCCAGGGTCGATCTCTGTGGTGGTGCTGGAGGTGGCGCTACAGTCGGATATGCACCCACTCCCAATTCTGCCAGCTCGGCCGTGCAAGGGCGTCATCAAAACAAGTAGGGCCATAAGTGATCACCCTATCATACAATTCAGACCTCAAGCCTTTCATGAAGTGCCTCATCTTTGCTTGAGTATTTGTGGTGACATGAGGTACATATCTGAGCAAAAAACAGTAGTGAAGAGCATAGTCTGACACTGGCATAGTACCTTGCTTTAGGTTAGTAAATTCATCCTCCTTAGCTTCCCGTGCAGCAGCCGAAAAGTACCGGGTCAGAAATCGAGTTCTGAACAGCTTCCATTTTATTTCATGACCTTGAGCCTCATGTTCTATCACCGTGGTCTTCCACCACATTAGTGCCTTCTTGGCCAGTTGGAATTCTGCTAACCTTATCCAGGCCGACTTTGCACAAGGAGCCGCCACGAAGATTTGCTCCATCCTTTCTAACCACTCTTCGGCTTGTTCCCCTGTCTCAGTTCCTTCAAACATCGGGGGTCGGTATGCAAGGAATTGAGTCAAGCTCAGTTCCCCGGGCAACAACTGCTGTTCAGACGATTCTTCGCCCAAAGCTGGCAGTGGTAGAGGATTTGTACGCCCAGCACTTGCATTAACACTCACTGCGTCTCATATATCGATATTTGCTGACATGCTGTAACACAAGGGTTAAAAATAACACCAAAAACAGTTCATATAATACCCCGTTAGATAACATGAGTAACAATAACCAAAACATGTTAGTATAACATTTATATACTCTATATGCACTAAACATGTTTAAAAAGAGCACCTAGCCAACCTATTGCTAAGGCTACACATCACTCATTCCCGGGTTCTCTAACCACTGCTCTGATACCACTAATGTAAGGCCTCTCTACCTTAACAGTGTAAAAATAAATAAATAGGGCTAACCTGCATTAAATACAGTTTATGGTTCCGGTTGTAGCCTTGAGCAGGATTACAGGCCAAAAATAAAATTCCAAAAGCTAATTAATTACATTCCCAATAATGAATGTTGATACTATAGATTTACACTACTCCTAGAGTAGAGCTATCCAAAAATCCTGTATCATAATTCCTTAATGCTCCTCGTAGCTCACTGCCTCAACCCGGCCCATAGCCCTCCAAGTCCAAAAGGTGTACCTACAGGAACAACTCACCATGAGCATATACATCGCTATTCAGCAAAATCCAGGCACAATAACATAAATAATTGCATGAGATATATATGTATGTATGCTCCCTGATTTACCACATTAGCACATTTTCATTGTTGTTCCTGTTTCATAAACTCATGCACAAAATCTTTAGTTCATAATATAATGATCGATACCACGTTCCAGTTATAACCACAATATTCCGCATTAATCACTAGAAATGTGACTGTTCCGGTCCTGTTACAACAGCGGAATTTTAGGACCCCTCGCTTCGACATATAGCGGCATCATATGATATCCCTCGCTTCGACAATGACAGCGACATGTACATCGCTTTGACATGACAGCGGCAAATATCATATTACCATCGCTTCATATGACAGCGGCAAGTACCTCACTCGCTCCTATATAACAACTACCGGAACAATCAAGCATTTCCAACCACATATATATAAGCCCAAAACTTGAGTCCACAATCATAATGCATCACCATTATCTCAATATATATCAACACATTTCGTAATCCACACTTGTCCACGATATATATATAGCCAAAAGCGTAAGAACACATTTTACCGTCCGATGCACGTACGTCTCACTACGTACCTTTCCAAAAGTGGGATTTGGTATGACTTTACATCCTTGGTTGCGTCGCCACCTGGGATGGTTCTACACAATCACACAACCCAATATTAGAAGCCAATTTATGAACCAATACCAAAAATCCCATTAAATAGCCAAAAATCGAAAACACCACATTTTCAAGACTCGCGATCAATCGGCCCTTACGTTCGATCGATCGCGAGCTGACCATCCAGCGTCCAATTCCTCGCTGCCCGCCTCGATCGATCGAGATGCCCTCACCGATCGATCGAGAAGGCCTCGATCGATCGGGAGTTCATCTCGATCGATCGGTAAGACTTCAAAATTTCTGCCCGAAGCTCTGCCGTGCTCGATCGATCGAAGGAGGGTACTCGATCGATCGAGGAGCTCTGTAAATGCGAGAAATCGCCATTAATGTGCACAGAACCTTACCAAACCACATTAAATCCATAACAACTCAATTCAATACATCAAAAACACTAATATAACTTCAAAACAACCCTCAACAACAAGATACTCCAAAACCCAACCAAAAATCATACCAACCCAAAACAAACCCATTTTCAAAACTCAAATATCAACTAAAAACACAACCAATCCTTACAAAAACAACAAGGAATGATCTATACCCTTCCTAGACTTCAAATCTTACCAAGAATCACACAAATGGAACTTTTGCAAAGATTTCTCCTACCTTGCCTTGCCAAACTCGAAAATGGGGATAAGGGTTAGGGTTGGGAGAGTAATTGGGGATTTGTAAAGTGATGGGTAAAGTGGGGGGTAGTGGGTTAAATGGGTTAAATTAAAATTGTCCCCAACAATTACCATGATGTATAAAATACCCCAACATGGTATTTTAAAAGCATTTTACGAAAATGCACCAAACTCCCAAAAATTCATGCTTTCCAAAATAATTGTCAACCATCACAATTTAAACCATGATGATTAATTCCAGCACATAATTTAATTATCACCATAATTAATAACATAAACATAATTAATGCCCAAATGCATATAATTATTTCGGCGGTATCACAGGGTCATAGTAGCTTGGAAATTTACATAGAAACAGAACCACAAAACTATGATTGTATTCGAGAAAATGTAGATTGTTTGCCTGTAGTTGCAGAAGGACTGACTACCTCTGGTAGAGATCCATATGACGATCCGATAGATGCTGATGTTATTGTTCATGAGCCACTAGCAGACATTTTTGCTGAATTGGAAAATGATATTGGTCTGAACCAGAGGATATTCCGTTTGAGGATGAAGCTGATGACGATGAGGTTGACATTTGTGTCATGTCTGAAACAATTGGAGATCAAGATGAGGAGATACCAATCACACAAGAAGTGTATGTACAGAAGACAACCACGACAAATATTCATGTCCTTTATCCAATAATTCCATTCTTCTCAATGACACATCCCGAAGTATTTGGAGACTCGGTAGACATTCCAACAGGTAGATGGGGGAGTTATTACGACTACTCCAAAGGGGATATCCACTAGATATGGTCTTAAAAAATAAGCTCATCTGCAGGCAGCTGTAAAGGATTACTCTACGTGTTGCAAATGGGAGTACCGCGTTGTCAAGAGTACAAAAACATTGTGGAAAGTGGTGAGCAAACACAGTACAGAAGATATATCTTGTAGATGGTACCTGCGCGCTTAATTGAATAAAAAAGTTGGATTATTAAAAATAAACAAGTATAGAGGTTCTCACACTTGCCTTTTGAGTGAATTGTCGATCAATCATGCAAATTTGGACAAAAACATGATTGCTAGCTTGTTAATGGGAATTATTCATTGTGATCCAGCTTAAAGTATGTAATTCAAACAGTTAAAGATGAATATGGATTTGAGATCTCCTATGCAAAAGGATGGTTTAGTTTGCGATGTGTTGTTGAGAATGTGTATGGAACATGGGAGAGCCCCGTGAAGAAATTGCCTTACTATATGGGAGCTTTGCAAAAATGAAATCCCGGCACAGTAGTTGAGTGGGTTTACCTTGACAATGTCAGACCAAGAGAAAAGACTTTGAATTGCGTGTTCTCGGCCTTCCATCCATGTGTAGAAGGATTTCAACATTGCTGACGGGTAATAAGTGTGGATGGAACACATCTGTATACGAAATATCAACATAAAATGTTGATTTTCATGGCAATGGACGCTAATAATCAAGTCTTACATTTGACATTTGTAATTGTTGACGAAGAAAACTTTGTGTCATGGAGATGGTGTTTGGAGATGATTAGCAAGCATATTGTGAGAAGATCTGAGGGTGGTGTATGTTTGATTTCTGACCGTCATCCAGACCTCATTGCAGCAGCCGATTGTATTCCTAACTTCAAATCACCCGTGGAGTACATCGATTTTGTTTGAGACATGTTTGTTCAAACTTTAATAGTCGCTTCAAATAAGTTCATTTGAAAGACTTATGTTGGATAGCGGGATCAGAAAATCAGCTGAGAAAATTTGATTGCACGATCGAAGAGATAAAACTTATAGAACCAAGTGCTTTTGATTACTCGAGTCAGATTGATAAGTGTCAATGGCCTCTTGCTCATGACGGAGGTTGGCGTTGTGGTATCATGACCACAAATATGCCAGAATGCAAAATTGGAGTTATGAAAGGTGCTCGTCGACTTAAAATCACCGCCATTGTGCAATTAACTTTTGATCATTGTGTGCGATGTATTTTCGAACGGCTTAAGAACAAGGAGCGAATGATTCAAAATAATCAAGAATGGCCAGATTATGTATTCGAAAGATATGGTCGTGCTGACTATCATTCCATCCATCATGATGTCCAGATGCTCGATCGTAGACATCTAACAGCTTCTGATATCACAAGAGTACAACAAGGACGTGGGGGTAATGCGCATGTTGTGCATCTAAAATCATGGGAATTCCTTGTGGAAAATGGAAAGAGTTCGGAATACATTGCTCACATGTGATCCAAGTGTGTCGAAAGTATGGCTTAAACGCTAAAACATTTGTCAAACCATATTACAATATGAATGAATATTGGAGCACATATCAAGGGCGATTCGAACCAATGTGGGGGGAGGAGTATTGGGACACCCCATGTTTTGAGTTGTACCACAGCTCCACTCTGCGAAAAACCAGAAGAGTAGGTCGAGATTATACAACGCGCACTTAAAATGAGATGGACTGGCCAGAAGCCCGTGCAAGACGACAAATGGCTTCAACTTCTCGAAAACAATAATTTTTTTATGTTATTGATTGTATGTTTATTGTGTAAATGATTGTACGTTATTGTGAAAATTATTGTACGTTTAATTATAAAATTATTGTACGTTGATTGTTCGTTTATAACACGAGTTTTGTATATCTTTAATTGCTCACAAAACAAACATTTTTCAAACATTTTTATAACTATCAAAATAATTACAAGAGGAATGCAACAAATGTTATCAACGACAACAAGGCCTCATCTGTAAACCTCCGGTACCACAACGAGGAGGAATAATCTCTCTTCGAACTATTTCTCTCCTATCCACTTGCTCATTCCTCTGTATTATCACAGGTACATCATTAGGTGGATGATATGGTGTGAACTGGGGGAATACAACAGGTGATACGTCAAAATTGAGACCCGTAGATGTCGTATATTATTGTGCAAATTCAATCCCGACATCTATATCCTGATGTGTGTAGATCGGAGCATATGGAGTGAATGGTGAATGATCATACACCGGTGGCTCGGGGACATAATAACCAGTATATACGTCGGTGCCAAAACATGTAGATGGACCTGCCCCATCTGTCGGTATAGGACCGCATCTGTCGAGATAGGTGTATACATAGATGGACCTGCAATATCACTCTCGCTGCGTGCATGAACAGGCTGTACTGGTTCTTCATCATGCTCACAAACTTCTTCGGATGGTGGGAAGTTCATGTCTCGTCGTTCACGAGCCACTTGCATCATATTTTGCAATATTTCCCTATGATGCTCTCTCATCGACTCCATAAACGTTATAACATATTCTTCATCAGCAGGATAGCGATCACAACTAACACTTAACTGTTGCATCTGATCAATCTGAAAAGTAAATAACAGTAATTAAATTTTTAATTTATAAATCCATATGACAGATTCTAAAAGCAATGTTTAACTCTATTAACTTACCACATGATGCCACGCTGGGCCGTCACCATGTTGGTATCCAGTCTCTACAAATTGTCTTTGATGGCCAATATATCTACGGGTGACTCGTTCATACCACTCACTATATCAAACCACTACAGCACAATATCATGGTAAGTCCACACATAGATCACGTGGCATCTCCCATTTCTGTACATACGCAACATGGTGTGCACTCCAATCCTTATTGATACTACCCCTTCGGTCAATTGAATGTAATTTATCATCCCGTAATCGTGGATCTGTGGGGATGTCTTGTAGCATTCTAAATTGACGAAGTACCTTATCAGGACGATGCATTTCAACAATATCATAACAAGTTAATGGGTCGGCATATGTCCATAATTGGTGGCTCAGATGTTCAGTGTACTCATCAGAGTATGACTGCCAATTAAACTACAAATACAAAATTGCATTAAAATAATATAAACAACATTATTTATTTTTCATAACAAATACAACTAATATATTGCTTACTTGAGTTGATGGCTGCTCATCAAGAATGTCCCTAATGATGCCTACAGAGTGCCTCCCTGTTTCCGTAAACCTTAAATGACATGCCCATCTGTAGAATCACAATTACAAAATCTATAAATATTTTAAAACATATAAAACAACACAAAACATAATTACATTATTACCTTGCACCATATGGAGCAGCAGGTAACATATTCTCCTCATCGATAATGATTGGGCCAACGTCGAATCTAGGCTCACCCATTTGAGGAGTTAAACATGGTATTCTTGACAATACCCAAATCTAAAATATTGTCATGAATAATATTAGTTAAGTATGACGAGAAAAATATTTCAAACATTTGAAAAGCGCAAACGTAAAATGTACGACCTGTAATGCAGCACCTATCACTTTTTTTCCTCTCATTGAGGAAGTGCATAACTCACGGTACAAATATGCCAACACGGTACTACCCCAACTATAATTGCTAACAGAATCAATATCCTCTAACTTCTGTAAAAAAAAAATAACTTTACAGTATTGCCGGAGGAATCAGGGCACAAAATTCCACATAACATCAATAATACACAAGCCCGAGTATATCTGACTACATCTTCTGCCGTACTGTACTCATTAAGAGCATTATTCACCAAATGATGCTTTATTGCAGATAGGTACAACTTTGCACCTTTAAGTGTGCAGTATCCGGTGTAAATCCCAAAAGCATATGACAATATTTTTGCCACTCAGGTATACTCCTATCGTAATCAACACCAGATAATATGATACCATCTAATGGCAATGCCCATATAACTGCAATGTCTTGCAGTGTGATGGTTGCCTCTCCGGATCTGAAGTAAAAAGTATGTGTTTCACGGCGCCATCTCACAACTAAAGTCGTGATGAGGTGAAAGTCAAGTGCAATTTTACCTGACATATAAACACCATAAAAATCAATATTGTCCAACCGACTCACAACACGCGTATCTAGGGGACAAAGATCCCAAAAATATTTATCAGGATTTCTGCCTCGAAGTGTAGTATCAATATCACCTGCCCAAACATTCTCAGATCGATGAGATGACTGCAATGATAAAAGATAACTGTCAGTCGGGCCTGGTGCTCTTTGTAAATCCATCCTGAAATATACACAACAAATATCAACATAACAAAAATATAAATATGACCACCACCACCCGCCACCAGCCACCACAGCCCCACCACCGGCCGCTGGCCGTCTGTCGAAAAACTGCGGCCACCTCCCGACACCTCCAACGATCGCAAATCATCCGGCGGTCTCCGCCACTCATCTCCAAACTATAACTATCTTTTCAATAACAACTACCAAACAACAAAAATCAAACATAAACAACAAAATAATTTAAATTTTACAACTTTAAAAAACTTATATAACATAAAAAAAAAATTACTTCAGTTTCAAGAATGATAAACAACTAAGCTCCACAAACTGCAAACCACAACAACTTTGGAAATTTGGCAAAGAAAATTGGAAGGATTATGAAAATTTTTGGGGAAAATTTCGTCTGTAAGAAGAGGAGGAGAGAAAGGAAAGAAAGGAGGAAGAAGAAGAAGAAAGAAGAGAAGGGCCGGCGTTTTAAAAAATATTATTCAAGGCACCATCTGATATGTCGCCTTCAATAAAAAATAATTTTTTGTTGAAGCCTTCAATAATATTTTTTAAACAATATCTAATGCGTCATCTTAGATGACGCCTTCAATAAAAAAAATTTCCCCAGAAATGAAGACGCCACTGAAAGTGACTACTTCAACTGAAGTTGCCATCTGAAATGACGTTTTAGGCTATTTTAAAAACGTTTTTATCGATTATTTTGTTAAATTATTAATTTTATCAATTATTTTGTTAAAAAACCCTATATATCCTAATAATCGCAGATACCAAGATACCAAGACACGTACTATAGAACTTGCCTTCCGTACGTTTCATGAATCTTTCACAATTCCTCGCCAATTCGTCTTCTGCTTTTCTTCTCCTGTATTTTCTCGTTGAACCCTTCTCCTCCTCCTTTCTTATCCCTGTAAAATAAAATCCGAAATCCACACGCTTAAAGTGTTCTTGAATATGATCAGTTTTTAATTGTGGAATTCCAGAGTAATAAATAGTATCTTCGGTATGCATCATCCGTAGATTAAAGTTAATGTATTCTGCGTAAAGTAAGCCTATATTCTCCATTCGCTATGAACATATATAATCATATTAACTTTTTTTTTGTGATTTCTAATGATGTAGTGCTGTATTCGTTGTCAGTAGAGCTTTCATCAGTGGATCTCTCTACATAATTTTGCACTTCATCTTCTAATTTATGCGTTCGTTGGTGGAATGCACATATTCTTTGTGGCTAGACCAATCTCTGCCATCTTAGGTCTATCCAATTTTCTTCTCTCATCAAATATTTTCATAGCTCTTTCGAGGCATATAGTCAGAGGCGAGTGTGGCGTATATTAGTGGTGAATAAACTCAAAGAGATCTTTTGATACTTCTTGTTTCTAGCAAATTGGTTCAGGAATGCCGAGCTCAATTCCTCGAACATCAGATGGTGTTTGGTTTTACCAGATTAATGACTGTTGTGCCGACCTTACTGGTGTGGTGAGGAAGACACGAGACTTTACGACAACTGAGTATCTATGAAGAAGAACATCATTCTCAAATGCCTAAAGGTTCTCCTTAGGATCAGGGCTCCCATCGTATTCTCCCACGGCTGATTGTCTGAAGTTCGTTGGGAGGTTTTCAGCAAAAATTGCAAGGGAGAATGGACTTTCATTTCTGGTGGCGAAAACTATCTCTCTTAGCTACTAACCTATCCTCTAATCTCTCCCCATGTTTCGTCCATCTGATAAGGCACCAAAGGATCAGTCACTGGCTTTGTTTTTTTTCTGGGGGAGGAACTAGAACCCGAAATCTCTTATATTAGAAATAGATGACAACTATTAGGCCAAGACCTTGTTGTCAAGCATCCGTCATTGGTTGGTTCACAACATGTCTTGAGCCGAGGGACTTGATTTCTAGGGAGAGGAGGATATTGTTGACTGTCCTCCAGAGGCGGTGGTGACTGCTATTGCCTCATGGTTTTTGCAACTTTTGGGTAATGAACTTGGCCGATCAATCCAAAGTAAGATCTGGGACGTTATGACGGGAGGAGGTGGTTGACCCATCTTGTGATGCCCAAAATAATTTAGAGTTAATTATTTGACTTAGTGTGGTAAATTATGAGATAATTTAAGAGTTTAAATTCTTGGACATCATATGTTGGGACTGGAATTTATTAAATAATTTCGGATTGAATTTATAGTATGAATTATATTGAAGAGAATTCTTAATCATAATAATATTTTTATTATTTTGAGATTTGAGATTAAGATTTAATTGAAAATAAAAAGGGGTAGTGATGGAATTTGTATTGTGTAAATTGAATTTAGGGCTAATAAAAAGAAAACACACACCCCACACTTTTACACAAAACCCATTTCGGTCCATCCTCCTCCCCCTTCCCAATTCGTCGCCCTCCCCTCTCCCATTGCAAGAGGCGTTTTCCCCTTATTTCAAGCAATTTCTTGTGGTTTGTAGATGAAATCCCTTCTCATACTTTAAATTATTCTTCCCTTGTTGTGTTTTGGCTTGTGTTCGACGCTTTCTTGCTTTTGGGTTGGAGGAAAAGTTTAGCTTTGATTGATGAACTTCTACCGTATGGGTTGTGTGCTAGATGGATTTGGATCATTGTTTGAGTTGGGGGATGAGAAAATGCTGGTGTTATATGTATGTGTGATGTGTGATGTGTGCGTGAGTTGTGTGCGATGCGTGTGTTAGTGTGTGTATTGAGGGGTATAGGTGATGTATATACATGTAGGTGTGTATTCCAACATGTATAGATGTGTGTAGGTGTTGAATATACGTATATATGTATGTGTTCTATCATGTATTTGTGAGTACATGGGATTTATATATGTATAAATATGTGTCCCAGCGTATACTAGTGTGTGCATATGCTGTATATACACTGGTATGAGTATTTAAGTGTGTATTAGTGTGTGTACATGCTGAAAAAACGTTCATGAGGGTGCTCGTGTGAGTTGCTGTGTGTGTCTATGTATATATTCTAGCGTATACCGGAATGTGTATATGTCGAATGGTGTATTGGTGGGCCATACTATGGTAGTAAGACTAGACCAATTAGTGAAGGTCCTTGCAATGTATATGAGATAATAACTTCAAGCACAACTAATACATCTTAACTTCATGTTGAATGTTGAGTAAATCGTACGAACGAAATGTATATGGCGTGAGAAAGTTGAGTAGACTTTAAAGGGCGCAAGACTTGACTATGTAATGAAGCTCGTATTATTAAATTGTAAACGATGATTGTATTGAGTTGAGAATTATTAAATGATATCATTTGTATTGTGAATGAAGTGATATGGAATTGATATTCAATACAGATACTGCACTAGCCTCCGGATGTCAACGATGACGTAATTATGTTGTCAACTTTAAGTTACGCAGTGATTTATGAGCAGGCATGCTATGAAATAATTATATGATTATGCATATCTGTGTAGTCAACTGTGGTGTGTAAATGTTAGACAGTGAGTATGTGAGTTGAGTTTTGATGCCTGTGACATAATGAATATGAGAGAGCGTTGAGAATGGTCATGGTTGATAGGCATGATTGCCTTCGTTATGTGGTTGGTTATGATTGAGAAAAAGTGATGTATCGTGGGAGTATCGATTTATCTCGATGATGAGTATCATGTTTTATATTACGATATTGAACTTGTTGATCATGGAATAATGGAATATTGAAACACGAGCAGTCCGAGAAAGTTTATACTAGTTCTGATTTACGCAGAGAGTGCACTATATAAATTTCCGATAATCTTATTCTATTATATTATGATTTTTGTATATTGTTATGCTTATGATTATATGTTGGAATATGATCACCTTGTGTGTGGGCTGTTTCTGTGGAAACATGTACTACGTTGCTCATGGAAAGTAAGCTCGAGTCTCGTTGGATAACATCGTGTTTGGAAGCATTGTACAAGTATTAATAGATGAGGAGATGTGATTTATTCAAGTAGATTAATATTCATTTATACATGGCTCATTTGTGAGCACTCTAATATTTGTATATGGTTTGTATAAGTGTTTTGAAGTTTTTCCTTTCATTTGGGTGTTATAGGTGTACTTTTATGCTGAGGTCAATATGATTTATGATTTGAGGATATGGATGTGAATTGGGTTTCGCGCGAATGTTCATTCAATTTACGGGGAGATCCCGTCGAAATTTTTATAAAAATTCATACCGTAAATATACGCATGTAGTGAGAGTTTTGAAGAATGGATTTTTATATACACTTATTACGTTATAATTGCATTATTGTCGTGATGGACGTTGGAGTCTTATACATCTGTTCTCCCCGGGCAGGAGACAGTTGATTCATCTATTCCTCTGGGATGTTCTGGTTGTCAAGTTCTGGATGACCTCTTCCACCGGCGACTCTTCGTCCTCCACGTCCACGTCTTTCAACTATGTCAACGTCTCTTACTCAAGGTTTACCACAAACGGCCCCAATTGATATCACTAAAAAGTGCAATGACCTTTGAAAATCAAATATAGGTAGTATCTACCTATCATTGATATTCGAAGTTTATCGCACTTTTTAGTGATACCAGAGATTACTAAAAGCTTGTCGATGAACGAATTTGAAACAAGAGGGCTTTCAACTCATGAAAAACATATTTTGTGTGTTATTTTTTAATTATTATAAAAATAGCATATATTAATAAAAAACAAAAAATACCATATATAATAACTTGGTTAATTTTTTAAAAAAATATAATTAATAAAAATATTTCAAAAAAATGGTAAAAAATATGGTGTTACTAAACTACAGCACATTTCTTAAAAGTTCACGTTTCTTAAAGTAAATTTTTTTAAAAAAATGTATTCACATTTGTTAAGGAAAATTTATTTGGTTGAAAAAAAAATTTTGACAGTGCAGAAATTAGGGATGGTAATGGAACGGGTCCAAATCCGGACCCGCATTGAACCCGCCCCGCCGGGGCGGGTCTGGACCCGTTTGGAAGCGGGGCGGGGCGGGTCCTGGGATTGGCCGGACCCGCCCCGCTATACATTTTTAATTTTTTTTAAAAAAAATATGATATTGATTATACATTTTACTTCTTTGATTGAATAATAAAGTGTCATTATTTAATTTTATATCAAAATTCATGTGTTCATGTTAAAGAAGTTGGACATTTTGAAGGAAATAAGAGTAAATTAATAAATATTTAGTAGTTTAAAGATAGTTTTACAATGTTTATTATAAATATTTACTAGAGAAAACATGAAATTTAATCACAAAACTCAACTTTTGTGTTTCAAAATTGATTTCTAGCTAATTTTTTTTTTAAAAAAATAAAAAATAAAAAAAAAAACTGGAAACGGGGAGGGCGGGTAAACCCGCCGGGTCGTGGGTCTAGGCGGGGTGGGGCGGGTCCGGGTTTTATGTGTAGCGGAACGGGTCGTGGGATTTAGAAACGTCTCTTACATATTTACTAATAGCTAAGTTATGTAATTAAATAATTAAAAACATAAAATTATCTGATCTTATTATATTCTAGCCACTGTGTTTGCTTCAGTTTTTACCAGATTCAGTTATTCCATAAAGCCATTACGTGTATATACAAAATTGAAGTAGTTAATAAATACTTACATTTTAAAATGAAATAAATAAATTTTGTATAGACTTTAACGAAATATATCTCCGTCAAGTTAAATTGAAATATTTAAATTTGTACAATGCTACTTAAAATGAAATATATATACGACAAAGTAGTCTGTTTTAAATACTTAAATTTTAAAATGACACAATTAATTTTTGTATACACACGATAATGATATGTATATTTTCAGCAACTTAAAATGAAATATTTAAATTTTGCACAATGCTAAATATATATCCGACAAGTTAGTCTGTTTTGTATACATACACGTTGATGAAATATATCTCAAGGTTAAACTAAAAATACTTAAATTTTGCATATTTCTATTTAAAATTAATACTTAAATTTTATATACCCACGTAATGGCTTTATGGAACAATTGAATCTGGTAAGAAATGAACCATACACACTATCTAGAATATATTGAGATCATTATAATTTTATATTTTTAGTTATGTAACTTAGATATTAATAATTATGTATTTATGCTAATGTCTTAATTAATTTTAATAATATGTTTTTGTATTATAGTTTATTTTGATTCAATTTTCTGTAATGCTAAAAGTATATTAAAAAATTATATATTTTCTGCATCACCAAATTTTTTTTTTCAAACAACTAATTTTTTAAAAAAAAAATGTCAATACAAAATTTACTTTGCTCTAGTTTAGTAACACTTTTTTTTACCATTTGTTATTAATTTATCTAATAAAATTAATTGTTCCTTTTGTCAAGATTAGCCTTCTAACCTAAACCCAGTTAACCCAAAATCCTCACTCTTTCCTCTATGCGATGTATGTAAGTTTTTTTTTTCCAGGCATTCTTCTATTCTTCTTTAAAAAATTTTTCTCATTTCTCATATTCGAGTGTTTGGTAATTGAATAAAGCGTGAATAAAATGTGAAAATATTAAATATGTTGTTGCTAGAGTTAGTTCGCCTCACCCACCACCGCGTCCCTACCACATCGGGTTTTGGTGAAACCCACCGTATAAAAGCGCATCACATGCCGAATTTCCACCGTTCTCCTCATCCATAATGTTTTGGAACAACCCATCGACCTCCGAAATTCTGGGGCGACATGCCGGAGGAAGAGTACTACACTTCCCTTGGCGTCCACAACGCCAAATCCTATTTCCAAACCCGACACGACAAACTATCACCCATTCCCCACCCACCCCCCTCGATCCCTTCCAACCCATCAAAGCCAACATCTTCGTCACCATTGGATACAGTTCTGACATCAAATGTCTTTTCCAGAAAATTCTACATGAAATACGCCAACTGGGGTTATGCAGCGGTCTTTGCCGCCGATCTTCTCAGCCACTGCCGAAGCAATGAGATAAGGTGCTACCTCGAAAATCTCGATAAAGTTGCTGATTCTTCTCTATGTTTCTTTCAAAGTGTGAGGGTTATGGAGGAGACAATTATATAATAAACTAAACATAAATTAAAAGGTGTATTTGTATTTCCTAATTAAGATATAATGTAAAATTTAAAGGAGGTTATTTTTTAAAAAGTACGGTCAAATAAAGGTTAATATCTAATTGATACCGGTAATATGTTAAACTTGCCTTTTGTACGTTTCATGAATCTTTCACAATTCCGCGCCGATTCGTCTTCCGCTCTTCTTCTCCAGTATTTTCTCGCTGAACCCTTCTCCTCCCCCTTTCCTAATCCCTGTAAAATAAAATCCGAAACCCACACGCGTAAAGTGTTCTTGAATATGATCAGTTGTTAATTGTGGAATTCCAGGGTTATAAATATTATCATAGGTACGCATCATCCGTAGATTAAAGTTAATGTATTCTGCGTAAAGTAAGCCTATATTTTCTTCGCTATGAACATATATAATCGTAAGAACTTATTTTTTGTGATTTCTAATGATGTAGTGATGTATTCTTGATGTCTCTTAACAGACAGAAGATGGCACCCGTCACTCCTAGTTTGAGTTGTGTATCCAGGCGAACGAGAAGTGCTTGGGATACCTTTTATAGATGTACTTACGATGAGATTAAAAAGAAGGATGTGAAAAGAAGTGATGATATTGGCAATGCAGCAAGTGATCTGAAAGATGAAAGAAACGATAAATATTTGGTGGGTGCCGGTTTGGAAGAAGACAAGAAATTTGTTACAGATGAAGTTCAGAATTCAAAGGTTTTTGTTGATTCAATGGATTTGGAGAAGTCGGAATCCAAAACCAGCAGTGATGAGGATGATCATGATTTTGACGAGGACTATAAAGTTGGCAGTTATCAGAGGATAAATATGACAAAGACGGCGTCTGATGGCACGAAGAAGTTGGGGAGACAAGCCAACAAAAAGGCCCGTTTGCCAAACGAACCCGACTTGATTGAAAAGTTGGTGGCATGTATATGGGACGAGAGGGATTCACATAAAGAAAAACCAGTTTATGTTGCAGAAAATTATTCGCTTAAAGAAACATTGCCATTGAAGTTCACGTTTGAGGATGATGAGCCTTCTTCATTGAAGAAATCGGATTGGGAGATGGAAATTGATTCTCTATTTTGTGATTTAGAAATGGGATTGTGGGAATCTGGTGATGGCAGCACAAATATTTTAAAGGTACACGTTGATGATATCTTTCAAATTCTTGAATTAAGCTTGTGTTTTTTAATCATGATATCTATATTGGATTCTGGCATTATTATTTGGTTCTTTAGTAATTTATGCTACAAATCTGTCTTAAAAACGATTGATGTCTTGATTGGATTGTGGCTTTAATATTGAGGCGTTATAGTTTTATTTTTTATCTGTCTTACAAGCTTATTGTACAACTTGACAGGAAAGTAACGATGATAGTATGTGCTCAGAAATCGATGAAAGTCCAGCAGCGCAATGCCGTCGAGGGAAGCATAATGTTTATCTTGATGATGAAATAGGCATCAGGTGCAAATACTGTTCCGACGTGATATTGGAAATAAATTACGTCTTACCACCTTTTGTAAGTTTATCAACCTACCCTTTGTGCCATTTGTCTAATTTTCACGAGCATGTTGCATTTGAATTCATGTTGTAGTAGGTATTTATCTTCCTTGAATTTCATTTTCGGTGTTTAAATGTCCAATTCTCTCCTGCAGTATGTGGAACCTCTGGAGAAATGGGGAAAGAAGGGCAACAAATCGAAGAAGGATGATTCTCTCAATGATGATATCGAGTTTCAAGGAACATCTTGTGGAAATCTGGAGTGTGGTATTCAGCTCGAAAGGGTGGTTATGGAATTAATTCCTCAAGGTGGGGAAGAATTGTACCCGCACCAACTTGAAGGCTTCAAAGTCATGTGGCGGAACATAGCAGGAGATACTGAAATCAAGAAACTGGAGACGCTGCCTGCTGATGGAGGTAGAGGCTGCATAATCTCACACGCCCCTGGCACTGGCAAAACACGACTCACCATAGTATTTATCCAAACATTTTTGAAGCTATACCCGACATGTTGTCCCGTGATCATAGCTCCACGAGGCATGCTCATCACCTGGGAACAAGAATTCAAGAAATGGAAGGTTGACTTACCCTTCCACAACATGAATGAAACAAAGTTATCTACCCTAGAAACCTCGATGGCTGCTAATGTTGTTGGTCGGACGGTAGACCGGAAAACAAGTAAAGATTTTATGCGATTTGTGAAGCTTTTCGCCTGGAAAAAGGGTGGAAGTGTGTTAGGAATTAGCTACCAGTTGTTCGAGAAACTTGCTGGAGAACATGAGAAGAAAAGAGGAAACGAGCAATTCAGGAAAATACTCCTGGAAATGCCAGGTCTTTTAGTCCTGGACGAAGGACATACCCCTAGGAATAGCCAAAGCTTAATGTGGAAGGCCTTGACAAAGGTAACCACGCAAAGGCGTATAATTCTATCTGGGACACCTTTTCAGAACAATTTCGATGAACTTTACAATACACTGTGTCTGGTGAATCCAAGATTTTCTAGTCAGATCACGAGTAGAATTGGAAGACTAACTCGGAAAAATCAAAGAGGGGATGCAGCAAAAGGGGAATGGGAATATCTAACTAGTTCTATCAGCAAGAGAAGCAGAGCCGAAGATGGGTTAAAGAAGCTTCAATCGATGATCCACCCCTTTGTCCACATTCACGAAGGCAGTATACTTCAAAAAACTCTCCCAGGCTTGAGGCATTCTTTAGTTCTTTTGAAGCCTACAGACTTGCAATTTAACCTTTTTCAAAACATAAAACGGGTCCACAAGTTTCTAGAGAAAGATTACATGGTATCCTTGATCTCAGTTCACCCTTCACTTGTCTCCAAATACCCAGAATTCTCTGATTTCAGAAGAAAGCTAGAACGCCTAAAATCAGACCCCGATGGTGGAGTAAAAACCCAGTTTGTTGTCGAACTTATCCGGCTCGCTGTTCTACTCAAAGAAAAGGTATTGGTTTTCAGCCAATATATTGACCCTTTACTCCACATTCAACATCTGCTAGAAACCCATTTATCCTGGATCGAGGGGAGGGAAGTGATTTACATGGATGGGAAACTCGACGAAATGCAGCGACAAGTTTCTATCAATCGCTTCAATGAAAAACGTAGTTCGGCCAAAGTAATGTTAGCATCACAAAGGGCTTGCGCAGAAGGAATAAGCCTGGTTGGCGCGTCGAGGGTTGTGCTGTTGGATGTTGTGTGGAACCCATCCTTTGAAAGGCAGGCCATAAGCAGAGCTTACAGGCTGGGGCAGGAAAAAATAGTGTATGTCTATCATTTAGTGACTTCAATGGAGATGAAAAAATATGCAAGGCAGGTGACCAAAGAACGCATTTCGGATATGATTTTCTCGTTGGGGAATGTTGGGGAAGCATCTTCACCGGATACTGTTATGGAAGATAAAGTGCTGGATACCATGGTTAGCCATCAAAGTTTTAGCCGCATTATTGAGAGGATTGTTCCCCAGCCAAAAGAGTCTGATCTTGTTGATACTTTTGATTTTGTGCATCTTCAGTAAACATTTTTGACAGATACAAATTGTTATTTTGTTCTGTATTATTATCATACATCAGGTTATTCCCTATGAAATGGTTAAAGATACAATCAACCGATGAATTAGGAAACGAACTTAAAACTTTTTCTGGAGATGAATGAAAAAATTTTGTAGGTTTATGTTGACATGTATCATGCATATTAAAGTTGGTGTTTTCTTTGTATTGTAGTGTAACTATTTGCCTATAAAAGGCACCCATAAATCAATGTAATGCAATCAGAATATTTTTAACAAATCCTCCCATGCCTTCGTAAATCATTTCTCAATTTTATTCTATCAAGTATTTTGTTCAAATTCATTCAATTCAAACACTTGCTTCATCACATATTATTTAGTACCCAACAAATTCGTGGTATCAAAGCAACGTCCAGTATATATAATAATAATAAAAAAAATCCTTTGTAACATCATTTTATTAAAAAAATGTGTAAAGATTCATTAACTATACTCATTCCTATATTTGATGGGAAAAATTATGAATTTTGGAGAATCCAAATGAATTATGGCCTCAATCAGTAGATTCATCTAGCATTTCTAGCTTGGTGATGAGGTGCGATATATTTTGTTTTGTTTTAACGATTGTGGTTTACTGACTTTTATAAACAGTTTTTCATGTCTATTTGCATTTCATGAACTGTGTTCGCATGATGCTGTTGATCCACATCACTTATCTCTAATTAGTCAAAATAATGAACATGGGGACTGAGGTGTGCACATCTTGCTTCATCCCTTTCTTTCTTGAGTAGACTAGATTCAATTCGATTTTACTTGGTTTGCTGCAGACTATTAGGTACTGCAGTAGCTTCTCAATTTGTTGCAGCATACACTGATTATAGTGCGGAAGACGTCTGCTGAACTTGTTAGTACTAATAACTGAATGGTAAATTACAGTAAGTAAACGACACAAATATTGTTTCTGGAAGTTCGAAGCACAACGCTTCTACGTCTCCCCTTCTTCCTTTGCAGGAAGGTTACACTAGAAGACTTTTGGTTTACACTTCACAGTATACAACCTCCTTAGACACTCACACAGATTGGCCTAAACTCCTAGCAATCATAACTTTCTCAATTGTTTACAATGTATTCTATAACACTCACACTAGAAATAAAACTATTTTGCTTCGAGTGTTCTTTGAGCAGCAAACTAAGTTGTAATTAATCTTTCAAGATTACAGTAGTAGTTCTTTGCATCTCTTGCTGAACCTTCAGAGTATCTCAATGAAACGATTAGCTTGATGTTGATTTATGTCTTGTAATTTATCAGATGGTTCAGCTAGCATCTTCATTCTTCACTTAGATGTATTTATAGACAAAGTGGTCTAATGACAACTTTTCTATATTTGGAAGAGATCAATTTTCTGTCTACATTCCAAACTCTTATTGTCTTCTTTCCAATTTTGTTAAGCAAAGGCTCTTTTATTCTGACGCTAATGGTGGCGGTGATATAGCAAGGTGCGGTGCTCTGTTGTACCTTTGTCAGAGTAAGTTATACTTATTTTGTCTTGTTGCTTTGTGCGCTTGTTGGATAGTTAGACGTCTGCTAGTATTCTTCTTTCAATGAGCGTTCATTCTTCTGTACTCGGTAGATGTACTCTATTGATATCTTTGCACTCTGTAGGTGTCTTTATCCGGTAGAAGTCTTTATCCGGTAGATGCCTATGTCAAATAGATGTCTATCCGGTAGATGTCTATCTAGTAGATGTCTGTATCCGGTAGATGTCTGTGTCCGGTAGATGTCTATCCGGTAGATGTTTGTCTGGTAGATGTCTGTCCCGTAGATGTCTGTGTCCGGTAGATGTCTATCCGGTTGATGTCTTGTGCACCCAGTAAATGTCTTTATCCGGTATATGCATGTGTCCGGTAGATGTTTGTAATCACCAAAACTTAGAAATGTTTTCCCAACAATTTTCCCCCTTTTTGGTGATGACAAAACTTAGCACTGGAGGCTTTTGCTTGATTATTTTGAACAGCAACTTCTGTTAATACTTAGAAACAAAAACAACGTAGTCTTGCAATTTGTTAGATAGATAAGCAGATTACAAGTAGTAATCAAACTGAGTATTTAAAAGAATGTCATTTTTATTTAAAGTGAATTTTGATTACATAGTACATCTTACAAATCTTTCAGCAAACCTATTTCTATAATCTATTCAACTGGGTAAAGACAACTTGGGAAACATAGCCATTATGGAATGATCCGAGCCAGCTAGTTTCAGAGTTGTTGACGAAGGGAGGGGAGAGAAAGTGCATACAGAGTGGCTTAGAACAAAAGAAAACCTAGAAAACCAACTTTATCTTCAAAGTAGTCATCTGTTCATTTATCAAGGTATCTGTCTTTAATGAAAATTCTCTGTCTTCCCCCTTTTTGTCATCAGCACCCATGCATCCGCTGTCCAAATTCCAGGCTGGTGGAGAACACCAGGATTGGTCCAGAAAGCTGGAGCTAGGAGAGATAGGTTAGATAAGTAATCAACCCATGAAGGTTGATTTAGATAAGTAATGACCCATGAATAAGTGTTGCAGAGAAGTTGCAAGACTAGTAAGGAGCTAGTTAAGATAATCATGATTGGTGAGGTGAGTTGGAGGAACTAGCATGCTATTTACAGTGAGAAAGTAGCAAGTTGCGGTATGAGAAGTCATGTCATGTGTAAATTAGTGCAGATAAAGATAGATAAGAAATGACAGAATCATGAAGATGTATAATAAACAGATAAGAGTTAACAAAAGAAGACAAAGAAAATCTTACTGTTTTCTCCCTAACCAATGCTTGTAGTAGTCACGGGTGGAAGAGGGTGTCGGAGGTTGTCGTGGACTGTGGGACCGTTGCTTGGAATGAGGTCTTGACCGACTGGACTCTTCAGCAGCAACAATTGATCATTGTGCTGGATCCGATTCTCATCGGTACGAGAGAGCAGGTCTTCTGGGCTCCGGTAGGTGTCTAGTGGAGTGAGGAACAGCGGGAAGACTGTTGCTCAAATCCTGTATTTGTGAAGCGAAAGCTGCCTGCATAATTAGCCAGTTGATCGGACAGTGCTTTTTTGGCATCCTCAATTTTTTCTTCAAGTGCTAGTGAGGAGGCAGTATGAAGAGATTCACTGTGCTGGTTAATCTGAAGACGAGCTTGCCCTATCCGAGAGAAAGAAACAGCAAAAGCATCCACAACAAAGCTTTGGAGCCAGGTTACGGTAGTCGTCAGATGGCTGAGATCACGATACACCTGCTGAAATTGTGAGTCAGTGTGCTGCTGGTGACTCCCAATGATAAGACTAGCAATGAGTTCTTCTTGTTTCAGTTTGTTTACATCACTGGCCAGCTCAGAGATTACATTGAATAGATGCACCAATTGATCAGCAATACTTGGAGGCCCTTCAATAGGAATGTGAGTAGGAAAGTCGAAGAAGTCCTCAGGAGGATCATGTTCCAAGGATTGATCCAGGGCATCCGATGGAGTTTCAGCATCTGTGGTGACGATGCTGGGAGGACCAACAATTTCAGCAGAGGGCAAAATAGCAGATGAAGCAGCTGTAGTGGATGGTTCAGCAGGCATGACTGTATCGATGACATCTATTCCAGTAGCAACGATCTCCAGCTCAGCTGCAGAGGACTGAGTATGGTCAACAGAATTTGGTGAAGACTCGCTAGGTTCATCATTATCTGAGGAGACGGTAACTTGATGAACCACAGTCTGAATGACAGTGTCGACTTTATAGGATCAACATCCAGCACTTGTAAGGGTTGATCACTGACAGAACCTGGGGCAGAGGTGATAAGAGGTTCAGGGGTAGGAGCGGTGAGAGTAGGATCTACCTCAGAGACTGCAGTAGGGGCGGTAGGAACTATGTCCAAGTCAGTAGGAGCTGGGCTTTCGTCTCTTGGTAGAGCAGAGCAAGAGTGTAGACCTGTTGAGATTCTGAGATCATGAAGAGCAGTCTCAGCCATTTCAAGCTTGGGTCCTAAGGCATTGAGAACAACCCTATCGTGATTGGTTGTGCCAGAGTCAATGTTAAGCTGCTGGAGCCTCGAGTAAACAAGAGCTTGAAGTTCTCCCACATAGTTCATCATGCAGAAGACATCGCAAAGCTTCAGACTCTTTTCTGCGTCAGTTAGCTGAAGGTAGGCAAGGATGAGGTTCTCATCAAGTCGTGCCTGTTCGAGAATGGGAGAGAAATCGTCGAAGCAAATTTTGAGACGAGCCTCCACCCATCTATCAAAAATCGCAAGTTGTGGTTGCAGCTTGGCTTCTACTTCAGCCATAACCATTTGTATTTCAAACGCGACTGGGGTTGACACTGGTCCCATAACCGCTTTGCCCTTTCCGGTGGAAGTGTCCTTAGGGTGACAGTAAGGACATAGAGATTTTGGTTGTCGGAAGTTGATAGAGCCGGGTTCTTGGTGAGAACTCACAAGTTTAGAGGAGTGGTCAGTAGGAGCGGCTGGTACGGTGAGCTTGATAAATGGGACTCTTATAGAACTACTTTACATATGCAATTGCATTAAGTCTGTATGCCTTGCATACAATTTGCGCATGTGATCAAGGGATACCAAACTCAGTCCATTTCCCACATCTGCATTCACGTGATCGGATCTTCACCATATGCTTGTTTCCCCAATGTCCATATCGTTGGGCAGTGATCACATCAGCAGATTGTTGCCTTTGATTAATCAATGGGACAATATGTCGCCCGGAAAGCTGCTTCCAATTTGTATAAAAATTGGTAGCATAAGTTGTCCAAATCTGATGTTGGACAACAAATTTGGAGCAATTCCCATTCGTGTGTAGAAATGTTTAGCAGTACGATAAAATGTTGTTTCTACTAGGGCTATGAGAGGAAGTTTTTTGGCACTCTTGAACACCCCATTGATGCATTCAGACATGTTAGTTGTCATAATTCCACAATGAAAACCTCCATCATGCGAGAATGACCACGTTTTAGGATCTATTGCTTTCAAATAGTCAAAGACCGACATATTTATCCGCTTGATATCTTGGAGAGCGTTTAGAAACTTATATATTTGATGTTCACATCCGGCTCTCCAACACATGTCTTTTAGTTGAACCCTCTTGAAATGACAGTAAAAGTTTGAACACACGTGTCTCAAGCAATATCGGTGTTGTTCGTGTGGAGGCTTGAATGAAGGGATTTCATCAATTGCTCAGATTAGGCCACTGTGTCGATCAGAAACTAGACACATCCCATCAACACCACATACGAAATGTTTATTCAACCTCTGCAAAAACCATTTCCAAGGCAGCAGTGTTTCTTCATCCATAATAGCAAAAGCGAGAGGTAAAACCTATTGAATGCCATCCATTGCTGCAACGATCAATAATTTATGTTTGTACTTTGTATACAAATGAGTGCCATCCACACAATAACTTTTTGACAATTGGAGAATCCATCTATACAGGCCTTGAATTCGCAAAACACATATTTTTGATTATATTTTGCGATGGCATTCGTGTGTCTTTGTGTTCCCATTGGACTATCATACCAGGATTAGCCTTTTGGAGAGCGCCCATAAATTTCGGCAGCCTGCGTGTGGAACTCTCCCATGTCCCATAAACCATCTCACGACGCTTCAAGCTATGCCACGCTTCTGCATAGGATATTTCAAATCCCAATTTTTCCTTCACTGTTTCCTGTGCATATTTAATCTGAAAGGCAGGATCGAGATGCACCATTCCGACCAACATTGTGGCAATATAATTTGCACAAGTTTGGATGATCAACAAACATATCGTTCATCAGACATGTGTGCAATCCACCATACCTTGTTATTTTAAACAAATTCAGATTTACTTTGAACGATACTCGGAGATGCCACTGACACTGTTTATTTGCATTCGATCTTCCAAAGTTTCGACGTACTCTCCACAACTCTGTACTCACACCTCGAAAACCGTATGGAGAAATCCTTAACCGTGGAAATTAGGGATGTCTTACCCTCAAACAACATACCCACATCAAGAAGTCCTTTATTCAACTCATAACATTTTCCCTTTTCCCCAAGGGGAATGTGATAAGAGTCCGCATATATTTCTTCGTATGTGGTTGAGTAATATGGGATATTTAGGTGAACCATGTGTTCATTTGAGGTATGTCTCGCCACATTAATTGGCGTATTATCCACATATGATGATGAAATCCCCTCACCATGTGCCGAAAGTGTTTCCAACATGGTAGCTGTATTAATGCCATCTTCCTCATCCTCCGGTATTGGGTTCAGAGCCTCACCAGGTTCAGAATCAGAACGTGCATTAGGCCCATAATGATCTGCTACTAGGACTTCAGCCTGTTCATCTGTGGAATCAATTTCAATCCCAACATTTAATCACTCCAGCGTGTTCTTCGACAGACACATCACTCATATATGCATGATCATAGGAAGAAGGGGCATATTCTCCGTACATATGAACAGAAGAAGATGGACCCATATGTACATTTTCAATCATAATATTCGACAATCCTTATGTAACCATAGACATATAAGGGAAATCCAGCTGAGATAAAAGTGATATATACGTGCCCCATTCCTGATTCATCGGCATATGTGGGAGAGAAACAATTGCAGGATTTATTTTCTTTTTTTCAACATAAATATCCAGTTCATTAAATTCAATATCAGGATTCAAGAATATTTGTAATGTACTGTCATCTGTGATATGGACAATGGATTCTTTAATTCATCCGAACATTTCACGTGCACCATTTGACATATATTATTATTGAAAACTCATAACTGTCAATCTGGGTCCACTCATACAAGCTCAAACCAATTCAAAAAATGTTGTACGTAGTATCATGGATAATTTGATAGGTAGACTGTCATATGTCACAGACCAAGAATCATGCGATAAAGTCCCTTCAGCATAGACAAACAATATCACATTTCTCTTAGGTGTCGTAACTTCACAAAAATGATACACAATATTATTATTACAATTCAAATAAATATAATATAATACATATATAATATTTGCAAATATATATATATATATATATATATATATATATATATATATTATATTATAATAATATATGTAGAGTGTAAGACAACAACAATTGATCAAAATACATTTTTTTTTAAATAGATCTATGTATTATGCTTTGTAGTTATGTAAAATCATGCAATGTAAGACACAATATATTAAATTTAAGAACTACATTATACCTTCAAATTACCGCCGCTTTCATCACTACTGCCGCTGCCGTCTCCGCCGCAATTGTTGGAAGATGTGAAGTGTGTGTAAAGTATGTGTGCTAAGTGTGTGTGAAAATGGGTTGCAAAATATGATTTTTAAAACAAATTTTCGATCGATTTCACCGGTCAAAGTTTATTCTTTTATTTATTTATTTTATTTTTATTTAATAATGACCTGTAGAACTGGCGACGAGACCGGTTCTATCGGCCATGGAAAAGCTGGATTCGTCTTTCAAGAAGACGAATTCAGCTTTTTAAAAATATGAATTCGTCTTCTCGAAAGACAAGTTTAGTAATAAATTAAAAAAAAATTAGAATCGTCTTTCAAGAAGACGAACTTGGAAGACGAATTTCCTTAAAATAAATAAAAAAAAATTTAATTCGCCTTTTCGCATGGCAAATTACCGTAAATAAATAAATTGATTTCTTTCTCCTTTAATTTCCTAATTTTTGGTTTTTTTAACAATATTTTGAAAATTTAGCCGTCACGGGGAATCAAGACTATCAAGTGGCAGTGGAACCTACGTCTACAAGCTTGCTAAATAATAAAAAAACAAAAAAAAAAATTTATTGTAATTATAATTATTATAATTATAACTTCACAAAGGGCAAATTATGCTTCTACTCTTCCCTACGTGTGGCCTACTTTCTACTCCAACTTTCGCTTTTTGATTTGAATTTTAAATTAAAGTCGAAGAGCTAAAACTCTGCCACACAAAAAGGAAAAAATATACACCGAACCACGACGTAATGTCTTTGAATGAATCTTGTTTTTCTCGTTTTTTGCTAAGGTTCTCTTCTCAGAACTAGCAACAAAATGGTGGATTCAGCTTGTGTTATGCATGGTTACTCTTATGATTCTGGCATACCCAACGAGTCCAAACAGGTATTAGAATCTTCAAGCATCCCCATTTCCTTCTCCTTGATGGTTTTTGATTTGGTTTTGACTTTAAAAATTGCTTCTTGATTCTCGTAAAGATTCGGAATATGTGGTTGGTTTCATGTGAAAGCGAGCTGACGGTGTTTTGCAGGTGAACTACATGCATGATCTTGGTGATTCCGTGTCGCTTGGGAGGTTTATGAACGAGCCCTTGTCTTGGGAGAAATGGTCCACCTTTTCACACAAGAAATATGTGGAGGAGGCTGAGAGTTACTCGAAACCCGGATCGGTGGCGCAGAAAAAGGCTTTCTTTGAGGCTCACTACAAAAGAAAAGCAGCTCAGAAGGCGGCAGATGAGCAAGAGAGTGTTGTAAATGATTCCAATGGAACAGTAGTTGAAGAGAAATATAATTCTAATAATAATAGTTCTCAGAGAATTAGCTTGAAATTGAATTCCCATTTGGTTGTTGATGAGAAAATGGATATGGTCAAAATCTCAGATGAAATGAATGATGGTGTGGTGAATGGAAAGGAGACTGGTTTAGTTGCTGTGGCAGAAGATGCTAAGGATCAGAAAAAGGCTGAAATCACAGGGACGAAGTATTCTGGGGAGACTCCGAGGAAGAAAGATTCACACAAGAGGAGATTCTTTTCCAAGTATCTATGCAGTCTGTATGGTTTATTTCCTACTGAAGAACCCGACAATGTGCCACATTCTGCGACCGGAAACACGGGAATAATAGGAATTGCTCCTGGTTCTTTGGTAACACCACAAAACGGAGAAGCTCCTCTGAAGACTCCGGTAGTGGTGATTCTCATTTTCCTGAAGATTATAGCTCAAAATTTTAAGAATCCTGAGACATTAATCTTTTTGTCCTATTAACCTGCAGGAAGCCATTAAAAGGGTCTCAAACAATCCTCCTTCGAAGAACAGAAGGTGGGCGTCGAACTCTTCGCCATACATTAATATTGCATATTTAAAAAGTGGTGTAAAGTGTTTGTTTTACCATGTCTATATTGCACAGAAAGAAAACACCTGCCGATTCCTCGGCTCCTGGATCCAAAACGACTCGCCGTAAATGGCCCATTTTCTCTGGAGTGTAAGCATTACATGTTTTGAGATGCTATGTTGCATGGTTTGAGTATGTAAACAGTTTTTGGATCTGGTATAAGTATAACTGTCTTTAAGTTGTTTAGCCTGAGTTTCTCACAGAGGTTCTTGTCTTTGATTAGCTCCAATTCATCAAGAAACCATCGGTCTCCAACTTTATCCAAATGATTCGTTCCAAGATTAGAAGAAAGAGTTGGCGAACCGAAACAGATGGCACAGACTCGACCACCCGCTGGTCTTCATCATGTCCCTGTAATCAGTTCTAGGATGCTAGAATCTGTTCAAGCAAGACTGTCTCAATCTTATCTCCACCCACAGCAGCTTTTGCTAGCCGGGATTAATGATGGCATTTGAAATAAATAATCCAAAAGCAAAGACTTTATCTTGCGAGCAAATGAATTATAATTAGGATATGTAGGGAAGATGTTATCCATAGATATGATGTATACAACTCTGTTCGGTCTATTGCATTCCATCATTGTGGCTATTTGTATGCCTTCATGTCTATCTATAAAGATGGAAAAACTGGCTGCCTGTGGTCTGAAAGTAACTCACATTCACTTAATTAACAATTCGATATTGAATTAACTTTTATGAAAACCACTAACCTTAGATTAAATAACCTAAAGCTATCACTCGTATGTGATTTTATCTTTCGATCTAATCTTTAACACACGGCATGAATTATTATGTCGTATTATAATTTTATCTTTCGATCTCAAATATAATAAATTATCATTCAAAGGGGATCAATCATTCAAAAGCATGAAAAACAATAAAGCATGCACATAGAAGATGCATGAATTCAATCACAATATCAATAGGAAAAACTATGTTTAGGATATCTCCAATCATAAAACACAATAAATCCAATATTCATTCAAAACTAAAATAGAAAAGTAAAAGCAACCTCCCAAGTCGACTTCGTTCGTTGATTCTCGATCATTCCCTCGCTTCTTTCTCGATCGTGCTCCTCGATTATCTTGTTGGCTTGTTCCAATTCCTAGGATGAATTGAACGATGGAGGTGGATGATGGTGATATGGAGGATGGTATGATGGAGACTATTCCTAGGTTGTAAAGTATGAGCCAAAAGACCCTTAATTTCGTCCAAAACAATCCATATATAGTGGTAGAGGAGTTTGGCAAAACTTGGACACAAAATAACCAAGAAAGAAATAAAATCTCGATTTTTTCGAGTTTGACGATCGATAATTTACATCTTTTTTTTTTCTCTTTTTCTCATTCATCAATAATTT
Organism: Haberlea rhodopensis; assembly: GCA_907163345.1. Classification (NCBI taxonomy): domain Eukaryota; kingdom Viridiplantae; phylum Streptophyta; class Magnoliopsida; order Lamiales; family Gesneriaceae; genus Haberlea; species Haberlea rhodopensis. The sequence continues at coordinate 3,134,405 of CAJQUN010000013.1, forward strand.
TTTTCAATAATAAGCTCATTAAGATATAACAGTGTAAGTGCATACAATGAGATTCATTGTACTCTCTTAGGGTAAAGATAAAAATTTTCATTTTGGCTCGTAAGGGTTGGTATAGTGAGTTTGCCAAGAATGTCGAATGAGGGTTAACTGTATGCTAAGCATACACCATTCTTTTTCAATAAAGTTCAAAATGGGACACTAGAGATTAATGTAGACAAGGTAGGCTTGAAAGACTCAAACGTTTCAAAGATCGCCTAAATCATTTCCAAGTCAAGTTTGTAACTATAAAATTTTGCCTCAAAGTGTCATCATAAAATAGGTTCTAGGATAACTCTAAGATGCTCAAGACAAATCATCGAGTTCACAATAATTATAACTATTCAACATGAAATCCACAAGATCATGACTCAGTGTGCTCAATATATTCCTCATTATTGACATGCTCACTCAAAACAAGATATTCATGTACATGTCTAATAATCATCAAAATTCAAGTTCAAATGCATAGTGATATCAAAATCCTCATTGAATAGTCACTACTATACTTCATTATTTTCTCAAGTTTGAACTCATAAAAAAGAATTTAGCTCATAATAATCGAACGATCAAGTGTCAATTAAGCACATATCATGTGGATAAAACAAGTAAAACATGCAAGCCACTATTCCCCCAAACTTAAAAATCAAGTATTGCCCTCAATATTTAAAAGAATCAAAAGGAAACAGTAAACTCCACTGATCAAGACGCTTGCATGAGGGTTGATGAAGATTGACTTTTGGAAGCTCCACTTCTGTAGGGGTTCATCACTCCAAATGAGTACCTAGCAAGAGATAAATGATAAAATAGTCAACTCAAGAGATAAACAAACAAAATGCAAAAACTGAAAATAAAACAAAACTAAATAGCAAAAGGATACGCTTGGGTTGCCTCCCAAGAAGCGCTGATTTCTAGTCGTCGGCTTGACCATCATAAGCAACCATCACAGAGCAGCTGCCGCCCATAGTAAGTATCGTATGATACCAATAATGGGTCTTGATTCATTATGCCCTCAAGCTTGGTAAGATATGAACAGTGTAAGCTCGTTGCTCCAACAACACTCTTGAATTGGTAGGCATGGGAGAATGATTCTTGACTTGACTTCATATCTTGGAGGATATATTGTGGTGATGTTGGCATCGATGGAAAGAATGGATCCACATATGTCATAGAACAAGTCGCCATTGATGTGTGCATATCACAGTTTTCGAAAATCTCCTCCTCCAACATCACTCTTGGCTCGTCTTCCCATATGATCTCCTCGGTTGACTTTTCCACTACAGGCTCAATCACTTCAAGTGGCTCAACTTCCCTTGACTTTTCCTCATGCGTAGAATCACTCCCCCAAACTTGATTAGCTGAGTGACCATCATCATGTAATCAGGCCTGATTTGTAGATCTTGTCTCCTCATCTTGGAAGCTCATTGATATGGTTTCCACAAGGATTGCTAATTGCTGCTCTATGTGACATGTAGAATTGGTCTGGTTTTCTAAACGTTGCTCAGTTGACGCCATGAATCTAAGTAACATATCCTCTGATTGAGTCAGTACTTCTGCAGAACTATCTCTCTTCTCTCCAAGACGCTTGAATGGTTGGTTTATAAGATGAGGGTAGTGAGGCTCATGTGGGTATTGGTGACTCCAACATTATAGTGATGGATCACAGTGCCAGTGGTAATCGAAGTTCGCCATATCATTGAACAAGTGCAATACATTGTCTTCATCTCTATCAAACGGGAGACTACCGGTTGCCAAAGCTCCATTCAATATCCATCCTTGTATCTCCAAATCCAATCCATTGTATAAACATTGCAAAAGATTATAGTTCGAAAAGTCATGATACCGGAATGTGTTTGCTAAGTTGTTGAATCTCTCCCAAACTACATAGAATGACTCGGAACGTTGTTGGGCAAAGCTTGTGAAGGCTTGTTGATGTAGTATCTCCAAGTACCTCACAAAAAAAACCAAAATACAACACTTAAATTATTATTATTTTTTCAAATTAAATATACAAAAAAGAGAAAAATGGTTAAATTACAGTAAAAATCTCGTTTGATATTACTAAAGTTAGTCCCCGGCAACGGCGCCAAAAACTTGATCACGATTTTCTTAGCAAATAAATATTAAGCGGTGCATGATATAAATCAACCACACAAATCGATCGCAAGCGTACAGTGTCAAGTTTTAATATAGAGATTCGTAAGTACGAGTGTCGAACCTTGGACTAACAAGCAAGTACCAAATAAGACTTCTTTAAACTATATTTAACTTACGATAATTAATTAATAAGTTAACTAATAACTAAATTAAACTACTATAATCCAACCAAAACAATCGACGATCACAAGAAAAGTCAACAAGAAAGAATTATCAAGACAATGATTCACCTAACCAACCCTTACAATTCATTTCTCCATACATCTCTAAGATGACGGGTTTTCCGAATTTATTCAATATACTCTCTCGAGCTATATTAAATCTAACATCAAATTGCAACAAGTAACTCTCGTTCACTTAATTAACAATTTGATATTGAATGAACTTTTATGAAAACCACTAACCTTAGATTAAATAACCTACTATCACTCGTATGTGATTTTATCTTTCGATCTAATCTTTAACACACAGCATTAATTATTATGTTGTGTTTTAATTTTATCTTTCGATCTCAATTATAATAAATTATCATTCAAAGGGGATCAATCCTTCAAAAGCATGAAGAAGAATAAACATGCACATAGAAGATGTATAAATTCAATCACAATATCAATATGAAAAACTATGTTTAGGATATCTCTCAATAATAAAAAATACAATAAATCCAATATTCATTCAAAACTAAAGTAGAAAAATAAAAGCAAACTCCCAAGTCGACTTCGTTCGTTGATTCTCGATCCTTCCCCCGCTTTTTTCTCGGTCGTGCTCCTCAATTATCTTGTTGGCTTGTTCCAATTCCTATGATGAATTGAAGGATGGAGGTGGATGATGGTGATATGTAGGATGGTATGATGGAGGTTATTCTTAGGTTGTAAAGTACGAGTCAAATAATTTCGTCCAAAACAATACATATGTAGTGGTAGAGGAGTTTGGCAAAACATGGACACAAAATAACCAAGAAGGAAATAAAATCTCCATTTTTTCGAGTTTGGCGATCGATCGCGACATCCTGCCGATCGATCGCCAAAACATATTGTTTTTTTATTTTTCAAAATCTGCACACTGGCGATCGATCGCCCTGAATTGCCGATCGATCGCGACTCCTGAAATTCAATATTTGCGATTTTGTCCTTTCTTCAACGTGTTTGCTCGGTTTGGTCATTTTTCATCATTTTTAGCTTATTTCCTCCACTTTTATGCATTTGGACATAGATTCCTGAAATATACAAATATATATCAAAAGCGTAATATTATCCAGGAATCACTAAAAAAACGCCCCTAATCTCCTAGCAAATTAAGTATAAAAAGCACACTTATCAAAGATTGATTGATTGATGAAAGTTAAATTAGAACGCTTGAGTAATTGACTATGAATAAGGTGAGGGGGGGATTAAATTTCCAATTGATGAATATTCAAATAAAATTGTGTCTTTTGTGAATAGATGAAATAGATGATAATATCCAAGTAAGAGTTGACCGATACCAAGAATCGCTTTCATTAGTTTAAGCTTTTATTTTAATTTTAATTAGTATAATTCACTCACAACCCATTTTTACTTTATTGTTTTGTTTTTGATTTCATTAACACTAAAATCACACCTCATCGTTGATCGATCTCTACTCACACTACTACATTATTGTTATCAATCTTGAGGATTTAGTGAGGTTAATTTGGGCATACACGATAAGCGCAACCAAATGTTGTCGCCGTTGTCGGGGAGGCGTTGTATATTTTTGTGTTAGTTTTTTTATTATTATTTTTGTTACTTCTAGTGCTACTTTGGTTTGTTCGTACTTATAGGTGAACATCTGATCACAAACCAGTGAGGCATATAGATTACCATGGCGGACTATAGTAGCTTGGATGAATTGGAGTATCTTGTACAATAACTTGGTGTAGGGAGTGGACAAAGCGCATACAACTCAAGTTGGAGTGATCATCACAATCTCAGCTATGCAAATGAATGGATGGGCCCACCTCCACCTTACATACAGTCCAACCTACCACCATACATACCGCAATACCCGTCCTGGCCGCAACAACCACAATTCTCTACCCCTCGTGAGTCTTTGGAGGATCTTGTTGCTAAACTTACTGAAAGTACTTTGCAATTTCAACAAGAATCCAAGGCCAGCATTTATAAGTTGAACACTCAAATGGTACAACTAAAAGCATCGATCAATAGGACAGCACCACAAGCACCGAGTGAGAACATGGTTGTAATCACCTCAAGGAGTGACGAAGGGTAGAAACCCCACGGAAGGTGGTACTGACGCCACCCAAGCTAGAAGAGGAAACACATGTGTGACTAGAAGAAAAGGAGCTTGCACATCATGCACCTACAAAATGTATGTTTCCGACAACCCCCTATGTTGAATATGTACATGAATTTGTGTTGTGAAAGAAGGGCTGGAGACATAATGCTTTTATTTAATGGACCTTTGGATGACTCTTCCAATGATGAGAGAAGAAAACCCCTACTAAATGTAAGGATACAGTATGATCATTGTCCTTGCACGATTGGAAATAATAGAATTGGTAAGGTCATGCTAGACTTTGGAGCAGCAATCAATGTTATGCCTTATTCAATATATACATCTTTAGAACTAGGACCTTTGAAAAAATCTGAAATTGCTATTCAATTAGCAAATAGGTCTACAGTGACTCTAGGGGAGTACTTGAGGACGTTCTAGTAAAAGTTGATAATTTTGTCTTTCTTGCTGACTTCTACGCACTTGACATAGAAAAAGATGATAAGAGCAGCCCCATTCTGTTAGGGAGACCATTTTTGAAAACTTTCAAATGCATAATAGATGTAAGTAGTGGTGCTTTTACTATGTAGTTTGATGGTGAAGTAGTTAAGTTTAATATTCATTATCCCATGCTTTCTCCTACTATTGATTACATTATTGGCATCACCACTCACTCATCACAATAACACTCACATTCTGACACTGGGCATGAATTAGTGGTGATTGTTGATCGACTTGTTGACGAAGGAGGTATAAATGAAATTTTGACTGATAATTCATTCATTACTATTACTTTACCAAATTCCCCTCCTAAAAATCTCAATTCTGAATTGCAAGCATCTGAACTAAAACTTCCTCTTGAACAATCTCAGGATACATCGATAGAAAACGAAGGGATGGGAAAATAGGTACAAGGCGAATAGACATCGCCTTCGAGTTGTCAAGAAATACTGAGATTGAAAAAGATAGAACTGGATATCAAACATGAACCACCATGAGCACGAGGACTGGCATCGGGCCGTCGATGTTAAACAGAGGCGCTGCTTGGGAGGCAACCCAAGGGGAGTTAGTTTCCTTTTCCTTTTTATTTGTTTGTTGCTTTCTTAGTTTAATTCTCTCTTCATGCAATTTTGACTTACATTGGGGACAATTTATGATTCAAGTATGGGGAGGGGTTAGTAGTTGTTTATTGCTTTCTTATTACAAAAATACAAAAAAAATTTGAAAATTTTGAGCTCATAGTTAGTGATGAACATGAACTTTTGAACCACTAGCCCATTATGAAACCTAATTAATATCATGCATGTTTTTGAACATAGGTGAATTGTTAACCTTGGAACACTTTGAACTCTAATGCAAATTATGCTTTGACATAGTAGTTGAATATTTTAAGCACGATAATGTCATGACTTGTGAAGTGTACATAGCATAGTGAAGATTGAGTGAACTTTGTGATTGTCTTAGGAAATCTGTGATATATGCTAGAACTTAACTACATGCTCTTCTAGACTACTTGCGAATATGAAAATAATATAGTCGATCTTTGATGCGTTTGATCCTTTTAAGCCTACCATGTAAACAAAATCATCCCCAATACCCCTTTTGAGCTTTAATGTAAAAGAATGGTTGTATGCTAAGCATACAAACAATCACCATTCGACATTCTTTGAATAACTTATCATTTTCCCCAATGAGCCTATGATTTTTAAATCCATACCTTTGAAAGGTGTATGATGTGTTTCATTCACATTCACTTGAATTATCAATGATTCATATGTTTGAGAGCTTTATTGTCAAAAGAATGAGATGCGTGAAAGAAAAGAGATGCCTTGAGAAAATTGCTAAAAATATGACTCCAAGGGGAGCCAAAGGCACAAAAGAGAGAAAATGAAATAAACCTTACAAAATGAACAAGGTTTGAAAAAACTCATGCAAGAAGAGGAGTTTATATTGTGCATATCAGCATACTCTCTTGTTTGATACATCTTTTCCTTTCTTTCATAAGCCAACACCTAGGCCAAACTACAAACTAATAAAGACCTACATGATTTGTGTTTGCAAGTGGCTAAGATAGTGGAGAAGAGTGTGCAAGTGAGCTTATACTTGTGTTAGAGTATAACTTGAGCTATTATGAGTTTATATTAATTGGATCTATAATTTGTGCATGACAATTGTTTATGACCACACACACAGGTTTGCTGCTTTGTTGAGTATGAAATGCATAGGGATTAAACTTGTTCCACTGTTAACTTTTCACCTCTTTTATTATTATGCATGTTTAAAATTGTTGAGACATTAAAGTGAGGACAAGTTAGTTTGTAATGATGATATGAGCCAACAAGTTTTTTCACTCGAGGTCGAGTAAAAATTAAGTATGTGGGAGTTTAATGTGACTAGAAATATAGACATCTAGTGCGTTTAATTGCTTATGATTTGGTATGTTTTGATGGAAATTGATACATATACTACCTAATCATATATTTGTGTAAATGTATGTGGAATCGAGAAAATCAAGCTAGCAATGGCGAATAAGGACCAATAAATGCATTGGAGATGAAAATGGATCAAAATAGATCAAGAAAATGCATAAAATCCATCCTAAGACCACGATCCATCGCGCGGAAAGGGGAGATCGATCACTGAAGGCAGAACAATTCATGTAACAAAAAATTATAGCAGGGGATAGATCGCGACTTCAAAGCGATCGATCGCGCATCGAAAAAAATTGAAAGAAAAAAGGAGCAATCGATCACGAGAATGCAGCGATCAATCGCCGCAACATCCTAAAATTTTAGGAAACTCGATTTATTTCCTCCTACATGGACTCTAACATATTCCACCAGCCTCTTATATATGCTCGAAAATCAGACATGTGGATAAACCAGATACTTAGGGTAAATTAGTTTCAGCTTAGTTCTATATTTTCTCTTTCAATTTTGTTGAAGAACACTATGTAAATCGAAGCAAAGGCGTGATTGACGACCTCGGTGGAGTGGCGATCGGGTTAGTATATCTTCCCTTGCTTTTATTTATCGTTTTTCTTATATTATATGTAGCTAGTTGATAAGTGCCATTCTTGCACTTATATTTATATGTTTTCTTGTTATATTTTACAGTGATTCTTGGACTATATTATGCATTTTGATATTTATTTACATGTTTCAGGAATTTAGGTTAAAGTACGAGGAAATGAAGAAAAAGAGCTAAAAACAATGAAAGGAGAAAGAAAGTTGAAGAAAAGATAAGAAACCGGAAGACAAGACATATGTCACTTCTTTATCCTCAAATTTCTTCATGTTAGAGTCATATCTTGGAAATTTTGACAACATGATGTTGTAGATCTTTTCGTTATCTTCGCGTGGACAGCTGATTCGTCAAATTCTGAGATCGAATGAGAAAGTTATGACCAATGCAAGCCGATCGCCAAAGGCTGAAAAATTTCTGGACAAGGGGTGATAGATCGCCTACCAACAGAAGAGGCGATAGATCGCCTACCAACAAAGATAGATCACGTGTCAAGTAGATTGAATAGGCAATAGATCGCCTACCAACAGAGATCGATCGCCTGACAGTCATGGGCTTGGTTTCCCTACTATGTAAGGGCATATTTTCACCATTAAAGAGGATTTTTTTATCAGAATATATACCCAAGGATTCACATACGCCTCCCTCCATCCAGACCTCACATTTCCTTCACACCATCCACACATCCAGCCTCCATCAGCCTTCACGCCTCCATCTCACCACACGTCCAGCAGCTTCACTTCCACTCACGTCCAGCCCTTTCTTCATCTTCTATCATCCTTCATCAACCTTTCATCCTAGGATTTTGGAACAAGCAACAAGGAACTGAGGAGCATGATCGAGAAAGAAGCAAGAGAAGAAGCGAGGATCTACGAACGAAGTCGACATCAGGAGTTTTTCTTTGTCTTTAATTCTTAGAATTGTTTTGTTTGCTTACAGTTATGTTGAACTAAACTTATTTATCGAGATTAGGTAATCCTTTGTATTGAACCTATGATTTGATGATTTGATGATTGAAGTCTTATATTTCTTGGCGTGTGTGTTATGTTTTAATTCTTTTGAGGGTTTGGACACCTTTGAATGATATTAGTATTGCGATTGAGATCGAGAGATAATATTGTGATATGGAACAAATAACTTATACCGTGCATTTCAGACCGAGATCGAGAGATGACGTAAAATACATGTGTGATAACTATAGATATCTAGTAATAGAAGCCTAGAAGCTTTCAAAAAATTTCATTCAATATTGAATTGTTAAATAAGTATGCAGGAGTGACTTACTGCAATTTGGTATTAGTTTAATGTAGCTCGAGAGAATATATTAGATATTAGAAGTATTTGGATATTCAATCGAGAATTGTAGGATTGCATTGGTGAACCAGAGTCCCGATAATCTTCTCTAGTGGATTTTTCTCGTTAACCTTGATTAGCTTGGTTGGTTTAGTATTTTATTTTAATTAATTAGTTTAGTTGTTTAATTCAATATCGTGGATTAAATGTAGTTTAAAGCGTTTTATTTGGTACTTGCTTGTTAGTCCCCGTGGGTTCGACAATCCGTATTTTTTATATCTATACTAAAACTTGACACCATACACTTGCGATATAATCGCATTACACTAGAAAATAATTGTTCAATATAATCACGATCAAGTTTTTGGCGCCGTTGCTGGGACTAACTTTAGTAATATCATACGAGATTCTTTGACTGAAATTTAACCATTTTTTTTAATTTAAAAAAAACAAAACAAAAAAATTATTGATATTGTTTTGTTTTTGTTTTTGTTTTTGTTTTTGTTTTTTTGCGAGGTACTTGTGGTGTTTCATCAACAAGTCTTCACAAGCTTTGCCCAACAACCTTCTGAACCATTCTATGCAGCGTGGGAGAGATTCAACTATTTGGCAACCACTTTCCGGTATCATAAGTTTTCAAACTATACTCTTTTGTAACTTTTCTACAATGGACTGGATGCAGAGACACAATCAAACTATACTCTTTTATAACGTTTCTACAATGGACTGGATGCAGAGACACAATGATGGGTATTTAGTGGAGATTTGGCAACTGGGAGTCACCTGTTTGATAGAGATGAAGACTGTGTGTTGCACTTATTCAATGATATGGCGGACTGCGACCACCGTTGGCATTGGGATCCTTCATTACAAGGTTGGAGCCACCAATACCCGCCAGAGCCTCACTACCCTCATGATACACCCCAACCATTTGAACATCAACAAGAGATGAGAGATAGTTCTGCAGACGTCACAACTCAGTTAGAGGATAGATTAATAAGATTCATGGCATCAACTGAGAACAGTTTAGAGAGCCAAACCAACTCTATGTGTCACCTGCAGTAGCAAATAACAGTCCTTATTGGAAACAATTTCAACAAGCTGGCAAGAGGAAGAGACTAGAGCTACAAATGAAAGTGTGACGAATCTAGTTTGGTTACATGATGATGACCACTCGATCGAACAAGTTTGGGGTGTGATCTTACTCATGATGAAGATTCAATGGAACTTGAGCCTCCCCAAATGATTGAGCCTACTTTAGAAAAGTTATCCGAGGAGTTCCCTTGTGAAGATGAGCCAAGTGTGATGTTGGAGGAGATTTTCGATGAGATTGAGGAGCACCCATCGATGGCGATGTGTTATATGCAGTATGTTGATCCATTCTTGCCATCGACTCCAACTTCACCATACTACACCCTCCACGAGATGAATCCAAGCTAAGAATCATTCTCACATGCCTACAATTTCAAGACGAGTGTTGTTGGAGCAACGAGCCTACACAGTTACAATCATGCCAATCTTGAGGGCATATTGCATAAAAACCCATTCGTGCTAGAAATCGGTGCTTCTTGGGTGGCAACCCAAGCATATCCTCTTGCTATTTAGATTTTTTTTTATTTTCATTTTTTGTTTTTAGTTTCTATCATCTCTCAAGTCAACTATTTTACCTCGTGCATTCTTCACTTGCTAGGTACTCAGTTGGAGTGATAAACCCCTACATCAGCGGAGCTTTAAAGAGCCAATCTTCCCTAGTCCTCATGCAAGCACATTGATCAGGGGAGTTTACTGTGTCCCTTTAGATTCTTTTAAACATTGAGGACAATGTTTGATATAAGTTTGGAGGAGTGGCTTGCATGTTTGAGTTGTTTAATCTGCATGTTGTGTGCTGAATTGACACTTTATCATCCAATTTTAATAATCTAATTTTTTTATGAGTTCAAACTTGAGAAAAGAATGAATTATAGTAGGGACAATTCAATGAGGATTTTGATCTCACTATGCATATGGACTTGCATTTCATGTTTTGAGTTAGCATGTCAAGAACGATGAATATATTGAGCACATTGAGTCATGATCTTGTGGATTGCATGTTGAATGGTGATAATTATTGTGAACTCGATGATTTGTCTTGAGCATCTTAGAGTTATCCTAGAACCTATTTGATGATGACACTTTGAGGCGAAATTTTATAGTTACAAACTTTACTTGGAAATGATTTAGGCGATCTTTGACACTTTTGAGCCTTTCAAGATTACCATGATATATATTAATCCTTAGTGTCCCATTTTGAGTTTTATTGAAATAATGGCTTATTGCATGTAGTTAGACCCCATTCGACATTCTTGTTTAAACTTATTATACCTACCCTCACGAGCCTAAATGGAAGTTTTTATCCTTACCCTAAGGGAGTATGATGAATCTCATTGGATGCACTTATACTGTTTATATCTTGATGAGCTTATTATTGAAAAATATTGATGAATGAGAATGAGAAAAGAAGAAAAGAAAGAGCATTGTGAAATAAAAATTATCTAAATGAATAGGAACCAAAGTGGCCAAGGCTAGAGAAAAGAAGAGGAGCTCAAGTTGTGCGAAAATATGAACTTTATATAATTATACTCTCTTCTTTGTGCTTATCCTATATTTTCTTTGAAACTGACATCAAAGGCTTAACATTACAAGCTTAAAAAGACATTCTGATCCAAGTCTAGGGAGTAACTATCATAAGTGGAGAAGTTGTTTGAAAATAGGCATATGGGACGCTCAACGATAATCTTGACTTTGATTTGATTAACATGATTTGATCTTGAAGATGTGCATGAAACTTTTGATTGACATAGCACACACCACATTCCGATTTGAGATGCGTTGCTTGATTCAGGAGAAAACATATCTTGTAAACTTTTTTATGTGTGTGAGATTTCTGAGAAAAAGGCAAATCATGAAATAATTTGTTTCAAATATCGAGAATAAACTCTACGTTGTGATTTTAATGCTTAATCGAGGGCGATCAAGTGATAAGTTTGGGGGAGTTGATAAGTGCCATTTTTTCACTTATATGTATATGTTTTCTCGTTATATTTTACAGTGATTCTTGGACTATATTACGCATTTTGATATTTATTTACATGTTTCAGGAATTTAGGTTAAAGTACGAGGAAATGAAGAAAAAGAGCTAGAAACGATGAAAGGATAAAGAAAGTTGAAGAATGGACAATAAACCGGAATACAAGACACATGTCACTTCTTTATCCTCAAATTCCTTCGAGCCATATTTTGGAAATGTTGACAACATGAAGTTGTAGATCTTTTCGTTATCTTCACGTGGCAGCTGATTCGTCAAATTTCGAGTTCGGATTTGAAAGTTATGACCAATGCAAGTCGATCGCCAAAAGCTGAAACATTTTCTGGACAAGAGGCGATAAATCGCCTACCAACAGAGATAGATCGCCTATCATGCATAATGAAGAGGCGATAGATCGCCTACCAACAGAGATAGATCACTTTTCGGATAGAATGAAGAGGCAATAGATTGCTTACCAACAGAGAACGATCGCTTGATAGAATCCTGCGCGAATTCTTTCCTTTTTCAAGAGTTTGAGCCATTCTTTCTACATTATTTCATGGGCTCGGTTTCCCTACTATATAAGGGCATATTTTCACCACAAAAGAGGACTTGTTTTCCAGAAAATATACCCAGGATTCACATAAGCTCCCTCCATCAAACACTCACACTTCCTTCACACCATCCACACATCCAGCCTCCACCAGCCTTCATGCCACCATCTCACCACACGTCCAACAGCTTAACTTGCACTCACGTCCAGCCATTTCTTCATCTTCTATCATCCTTCATCAACCTTTCATCCTAGGATTTTGGAACAATCCAACAAGGAATTGAGGAGCACGATCAAGAAAGAAGCAAGAGAAGGAGCGAGGATCTACGAACGAAGTCGACATCGGGAGTTTTTCTTTGTCTTTTATTCTTAGTCTTGTTTTGTTTTGCTTTATAATTATGTTGAACTAAGTTTATTTATCAAGATTAGGTAATCCTTTGTATAAAACCTATGATTTGATGATTGAATTATTATATTTCTTTGTGTGTGTGTTATGTTTTAATGCTTTTGAGGGTATGGCCACCTTTGAATCATATTAGTAATTCGATTGAGATCGAGAGATAATATTGTGATACAGAACAAATTTCTCATACCGTGGATTTCAGACCGAGATCAAGTGATGACATCAAATACATATGTGATAACCATAGATATCTAGTAATCGAAGGCTAGAAATTTTCACAAAATTTCATTCAATATTGAATTGTTAAATAAGTATGCGAGAGTGACTTACTGCAATTTGGTATTATGTTTAATGTAGCTCGAGAGAGTATATTAGATAATTTCAGAGTATCGTCACCTTAGAAGTATTTGGATATTCAATCGAGAATTGTAGGATTGCATTGGTGAACCAAAGTCTCGATAATCTTCTCTAGTGGATTTTCTCGTTAACCTTGATTAGCTTGGTTGGTTTAGTATTTTATTTTAATTAATTAGATTAATTGTTTAACTCACTATCGTAGGTTAAATATAGTTTAAAGCGTTTTATTTGGTACTTGCTTGTTAGTCCCTGTGGGTTAGACAATCCGTATATTTCATATCTATACTAAAACTTGACACCGCACACTTGCGATATAATCGTGTTACACTAGAAAATAATTGTTCAAAATAATCACGATCTAGTTTTTGGCAGTGTTGTCGGGGATTAACTTTAGTAATATCATACGAGATTCTTTAACTGAAATTTAACCATTTTTTTAATTTAAAAAAAAACAAAACAAAAAAATTATTTATATTGTTTTGTTTTTGTTTTTGTTTCGAGGTACTTGTGGTGTTTCAACAACAAGTCTTCACAAGCTTTGCCAAACAAACATCCGAACCATTCTACGCAGCGTGGGAGAGATTCAACTATTTGGCAACCACTTTCCGGTATCATAACTTTTCAAACTATACTCTTCTGTAACTTTTCTACAATGGACTGGATGCAGAGACACAAGGGTGGGTATTTAGTAGAGATTTGGCAACTGGGAGTCACTTGTTTGATAGAGATGAAGATAGTGTGTTGCACTTATTCAATGATATGGCGGACTTCGACCATCGTTGGCATTGAGATCCTTCATTGCAAGGTTGGAGCCACCAATACCCACCAGAGCCTCACTACCCTCATGATACACCCCAATCATTTGAACATCAACAAGAGAGGAGAGATAGTTCTACAGACGTCAAAACTCAGTTATATGATAGCTTAATAAAATTCATGGTATCAACTGAGAACAGTGTGGAGAGCCAAACCAACTACGTGTCACCTGGAGCAGCAAATTGCTGTCCTTATGGAAAAAATTTCAACGAGTTGCCAAGAGGAAGAGACGAGAGCTACGAATGAAAGTGTGACGAATCTAGTTTGGTTACATGATGATGACCACTCCACCAGGGAGTGATCTTACTCATGATGAAGATTCATGGGAACTTGAGACTCCCCAAATGATTGAGCCTACTTTAGAAAAGTTATCCGAGGAGTTCCCATGTGAAAATTAGCCAAGTGTGATGTTGGAGGAGGTTTTCGATGAGATTGAGGAGCACCCATTGATGGCGACGTGTTCTATGTAGTATGTTGATCCATTCTTGCCATCGATGCCAATTTCACCATACTACGCCCTCCAGGAGATGACGCCAAGCCAAGAATCCTTCTCCCATGCCTACAATTTCAAGACGAGTGTTGTTGGAGCGACAAGCTTACACTGTTACAATCATGCCAATCTTGAGGGTATACTGCATAAAGTTCGAGCTAGAAATCAGTGCTTCTTGGGAGCAACCCAAGCATATCCTCTTGCTATTAAATTTCTTTTTTATTTTCAATTTTTGTTTTAGTTTCTATCATCCCTCGAGTCGACTATTTTACCTCGTGCATTCTTCACTTGCTAGGTACTCAGTTGGAGTGATAAACCCCTACAGCAACGGAGCTTTAAAGAGCCAATCTTCCTCAGTCCTCATGCAAGCACGTTGATCAGGGGAGTTTACTGTGTCCCTTTAGATTCTTTTAAATATTTAGGCCAATGTTTGATTTAAGTTTGGGGGAGTGGCTTGCATCTTTGACTTGTTTAATTTGCATGTTGTGTACTGAATTGACACTTGAATCGTCCGATTTTAATGAGCTAATTTTTATGAGTTCAAACTTGAGAAAAGAATGAATTATAGTACTGACAATTCAATGAAGATTTTGATCTCACTATGGATATGGACTTGATTTTTTATGATTGTTGGACTTGTACATGAATATCATGTTTTGAGTTAGCATGTCAAGAATGAGGAATATATTGAGCAAATTGAGTCATGATCTTGTGAATTGCGTGTTGAATGGTGATATTATTGTGAACTCGACAATTTGTCTTGAGCATCTTAGAGTTAACGTAGAACCTATTTGATGATGACACTTTGAGGCAAAATTTTATAGTTACAAACTTGACTTGAAAATGATCTAGGCAATCTTTCACACGTTTGAACCGTTCAAGCTTACGATGATATATATTAATCCTTAGTGTCTCATTTTGAGTTTTATTGAAAAACAATGGCTTATGCATTGCATATAGTTAGACCCCATTCGACATTATTGTTTAAACTTATTATACCTACCTCACGAGCCTAAATGAAATTTTTATCCTTGCCCTAAGGGAGTATGAAATTTTTTATCCTTGACATCGAGTATTTTTCTTTGTCTTTAATTCTTAGTCTTGTTTTGTTTTGTTTAATAATTATTGAACAAAGTTTATTTATCAAGATTAGGTAATCCTTTGTATTGAACCTATGATATAATGATTTGATGATTGAATTCTTATATTTCTTTGCGTGTGTGTTATGTGTTTAATGCTTTTGAGGGTTTGATCACCTTTGAATGATATTAGTATTGCGATTGAGATCGGGAGATAATTTTTTCCTACGGAAAAAATAACGCATACCATGGATTTCAGACCGAGATCGAGAGATGACGTCAAATACATGTGTGATAGCTATAGATATCTAGTAATCGAAGGCTAGAAGTTTTCACAAAGTTTCATTCAATATTGAATTGTTAAATAAGTATGTGATAGTGACTTACTGCAATTTGATATTAGGTTTAATGTAGCTCGAGAGAGTATATTAGATAATTTTGGAGAACTCGCCACCTTAGAAGTATTTGGGTATTCAATCGAGATTTGTAGTATTGCATTGGTGAACCAAAATCTCGATAATCTTCTCTAGTGGATTTTTCTCGTTAACCTTGATTAGCTTGGTTGGATTAGTATTTTATTTTAATTAATTAGTTTAATTGTTTAATTCAATATCTTAGGTTAAATATAATTTAAATCGTTTTATTTGGTACTTGCTTGTTAGTCCCTATGGGTTTGAATCCGTATTCTTCATATCTATACTAAACTTGACACCATGTATTTGCGGTATAATCATGTATAATTGGTCAAAATAATCGCGATCACTAGTTTTTAATTCTTGGTTGAGGAAGACAAAACATTGGATTTATTTATCTTGAGGAGATTCTTACGCTATCAATTTTTATTGAATGTCAATGACTTCAAATTTGGATGATATGATTTATTTTTGATTATTGGATTGACAACCTAATAACTTGCATGTAATCTAATGCTAAATTGGATAATTGTTTGATTAATCGAATTTACGAAGCAACTAAGATTGATAATTGCATGCTATTGGTGTTATTAAATTATTAGGGAAAACAGTTAACTAAATTTATATAAACAGCTTGTGTTTATGTTATTTAGATTCATCACTCACTAGTTTTGAATGTTATCATGATTTTAATCTTGATGGCGCATAAATAGATTGATTGATTGATGAAAGTTAAATTAGAAAGCTTGTACTAATTGACTATGAATAAGGTGAGGGAGGAATTAGATTTCCAATTGATGAATATTCAAATAAAATTGAGTCTTTTGTGAATCGATGAAATATATGATAATATCCAATGAAAAGTCGACCGATACCAATAATCGTTTTCATTATTTTAATCTTTGATTTTAGTTTTAATTAGTAAAATTCACTCACAACCCCATTTTTACTTTATTGTTTTGTTTTTGATTTCATTAAAACAAAAATCACACCTCCTCGTGGGATCGATCCCTACTCACACTACTATATTATTGCTATCAGTCTTGAGAATTGAGTGTGGTTAATTTGGGCGTACATGATAAGCGCGACCAGTATGATATCAAGATGATTGCTTAAATTGCAATCCTTTGCAGTCGTGTAGGTATGAGATTAATTATGCAGTATTAACATTGCTACCTTGTTATGGAGTAAATTTTTGAGGAAAGTATTGTATTGTTGCTGACAAATGTCGTTTATGAGATGAAACTCAAGGAATGAAAAATGTTATATGTGAAAATAATATTGGAATACATGAAGGTTAATTCCATTGAATGAAGAAATTATAATATTTTTATGTTGATGATTGATAAATGGTGTGAAATGAAGAAAGTATATGAAAACGAAAATGAATACAATATAGGATACTTGTTGAACCTTAAACACATGGTTGTGTTTAATGCGTTAATTTATCCCCGGTTTATCTTTGAGTTTTGATGATCAACAAAACTTGTGTTTGTTATACTAATGTGTGTACTTAGTGTGTAGATTAAGTGATTAAAAGTGGATTGAAATGAAGAAAATCAAGTGTGCACAATCTGGCGTGGATCGCCCCAGGCGATGGTGATCATCGCCCCAGGCAGCCAGGCGGGGCATCGCCACGCACATCGACTGGAGCGATGCCGAGGCTGGCGCGCGGGGGAGTTCGCCCGAGGCGATGGCATGAACGCCTGAAGCGATGGACTGATCGCCTGAGGCGATTTCTGGTTCGTTTGAGGCGATGAAGATTTTGGACATGCTGAGGCTACGGCCTTGATTTTTGCAATTGATCGCCTGAGGCGATCTACCGATCTCCTGAGGCGATGCGTGTAATCTGCTGACCATTGGGGCGCGGCAATGGAGATTGTTTGAGGCGATGGCTGAGGCGATGCAGGAGTGATTTCAGCCTTATGTGTAGCAACGGCTAGTAGGAGCCTTGGGGGCCTTCTACACTATAAATATGGATGCTTTGGAGCATTTTGAAGACAAGAAACAAGCCTACAAACTTCTACAAAGCTTTGATCATTCAAAATTCAAATAGCATTGCAATCTCCATACATTGTTGTTGTATTGGAGCTTGTAATTCATTCTTTTTGTTAGAGTTTTGTTATCTTCGTGTGAGTACACCGTGAAGGTGTTAGTTGGTTTATTGTAAAGGTCCTCCAACACCAAAGCAAGTTGGTAAATTGTAAAGTCGCCAACAAGTAAGTTGGTGCATGTGTTGTGGCTATCCTTGGAGCCCTTAAGGCCAAGAAGACTCGTGAAGAGTGTTGGTATCTCGGGAAGAGCTTTGTGTACTCGGGAAGAATATTGTGCTCGGGAAGAGCTTTGTATACTCGGGAAGAGTATTGTGCTCGGGAAGAGCTTTGTGTACTCGGGAAGAGTATTGTGTAGTGGCTAACTTGGAGCCCTCAAGGCCAAGATCTTTTGTTCTAGTGGAACCTCGGTTGGGGGTTATCTAACCGGGAAGAGGAGACGTAGGCGATTCATCGCCGAACTTCTATAACAAATCCTTGTCTCTTTTATTGCTTTAATTCCTTTACGCATTTATTTATTTTGTTCTTTTTATTTATCGATTGACTTAAGGTTTCCGCAAGCGCAAAACTCTTTTATTTTTCAAACTCATTTTAAAACGCTAAAGTAGCCAAGGAATCTCATTCACCCCCCCCCCCCCCCCCCCTCTTCGATTCCAACAAGTGGTATCAGAGCCATTTGATTTTTGTATTAAATCAAAATCTTTTTTATGGCTAATCTAGCAAATGAGTTTGCTCAAGGTCAATCGACAAATAGACCTCCGCTCTTCACGGGTGATAATTACGGCTATTGGAAAAATAGAATATCTCTATACATCCAATCCGTGGATTATGACCTTTGGAAGATTATTGTGAAAGGTCCACATACTCCTTTAAAGGATGTTGGGGGAATAAGTGTTCCCAAAGAAATGGACGACTTCACAAAAGCGGATATGATGTTAATATCTCAAAATGCTAAAGCTATTAATATTTTGCATTGTGCTTTAGATATGAAGGAGTACAACCGGATCTCAATGTGCTCAACCGCTAAGGAGATATGGTACAAATTGAAAATTTGTCATGAAGGAACTAATCAAGTGAAGGAGACCAAGATTGACCTTCTACAACTCAAATATGAGACATTTGAGATGGAGTCCGGAGAAGAGGTTGATTCGATGTTTAGGAGACTCACCCTAATCATAAACGAGCTTGCTCAACTTGGAGAGAAGTACCCTCCAAAGCAAATATGGAGGAGACACTAAGGGCCTTGCCTAAGGAATGGGACGCAAAGAGGACGGCTATCATTGAGTCAAACAAAGGAGAAAATGCTTCCTATGATCTTGATGAGCTCCATGGCACATTGGTGACCCATGAGCTTGAAGTGTCAACAAGGAGAGAAATAAAGGAGGATGATAGATCCAAAAGAAATGGTATAGCCTTGGTTGGGAGAAAAGCTCAATCCGATGATGAAGATGATGATGATGATGAGGAGATGATCTTATTCACTAGGAAGTTCAAGAAGCTCTTCAACAAACACAACAAGCCAAAGGCCTCTAGTACTACCAAACAAGATTCAAAAAATGAGGTAACTTGTTATAATTGTCAAGAAAAAGGTCATTACGCTAATAAATGTTCTAGGAAGAAGAATGAGGACAAATGGAAGAAGAAGACGTTTATAGCCACATGGAGTGATAGCGACTCCGATGAAGAAGAAGAAGCAACAAATCTTTGTCTCATGGCAAAAGATGACATAGATGAAGGAGATGAAAGCGACAATGAGGTACCTTCATTTGATGAACTTTTAGATTCTTATCATGAGCTTATAGATGTTCTTGGCAAAACCAAGATGAGTAACAAATTACTCAAACTTGAGGTTGCTAAGAAAGATGAAGAAAATAATTCATTGAAAAATGAATTAAATTCTTAAAGATGTCTTTTTGCAAATTTAGTGAGAGTAGTCTAAAAATGAATGAGTTGCTTGGCTTGCAAAGTTGTAGCTTTGATAAAGCCGGGTTAGGTTTTTCAAGCAAATCAAAATCTTTTTCAAGCATGTTAGCTAAAGCCAAGCATAATTCTCCTACTTGTAACTATTGTTGTAAAAATTGCCACACTAAGAATAAGTGTAGGCTTGCTAAAATTCAATACCAACCTAACAAGAGCTGGAAATGGATTCCAAAGGTGCCAATGAAAGCTAACCCTCTAGGACCCAAAAATCAAATGGGTACCAAAGATCCTCATATTGTTAATTTGTTTTGTAGGGACAAAAATGGGATGGAGGATGAAGGCACAAGCAACTCAAAGGAGGAGTTTATTTTATTCACTACTATAGAAGAGGCGCGAGGCGTAGGACCAATGACAAGAACGCACTCTTGTCATCGGAGGTAAAATTTGCTTTATACATTTTACAAGAGCAATTCAAAATTTAATTGGCACAAATTAATTGTGACCAATAAATATGAAGCTCAATATTCATTGGAGTTAAATGCATAACCCCTTAGCATATGCACAATATAAATTGTTTAATGCATGATGTATGCTTATCTTTTTATAGTAAGTATCTTGACATGCCTTGTATTCAAATTTGAATTTGCTATGTGGAAATGAGCAATTATATGTTTTGTCAACTTATCTAATGATGCTTTGATGTTTTTATTGATAATTGGGCATAAGTGCATGAACTCATGGTAGAACATATGCACACCTTGCAACATCTAGAATTTATTGTTGATTGCCTTAAACACATGTTTGTGGTTCATCCCTATGATTTAATCTTAGGCTTGATTTGCTTATTACATGCTTGATGATGAACATGTGTAAATTGTTAAATTATGCTATGTTTATTTAAATTTTGTGCTTTTTGATTATCACAAAAAGGGGGAGAATGTTGTGATAAACTGGAAGCTTAACTTGAAACTTAACTCATGCATAGTTTAAGGGGGAGAGCTTGTGTATGCATGGTTTGAGGGGGAGAGTTGTTTACCTTATGATTTACTTGGTATCTTGTATGTGCTATGCAATTGTTAAGGGGGAGTTATGTTTACTCACATTTCATGCATAATTACATATTCAAGTTTTGTGATCATAAAAAAGGGGGGAGATTGTTGAGCCTTAAACACATGGCTGTGTTTAATGCGTTAATTTATCCCCGGTTTATCTTTGAGTTTTGATGATCAACAAAACTTGTGTTTGTTATACTAATGTGTGTACTTAGTGTGTAGATTAAGTGATTAAAAGTGGATTGAAATGAAGAAAATCAAGTGTGCACAATCTGGCGTGGATCGCCCCAGGCGATGGCAGCCAGGCGGGGCATCGCCACGCACATCGACTGGAGCGATGCCGAGGCTGGCGTGCGGGGGAGTTCGCCCGAGGCGATGGCATGAACGCCTGAAGCGATGGACTGATCGCCTAAAGCGATTTCTGGTTCGTTTGAGGCGATGAAGATTTTGGACATGCTGAGGCTACGACCTTGATTTTTGCTATTGATCGCCTGAGGCGATGCGTGTAATCTGCTGACCGTTGGGGCGCGGCGATGGAGATCGTTTGAGGCGATGGCTGAGGCGATGCAGGAGTGATTTCAGCCTTATGTGTAGCAATGGCTAGTAGGAGCCTTGGGGGCCTTCTACACTATAAATATGGATGCTTTGGAGCATTTTGAAGACAAGAAACAAGCCTACAAATTTCTACAAAGCTTTGATCATTCAAAATTCAAATAGCATTGCAATCTCCATACATTGTTGTTGTATTGGAGCTTGTACTTCATTCTTTTTGTTAGAGTCTTGTTATCTTCGTGTGAGTACACCGTGAAGGTGTTAGTTGGTTTATTGTAAAGGTCCTCCAACACCAAAGCAAGTTGGTAAATTGTAAAGTCGTCAATAAGTAAAGTTGGTGCATGTGTTGTGGCTATCCTTGGAGCCCTTAAGGCCAAGAAGACTCGTGAAGAGTGTTGGTAGCTCGGGAAGAGCTTTGTGTACTCGGGAAGAGTATTGTGCTCGGGAAGAGCTTTGTATACTCGGGAAGAGTATTGTGCTCGGGAAGAGCTTTGTGTACTCGGGAAGAGTATTGTGTAGTGGCTAACTTGGAGCCCTCAAGGCCAAGATCTTTTGTTCTAGTGGAACCTCGGTTGGGGGTTATCTAACCGGGAAGAGGAGACGTAGGCGATTCATCGCCGAACTTCTATAACAAATCCTTGTCTCTTTTATTGTTTTAATTCCTTTACGCATTATTTATTTTGTCTTTTTATTTATCGATTGATTTAAGGCTTCCGCAAACGCAAATCTTTTATTTTTCCAACTCATTTTAAAACGCTAAAGTAGCCAAGGAATCTCATTCACCCCCCTCTTCGATTCCAACAATACTTTAACGATGAAAGATCATCGGTGGTAGAAAAGTGTTAAATGTGGGAACTATAGAGATTTAGCATTTGATGCTATGTAATGTTGCAATTCTATGGAGTAATTATGCAACATTATGAAATTGAGAGATGTTAAGTATGTGGTGTATGGTTGATGCTGGGGGGTGTCATTTCTACCGAGACCTCAGAAGGTGAAAATGATTTTCTAATATCGACTAATGTTTTGATAGCAATGTTAATGTGATAAAAGATTCTTAAAGAAAGTGTCTAACATGAAAGCATAACTGAGATTTTGTGCATAAATAATAGCATGCGTACTTATGGGCTAGTAAGAGTACAGACGTGACACCTGATAATTGATAGTGTATTGATGCTAATACTAGATGATACTAGCAAAAGAGTGTCAGTGTCGTTGTAAATAGGGAGTTAATAATGCAAATGGCTATGCTTATGTGATTGGAAAGTTTAAATGTTCCTGTAAGAACTCTTTTAACATTGATACGCAAACAACTAGGAACAATGTGTTGTGATGCAGTAGATTGGAAATGCTGACTTTACTAAATCTTTAATGTTATTGACAATTAAAGATTAATTGAGGGAGACAAGTGAATATAAGAAGAGTTTGATTGTTTTAGATGATGTGATATACTGATGTTGAGATTTAATAAGATACTTGATGAATTATGAAGTATTTATTCAATGGTATTCTGTAATACAATAACTGATCACGTGATAATGAAAGTACGTGATGACTCAATAAACTATTATGTGGAATGGTAATGACTAACATAAAATAGTCATATGGTTTATGTATGTAGTAAGGTGAATGTATACTTAAATTTCGTGGACAAGCCGACACTAATTTATATATAATTAGTTGTTTTAGTTGAGATACATCGAGTGATTAAAAATTATGATTGAGTCATAATTATTAAATTAATAAATGGTTGGGGGACTAACTTGCAAAGTGATATTGTGATGCTCGATTTTTATGTTATATTAATACTTGAACTGTGGTTAAATGAAATTGTGGCCTGAAGTAGAAATGAATTTGAGGCTCGAAATTGGAATAAATTTAGTATCATTAAAATTCATAGTGTAATTGATATTGTAAGACTATGTAATTAAATTAGGTGTGAGGACTTTTGTGCAATAAAATGGAGATTTGTCTTGTTAGTTATAAGAGTGCACAAGAAGGGAAGCACACTATCTCTCCCCCATCTCCATATTCGCGCCCCTTTTCTCTCTTCATGCTCAAGAAGTGGTTTTCTTCCAATCAACTTGAAATTGTTAAAGAATACTTGAGGTAGGTGTACTTCTATACTTGAGAAGTGTTTTTAGTTGTTTTGGTAGGGGAGTTATGAACTTGTTCTTGGTGTTTTAAGTTTTAAAAAGTTGAAAATTGTTGAGTTGGTTGTTATTGTGGATCATGGTCCAAAATAGATGGTGTTATGTGATTTTATTCTTGCATTGTTGAATTTATTGAAGTTTATTGGTGTTTATGAGGAGTGGTTGTTGTGGCTTGTGAAAAGTAGGGACTTGAAGCGTTTAAAAATGGTGATTTTTCGAGTTTCAGCGTAGACCGATCGTTCACGGACCGTAGCCATATAAAATTTTGGGTCCGGCCGATCGATCGGTCGATTTATAAAAAAAAATTATTTTCATTAGTTTGTGGGATGATTTTATTGGTCCATAGATGTTATTGCTTGGAGTTGAAATAATGATGTTGAGCATAAGTGATATGCTAAGGAAGGGTACTGTTATACTATTTTGGGAGAGTCACTAACAATGAAATACGGTGATTTGTGACGAACCGTAGAAACATATATACTACTTGATTGAGTAAATTGATAACTCATGTTAATAAAGAATGAAATGTAATGGTTTGAGTAGTATATCGAGTACGATACATTGTGAGTGAGTATGATATGAAGCATAACAAGTCTATATGATGTTATTGTAAGGATTCATCCTAAGATATTAATATTGAATTGATATTCAATATAGATATTGTACGAGCCTCGGGTTGTCAAGAATGCCTAAATCTCGTTGTCGAGTTTAAGGTACGTTGTGACGTACGGCTATTTAGTTGTTCGTATGCTCACCCCATGTGGGAGCTGTTTCTATTAAAACAGATAAAACATGTACGACATTGTCCCTGGGAGGAGCTCGAACCATTGAATGGCAGTGCTCCAGCAGGATGGTATCTGTATTGGTATAAGGAGATGTAAATTATGCAAGTATTTCGAATTCCATTCAATATTTATGGCTCGTGGGTGAGCCTTTGAAGCATGTATATGTCATGTATTAATATGCAAAGTTTCTATTATCATATGAGGTATGATGGGTGCGTTTTTATTTGATGAAAAATGTGGATTATTAATCGAGTATATAGCATGAGTTAGACGAATCAGCTCGGTGAACATTTGAGGTTAATTTGATTAGGTATCCTTAGTGAGATTTTATTATTGTCATGTGGATATAATTGTGAATTGAAGTTTCCCGACGAGTCTAAATTACGGGAAGACTCCGTCGAAATGTAATAAAATTCTACAATTTTAGAAACAGGAATCCTAGTAAATGAGAGTAAGAAGGACGAATTCGAATACACGTGGACAATTATTAATTACCACATTAGGAATTAGGGTCTTACATATACACACTTATTTGAATAAATATTATATATATATATATATATATATATATATATATATATATATATATATATATATATATATATATATTACACACACACTTTCCTAGGCTTTTATAAACTACTGTGTTCAAACTTGTAGCACCGCTCTTTTGGGCTTTTAGGCACTGATGTGTTCAGATTTTTCGAGCAGACAACCCTCCTTTGAATTTTGATTAAGGTTTTCTACATATTTGCATTTTGATGTGTTGTAATTGTGTTGTGTTATGGCTCATTTTTTTTGCCATAATTATGAGGTGGTGGGTGGAGTTGGCTATGAATTTTTTTCCGCTTTTGTCTATAAGGTTTGTATGCTTGGTTGGTGTGAGTCAATTTATGCTACCATGGTAATCATTATCATTGTACTGCCTTATAGTTTGCTGGGCATAATTGACATCTTACGAAAAACAAAATACAATATTCATGAAAAATGTTGGTTTGTCGAATGAATAGGGGAGAGCAAAAAAATCCAGTTTAGAACCTTCTTTCTTATAGAAGAGCCATTTTTTAATTATTTATGTGTGTTTGTTTTCTTTATGATCTTTATATTATTTCAAAAGTGGAGATTTCAATTTGGTTTTTTCAGGCTATGTATCCAAAACTAGGATTTGTAAAGACTTTTTGTTCTTAAGCGGTCAAGGCATTGTTGTTAGGCTAATTTTTCAGACTAGAATTCTATCTTCTATGCTATAATATACAACATCTCAGTATGGAGGAGCTGATGACCAAATTCATCACATCGATAGAGACTAGATTCCAAAATCAAGAGGTGTCGATAAAGAATTTGGAAGTCAATGCCATAACACTGAGGAGCGGAAATGAGGTTGCTGAGGAAAAATGACAGCAAGAATGATGAGCACAAGGATGAGCTGGCTGAGAAGAAGAGATATCAAGCACGCGACAAAAGTATGTCTACTGAGACCACTACATCCATCACACCACCTGCTAAGGTACATATCCCCCTCCATTTCCCGTTGCATATTAAAGAGCAAAATTAGATGCTAAATTTGCTAAGTTTCTTGATTTGATTAAGAATCTTCATATTGATATGCTTTTTTATTGATGTTATACGGCAAATGCCAAATTATTCTAAGTTTTTAAAGGAGTTACTGTCAAACAAGCGAAAATTAGGAGAGATGAGACAATAAATTTAACTGAAGAGTGTTCAGCTATCATTCAGAACAATTCACCTCCGAAGTTAAAGGATCCAGTGAGTTTTACAATACCTTGCACTATAGGCTCTATGTCTTTTAATAAATCTTTGTGTGATTTGGGTGCAAGTGTAAATCTGATGCCTTTGTCTATTTATAGGAAGTTGGGTTTAGGAGAACTTAAGCCTACAAGGGTTACCTTGCAAATGGCGATAAGTCCCTCACAAATCCACAAGGGATCATCGAGCACTCAAGGTTGACAAATGTCATCCCTATAGATTTTCTTATGTTGGACATGAAGGAAGGCATGTACATGCCACTGATCTTAGGAAGACCCTTCCTAACAACATGAAGAGCACTAATCAACGTTCAAGAGGGGAAGTTGATCCTCTGTGTAGGATAGGATCAAATCACATTTAACATGTTCAAACTTTGACACCCACACAACAAACACATGTCCTTTAAAATTAATATTATTGATCATTGTCTGTTGATGTGGTGCAGGTGAAAAGCATAAAGGACATGAGAAACTGCTCTAAGGTTTTAGCGGCCAAAAACCATAGCAAGAAGAAAAAGAGGGTACTCCATCAAAAATCCATCAACAAGGTGGTAAATTTTGTGAGGGAGACAGTTCTTGTGAATCAATTCAAGATATGCTTGTTTCCAAGAAAGGAGGACTTCCAGTGGATTGGACCATTCAAAGTGGTTGATGTAACGCCGTCCGGAAAAGTCAAGGTAAGTGACCGTAAGGGAACCATATTCACGGTGAAGGGAAAGAATTGGAGACACTATCATGCGGACGAGGTAAATCCATGCCCCACTGTCCATCTTGATCACTGAGCGGAACGAGTAAAAAGTCCAGCTTGAGACTATAAATCAAGAACTTTTTCTTTCCCTTATCTTCGTTTTTGAATTCATTATTTTGTTTTTCATTTTGTTTTTGATTTTTGATAAGTGACTCCGTGTGAGCTGTTCATGTTTGCTAACCATCTTCTCAACTAGTTAACGAGGAGGACGACAACTACTACTGACGGTCGTTGTCACAGGTATTTGCTTGTCTTATTTTACATGCTTAGTACATTTAGGATAATGCACAATTTAAGTTTGGGGAGTAGGTTACCATTGTTGCATGTTGTTACCGTATCTTGTTTTACGAGCTAATTATTGTAGAATATTGTCGTTTCTTGAGCACCAATGGAATTGTTTTTGAAAATGAGTTCATAACATCGAGAAAAGATTGAATAATAGTAGTGGTTCAATGATGAAATTGATCTCATTTTGCATGTCGACTTGAGCCTTGAAAACTGTTGAACTTGTATGTGAATACCCTATTTGAGTTAATATGTTAAAGATGATGAATATTTTGAGCACTTTGAGTCATGATCTTGTGGATTGCATGTTGAATAGTGATAATTGTTGTGAACTTGATGATTTGTCTTGAGCATCATAGAGTTACCCTAGAACATATTTGATGATGACTCTTTGAGGAGAAATTCTATAGTTATTAACTTGACTTGGAAATGATCTAGGATTTTTGAAACATTTGAGCCTTTCAAGCCTACCACATATACATAAATCCTCAATGTCATACTTTGAGCCCAATTGAAAAAGAATGGTGTATGTGTTGCATACAATTAGACCCCCATTCAACATTTATTGATACTCATTTTACCTACCCATATATGAGCCTAAAATGAAACAAAATTTTATCCTCACCCTAAGGGAGTATGATGAATCTCATTCGATGCAAGTAAATTGTTATATCTTGATGAGCTTAGTGAAAAATGTTGATGAATGAGCAAAAGAAAAGAAAAAGAGCATTGAGAAAAGATTATATAAATAAGACCCAAAGTGGCTAAGGCTAGAAAAAATAGAAGAGAAGCTCAATATGTGCTAAAATATGAATGTTACATGCTTATACTCTCTTCTTTATGCTATCCTATCTTTTCTTTGTAACCGACACCAAAGGCGTAACATTACAAGCTTAAAATAACTTTTGATCCAAGTCTAGGGAGTGGCTACATTAGTGGAGAAGATGTTTGAAAATTGGCCTATGAGGTGCTCAATGATAATCTTGATTTGAGTTAATTAGCATAATTGATCTTGATGATGTGTATGAAACTTGAGATTGGCAATAGCACACACGCACGTTCCGAGTTTGCGATATGTTGCTTGATATGGGGGAAAACACGTTTTATTCAATTTGTTGATTGATTCTTGTCTTTCTGTGAGTGAGGTGTCTGAGTTACCTATTGACCATGAATTGATTCATTTGAATTATCAATGTTGAACTCTATACTTTGATCTTATTGCTTTCTCGAGGACGATCAAGTCTAAGTTTGGGGGAGTTAATAAATGTGATATTTACACTTATATTGCTATGAATTTATATGCATTTTATTATAATTCTTGGATGATATTATGTGTTTTTGTGTTGTTTTTGTATGTTCCAGGAATCTAAGTGGAAGTGCATAAAAGTGGAGAAAATGAGCTAAAATGATGAAAAGGACCAAACCGGGTCAACACGTCAAAGGAATGAAGAAAAAATAACAAAAGTGGATTTTTTAAGGCCGCGATCGATATGAAGTCAATGCCCGATCGATCGGGCTTGGCAGGGTGCTGACCAACAAAATCCACAAGGGAGCGATCGGTCGGCTAATATACGCAATCGATCGAGAGAGTCATGATTTTTTAGAAACGAAATTTTTAAACGTGCGATCAATAGGTAATTTCATGCAATCGATCGGTCGTCCAGAATTCTTGAAAAATCTTTCCTTTTAGAGTTTGAGTCCAACAAAGACACTTCCATACACCTCCTTCACTATTTAAAGACTATACCACACGACATTTGGCAGACTTTAGATCAGGTTTTTGACCTAGAACAAAGCCGCCACCCCATACACTTCAAGCAATTGAACAGCAAGAACATCGGGAGAGACGGGACAACGCAGCAATGCAAGGAGTCATCTTCTCATGTTATTTAGTATTTCTAAATTTTGGTTATCTTTTGTTTTCAGATTTTAATGTTTAATTTGTTGCAAAACATGATTTTTCATTGATAATGATTGTTGGCTAAGTTTATCAAGACTAGGGGATCACATGTTTGAACCCATAATTTAATTAGCAGATTTTGATTAATTCTTACAATTCTATGTGCATAATTTATTGTTCTCGATGTTTTTAAAGAATTGACCACCTTTGAATGGTTATATACATCGTAATTGACTTGACAATACGATATTGCGATAAGACATAATAAATTAGGCGGTTGGTTTTAGATTGAGACAGACCAAGTAAAATCTAGCACACGTGTGTTAGAAATAGATTTGCCAAAATCGAAGGCTAGTAATTTTCATAAATCATATTTTGGTATTGATTGTGCAATAAGGACACTAGAGTGGTTTATTGTACCATTAATCTTAGACTTGTTATAGCTTGCTATAGTATAACAAATGCATTAGGAAAACTTGTCACCTTAGAACGTAGGATTTTAAATCATAACTAATAAAAGAATTGTGGGGGATTACATGGGTGAACCGAAGTCTTGATATTTGTTTTTACTGATTTCTTAAACTTCTCATTTCTTGTTTGTGTTGGCTACTGTTCTTGGGTTAATTTAGAATAATTTTACTAAATATTCGTAGGTTAAATATAGTTAAACTAAAGTAATTTTGTACTTGCTTTCTAGTCATTGTGGGCGTGACATCCCGACCTCTATCTACTATACTAAAACTTGAAGAACATGCGCTTGCGGTATAAATTGTGCTATACTAGAAATTTACTGTTTAAATAAAACGCTATAAGAAAAGTCAAACAATGCATCCTTGGTTAATAAATAAGGCAAATGTTTAGAGATTTTTGAGAAGTCCTTAATAAATCTCCTATAAAACCCAGCATGACCCAGGAAACTTCGAATTCCCTTCATGATAAGGGTGGAGGTAATTCTTGTATTACTTTCATCTTTGTCCGGTTCACTTCAATACCCTTTTGAGATATTTTATGACCCAAGAATATTCCTTCTTGAACCATAAAAAGTGACATTTTTCCCAATTCCACACCAAATTCATTTCCTCACACCTTGTTCAGACCAAGTTCAGATTATGCAAGCATGAATCAAATGAATGTCCAAATACAGAAAAATCATCCATAAAGACCTTTAGAAATTTTTCTACCATGTCATGAAGATAGACATCATGCATCTTTGAAAAGTGGCAGGTGCATTACATAATCCAAATGGCATTCTTATAAATGTAAATGTACAATAAGGACAAGTGAAGGTGGTCTTCTCTTGATCCTTAGTTTGCAATAGCTATTTGATTCTACCCAGAGTAATCATCTAGAAAACAATAAAAATCATACCCTGCTAGACACTCTATCATTTGGTCAAAGAAGGGGAGGGGAAAATGGTCCTTACTTGTAGCCTCATTCAATTTCCTATAACCAATGCAACTCTCTATCTCGTGACTATTCTAGTGGGAATTAACTCATTGTTTTCATTAGCAATAATAGTCATACCTCATTTTTTGGTACACATTGTACTGGACTAACCCATGCACTATCAGATATGGAATAGATAATACCTGCATCCAGTAGCTTTATGACCTTCTCTTTCACTACATCTTTCATTTTCGGATTCAGTCGGCATTGTGGTTGCACCAAAGGTTTGTAAGAATGTGCATGCAAACCGATGGGCGGATCCCTTTTATGTCTGCCACCTTCCATCCAAAGGCCTCTTTGTGCTCCCTCAAAATCCTAAGTATCTTTTCCTCATTGATACCTTTAATAGAAGAAGAAATAATAACAGGTAAAGCATTTTTCAAATATAAGTAAGCATTTCAAATGAGAGTGCAGTGGTTTCAGCTCAAGGGTAGGCGGATCTTCAATTGAAGGTTTTTGTGGCTTGATGTCCCTTTTTCCTAACTCTCCAATATTGTTGCTTGCTCGCTTGATAAACGGATGATTCACGTTCACGTGAAAAACAATGTCCTTCTCCTCCTCTTTCTCGTCTAGCTCGTCCATATCGGCCTTAAATGTTCCTTGCAACACATCTACAGTTAAAGCATCTAATATATCAACACTAAAACACATATGCTCATCATGAGGGTGTTGTAAAGCCTTAAAAACATTGAAAGCAACTTGATCATCTCCTAACAGAGGATCAACTTCCCTTGATGGATGTCTATTAAAGCTTTTTCGGTAGCTAGGAATGGTCGCCCCAAAAATAGTGACGTGTCGGAGTCTGCTTCCATGTCCAAAACAAGATAATCCACTGGGAAGATGAATTTGTCAACCTTGACCAGCACATCCTCAATGACTCCCCATGGGTAAGTGATCGATCTATCCGCCAATTGTAATGAAACTGTGGTTGGTTTTGGCTCTCCAAGCCCCAACTTCCTAAAAATTGACAATGACATAAGATTAGTACTTGCACCCAAATCACATAAAGATTTTGTAAATGAAATAGACCCAATAATGCAAGGTATAGAAACTCCCTGAATCCTTTAACTTTGGAGGTAATTTGTTTTGCACAACTGTAGAACACTCCTCAGTTAATTTTATCATCTCGGGCTCACCAAATTTCCTCTTATTCGATAGAATGTCCTTCAAAAACTTAGCATAACTATGCATTTGAAGCAAAGGATCAGCAAATGGAAATATGTAATTTTTTAAAGATCTCTAAAAATTTAGCAAAACTAGCATCTACCTTGAACCTTTTTTAATGCAGTAGGAGTGGGAAATGGGGGAGGGATACGTACCTGCGTGGATGTTGTGATGGGTATAGTATTAAACTTACCCTTGTAATGTGTTTGATCATCCTATCCTAGCTCAATCACGTTGTCCTCATTATCTTCCGTATGTGGACCAATTTCTTTTCCGCTCCTTAGTGAAATTGCATTGGCATGCTCCCTTGGACTCTTTTCAGTGTTACTAAGCATACTGCCTTGTTCTCTCCCAGCTATAATACTCGCAATTTGCCCCAATTTAATCTCCAAGTTCTTGATCGATTGATCATGGTTTTTTAAATCTCATCTCGGTTGATGACATAAAGTTGGTCAAAATCTCCTCCATACTCGGCTTAGGTGGATAGCCCGGTGGTGGTTGTGGATGACTCCTCCATGGTTGGTTGTACGTACTGGAATAGGAATAATTTTAAGGTGGTCGATTACCTAAAAAATAGCACTCTCGTTACTTTGGACAAAAGGGTTACCTGTCTGGCATTCAACACTTGGGTGTCCTCCTTGACATAGCTAGCATGTGACAGCTTGAACTTGCATCGCTGTCATGCTATCCAATTTCTTTGTTTAATGCTTCCAACTGGGTGGCAATCGATGTCACTTTATCCACTTGATGCACTTCAATTGGCCTATTTGGCACTTTCCTCTCGAATTGTATTGATAGATATTTGAAGCCATCTTCTCCAACAGTGTATATGCCTCCTTAGGTGTTTCTTCATGATAGTCCCTCCTGCTGCCGCATCTACCATAATCTGGTTACCCAAAAATAAACCATTATAGAATGTTTATACCTGAAACTAGATGGGAAGGCCGTTATGTGGGCATCTACTCAATAAATCTTTGAAGCGCTCCAAAGCTTTGTACAATGTATACGGATTGTGTTGTGCATAAGTATTGATGTCATTACGCATCTTTGCAGTCTTTGTTGGTGGGAAATATTTTGACAGGTATAATTGCACCATCCCATCCCATGTAGTGATAGAACATGCAGGCAAAGAGTGCAACCACGATTTAGCTTTATCCTTTAAAGAAAAGGGCAAGAGTCGTAACCTGATGGCGTCGTCAGTGACACCATTATGTTTGAACGTGTTGCATTCCCAAACTGGCCTGAGTGATGAATCATCTGAATGATTGCAGGCTTGATCTCAAAGTTGTTATCCTGGATGATCGGTCTAGTGATGCTCGACAGTGATCTTTGAAAAGACAGTTGAGCTTAGTCCATAAGTGATCTTGCAATTAGTGCGTCAGGAACTTCCTCATTTGTCTCGTTGTCAGCCATGAGTGATCTAGCTTGCCTTGGCCTTGTACGTCAAGTACGCATGATTTCAGGGTCGAAAGGCTCAAGTCTTGGTCGTTCACTCCTTAGCATACACAAGGATAGTTCCTGCACGGTAAATCAAACAATAGTAGTGAAGAGTAGTAAGAAATAAACAAACATAAAAGAAAGTGAATGGCTAAATTACAATCAACTAATCTTGTATGATATTACTAAGACTAGTCCCCGGTAACGGCGCCAAAAAAATTGATTGTCACTCTTTTAAAAAAAAAAAATAAGTAATGATCGATTAAGCCGCAAGTGCACGATTGTCAAGTTTTAATATAGTTAAAAAAAGTGAGGATGTCGTACCCATTTGGACTAGTAGTAAGTATCAAACTTAATCAGTTTAATTATATTTATCCTACGATAGTTGGTTAGTGATCATGCAATAATAAAAGTAAATAAAAGAAATCCAAACTCTCAATCAACAAGCACGCTTAAACAAAGAATTCAATATAGAAGAATTATCAAGACATTGGTTCACCTCTCATTAGCACCCATTAATTTTCCATATGATTCTAAGGTGATGAGTTCTCAGAAATTATCTAATATACTCTCTCGAGCTATATTAAACCTAATATCTAATTGCAGTAGATTTCAGGCACTTATCTAACAATTCAATATTGCATATGCTTTGTGAAAACTTCTAGCTTTCAATTACTAGATATATATGGATATCACACACGTATTTGATCTCATCTCTCGATATCAATCTAAATCTGTGGCATAATATATTAGGTCATATTATAACATCATCTCTCGATCTCAGTTATAACACCTAATTCAATTCTATGGTGATCAATCCAAGAAAGCATTAAATTATAAACTATGCACAAAGATCATATGGTTTCAATAAAAAACTAACAACTAAATCATAGGATCCTCAAGTCTTGATAAAGAAGCATAGCCTATAATCATTTCATAAAAATATGATTATAGATTTGCTCTAAGCAAAACAACATCAAACTCTAAATTAAACAAGCAAAATGTTCAGAAATACTAATAGACGCGAGGAATCGACTTTAGGAGTTGTTCGTCATCCATCTCCTCGTTGAATCTTGCTTGTCGGCTTGGAATATGATGGAGAGGTGAAGTCTAGGTTAAATTATGGACTCAAAGCTATTTGTGGCCGGCCATCTTGATGTATTTATAGTGAAGGTAAAATAAGGTAGATTCCTTATGGACTTCAAACTCTAAAAGGTATTTTTTCTGATTTCTCGTCTACAGATCGATCAGTAATCCTTGAATTAAATCCTTTTTGCTACGTCATGGCTGCCGATCGATCGATAAATTCTACTGATCGATCAGTAGATCGTGAGTTCCAAACTCGGTACGTCTTCTGGATTTCTATCGGTGCATGTGCGCGATCGATTGGTAATTCTTTTTCTCCAAAAGTAGACTTTTCATCGTTTATTTAATTGGTTCGCCCATTTGAGTCATTTTTCATCATTTTAAGCATAAATTCTTCACTTTCATGAACTTGGCCAATGATTCCTGAAATTAACAAAAAACAACACAAAAGCGCATAATATTGTCTAGGAATCAATATAAACAGTAGTAAAAATCCTAGAATTATAAGTG
Organism: Haberlea rhodopensis; assembly: GCA_907163345.1. NCBI lineage: Eukaryota > Viridiplantae > Streptophyta > Magnoliopsida > Lamiales > Gesneriaceae > Haberlea > Haberlea rhodopensis. Next base: position 3,169,198 of record CAJQUN010000013.1, read on the forward strand.
TAAAAATCACACTTATCAATTCACCATTGGAACATAACCGAACTAAACCCCCCACTCCATCTTAGTCTATGTCGATGCCCACGTCAGTGTTAACTAGAGAAGCTGATGGCGGCAATAATTGAACTGTATGCTAGACTATAGTATTCTGAAACCTCCTTATCGTCAAGGACATATTTACATTGGGGCAATGATGGGTTATTGCCCATGTGTTATGGATTGCTTATTCAACGCACTTCTATGTTGCTTTTGCTTAAAGTCGGAAAAAGTTTTTTTTAACCAAAAACACGAGTATTTGTTATTAAAATAAAATAAAAAGTTTCATAAAATTCAGTTTATTATAAAACTGCCACAATATAAGTTAAAGTAAGTCAAAAGCATATCATGAATTATTTCTTTACTTCTGTTTTTACCTACTTTTTTAGAGAAGCAATAGCAGAAGCTAGGAAATCACAACCAAAATCTGATTTTTATTTTTTTTATCTAAAAAGCGTATAAGATCTTTTTGAGAAGCAATCCAAAACACTTTCATAGTATACTCATTAAAATTTAAATAAGATATGCAATATCAAAGGATTAAAAGTTAAAACCCACTAGAATCAATCTCTAAAAATCAAATTCATTTTATTTTAGTCTTTAATTTCTACATTTGCAGTTTTTTTTAAAACTTTTAACTCCGAAAATAAATTTAAACCTTCAATATCGAGATGCGTATCATACTTAAAAAATGGCTAAGCCCATATTGATAAGTAAAAAAGTTTGTTAAAAAAAATTACAAAGAATTTGCTAAGCCCAAGAAACAATTATCTTTCTCCTTCCTCTTTCCTCTTTCCTCTTTAAACATATGCACTTATGCTTTAAAGCCATGTCAATTACTTCCAGCTATAATCAACTTTTTTTCCTCAATCTCCACACGATCGGCAATAAACTAGGAGGTGGCTAGCCTGAGCTGATTTTTTATTCAGATTCTCGACTTTTTAATTAATAAAGATTGGGGCAAAAAATTTGGAGCGTTATTGAAATTGAGGCCTAACATTATTAATATTAGAATATTGTATGTCGGAACATTGTGACTCCCAAGTTCCTCATCTTAACTCTTGCTGCAAAATGGGAGTACCAGGAGCCCGCCTGGAACATATTTGCAATTTATATCAGGGGAACCGTATCACTCAAATGGGTTTGGGAGGCGCTGGGCGCCTCACAGGGGGGCCCAAGGGCCTCCTGTTCTACATGGGAAATGTCTCAGATAGAATGGTGTTGTTGGAGCTCCCGAAAAGTGGCGCCCATCACCACGAAGGGACAAACGCACATCGTGTTTCCTGTTAGAAATCTAAGGGTTGGAGGAGAAATTGTTTGTTTAATATCTTTGTAGGGATTCTCATTTCTCCGATCATAAACAAATACAACACACCTGTTTATACGTAAACATATACAATTTGTATTTTACAAATTTTAGCAGCCTTTGTATCTTCAGGTTTTCAACATTAGTAGGCTGGAAAGAAGTGTTTTGATTTGGCTTTGAATGGTCAAGCATGTTTATTATTTTCAACACTCCACCTCAAATTGTGTCAGTAATGCCTAATTTGACTTGAAAATTTATTTGGGACTCTTCCTCCTCTTTCTGGGATCTCGCTCCTGTTGTTGGGGCCTTGACCCTCTTGAAAGTCTGCATCAGCTCCTCTTTGGGTAATCTGTGTCAGCTCATCTTTTGAGTAGTATGCATTTACTCCGCTTTGGATAGTCAGTGTCAGCTCATCTTGAGTAGTATCTAATGCTCCCCTTCTGGAGTGAATGAGCCTTCAAAGATTTTTTTACATTTATTTATATATCTAAAATATATATAAATCTAAGTTTCATTGGACAAATATTTGACCAAGAAAATGAGACCCAACGTTTTTTCTTTTTTTCAACATCTTGAACCCCACTTTTATCTCCCAAATTAGTTTCAGGATATCTTGTCTCTTGATTTTAATTTTTTACGTCACTTTGCTTCTCACCAACTCATCTCTCCGAAAATATTCCTTCAATTTTCCCAAATGGCTCTTTCTTAGTTGGAGTTCTCTTCTCAGCTCTTGGCTGGACCTCTTCTCCTTTTTTTTCGTCTCACTCAGTGTTCTTCTTTTCCCAAGGCAGCTTTTCTTTGCTCTCCCTAGCTTGCGGTCTGGCGTGCGAGGTGGGTTGCTAGTGTTGGGTTTCCGTACCCTGGCGCCAGATCCAAACGCAGCGGAAATAATACAATAAACAGATCTGACCCGGGAACGGTCGATCGCGCATGATTCATATATAAACATGCAAATATCATAAAATAATGCACGAAAAGGGATTACCGATAACAGCGAAATCAATCTGATGACGGTGATCCTCGAATCCAATCAACCTGACCAGATCTACAAGCCCGGCACCAGTGCTAGTGTGATGCCGGCTTTTCTATGAGGATGAGTGTATTGAATGGAATTCTTATGGAATGAATTTTAACCCTAGACAAGGTTATATTTATAGTGGTTAGCTAATTGGGCTAGGGTACATAAAGCCCATCGGGCCAACATTTGGCTTGCTGGGCATTTATGCTAACAATCTCCCACTTGCCCAAAAGCCAACACAAAACTACAAACTCATAATCCAAGTAACTCAATCTAATTGAACAACTTGATGTACTGCCAATGTACATAATTATGAGACATAAATATATCAAATGATTTAATTTTAGAACTTTCTATAAATGAAACAATTTCAAATATAGAACTCCACTAAATTGAGGAGCTTTCAAAAATTAAATTCATCTCTTCTAAATCACTCAGTTTGAGCACTTAACATTTAAGTCTCAATTCTCATCGATAGATCGGCGGCCGGTTGATTGTGACCCAACGAGGCTCAAGTGTATCATAGCAGTAGGATCACAACCTTTGTGATTTTAGAAGTCAAACAACTTCTTTGGGCTTACCCTGAATGCCCCATTGTCAATTAAACTCCTTTAATAGACAATTACCGAAATATAATCCAGTATGAACCTACCGATCGTGGGTAGCGCCTAGCATCTGCGCTTCACGAAGACCTAGATACAAATGACTAGCAACGTACGAGAACCTGTCAGCCATAGTTAGCGTGCAGTACATTCCTTTCACTCAATATGTCCCGATTGAATCAAGGGCATTGGTTGGTCGAGGCCCCTTATGATTTCAATAACTATGTATTTGTTTCACATTATATGATTCCTTGTGTGCGTATATGAAAAACCCATTTTTCACAAGCACTACCCACTCTGGCCAGAGATTCCTCGAATCATATATAGAAAAACACATAGGACATCCTGGTTCATCAAGACCAGTGGTGAATCCCCAACGACAATCATAGGCCTCTGACAGCATCACTGAATACCCAAAATAATGACTTTATGACCCACATGTGATCAGTCATTAAATCAAAGTACACAACTATCTATCAAGACCTCAATGACGCCTCGGGTCATGAGGAGTAATGGTGCACAACTATGAATAGAAATTCTATACTCGACAAATGGTAACCACTTATAGAATTCCGAGTAGGGTCGTTCAGTGAACTCATTCCTAATGAGCACCTATTCATGTGTGCTGACTTCTCCAAGCCAACGCCGATGAAACGCGGCGCACTACACTAGACACATCATGAATACCAGTCTCTAACGAGCATATATCGATATCCCATTCTCGAAGGCTCATCGACCAGGAACTTTTAGAAATCGCAGTCGAGAATGTATTTCATGGTCACCATCATATGCGTAACCACATTCTATGGACTATAGCAACTTCAAGGACTTCATCAATACATCAAGATGCATGGGTAAACAGATGAAGAAGTGCCATATATATTAATATTCAAACAAATATTTGTCATAATAAGATTACAGGTACAATCAATCAACTATTAATTCACTTAATCATGTATGACAACAATATCTTTCACTTTCCCAAAGCCAACTACTCATGTGTCTTAAGACCATCTTCCCAAGATGCCTAACAGACACCAATCATTGTAAATGCTTTGTCAGTGGATTCACTATATTTTTCTGTTGAAGCGATTCTCTAGATAATAATGTCGCGTATACCATCTCTCTCATTAGATAGTATTTTATCAATATATGTTTGGATCCTGATGAGATCTTGGCTATTCATAATAGCTCAAATGTTGTCACAGTACACAGAGACTGTGTCAACTGCACTATAAATTAAACCCAACTCTTGGATGAAATTTCTTATCCAAAATGCCTCTTTGCTGCATCGTATGCTGCAATGTATTCAGCTTCAGTTGTGGAATCCAATGTGGTGTCTTGCTTGGAACTTTTCAAGAGACATCACCATCATTGAGCTTAAATTCAAATCCGACCATCGATATGGTATCATCTACATCCAATTTAAAAACTAGCATCAGCATAGCCTTCAACTTTTATTTCTCCACTTACAGATCCAAAAACCATGAACACATCATAAGTTCTTCATAAGAACTTGAGGATTATTTTCACAGTTTTCCAGTGACCTTCACCGGGATCTGTCTGATGTCTGCCCATTACTCTAAGAACATACATCAGGCTAAGTACATACCATAGCATACAATATGCTATTAAAAGTAGAAATATAAGGTACCAATGTCATCTTTTCTCTCTCCTCATCAATCTTAAGACCCATTGACTCGAGAGATGAATACTATGACATATTATGAAGTAACTCATTTTTCGACTATTCTATGCTAAACCCTTTTAGCACAGTGTTTATGTACGTAAATTGAGAGATCTCAAGCATCATTTAGATCTATCCCTATAGATCTTTATGCTAAGTACGTATGACGCTTCTCCCAATCTTACATGGAGAAATTAGTAGATAATCATGCTTTAATTGATTAATCCAATACCATTCACAATGAGCATGATATAATCGACTTAAAGCATCACAAATATAACCATGCTCCCACTAACCTTTTTGCACACACATGCCACTTCCGGATTTTAACAAAACCAAACACTTTGATTATGTTATGAAAACGGAAGTTCAAACTTCGAGATGCCTTCTTAGGCCCATAAATGGACCTCTGGAGTTTGAAAACATTTTTCTCACTACAAGAAGTTGTAAACACATTTGGTTGCTACATTTCTACCTCAATGCCACCACTGAGAAATGTTGTGTTCACATCCATTACTCATATCTCATATTCATAATATAAAGATATAACTAATAAAATCTAAATAGACTATAGCATCATAACCGATGAAAATTTTCTCATAAACAACTCTTTGCCTATGAGAATAATCGTTTCTCACTAGTCAAGCTTTGAAGGTCACTACCTTCCCATCCACTCCAAGCTTTCACTAGTAAATCCATGCAGCCAATGGGAACAATTCCCAAAGAGGATCTACTAAGGCCCATACCTTATTGGAGTACATGGAGTCTATTTCAAATTTCACGGCATCTCGCCAATATCCCAAAACGATGTCCAACATCGTCTCCTTGAAAGTTCTAGGATCACATCCATGGTCAAAATCATTTTGACTACTTTCTATGAGTAAATTCAATTTATCAGGAGTTCTTGAAACATTTTCAAATCTCCTTTGTGCGTGTAAATCAAAGGTTATGATTGACTCAATTAATTTAACCGTTTTCACTTTTCTAGTGGTTTGTGGTTCTTGAACCCTTTCAAGTTATATTATGTTGTCATCCTTTCTAATAGAAACATTTTCTCTAGAAAGATTGCACTTGCGAAACAAACTCTTTGCCTGCAATTGATAATATAAATTTCCACAACATAACATAAGATGGATCAACTATCCAACTCATCTCCCACTGGCTGCTTCACATAAGCAGAACAATCTCAAAATATAAATTTGGATTATTTTTCAATCCATATCGTATATGGAGTTTTGGTCACTGCATTGGTCTGAATTATATTCAACAAATATGTAACTTTAGAGAGTTACTCAGAGAGAATCACATTCTCTTTAAGATAACTCAACATCATCTTGCACTAACATTTAGTGCTCCACATACGTCCATATGAATCAGATTCAATGGACATTCAGCACATGCTAAATATATGTTGGATTTAAGTTATCATTCTTTTTATATTCTTTGAATATAATCATACTAATCATTCATAATTTCACCAGATTCAATAAAACATGCATTCTTAAAAATAATGCAAATCACATTCGCATATTTAAAAGAATATCATTCTCTATCAAAATAGGAACAATGTTCATGATTAAATCTAGAACAAATAAATAATTGTTCAAATCAGTTCCTAACCAGTTCAAGATTTTATATTAAATAAATGTTTCAAACAGCCATTGCAACAACTCTTGCTACAATGCTTAGCCTCAGGTAGGTTCACCTTCCTATGGCTCTCTACTTCTTCACATCACATGCAACTCTTTGCAAAAATGCGAGCACAACTGGCATCATATACCAAAGAAGTAGAACCAATAGAAATATTTAATTTTAATATAAAACATACCCTTTCTAGAACGCTTCTAGTCTAGGTATTCCTTACAATTTTGCGCCAGTGACCAGCAGTGAAAACATAGATGCCTCTCCTTTCATAGTTGCTACTATATCCTTTTTTGTCTTTTGAGGTTGGAAATCATTTCCCTTCCTCTTCTTTATCCTTGAAATACCATTGGTAGAAGATTCAATAAGAAGAACATGTTTCTCCTTTGAATCAAGGATACATGAGTTTCCAACATTTTGACTATAAGATCAAATCTACAGCCAATTAATGAGGATTTGTCACATTTAGATTTTTCAATTTCTCAACAAGAGATATTTTTCTTACACTATGCTCATAGACCGAAGCCCCATCTCGCATGTGAAATGAAAATAGCTCTTTTGAAGTCACGAGTCTCAGTAATCGCGTCTATTCACCAAACAACATTGTAGGTGTTGGAAAATATCAGCAATGTGAACGAATTTCTCATATCTGTGTTGAAACTCATTGGTGACATTGATACTATCATATAGCACCTAGTCTAGAGACCATCGTCCCATCACTTCTCAAGTGTGGCAATCTCTTCATGAGACGAACCGGGAGACACTTCAACAGGAGGCTCCCACCAAGGGTATATAGCAATATTTTAGAAGCAAGCACTATTTTAAAATTATTAGTCAATCAGAATAATTTGGTGCGGTTACTTTGTTTGTATCGAGAATTGATGCAATCGGATTCACGGCAATCACAATACTGAGAATAAACAGAAAATATATGCAAACTGTTTGATTATTAATTTATTCAAAAACTATGGGCTTTAGTTATTGAATGCTCCCACTAAATTTTTCGAATTCGTCACCCTCATGACAAATGAACGGAAAATCGTATTTTCTTAGTGGGCTTGGAGTCCAACTAGCTCATGATAGCCCCGGGCGAGGGTCCAGCCGACCTCATGATACTAAAGGTAGCTCACAATTGCTTCATATGCAACCCCCAAGATATTCGTCTCGTGATTGACATAACCCTACGGAGGCAGGCCAATTATGCCTTCTCACGTCAAACTAACCCATCCCACGGATTGTAATGTTCGCCAATAAGACCCCACGAGGGTGAGTAATCTTAAAGGTTAACAGAACCATATCCATAATTAAGTGGCAGTTAAACACACAGCTTTCCCATGCCAGATGCCCCCCACGAGGGTGAGACAAGACACCTGACACAAGTAGCGTCTCATGGCTTAACTGTTGATGGAAGACAGGAAGCAACAAACTCCTTTGAGATCCCTTTACAGTTTGATATTAAAATATTTTGAATCATATTCAAAAGAGGGATTTAATAATTTTCAAATCTCATCAAGTACTTGTTTGTTTGATTGCCGGATTCATGCAACTATGTTTTATTCATGCAGTCATATGTACTAATAAAACATACAAACAAACATTTATCATACATCACATGCATAATAAAAATAAATATGGACGATTACGGCCTTTTCCTAATTGATCCACGTGATCCATACGTGGATCACAAGTCTGTCTAAGGTGATGTAGGTATGCAATGCAATCTTATTACATTTTTGCCTCCATTATATATGTCTTGATTCTTGGTGCTCCATCTTCAATCTCGATCTCCCACTAATTCTAATGATTTTACATTTAAATCGTGCAAACAAGAGAATAGGGATACAAATCCGGGGTGGGATACATCAGAAAATAGAGAGAGCAGGCTCGCAGGCCCGATAACCAAAAACACAATAATAATGAAACAATAAAAAACCTAAACATTCACCTAAACATATTGGTCAAGGCCCGTAATCATCCATCACGCAATCACAACTTATGTAATTAAACATTAAACTAAACAATTACATCATATGTAATTGTACTAATTACATCACATGTAATTAGAGCACAATAATTAATTTATTCTATCGTTTCCCACTAATCGCATCATTAATTGAAAATAAAATAAACAAATTAAATAAAACCATTTTATTTAATTTCTAATTAATTAAATTTCAATTAATTGGTAAAATCTCTATTTTACCTTTAAATCATATTAATCGAAAATAAAATTAACAAACTAAATGAAACACTTTCATTTAATTTTTAATTAATTAAATTATCAATTAATTGGTAAAATCACTATTTTACCTCAAATCATAATATTAGTCAAAAATAAAATTAACTTTTTAAATGAAACATTTTCATTCAATTTTCAATTAATTAAATTTTTAACTAATTGTAAAATCTTCATTTTACACTTAATAAATTAAAAATCACATTTTTAATAAATTAAGTAGTATGATTTATTATTTCAAAAATGATATCCGGATAAAACATCTAAAATGACCTAAAACATTTATGGACTCCAAACAATTTGGACCCAAAATTAAAATGCAATTTCAACCCCAAAATTACCCTCATTTTTCGGATTTATCAAAAATATTTTTTTTTTTTTTTTAAAATCCCGAAATACTGTTCATCTTCCCAAAATTGAATTTAGGGTTTCTCGGTAGGGTTTACTGTAGCCGCCGCCGCTGCCTATACATCCGTGCGCCGCTAGGGACGGAAAGAGACGCAGCTCGCCGCTGCTACACCTTCTCCTCTTCACGTCGACAGCCAAGATGGCGAATCGTGGCAGCAACACTTGCTCGCCCACGCTGTTCGCCGGCCATCTTCGTTGCAGATTCATGCGCAGAAGAAATCCCCGCAGCGGCCATGCCATAGGCGATCTGTCAGCGTCGTGCCTGGAGACGAAACTTTTCACCGCCGACGCTACGATTCCGTCCTGCGACTGCGGCTGCGGCGGCGCTCCAGAATCCGGCAGCGGTCCAGAATTAAAAACAATTTTTAACTCAATTTCTATATTTTTCCGGACTACCTTATTTCTGAAATTTCGAAAACGATATTGGAAACGATCTAATAAAATTAATATCAAATATATGAATCAAAACGTAACCTGGCACTGATACCACTGTTGGGTTTCCGTACCCTGGCGCCAGATCCAAACGCAGCGGAAATAATACAATAAACAGATCTGACCCGGGGACGGTCGATCGCGCATGATTCATATATAAACATGCAAATATCATAAAATAATGCACGAAAAGGGATTACCGATAACAGCGAAATCAATCTGATGACGGTGATCCTCGAATCCAATCAACCTGACCAGATCTACAAGCCCGGCACCAGTGCTAGTGTGATGCCGGCTTTTCTATGAGGATGAGTGTATGGAATGGAATTCTTATGGAATGAATTTTAACCCTAGACAAGGTTATATTTATAGTGGTTAGCTAATTGGGCTAGGGTACATAAAGCCCATCGGGCCAACATTTGGCTTGCTGGGCATTTATGCTAACAGCTAGTGCTAGTGGCTACGGCTGCTTCGTTTGTTTGCTCTAGAGGCTTGATCATGATGTAGATCCAATGGAGGTGCTGGAGTTTGAGCTTGGCGGTGGTAGTGGATCTGTTCCGCGGCTGCTGGTGGACGGTCTAGGATTTACGCTCTTGGGCTCGCTCGTGGTTCGAGGCTGCTGAAGTTCACGCAGTGGTGTACAAGGAGGCTTATTGTCACAACCCGCAACTTTCTAGAAGATTCCGGCATATATTGGAGAGGCTTTGGGACATCCGGAAGCTCCCGGAAGCTTGAATAACACTTTGGAGCACCCCGGAAGATTCTAGACATCCCTTGTACATTCTTTTGTAGGTCATTCTAGAACCTTATAGAAGTGTACATATTAGAAGCATGTAGAAGCTTGTAGATGTGTGGAACATCCTAGAAGATCATTTCTAGCCATTAGATCAAATTGATCATCACCGTCCATTGAGGAGGTGAACTTGTATATATAGGGGGGAGGAGTTCATTTGTAACCATCAAGTTTTCAATCAAGTATTCAAGCAATACAAAGCATTCTCTCAATCTCTTTGTGTTCTCTCTTTCTAGCACTTTAGCAACCAACTCAGGAGGAAGGCTGACTTGCTAGCGATGCGGGGTTACTAGTCAAGTGTCGCACGGGTTCGAGAAAGTTTGGGTGAAAGCTCTCATCCCGTGACAAGTGGTATCAGAGCCAGGTTGGCTCTTAAAGCTTCCGCACTCAAAGTTGTTCGTTGGTGTTTGCTAGAAGAAAGAATGTCGGACTCAGGGGTGGTCCAACAACCCGAGAAGCCAGAGAAGGCACCGAGGAAGGGCCGAGGCCAGTCAAGGGAACCCTCGGTCGACTTTATGGGTGGCATGGAGAACCTGATGATCCGACTGGAGCAATACATGGCGGATCACTCCCAAGCCTTCGAGGATGTGGCCGAGAGGGTACGGGAACTTGAAGAAAACACCTCAGGGGAGGAGTTTCAAGGTCAGGTACTCCAACAAATTAACTCTTTCAATTTTGATGTGAAGAATCAATTCGATGAATTCAGGGGCATGATTGAGGCCTTGCAAGAAGAGTTCAAAACTCTCAAGGCTGACATGGTTATATGCAAAAAGGCCATGGCCAATGCGGGGGATCATGTGGCCACGGCACCAACCAGGATCGATGTTCCAAGGCCAAGACCATACAATGGGACTCGCAATGCTAAGGAACTTGACAACTTTCTATGGAACTTGGAGCAATACTTTTGCAGCCTCGAATGTACGGGACAACGAGGCCAAGATTCGCACAGCGCCCCTATTCCTGACCGACACAGCCACTCTATGGTGGAGGAGGCGACACGCCGATATTGAGCGAGGCACATGCCGCATGGATACATGGGAAGACTTCAAGGCCGAGCTCAAGCGGCAATTCTACCCGAAAATGTGGAGTATGAGGCTCGGGGATGCCTACGACAGCTCACACACAACAAAACTATAAAAGAGTACATCAAGGAGTTCCAAGAGATCATATTGGAGATCCTAGAGTTGACGGATCGTGAGGCATTCTTCGCTTTCCTTGATGGGCTCAGGCCATGGGCAAAACAGGAGCTCCAACGCCGTCAAGTGCAGGATTTGGCTACGTCAATTGCTTATGCCGAAAGCCTTATTGAGTTGCGGCCCTCCAACGATGGTAACAACAAAGGCAAGAGGGATGACAAGGGCAAAGGTGTGGGAGGCAACCAGTCAAACTCAAGCCAAACCTGCAACAGGGGCAATGCACCAAGACCATCAACCTATAGGTCCAATGATCGGGAACAAACTTGCTTCCTTTGTCACAAGACCGACCACTTCATGGACAATTGCCCAAAATTAAACAAGCTAGCAGCTCTTGCAGATGAAGATGACGAGCCACGGGAGGAGGGCACACAAGTTGGATCTCGACGGCTCCTCAATGCCGTCAAAGCAAAGGTGGAGCGCGCTAAAGGACCCAAGGGTGGGTCTATGTTTTTGAATGCCTTGGTTAGGGGGCAAAGAGTCAAGGCATTAATGGATACGGGAGCCACCCACAATTTCATCCAAGAGGAGGCGGCGAAGAAGCTGGGGCTTGCCATCACTCCGACCGGAGGATCAATCAAATCAGTAAATGCTAAGGCCAAACCAACTGCCGGAGCGGCCAAGGGAGTGAAGACCACGATAGGAGAAGGGCAGGGATATGTCTCCTACACAGTGGTGCCCATGGATGACTACGACATGGTACCTGGGCTAGAGTGGCTCGATGAGGTACGAGCTTGCATTCTACCATTTTCGGACTCTTTATATATTCTTGATGCAAACACTCCATGTACTATACCGGCCAAGAGGGAGGCCAAGGGGCCGAGCATGTTGTCGGCTATTCAACTTGCAAAGGGACTTAGGCGTAGTGAGGAGACCTATGCCATAGTTCCTAAGATAGACTAAGGGCCAAAGACTGAGGGTGTGGGGGAGTTGCCCATGGAAGTCAAGGCCGTGCTTGAGGACTTCAAGTACATTATGCCAAAGGAGCTCCCAAAGAAGCTACCACCAAGGAGGGACGTGGACCACAAGTCAAGCTAGTAGCGGATGCTAGCCCGCCCTCACGCACACCCTATCGGATGGCACCGCCTGAATTGGAAGAGTTGAGGAAACAACTCAAGGAACTACTTGATGCGGGGATGATCCAGCCATCCACGCCCCCATATGAAGCATGACGGATCTCTAAGCATGTGTGTGGACTATCGGACCTTGAACAAGTTGACGGTCTGGAACAAGTACCCTATGCCACTCATTGGAGAGTTATTCGACCAACTTGGAGGGGCCAAGTGGTTTTCAAAGATAGACTTGCGGTCCGGATATTGGCAAGTGCGGATTGTCGTAGGGGACGAGCCAAAGACCGCCATGGTTATGAGGTACGGGTCTTATGAATTTCTAGTTATGCCTTTTGGTCTCACCAATGCCCCGACCACATTTTGCACCCTCATGAACAAGGTATTCCACCCTTACTTGGATAAATTTGTGGTTGTTTACCTTGATGATATTGTTATCTACTCATCCACGTTGGAGGAACACGTGGAGCATTTGAGAAAGGTATTTCAGGCACTTCGGGAGAATGAACTTTACATCAAGTTGGAGAAGTGCTCTTTTGCCCGAGATGAGGTGTCATTATTGGGCCACAACATCAAGACAAGGCGTATCATGATGGAAGAGGCCAAGGTGAAGGCCATAGGAGATTGGGAAGCTCCAACCAATGTGCCCCAACTCAGATCTTTTCTGAGGCTAGCCACCTATTACCGTCGCTTCATACAGGGGTATTCTAACATTGCCACACCCCTCACTAATCTCTTGAAGAAAAACAAAAAGTGGGAGTGGGATCCAAAGTGTCGGGAAGCATTTGAAGAGCTAAAGAACAAGGTGACGGAGCAACCACTCTTAGCCCTGCCGGATCACACAAAGCCATACGAGGTGCACACTGATGCCTAGGACTATGCCATTGGGGGTGTTCTTATGCAAAATGGGCATCCTATTGCATTTGAGAGCCGCAAGTTGAATGATGCCGAGCGGCGCTACACAGTCCATGAGAGGAGATGACTGCGGTGGTCCATTGTTGTAGGGCCTTCCTATCTTAACATCATAAGGAAGAAATAATTAGGGCTAAACATGCATTACATACAGCTTAGGGCTCCGGTTATTACGTGAGTTATTAGGATTACAGGCCAAAATAAAACTTCAAACAAATTAATTACATTCTCAAATGGATGGCGCTATAGAATTATACTGCTCCTGGAGTAGAGACTATACCAAAACCTGAATCCTAACTCATAAGGCATCTCGAAGCTCACTTCTTCAACCCTGTCCATAGCCCTCCAAATCCAAATGTGTACCTACAGGAACAACCCATCGTGAGCATATACATCGTTACTCAACATCATATGGTAATGGCATATAATTAAATGCATGAAGTAAATGGGTAACGTATACTTCCTGGTTAATCGTATTAACCCTCTTTGGTTGTCCCTGTTTCATAGCCATGCATATAATCGTTAGTTCTCGGCATAATGATTAAAATCATACTTCACATATATGATCACATTAAACTATGTTATTTAGAAGTGGAACTGTCCCGGTTCTATCATGACAGCGGCACATTTGGTCCCCTCGCTCGACATAACACATCTTATGATACCCATCGCTACGCCTTGATAACGGATGTATCTCTTTATTCAGCGGATGATACCCATCGCTACGCCTTGATAGCGGATGTACCCCATCGCTCAGCGGATGATACCCCTCGCTACACCTTGATAGCGGATGTACCCCATCGCTCAGTTATGTGAGCGGCAGACCTTCCTCGCTTGCCCATAATAACCACCGGACATTCAACCATTCTTAATAACATAGTTTCATATTCATCATAAATATCATAGCATCTTATAGACATCATTATCTTGTAAACATCATTATCATATAAGCATTATCGTCTTATGGACATCATCGTCTCATCATAATCGTTATAATAACGTCATATCATCTTCATTTATCATAACATCATCATAAGCATCTTGTCATCTTTATTCATCATAAAATCATCTTTATTCATCATAACATCATCGTAAGTATCTTATCATCTTTATTCATCATGAAATCATCTTCGTTTATCATAACATCATCTTAAACATCTTATCATCTTGATTCATTATCAAATCTTCTTCATCGTGAACTTACTTATCATAACATCATCTTAAACATCTTATCATCTTTATGCATTATACACATCATCGTGGCATCGTCAATTCTTATGCATTCATAGTATGATCATAATATAGGAGTATGGCCTCTTACCATGTGGGCATCTTACCCTGTGGCATCTTACCACATAATAAAATTGTATGGCCTCTTACCATATGGGCATCTTACCCTGTGGCATCTTACCACTTAATAAAATCGTATGGCTTCTTACCATATGGGCATCTTGCCCTGTGGCATCTTACCACATAATAAACATCGTATCACATCATCATAAACTTACTTATCATAAACATCATCATCATAACATCATCATCATAAACTTACTTATCATAATCATCATCGTAAAACATCATCATCATAACTTATTTATCATAATCATCATCGTAAACATCATCATCATAAGCATCATCATCATAAACTTATGCAATCAATACATAGTCATAGTTAGGAGGGTGTTACCGTCCGATGCCCGTACGCTTCTTACGTACCTTAATTCCAAAAGTGGAGAAATTGAAGAGCTCTATCTTCTCGATGTTGTTGGCACCTGGGATGGTTCCACACAACCATACAAATCAATATTAGAAGCTAAATAATAGCCTAATACCAAAACTTCCATCAATTAAGCCAAGAAAAACATCTTCAGCAAAAACGCTCTACCGATCGATCGGTCATCCTTACCGATCGATCGGTACTGTTCATAATTTCCATTTAAAAAGCTACGGCTTTTACCGATCGATCGGTCCAAGATACCGATCGATCGCTAGCCATCCACCGATCGATCGGTAGCTTTCACCGATCGATCGGTAAGTGAAGGAACTTCACTCCTCGCTTCGCACATGCACCGATCGATCGTTGCCCTGCTACCGATCGATCGGTCGCTGCGATTTTTCGAGTAAACTCCATCTTTTTGGTACAAAACTACCAAATAAACCAATACATCTTAAACCAAATACATCCCAACAACTTACCACCACAAAAACTTCATAAAACCATACCCCAAACCCATACAACACATAAATCAAAACAACCCACATAATCACTTCAAAAATCACCCCATTTCAAATCCAAACATCATCAAAACTTTAGGAAGAGTTCCATACCTCTTGAAGACTCCAAATCTTGATAAAAATTACACAAACTCAAGTTTTGTGGAGCTTCCTCCTTCCTCCTTTGAAGGATTTCAAAAATGGGGGGTGAAGTTAGGGCTTTGGGATGATTTGGGGATTTTAGGGTGGAAAGGGTAAAGTGAGTTGGGTAAGGTGGGGAAAGGGTTAATTAAATTATACCCAAGTATTAACATGATGTATAAATTACCCCAACATGGTATTTTAAAAGCATTTTACAAAAATGCACCGAACTTCATTAAATTCATACTTTCCTCGTAATTAAAATCAACACAATTAAATCATGCTAATACTTCATTTTCCACGCACAACTTAATCATCGTAATAATTCATCATATAAACATAATTAATGCTTTAATTGCAATTAATCATTTCGGGGACATCACATTACTCCCCTACTTATAAGATTTCGTCCTCGAAATCGCATGCACTTACCCCAAAGAAACTAAACATAAATCACATACCAGAGAATAGTTCCGGGTAGTGCTGTACCATATGCCGCTCCGTCTCCCACATAGCCTCCTCGACACCCCGACGATCCCACTGAACTTTAATCATCGGTATAACTTTACTTTGTAATCTGCGATCCTCACGATCCAGAATCCTGACCGGTCGTTCAACGTAGGATACATCTGAATCCAACTGCACTTCAGTAGGCTGTAAGACATGAGATGGATCTGGTTCATATTCTTCGGGGATAACTTCCCCCGCATACCAAACGAACTACACCCTTGAAGGGTGAGATTTCCAAGAAGACCCTGTCTCCTACTTGGAATTCCAGCGGTCGTCGCCGCTTATTGGCATAGGCTGCTTGTCTATCCTGGGCCGCTTTCATCTTTTGGCGTATCAACTTTATCTTGTCTTACATATCCTTAATCATATCCGGTCCTCCGATCGCTTTACTAGTCAAGTCCTCCCAATACAGCGGTGACTTACATCGTTGTCCGTAAAGAGCTTCAAAGGCCATTTGAATGCTCGCCTGATAGCTGTTGTTAAAGGAGAACTCTACCAGTGGTATAGAATCTTGTCACGGAGTATCAAACTCCAATACACATGTCCTCATCATATCCTCGAGTGTGAAGGAAACCTTGGGTCTCTGTCAGACACCATCGAGACTGGAACACCATGTAATCTCACCACATCCCACACATATAATTGGGTCATCTTTAGGTACGCAAAAGTCATACAGTAGGGGATTAAGTGAGCTACCTTCGTTAGCCTATCCACGATCACCCAGATCGCATCAAATCCAGAGGTCGTCATTGGTAAGTGGGTCACAAAGTCCATAATGATATGCCTCCACTTCCACTTAGGTACCTCCAAGCTCTTCAGCTCGCCACCAGGCCTCTGCCTTTCTGCCTTTACCTGTTGGCAGATCAAACATCTTTTAACGAAAGCGATCACATCGTGCTTCATGCGTCTCCACCAGAACTGACCACTTAGGTCCTTATACATTTTCCTTCCTCCTGGGTGGATATTGAACCGACTACTATGAGCCCGTTCTGACATTCCTTTAAGCAACTCCGGCGTATCTGGGACTACCCATCGGTTGTCCAATCTCAAGGAATCGTCCTCAGCCACTCTAACTTTGATGGCTGACCCCGAAGTACCAATAATGACCACCTCGGAACCTCATTCTCTGACCTCTGGGCTTTCCTGGTAATCTTGAATATGTCTGGCTCAGTCAACAAGGTTGACACTCGCACTGGCGACGCGTCCACATCAAAATCATAGCCCATATGGCAACAAGAGGTCATCATTGCTGATAACACATAGCGTCCTCAGCAGTACACTTCACTTCCAACTTAAGGCGTCTGCTGTCAAATTGCCTATTCAACTCAGCCTGTGTGAACAAAACTTCAGGCTCTTATAGTCCGTGTAGATGGCAAACGACGTACCATGCAAGTAATGCCTCCAAATCTTCAAGGCAAATATAATGGCTGCCAGCTCCAAATCATGGACTGGGTACCTAGCCTCATGTGGTTCAACCGCCTCGATGCATAAGCCACCACATGCTTATCTTGCATCAACACACAGTCCAAACCCTGCAGTGATGCAGTCGTGTACATAGCAAACTTCTTATCCTCAGAAGGAATTACCAATATAGGTGTCGTAGTCAAACGACGCTTCAATTCTTGGAAGCTTTCCTCACAAGCTTCGGACCAATAGAACGACACTCCTTTCTGAGTCAGCTGTGTCAGGGGCCTGGCAATCCCTAAGGATCTGGAGTACTGTTCTTAAGTGCTTTACATGTTCCTCTTCAGTTCGAGAGTAAATAAGCATATCGTCAAAGGAAACTATGACGAATTGATTCCAAATATGGTTGGAGCACCCTGTTCATCAGGCTCATAAAATAGCTGGGGCATTCGTCACCCCAAAGGGCATGACTAAGAATCTATAGTGCCCATATCTAGTCCTGAAAGCTGTTTTCTATACATCATCATCTCGAACTCGAATCTGATGATCCCCCGATCTCAGATCGATCTTACTGTAGAGCCTCGTACTCTGCAGCTGATCAAACAAATCATTAATCCTCAGAAACGGATACTTATTCTTCACCACGGCTTTGTTCAGTTGTCTGAAATCGATGTACAGCCGCATTAAACCATCTTTCTTCTTAACAAATAAACTGGTGCACCCCAGGGCGATACGCTATGACGTACATAGTCCTTGTCAAGGAGCTCCTGCAACTGAACATTTAACTCCCTTAGCTCCGCCGGTGCCATCCTATGCGGGCACGAGAAATGGCAAACGTCCCCGGTAGTAACTCAATCCCAAACTCGACCTCTCTCGTCGGTGGGGAAATCCGGGAATCTCTTCCGGAAGGACATCCGGATACTCCGCCACTACGGGTACATCCTTAACTTTTAATCCTTCCCTCTTCTCAGTAATATCAACAGCATAGATGAGATATCCTTCATGGTCTCGTTCCAATAACTGTGCCATCTTGACATCAGATATTAACGGAATCCTTGAACGGGAACCATCCCCATAGAATGTCCATTGGACTCCCATATCAGACCTGAATCGGACAGTCCTTGTCTACAGTCCATAATTGCCTGATACTTGTTCAGCACATCGATGCCCACAATGCGTTCGAAGTCTGACATTCCCAGAACAATCAAGTCTGTTCTCAGCTCGTTACCCTAAAAAATGAGGCCGTCATAAACCATCTGATCAGTCATCAAACTTCTTCTAGCGGGGGTCGAGACTACAAGAGGCGTGGGCGACGGAGAAGTACATGTGTGGTGCCTTTCCACAAAACTTGTTGACATTTGTTGCCATACTGCAAGACAAGGGTTAACAACAAGATCCAAAAGCAGTTCATATATACATCGTTAGAAAGGTATAACATGTTAGCATAACAGTCATATACTTCATATGTAGCTTATGCGCAAAACATTTTAAAAGTAAGCATCTAGCTAGCTTATTGCTAAGGCTACCCTTCACACATTCCCGGGTTATCTAACCACTGTTCTGATACCACTAATGTAGGGCATTCCTACCTTAACATCATAAGGAAGAAATAATTAGGGCTAAACATGCATTACATACAGCTTAGGGCTCCGGTTATTACGTGAGTTATTTGGATTACAGGCCAAAATAAAACTTCAAACAAATTAATTACATTCTCAAATGGATGGCGCTATAGAATTATACTACTCCTGGAGTAGAGACTATACCAAAACCTGAATCCTAACTCATAAGGCATCTCGAAGCTCACTTCTTCAACCCTTGCCATAGCCCTCCAAATCCAAATGTGTACCTACAGGAACAACCCATCGTGAGCATATACATCGTTACTCAACATCATATGGTAATGGCATATAATTAAATGCATGAAGTAAATGGGTAACGTATACTTCCTGGTTAATCGTATTAACCCTCTTTGGTTGTCCTTGTTTCATAGCCATGCATATAATCGTTAGTTCTCGGCATAATGATTAAAATCATACTTCACATATATGATCACATTAAACTATGTTATTTAGAAGTGGAACTGTCCCGGTTCTATCATGACAGCGACACATTTGGTCCCCTCGCTCGACATAACATATCTTATGATACCCATCGCTAAGCCTTGATAGCGGATGTATCTCTTTATTCAGCGGATGATACCCATCGCTACGCCTTGATAGCGGATGTACCCCATCGCTCAGCGGATGATACCCCTCGCTACACCTTGATAGCGGATGTACCCCATCGCTCAGTTATGTGAGCGGCAAGACCTTCCTCGCTTGCCCATAATAACCACCGGACATTCAACCATTCTTAATAACATAGTTTCATATTCATCATAAACATCATAGCATCTTATAGACATCATTATCTTGTAAACATCATTATCATATAAGCATTATCGTCTTATGGACATCATCGTCTCATCATAATCGTTATAATAACGTCATATCATCTTCATTTATCATAACATCATCATAAGCATCTTGTCATCTTTATTCATCATAAAATCATCTTTATTCATCATAACATCATCGTAAGTATCTTATCATCTTTATTCATCATGAAATCATCTTCGTTTATCATAACATCATCTTAAACATCTTATCATCTTGATTCATTATCAAATCTTCTTCATCGTGAACTTACTTATCATAACATCATCTTAAACATCTTATCATCTTTATGCATTATACACATCATCGTGGCATCGTAAATTCTTATGCATTCATAGTATGATCATAATATAGGAGTATGGCCTCTTACCATGTGGGCATCTTACCCTGTGGCATCTTACCACATAATAAAATCGTATGGCCTCTTACCATATGGACATCTTACCCTGTGGCATCTTACCACTTAATAAAATCGTATGGCTTCTTACCATATGGGCATCTTGCCCTGTGGCATCTTACCACATAATAAACATCGTATCACATCATCATAAACTTACTTATCATAAACATCATCATCATAACATCATCATCATAAACTTACTTATCATAATCATCATCGTAAAACATCATCATCATAACTTATTTATCATAATCATCATCGTAAACATCATCATCATAAACATCATCATCATAAACTTATGCAATCAATACATAGTCATAGTTAGGAGGGTGTTACCGTCCGATGCCCGTACGCTTCTTACGTACCTTAATTCCAAAAGTGGAGAAATTGAAGAGCTCTATCTTCTCGATGTTGTTGGCACCTGGGATGGTTCCACACAACCATACAAATCAATATTAGAAACTAAATAATAGCCTAATACCACAAATTCCATCAATTAAGCCAAGAAAAACATCTTCAACAAAAACGCTCTACCGATCGATCGGTCATCCTTACCGATCGATCGGTAACTGTTCATAATTTCCATTTAAAGCTACGGCTTTTACCGATCGATCGGTCCGAGATACCGATCGATCACTAGCCATCCACCGATCGATCGGTAGCTTTCACCGATCGATCGGTAAGTGAAGGAACTTCACTCCTCGCTTCGCACATGCACCGATTGATCGTTGCCCTGCTACCGATCGATCGGTCGCTGCGATTTTTCGAGTAAACTCCATCTTTTTGGTACAAAACTACCAAATAAACCAATACATCTTAAACCAAATACATCCCAACAACTTACCACCACAAAAACTTCATAAAACCATACCCCAAACCCATACAACACATAAATCAAAACAACCCACATAATCACTTCAAAAATCACCCCATTTCAAATCCAAACATCATCAAAACTTTAGGAAGAGTTCCATACCTCTTGAAGACTCCAAATCTTGATAAAAATTACACAAACTCAAGTTTTGTGGAGCTTCCTCCTTCCTCCTTTGAAGGATTTCGAAAATGGGGGGTGAAGTTAGGGCTTTGGGATGATTTGGGGAATTTAGGGTGGAAAGGGTAAAGTGAGTTGGGTAAGGTGGGGAAAGGGTTAATTAAATTATACCCAAGTATTAACATGATGTATAAATTACCCCAACATGGTATTTTAAAAGCATTTTACAAAAATGCACCGAACTTCATTAAATTCATACTTTCCTCGTAATTAAAATCAACACAATTAAATCATGCTAATACTTCATTTTCCACGCACAACTTAATCATCGTAATAATTCATCATATAAACATAATTAATGCTTTAATTGCAATTAATCATTTCGGGGACATCACAATTGTCTACGAGTGTGGAGGCATTACTTGTGCGGACGGACAATGTTGCCACAAGCTACTTCCAAACCCAAAAGAAGCTCACTCCGAAGCAAGCAATGTGGCAAGAGTTTCTTGCGGAGTTTGACTACACATTGGAGTATAAGCCGGGGATAACCAATTGTGTAGCCGATGGCTTAAGCCGGAAGGTGGAGCTTGCAGCCACAAGCCAACCCGCAAACATGTTGAAGGATCGCATACGGGAAGGACTAGGTCAAGACCTGGTGGCAAAGAACATCATGAACTTCGCTAGAGAAGGCAAAACCCGACGCTTTTGGATTCGAGATGGCTTGTTATTCACAAAAGGAGACCGCCTCTTTGTACCCAAGTGGGGAAATTTGCGTCGGGAAATACTCAATGAGTGTCATGATTCAAAGTGGGCTGGCCACCCGGGGATGCATCGCACTATGGCCCTCACGGAGGATTCATATTATTGGCCAACGATGCGGGAGGATGTGGAGGCCTATGTAAGGACTTGTCTTGTGTGCCAACAAGACAAGGTAGAACAGCAGCAGCCAGCCGGTCTCCTACAACCACTTCCCATTCCTGAGCACCCGTTCGAGAGCATATCGATGGACTTCATTACGGCACTACCCAAGTCAGAAGGGTGCGGGACTATCATTGTTGTGGTGGACAGGTTTTCTAAGTATGACATCTTTATTGCCGCACCACCAGACATCACTGCCGTTGACACGGCCAAGCTTTTCACTAAGCACGTGGTCAAGCATTGGGGCATTCCAAAGACCATTGTGAGTGATCGAGACCCTCACTTTACGGGGAAGTTTTGGTCCGAGCTATTCAAGCTTTTGGGGTCCGATCTTGCTTTCTCGACGAGCTTCCACCCGCAAACGGATGGGCAGACAGAGCGGGTGAATGCGCTGTTAGAATTATACTTGCGGCACTATGTGAGTGCCAACGAACGAGATTGGGCAAAACTCTTAGACACGGCCCAGTTCTCTTATAATTTGCAGCGGATCGAATCTACTGGACGAAGTCCATTTGAGTTAGCCACAGGCAGGCAACTGATAACACCGCATAGCATTGCCACGGGCTACACAGGGAGCAGCCCCGTAGCATACACATTCGCCAAGTCCATACATGAGGAGACTGACTTGGCTCGAGCATCATTGAACAAAGGCGCCAAAAAGATGCAAAGGTGGGCAGATCTTAAGCGACGAGCTGTCGAGTTCAAGGAAGGGGACCTTGAAATGGTCACATCGGGCGCCAACTGTTGTGGTCACATCATATGACAAAGGCGTGGAGGAGATTTTGGCGAACCGAGTGATACGTAAAAGAGGAGTTCCCCCATACACCGAGTACTTCGTGGAATGGAAGGGTCTACCCAAGGCAGAATCTAGCTTGGAGCACGAAGACCACTTGTGGCAGTTTGCACACAAGATTAAGGAGTTATGCAATATTCAGGCGACGAGGGCGTCGTCAATTTAGGTGGGGGAGAATGTCACGACCCGCAACTTTCTAGAAGATTCCGGCATACATTGGAGAGGCTTTGGGACATCCGGAAGTTCCCGGAAGCTTGAAGAACACTTTGGAGCACCCCGGAAGATTCTAGACATCCCTTGTACATTCTTTTGTAGGTCATTCTAGAACCTTATAGAAGTGTACATATTAGAAGCATGTAGAAGCTTGTAGATGTGTGGAACATCCTAGAAGATCATTTCTAGCCATTAGATCAAATTGATCATCACCGTCCATTGAGGAGGTGAACTTGTATATATAGTGGGGGAGGAGTTCATTTGTAACCATCAAGTTTTCAATCAAGTATTCAAGCAATACAAAGCATTCTCTCAATCTCTTTGTGTTCTCTCTTTCTAGCACTTTAGCAACCAACTCGGGAGGAAGGCTGACTTGCTAGCGATGCGGGGTTACTAGTCAAGTGCCGCACGGGTTCGAGAAAGTTTGGGTGAAAGCTCTCATCCCGTGACATTATGCTATGTTTAGCTCAGTAGGCCCGTTTTTTTGAACTTTTAGGCAGTGGTGGCTGGGCTATGGTTCACCCTCTTTTCAGTTACTGGTTCGTAGTTGTTCGCCAGTTACCAAACCTTAGTTTATCTTGTCGAACCTGGCTATGATATTATATTAGAAATCTAAGGTTTGGGGGAGAAATAATTTGTTTCATATCATTGTAAGGATTCTCATTTCTCTTAAGGGTGTGTTTGGTTCATTGGATGGGAAAAAATTAATCTCAGAATTAATTTTCTCATTTCATGTTTGGTTCAATTTTTTGAAAAAAATAATCCTATCATTTTTATCTTATTCTTGTCACACTGTCATGTCCAATAAAATGACATATATACATTTCCCAACCTTTTTTTTACTATTTCAAAACTTGAAATTCCCACAAAAAATTATAATTTATTCCCAACCACATTATTATTATTTATTATATGTGTATTATTTTAATTTATTATTATTATTATTATATTATGATTATATATATATATATACATACTATTGTTATTATTATTATAATGCTAAGGATATTTTAGTCAGTATACCAAACAATAAATTTTATCAATTATTTTATCTTCAAACCAAACATCATATAATTTATAATCATTTCATAATTTTTAATCTTTGTATTACTTATAACATCCTTCAAACCAAACGGTATCTAATATTAAACAAATACAACACACCTATTAATAGGTAAAATGACTAAACATATACAATTTGTATTTTAAAACTTTAACTTAGCAGTCGTATCTTCACGTTTCTACATTAGTAGGATGGAAGGAGTTGTTTTGATTTTGGCTTTAAATAATAAAGCCTGTGTTTTTTTTTTCACATTAATGAAATACACGCAATATTTTGAATTCTATGCAGAAAAAATAAATAAATAAATTTAGAGAAGCAAATATAGTATAATTGCATTCCCGTATTCATCTTTTATGTTCAAATAAAGTTAGAAACAAACAGATATCGTTGTAAGATCGCCGGATTCCAAAATTAAAGTAAAACATGTAACGCTTGATCATCGTCATCCTCGATTTTCTTTTCCCGCAGCAGACCTTAAAACAAGGACCGGTGATAACATATCTTTGGATTTGGCATGATTTAGCGTCACTTTTTGGTACGTTTACTTGTTGGGACTGCAGTTGGTTGTGTGATTAAAACAAGTTTTCAGTTCAATTCCACCCACCACATTTTCTAAAAGACGCTGCCTAGTGGCTAGATTTTGTGAATTTGGGATGCTGTTTCCTCAGACATTTTCTTCTGCTGTGCGTGGTTGGCTTATTTTTCATTTTATTTTATTTTTTGCAAATAAGGTTCGTCTTTTGGGCCTGACCGTGATCTTTGAAAGCCAAGTTAACTGAGTATATGATCATTGAATGATTATAAACAAGAAAATTTACAGACTTGAGTTAATTTTGCATTTTATTTATAACTTCAGGGGTGACTGCGCAAATTACAGCAAACAATGCCAGAATTCTGAAATTTTTTCTTGTGCTGTGATTTTTCTAGAAAGCTTCAAATTACCTCCCTTGGCATTTGATCAAGTAATGCAGAACATGTAGCATGATCTTGTTACATTATCATATTGAATACTTGCACATCAAGGCCCTTCTGCACAGCACTGGACGCAAACTGGTGGCTGATTTCTGATATCACAATAGCAACAAGCTATGTCACAGTTATTGTTGCAACCTAAAAAGAAGACCTCAAAATCACAAATGATTAACCATTCATCGATCAATGGAGGAATATCAGCTGACGTTTCAAAAGCATCTTACCTGTTACAGTAATGTATTCTGTTAGTTGAGTCTGAGGATTAATCAGAAATGGGAGTAGAGCATTGGACCCGACTGCGCAACATCCCATTTGAATTACAACCATGAGGATCATCAGTTTGAGAACAGCTGACTTCATCTGTCGTACAAGATTAAGGTTTTTTTTTTTTGCAGTGTGATATTAGCTAGTGGGTTGGTGGAGATTACTCATAATTGCCTCACTTATATAGGGTATGATTGCACATGACATTGCATCTTAAACAAATTGAGGCTATCCCAACTCCATTGATGTGACTCAATAACAATAATTTGTCCCCCTTTTTATATAGAGCCACCTCTATCCTCATAGTCATTCATATGATGTGATGTTTAAGAATTTGTATTCCCAGTTTCACTTGCACTGTCGGAAATAAGAAAAAGATACATATTGATCATGTGGTATCGGAAAGTCTAAAAGATTTGGAGAAATTGCTTTTGAACCATGACATGCAGAAAGTATGGGATGTACACTTCATTGTAATTTTATGAATTAGGACTCTAGGGAAAACAACCTTGTCTCGTCTTTGTAAGGATTCATTGAAAGATTAACGGAACATGTGACTAACTTGACAAATGCACGGCGAAGCGGAATGATCAACGAAGCCCGAATGACTTGGCAATCTAGTGGATACAAGAATTAAACATGGTGATTCTCTTAATATGGGAGTTCTTAAATTGTCATGCATATCTTTTGGAAGAAAATGCAAGGGTTTCTCCTTAAAGTAGGCTAACTTACATCATAATCAAATTTCATGTTTGTAGATTGTGTCTGACATATTGAAAAACGGAAGACTTGTTTTAAGGTAGAGATGGGATATGGTTAGAAATAGCAAAAGGATATATTAATCTCAAATAATAGAGGACGAAAATGTGATCATTCAGGGGTGCACAACTATTATAAAATATTCATTTTCTTGGGCCGAATTGTAATTTTCGATTGAGGGGTTGGATTTCGGAGTTCTGAATTTTGATCAACAACATTGGGGTGTCTTTATCCTTACGCGAGGTTTTTCCATGAAGTGGACGAAAAGTTATTGCATGATTTGGATAAGGTTAATGTTGGTTCTGGCTCTCCAATTATCATTCCTTCAGATCCACTGCATTCTTGTTTATGCTGCCACTAAATCATAAGCTTTTCTGTCTATTTGATTATTTTGCTACTTTTTAAAGCTTTGATGTAGGAAATATGACAAAGTTTATTGCTTTATAATTCTACTTTAGTGGCTGAAAGTTACTTGACTAGTTAATCTGAAGTAGAGGTTTGGAATTTGAATGGTTCTTGGTGTAGAACTGTGTGATTTAGAGTGCTGATTGCTGTACTTCAAAATCTTTGTAAAGGGACCCCTATGATTCAGATTTTATGATAGTTCCACTTTCAAGATGTCTCATCCTTGGTTTCAAGTTGTTTTTTGAGATTCATTTAATGAGATTGGTTGGTACCTTCGGATATATTGATCAGTTCTCAAGATGCCTCGATATGGAATCAAAGAATAGTGGGATTGATGTGCACTGCCAGATACATTTAACAAGTTCGAATGTCTTAATATTGACATTGTTTGGTCCCCATCATTTGAGTATTCTTTGTTTGTATTTTTGGGGACCCGGGATACTATTGATGAAACATTATTTCTACTCGTTATCAGTTCTGTGATCCAGGAATGATGAAATGTTAATGGTATATCTCATTTATCTCAAATGTAGGTACCCTTGAATGTGGCTACGAAAATGGCATCAACCAGAAGATCCTCCTATTTTGTTACATCTTCAGACTGCTATGCTCGGGCTGCTCTTCGTTCGATAGGCTATGAACCTCGTTGCACCCCTTATTAGCCACGTACACTTCTATGAAGTTTGGCTAATTCTTACCAGAATCAATTGCCGATTCTTGGCAGTTCTGCCTAAACATTAGGAGGAGGACAGCTCAAGGACTCCAAGAAGAAGGAATATAAAGCATATATGGACCCGTTACTATTTGGCATTCCTTTCTAATTTAAGGAATTTGGAAACTGAATTTTAGGGACTATTTAATCTTTCATATTTAGTTTAATTTAGAGTTTCACTTCGGACACATTGTTGCTTCTTTTACTGACCAAGAATTTTACAAAATATATTCGCTATCCATGGCTTTAGTAATAGAGAGTACAAGAATGTAATACAAATACTTGACAGAAAAAGATTAGAATCCAATCAAACATCAGCAATCATAGTCACTCGAAAATTGGATAGCTATAAAAACAAAAAGGTTTTTTAAATAATACAGAGAAGGAATAATCTACATAGATCAAAATTGTGGTTAAATAAATAGAAACAAATACCAAACATTACAGCTGATATAGAACCTATTCATCTGATTTCAACATCTCTTTCAAAGGCTGTTGGAGCCTCTTGATCGATACTGGGGTTGTTTGTCCTGCTTTTGAAAGACATCTGGCTAAAAAACCTTGCCTAACATGCTCTTTGATCTGACATTGATTTTCTGCTATCTCCATTCTTCTCACCAAGCTCTTCTAGGATGTATTTCGAACTACTATCATATCGACACCTACAAGTTGGATATCTTGATATTGCTTTAGTGATCCCTTGAAGTCTTGATTCCAAAAACAAAAGCAGCACAGCGAAAATGAGGACAACCATAAAAAGAATCAGCAGTCAGCACAGTTAATATTTTCTTCAACAAAATTGAACAGAGAGATAGCAGGCGGTCCAGTCATTGAGTTCTTTAATCTTGAAGGATCACCTTTAAACAAAACTAATTTACCATTCCTTCTCAATTTCAGTCAGGTTACAAGCTTTAATCTGGTCTTTCATGATCAAAAGTGGATTAAGAAACCAACCGAAGTAGGTGTCTTTTGGTCTGTTGGAGGGCATTATTTCAGTAACATTGTCTCCTGTATGCACAACCAATTTCTAGAAACCATCTCAACATAAAAACATAAAATTCTACTGAATTTTTTATAATCAGAAATATATATCATCAAGGATTCAACGGTTTCGCAAGGGTAAAAGAACCTATTATAATCATCTGCAAGATGAAATATGAAGTTACGCTACTGTGAAGCAGACATGATCTAAAGACACAATGTACTCCGGACTTTGTGAGAATATCTCCAACAACATTGGTAGCATGCCTCAGAAGGATGATGTTAGGCAATAAGCCGAACAGTAAAGCCAGACCCGAAAGATTAATCTATTATATGAGGTAATTTCAAAAAAAACTGATGTGTGATTGTAATGCATTGACACTCCTCGAACCAGCCATCAATTATCTAAAAATATAATTACATCACCGGAAGGCATATGTATGGAGAAGATAACACACATCAATCCAATACTCGGGACGAAAAGCATACCTCATTGGGCTTCAGGTCTAGCATAGGTGAATTGATAGAACTTGCACGCGAGAGTGGTTTTTTTAAAGAATTAGGCCTTGTGATAGAGTTGGAACGAGGCAGTTCGTGATGGAGGATTCTTTCTATACTGTAGCCTACAGAAACATTGTAGACATCTAAGTTATCTAGAACAGTATATAGTAAATTGTGAAAAAAATATGCATATTTAAGAATTTATTTACAGAGATAGTAAGAACCTAGGAAAGCAGGATCCCTCGGGCATGTCTAGAACATCGTTGCTATATTCATCGTATATAGACAGTGAAGCCACAATGTAACAAAGTCCATACCACATCGAGGACACCTACAATCAAAAGCCAACAATTGGACGCTAACAATAGAAAAAGGTGATTAAGGAGTTCAAAGAATCAAGAAAAAAAAAAGCGTTTTCTTTCTTTTCTCGCCCTCCAGTCACGGTGGGAAATGGTTTAAGCAGTAAGAAATCCAACCTGATATACCATCACTGCTTCATAGGCGCCCAAGAAGATACTCGATACCATGGAGCCCAATACTGCCCCTACAACAGCTAATGGACAAAGTAAAATTGCAAGACCAGCTAATGGCACACATATGGTCTTCAAGAATGGCCCTTCATGACCTATACAGTCTTGAAATAAACGGTGCCAACCCTTGAAAAGCACGTAAAAGCTTTTGAACATGGCAACAACTGAAATCACTGGAAAGTCGATCAATGAACCCAGAATTCCAGCTACAAGAGCTTGGGGAAGATAGATCAATCTGTAACAGAGTGATTATTGGTAGAACTAACTTAGAACGTCAACATAACTAAACCATTGTCAAGGAAAGCTAATTGAACATTTCAATTTCGACATCGAGTTAAGAATGTTCTTCTTGGATCTCCCACCAGACAAATTTGTTTCAAACCAGAGCAACTTGTTTCGTTAAATCAAGAACACCAGCCAAATTATATGATAAAAACTGAATGCCAGCCAAACTATATCATAAAACCTTTAACCATGCTAAATTCAAACAAAACGAGGAGCACACAAAAAAGCATTTGGGGAATAAATCTATAAAAAATTAAAAACATCAACTTAGCCCAAACTTTTGTCATCTAACAAGATTTTCAAGAGAGCAAAAAGCATATTATTCATATTGCCGACCCTACATCTAAATTCATAAGGATAACATTTTTTATGCTTGGATTTGCTCCTCATAAAACATTAACTTCCATATTGGAAAAAGATAATACAATAATGATTCACAAGCAATTCAGAATGTCATATATGTAATTATAATAGCATAATTTTACAATGTGCCGACTAAAAATCCCATTACTCAGTCATGCGACTTTTGCTTCAATAAACCTGGAAACAGCAAGAGACAGATTAATGAGAGGGAATAAGATGAACCTAATTTCGTAATATTTTCCCTCCTGAGGCCCTAGACCTAGATGCCGTAGATCATCCATAACGGACAAGTAAGAATGGTAACAAACATCCATAACATCCTTATAATAGTAAAGCTTCCTTTGACAGCATCCCAAGTTCCGTCCCGCAAGCATAGTGAAACAAGATCCATACATGAACTAGCAAAAATTGAAACCATTGTATGCTAATTTTGACACAGTTTTCATACCATAAACAGTGATAGAGTTTGTCGGTCTTCCCCTCCTCAAACGCCTGAAAAGTGGCAAACATTGGTGCAAGCAGCCATATGTGGCCCCTCCTAGAACTCCACAAGCAATGCCAACAGGGGGACAAGCTATTAAGATGGCAGGAATAAATATGAAAAGAACAAGCTTCAAAGATGGAAAAGGCATCAGTCTCAATGATGATATATGTACTAAGCATAACAGAAGAAAGGCTCAAAATTGCACCTAAAAATGCAGTAATACGTATAGAAGCAATGTATTGGCCGAAGACCAGGGGCGAATCTAGGAAATATAATGAGGGGGGCAAAACTTCATGATAAACATTCGAGTTTATAGACTAAAGAATTATTTCAAGAAAAATATTTAGACGCAAAATTAAATGGAAAAAATATTTTAATGATTTGCCCTGCCGAAGACCCAATATTATTCCAGATATTCCAACAGTGATTGGGAGAAATATCGCCGGAAACATTATGATACCTGAAATTATAAATGCAATATATCAGAAAACCAATTAGAATTTATGAAAACTTCCTTGACCATAACGAGGATGAATGGTAAACTACAGTTTTATCCTGTCATTGCCTTCATTTCCCTTCATTTCAACACAACCTGACGAATTAATTACCAAAAAGAGAGAGACGTTCTCGAAGAACCCACTTTTCTAAACTAGACAATTAGCTGAAATTCATTAAAATGCCAAAATCCAACATTTGAAGAATTTCAATTCGGCAATTCAAACTTCCAAGGTGGCCCAATCAGAATGCAAATTATCAAACTCAGATTCAATAAGTAATATAACTATCGAGGATCATCTCTTTAAAAGAAATCTTAAAGTTAAAAAGAGGCTAGCTTCCTCAACTATAACTAATAATCATACTAAAACAGAGATACAAAAGCCATTTATTAACTACAAATTATGCAACAAGAACAGTTAATCTGCTTCAATAAAACACAAGAAAGAAGTAACGAATGATAAACTAAGGACCAATTATTCAGACCTTTAATGAAGCCAAGAATGAGAAGGCCGATGAAGAAAGGCAAAAAACAAATGAAGTTCCACAAAGAAGTCAACAACCCCCTCGGGGTTTCCATTTCTCCCTCTGGATCTTTGGCACAATTAACACAAACCCATCTCACAATCCATCCGATTTTTGCAAATAGCTCCAAAAGAAAGAGAAAAGAGTCAAGGACCCATTTTTTTCTTACACAACCCCACGTCGAGAATCGAGCACCAGATGCCAACCTAAACAAGGATACCACTAGTGGGTTTGTTGTTTCACGATTTTGAAACAGCAAACCCATAATCCCAAGCTTTTCTGATAATAATGATATTTTTTATGAGCAGGAAACTAGTATTGTTCCTTCTTACGATCGTCTTATTTGATTTATCGTCTTTCAGTTACTTCACAAAATGAAAACTAGGGTGAAAGTTTTTTCCTGTGATTTTTGGGGCTGCAGTTATGAATTTCAGCTCCAGAACATCTCATCGTCCAAGTGAATGATTATTATGTCATGAGTCATACACTCCTTCATAGATCCAATCCGATAATTTTGTGATTTCCGGAAAACTTGGTGTTGTGGTAAAGGCCGAAGCTAGACAGCCAAAATCAAACCACTCACGAACTGTGAGGACCCGATCCTAATGTGGTGTTTCATTAACACATAATGATTAATTTGCGTAAACAGCGGAAGATTTATTTCAAGTCTTATCAAATGGCCCTAAAAATTTTGTGCTTTTAGGTGATACATATAGTGATACTGAAAATACGTAATTCAAGTTTCCAATTCAACAGGTTGAGCATAACATCAATATCAAGTATAAAATACAGATACTCGGGGCATGCCCCGGTAATTTAAAACATAATTAAAAATATTCTAACAACTACTGGGACTCAAAACATAAAAATATAAACCTGAGCTCGTTCTCAAGGAGCTCTGGTATTCACCGATGCTTCACCTCGAGCATCCGGAATACGTCTATCTGTACCACCTGTCATGCCCATACAACAAAGACATGACAGCCCACTACAGGGGTCAGAACCCAGTACGAGAAATAAATAGATCATGTCAAGTATGACAAAGTATCATGCAATGCATACCATGTATGAATGCTATGTATGAATGGGTATAAAGAATCGAATCTCAAGATACCAAATATCGGAGTCAAAAGGAAGGTATCATCAAATAATGTCAGCTCGAGCAGAGGGTGACAACACACGCACATTGAGCTAGGAGACTCATCATATGTGCTGTGTGCGTCCATCCCTCGTATCTAGGTCCGGTGACACGCGCGTGACTACAGTTGCTACCTATATTATCTGTCATCACCGTGCTCGTCGTCCCCGACACTCAGAGTAAATCAACTCAATCATCAACAAGGATATCAAAGGATTGGATAGATCAATATGATATGCCCATGAATTCATCTTGCATCATATGACATATGCAATTCAACATGTCATAAAAGCTCATATGAAAATGTATACATATCATGTAATTCACATATCATGAAATTCTATGCATCTCCATTTATCATATAGTCACACAAGAATCATTTAGTGACAAATAAGTCATATAAATCATATAATGACATATAAGGCCATACATTAGCATCATTACACGTCTTTGCCAGACGTCATGATAAAACTCATTTCAACGTACCTCGGACCAATACTATATCTACAGAGTACTTCTCGACGCAACATCAAGATCTGTTAACCTGATCATTTATACTTCAATTATATCATCAAAGTGATCAATTATTTCCAACATCAAGTTTATAATCTAAATATCGACCCTTTGAGAATTTCTTAACTTACATGCTCATAGTGATTGGCTCATAAATTTTCCAATACTAAACCAAATTATATGGGTCTAATTTAGCTTGATAACTAACTCAAAAATATGATATTCCATATGTTTGACACTTCCCTAAATTCGTTCATTTACCTAAGGCAAATTGGGTCTAAATATTATTTATGCAAAACAGGGGAAATTCTAAATTCCAGATTGACCACTTTTTGTAAAAACTTCATAACTAATGTATACGACATCCAAAACATGTGAGGCCAGTTTGTACTGAAAGATAACTCAAAATTCTACAATACATCTCTTATGTGCTTTAAGCTAATTAGTTCATCTAAATGTACATTATTTGCAAAACGTACAAGCCTAAAAACTTGTATGAAATCCTTTTCCAGATTGAGCACTATGTCGTCAAATTAGCATAACTTCTGCAAATTAGCATAACTTCTGCATATGAACTCCAAATTGAGTGAGGTCAATTCCAAATGCAAGCTAACTTTGAATACTACAAACTCTTATTAGAAGCTAAAACTTCAAATTCGTAGCCATTTATTCCTAGAAATTCGAAGAACACACTGCATGAAGCTTGAATGCACTGAATTTCCAGATTTTACACATTTTGGTAAAAGAACCATAACTTTTTCATCTTAATTCCAAATTAACTTATTTTGGTGGCCGATTAAAGCTAAGACAAAATACTACAAGTCATTATCATAGGCATTTTCAAATTCGATGTTTAACCATGCATAAAACTCGAAATACCAGACTATAAGTGCACTGCCTACTAGCTGAACCGTT
This sequence comes from Haberlea rhodopensis, assembly GCA_907163345.1. Lineage (NCBI taxonomy): Eukaryota > Viridiplantae > Streptophyta > Magnoliopsida > Lamiales > Gesneriaceae > Haberlea > Haberlea rhodopensis. Next base: position 3,203,453 of record CAJQUN010000013.1, read on the forward strand.
TTGACAGCAACTTTTCATGAATAACCACCATGGTTCGACCCTCAATCCTACATGCAACTTCATAAAACTCAAGGATGATGATATACCTTCACTTATCTTCAAGATTTGAAGCTTGATCATCCACAAAAACGAGTCATGATCGAAAATCCTACCACAAAACTGCTGCTACTCTAAAATCTTGCATCTTCTTGCTCCAAACTTGAAAATTCTTGGTACATCTTGTTCCTCAAGATGAGTAGAATTCAAAACCATCTTTGCATGTGACATGCACTCACAATTTCAAGAGGATTTTGGTAGGAAAAGAGCTGCAATTTTCGAAATTGCTAGAGGAGAGAAGGAGGAGAATTTTATTTTAAAGAGAGAGAAAGGGCTAGTAAACAAATAAGAATCCCAAATCTGAAATGCAAGGCATGGGTATGGCTTACTATGCCAATTTGTGTGCTTTTTAATTCATTTGATGTATTATGGAATCCATGTGTCAATACATCATGATCTTGCAAGATTAATGGTCCAAAATCATGTATTAAACATGAGCTAAATTAATTAGTGGTATGTGTTCTCCAAGTGCCATGTGATCATGCACATGCTCATGCACTAAACATGTTCCACTAGTTGGTTGACTTATTGTGGTCCGGGATACCTTACTTCAAGTTTGTACTTTTAATTCTCCGGGTTCGCTTAAACATTGTTAATTCGGATTAATTAGCATCGGGGCCTTACACTTCTTCCCCTCTTAAAAAGATTTCGTCCTCGAAATCGCAAAACCAAGTATAACTCAACAAATTAAATCATATGAGATGTTTCAATCTCATTCATAGATACATAAGAATCATCATGTATCAATAACAACTGATGTGGTAGTGTCAACGATATACCACTGAATCAAACTTCTCTATGATTCCACAAGGTTCAAAATATCGAGGCAACATTATACCTCACTTAACGAATCATATCGATCATCGTAAAGGTAAAAACATCAGATTTACCTGACTCTCCACTCGAAAGTCTAACGATATATTTCTCTTTGCATAGCAAATCTGCTCACTTTAAAGCCAATTTCAATCGTTTTCGCAAAATTTATTGTTCATGGCATTTCCTCAACAATCTCAAGTTGTGTCAAAATATTCCTTATCATTTTCATCTCAGCATTTCAGCGATCGACAATTCTGGCTCTACAAAACCTCAACCGATGTCATCCTGATTATTGTCTGGAACTTAAATTATAGGAAAATTCTACTGGTGAATAGTGATTTTTGTCAATTCTCACTAAATTCATCACTATTAATCGGGACATATATTCCTAAGTCTTGATAATTATGATAAGCAATACTTATTGCTAATTTAGTACCCATGACATTCTGAAAATAGTTTTCGAATTCGAATATTATCCTCGGATCTCAATCAGATGCATTTGTTACAGAACTTCAATGTAACTAAACCACATTATCCATATCTTAAACATGTTTTCTCATAGGCATACAAACAAGCATATGGAATCAATATCTTGTATTGAATGGTCAATCAACTCTGATTCAACTTGTTTCACATCTCTGTTTGGTCTAAAAAATTTGAGTTATAAAACTCAAAACTAGAAGTTTCCTTAAATTCATTGTGGTACTTACAAATTCTGTAGTATCCAATTAGGTCTCGTATTTTCATCTTGATCTGCTGGCATGTCAAACAATTTACCACGAAATTCGAAGGGGGGTTGAAGATTGAGAAGATCCTGCTCTGATACCACTTGTTAGGGTCGGAGGCATGTTTAGAAGGGGGGTTGAATAAACACTGCCCTCAAATTCTGATCTTCGACTGATTACTGCAAACTGTTAAGTGATGCAGTAGCTTCTCAATCAAATAAGCAAGTCAGCAGACACTAAGTGAAGTGCGGAATACGTCTGCTGCACTTGTGAGTTAACTAAAGTAAATAATAAAAAGCAAGTATATCACACAGAGATTGTTTCTGGAAGTTCGAAGCACAACGCTTCTACGTCTCCCCTTCTTCCTTTGCAGGAAGGATACACTAGAAGACTTTGGTTTACACTTTACAGTATACAACCGCCTTAGGCTTTCACACAGCTTAGCCTAAACTCCTAGCAACACAATGTATATGATTTGTTTACAATGTAAACTATCTAACACTCCTTTGAATGACTATTACACTTGTACGCTTTGAGTGTTCTTGAAGGATCTTTGAGCAGTACACCAGTTTTAACTTGATCTTTGATATACCAGTAGGTGTTCCTTGCTCTAGCTGAATCTTCAGTGAATTATGACTTGATAAATTTATCTGTTTGAATTTGTAGAATATTCGATTGTCAGTGGATTCAACTCCCTCTTTCTTCATTCATTCAGCATCTGTATTTATAGATTTCTTTTCCAACGGTAAACTTTCTTGGTAAGGAAGGTTTAGCGTAGAATCTGTTTTCTTCTTCTTTTTATCTTCCTTCCATTTTTGTTCAGCAACGGCTCTTACAATCTGACGGAATTGGTGGCGATGATTTCGTAGTGCTCGTCGCTATGTTATACTTATGTCAGACGGAATTGTATTTACTTTGTCTTATTTCTTCAATCCGCTGCTGGATTCACTTCTACTGGTCTTGTAACTTCAATATCCAGTCGTACTCTTTAACTCAGTAGGTGTTGGTAAGACTTGATGAAAAACTTCATGCAGTAGATGTCTTTATCCGGTGGAAGTCTTTATCCGGTGGATGTCTTTATCCGGTGGATTAATAATACAGTAGATGTCTATTCCAGTAGATGTTTTTTATCCAGTGCTTATCTCAGTCCGGTAGATGTCTTCACCCGGTGGGTGTCTTCATCCGGTAGAGTTCTTCACCCGGTAGATGTTTTTATCCAGTGCTTATCTCAGTCCGGTAGATGTCTTCACCCGGTGGGTGTCTTCATCCGGTAGAGTTCTTCATCATCCGGTAGATGTTCATCCAGTAGGTGTTTGTAATCACCAAAACTTAGAAATCGTTTCCCAACACATCTTCAAGGCAAAATAATGGCTACAAGCTCGAATTCATGAACAGGATATCATTATTCTTTCAGTTTCAACTATCTCAAAGCATATGCATTCATCTCCCCATGATGCATCAGAACGTATCCCACTTCTTTCAGTTTATAACATTTGGTTCTCATTTATCTAATCAAATGAAACCCAAATTTCTTCTTGGTCAATTGGTTCATCCTTCCATAAAGCCTGTAATGTCTGGCAAAACTCATAACACCTTGTATCTTGAGTACACTGGTTGGTATTGGCCAAATTAGTACTACGTTTACTTTACTGGGATCAACAAGTATCCGATGAGCTGATATCACCGATCCCAAAACAATACTCTATTCAACCAAGATTTACACTTCGATAACTTGGTACACAATTTGAGCTTCACGAAGCGTCTGAATCATCATTCGCAGATGTTCTGTGTGGTTCCTTCCGGATCTCGTATACACTAGTATACCACTGATGAATATGATTACAATTGCGTCCAAAAGTTACGGAATATTTTATTCATCAAATTCATAACTCTACTGGTATAGTTATCAGACCACACAGCATTACCAAAAATTTAAATGCCTATATCTGGTTTGACCATTTGCCTAGAGAACATTTTCTCTTCTGACTCAAACTGATGGTAACCAGATTTAAAATCATTCCTTATACATCGAAGTTTTTTTTTTAAAACTAATCAAATACTTCTCAATCTTAGGTAGTGGGTATTTTATTCTTGACAGTAGCCCAGTTCAACTACCTTTAGTCGATACACATCTTCATAATATCATTTTTTCACGAACAATGCTGATGTTTCCTCAAGTGACATACCCAGACATATGTACTCATATCAAGGAGATTCTGCAACTATTCTTCTGTATCTGTCAAATATGTTGATGGCATTCCGTACAATGCTTTTGATATTGAATCTATTCTTTGGCATTAACGACTAGTTAAAATCGATTTCCTTCTCTAGTGAAAAATCTTTTATTTCTTCAGGAAAATCTTGGTAAGTTTTCTTACGACTAAGATATCAGTCAACATCGATTCTTCCTGATCAGCATTAACTGCTTATGATCAAATATCCTTCATTTTCCAAATATCGCAACAGCAATATTTTCATAGCTGATACTATCAGTATCTTAGCTCGCTATTCGTCGCTATAAATATTTCACTTTGGGGCCACAAAACAGTCGAAAATTCATTATACCCTAAAATCAACTTCCTATATCTCAAAATTTATCAGAGTATCCATACCCTTGATAAAATCAAAACCGTATCTGGGCAACAACATTTAATTCAAATCCACAACACTATCATCAAACTGTAAGATACAGTTCACTATTATATGTATGGATAGTATAATTGGTAGCGCTTATCGTGTACGCCCAAATTAACCCTCTCAAGTTAATAACAATTATAAATGTAGTAGCGTGAGTAGTGATCGATCCCACGAGGAGGTGTGAATCTTTTTGTTAATGAAAATCAAAACAAAAGATAATAAATGATGGGGTTGCGAGGTTGTATTATACTAACTAAAATTAAAAACAAAGATTAACTAATGAAAGCGATTCTTGGTATCGGTCGACTCTACCTTGGTTTTTATCATCTATTTCATCGATTCACAAAAAAACTCAATTTTACTTGAATATTCATCAATTGGAAATATAATTCCTCCCTTACCTTAATTGTAGTCAAATAGAAAATAGCATTCAATTCAACTCTTATCAAATCTTTAACCAAACTACAACCGTTAAGATTAAATCAATGATAGTTTCAAAACTAGTAAGTTTGATGAATCTAATCAATAAAAACTACAGCCGTTAGAATTAATCATCCAATCGTTTTTCCTAAGAATTTAATAACACCAACAATAAGCAATTATCAATCTTAGTTGCTTCGTAAATTAGAGGGATCAAACGATTTCGTATTTATCTAATTTAGCGTTAGATTTCATGCAAGTTATTAGGTTGGCAATCCAATAAACAAACACAACAATCATATCAGTGAAATCAGAAAAACTCTTGATACTCAATAAAATTGATAATTAAAGCGTAAGAATCTCCCCAAGATAAATAAAATCCAAGGATTTGTCTTCCTCAACCAAGAATTAAAAACTAGCTAGACATAATCTAAGATAAAGCAATAAATAAAAACAAAGGAAAGAAAACTAATCCGATCTCCGCTCGTCGAGGTGTCAATCCCGCATTCGTTTCGATTTTCGTAGCGTTCTTCAACAAAATTGAGAGAAAAATTGTAAAACTATCCTAAACTACTCTACCCTAACTATCTAGATGTTCTTTAGTCTGATTTTCGTCCATATATGTATAGGGAGTGTTGGGAATGCCCTAAGACAAGTCATTAGATGATTGTTTAAGACATACAATGTTTATGGTTTTATGAATGGCAATTCATTATTATATATTATTCTTTTAACTGTGCATTGTGAATTAATATATATGTTAATGTCCTTAGAATAATATTGTATTATTCTTAAAGATGTTCCTAGTCAAGTATTATCATGAAAGGGATAATGATAATACGTAGAGACTAGTATGTGTTGATCGATGAATTGTTCATTGATATGAGATATCAAATCAACATATGGGTACATATTAGAGAACGATGTACTGAACAGACCCACCATGAGAATGCAACATGGATAGTTATATGATCGTCATATGCAATTCTAATAGTGATAATAATGTATGTAATCCTTACGACTTGTGATCATCAGAGATCCCAACATAAGGAGTTATGTATCTTGATATCGTCAAACGTTACCCGTAACAGGGTAATCTATAAAGGCGACTATTGGATACACTACGAATTATGTAGAGGGATGTTGACTGATCGAGATAGGATTTGTCCCTCCTATATAATAGGAGATGTGTTTGGCACTTGATCAAGTGAGAACTAAAATGCATGGCCATGCTCGAATGAGTCGATATGAGATATCGAGCTTATTCGTTTATTCTAGTTCTACTTGGGGATCAAGAAATAAAGATTGGATATACGAGTATGACTATTCCATGACTCGTGTTCAATCTAAACACAAAGGACAAAGGGATTAAGTTACATGATTAATATTATCACAAGTTCTAAAGGTTATGTCGAGTCATTGACATTCTTGTAATTTGGGTAGCATTGATGTGTTGCTAGATACCGCTCAATGCTTGAGACGTAAAATGAGATTTTATGTCACTGCCAACATTACAAGATCCTATCGGGTCGCACAAAAGATTAAATCGAGAAGGGAAATTAAATTCATGGGATGAATTAAATAATTAAGAGGAGTCTTAATTAATAATCATAATGATTAATTAAATCATGGGCTTAAGCCCATGAGGCTTTATGAAAGCCTTTAATTAATTAAATAAAAGATGATTACAAGGTGTTTAATTGTAAGACAACTTCATAACACAAAAACCCTACACAAGCTAAGATGCACACGGCCGCACCTTGAATTGCTCTCGGCCATCAAAAGTCGAAGGAGTTCTTGGTGGATTTTGGTCATTCTTTCGATTGTGAATCGAGCGTGCTTAGTGTATCGGTTTAATAACTTGTCTAGCAACTTGTTATTAAACCATCCCTTCACCCGATTTGATCGTGTGGATACCGTTGAGGCAAAACTCATTGAGTTTTGCTATTGACTCGGAGAAGGCGTAGGACGTGGTGCTGCTCCGTGGATTCTGCTTCAAACACGCTACAAGGGTGAGACACTTGTAATTCCTTAATCCGATATGATAACCTATGTATAGATCCGGTGTTAGTAATCCTAAAAATTTTATTCCGCTGCGTTGTTTGCTCATGGGATTACTTTCAGTGGTATCAGAGCCGTGTACAAGGCTCATATCGGATCTATTTGATTAAATTGTGTTAATCATATTAGAATTAATATTGCATGCTATTAAAACTGTTTAAATTCATATATGATATGAAATTAATTTTAGTTTATGAAAATCATCGTATAATTGTATTTGATATAATTGGCGAATAATTGTATACGATACACGAAAGCGTAAAATCGAGGTGTTAGCCCATGCATGGCTCACGGCAGCCACCACCGGATGGCTAGGGTTTCGAACCCTAGTCACCTTGGCTCACGGCCGCCGCATGAGCTAGGGTTTCGAACCCATTAGCTCGTGCATGGCCATGCAGCCGCCGAATAAGGGCTAGGGTTCAGACCCTGGCTCGTGCATGGGTCAAGCCGTCACACTATCTAGGGTTTGAACTCTATTGGCTCGATAAAGTATTGAGAAGGTGCAAGTTGGTTCGATCATGGTCCACGGAATTATGAGGGTCGACGGCTACACCACATGAGGGCTAGGGTTTTTCGAACCCTTGGCTCGAGATGGTTAAGCCGTCACCGTCATGAACCGTCCATGGTTGGACCGTAGCTCGTGGCTCATGAATTTCGGTGATTCAAGCAAGTTGGCTTGATAAAAAATAAAGATGGTGCAAGGCGGCTAGGGTTGGAACCCTAGCGCCGCCGCCGCTCGAGCCATGGCTCGGCCATGGGCTAGGGTTTCGAACCCTAGGCCCACTATTGGTCCAGCCGTGTGCTTCATGGATCGAACCATGGTGGTTCGTGTTTTAGTCGCTTTAGTTCGTGGCATGTGATGTCCCGAGCGTACGATAATTTTTCAAAAATTATTTTACAGTTTTAATTAGAATTAAATTTAAAATGTTTAGAATTTAATTAATTAAATGTTAATGCATGCTTTATGTGTTGTTTGAGCATGGTGCTTGGTTATAGCCCTTTGACCTATTAGATAGGATTTGTGGATGTTTGTAATTTATAATACGACCTGCGTGTCGTGCCTTCTCTATTTCATTCTAAATGTAATCCCTCCCCTATGTTCCCCTCGAATGTGAATCGAGGAATTCTATATCTTGTAAATAGTGTAGTTTATTTTATTGATGGTGATCAATGAAGATGGAGCATCGTGCCGGGATGAGGAGGCCATTCACAAATTGGAGCCAAGGAAGGTGCTTGTGAAGTTACCTTAGGTTGACTCATAGGATTTTCTCATTGGCTTGAGAAAATCATTAGTAGGGGCTATAACCATGTCACGTTTAATTATGTATGTTGATGCATGATTTATCTTATGTTTTAGTTTGATAATAGTATTACACATGTATGTAGATATGTATACAACTATATGTAGTGGACATATTTTAAATTATCAAATTAATCATGAGATCAATAAATCCCTCTAAAATATTAAGTTTTAGATGCCTTCCAAAATAAAAGTACTCGTCAATAACTTCGATTGTACATGTGTGGGTTTGCCAAAGCAAAGCACCGTGGCAATCTTAGTAAGGCGCGAAAGGATAAAAGTGATATCCGTTATACTTTAATTGGGTACGACTTAACTAGGTTATCTCAATAGGATTGGGAACCTAGAGGCATGGGTTGGATTATAATTCATTTGATGAATTGAACAAAGTGTTGTTCGTCCAACTATCCAAGAATTATATGTGATATAATTGACAAAGTGTTGTCTACCTAAATAACCGAGTCTTGGGCGATTAGCCAAAACTAACTCAAGATTAAGTGAAATATGGATCTTGGCCCACTAAAGATTTCGAGGGTTGATATTTTTCAAACAAAATAGTGGGAGTATCATTAATATAAGACCATGTTAAATGATTTAAATCATAAACTTATTTTGCATATTTATATTGTAGATATCCATGGCAACTAACAACGTTACTAGCACTTTATCACTGCGATCGGTCCTTGAGAAGGACAAATTAAATGGGACGAATTTCCTAGACTGGCATAGGAACTTGAGGATAGTCCTCAAACAAGAAAAGAAACAATATGTCCTAGAGGAACCCTTGCCCGCTGAGGAACCTCCCCCAACAGCTACAAGAGCTGAAAAAGATGCTTACAAGAAGCATCAGAATGACGCACTTGATGTTGGGTGCCTCATGCTTGCCACCATGAACTCTGAGCTTCAGAAGCAACATGAGGAAATGGAGGCGTTCGATATGATCGAACACTTAAAGTAGTTGTACCAACAGCAAGCTAGACAAGAGAGGTATGACGTCTCTAAAGCGTTATTCCAGTGCAGGATGGTAGAGGGAAGCCTAGTTGGAACTCATGTGCTCAAGATGATTGGGTACATTGAGAATCTGGACAAGCTGGGTTTTCCATTGGACCAAGAGTTGGCCACCGATGTGATCTTGCAATCGTTGCCTGAGAGCTTCAGTCAATTTGTAGTAAATTACAATATGACTGACATGGAAAAGACTCTACCACAGTTGCATGGTATGTTGAGAACATATGAAGCAAATACTAAGAAGACTAAGGCCACAAATGTCCTTATTGTGACTAAGGGCAAAGGAAGGGCCAAAGCTAAAGGCAACAAGAAAGCAAAGAAGGTCTTTGCTAAATCTAAGCCAAAGTCTTATGCACTGAAGCCAAAGGGAGGGATAGCAAAGGAAGGGAACTGTTTCCATTGCGGTGAGACCGGCCATTGGAAAAGGAACTGCAAAGTATATCTGGAGGATCTAAAGAAAGGAAGTGTGACTTCCGCTTCAGGTATTTTTGTTATAGAAGTCAATTTATCTACTTCTTCATCATGGGTATTAGATACTGGATGTGGATCTCACATTTGTCTAAATGTGCAGGATCTCAAAAGGAGTAGGACATTGGCGAAATGTGAAGTTGATCTCCGAGTTGGAAATGGAGCAAGAGTTGCTGCATTAGCTATATGAGATTATCATTTAGCTTTACCTTCTGGTTTATCAATGATTTTGAAAGATTGTTATTTTGTGCCTTCTATTACTAAAAACATAATATCTATTTCTTGTTTGGACAAGTATGGTTTTTCATTTATAATAAAGGACAATTGTTGTTCTATTTATTTAAATGATATGTTTTATGCTAGTGCACAAATGGTGAATGGTCTTTATGTATTAATCTTGATATGCCTATCTATAACATAAATACTAAAAGGATTAAAAATAATGATTGTAATCCGACTTATCTCTGGCACTGTCGCTTGGGCCACATAAACGAGAACCGCATATCTAAACTTCATAAGGATGGAGTATTAGATTCATTTGATTTTGAATCATATGAAACATGCGAATCTTGTTTAATGGGCAAGATGACTAAAGCCCCTTTCAAGGGATATGTTGAAAGGGCAAATGTTTTATTGGGACTAATACATAGTGATGTATGTGGACCAATAAGTACACAAGCTAGAGGTGGTTTTCAATACTTCGTTACATTTACTGATGACCTCAGTAGATATGGGTATGTGTACCTAATGAAACATAAGCATGAAACCTTTGAAAAGTTCAAAGATTTCAAGAATGAAGTACAAAACCAACTTGGCAAAAGTATCAAAATCCTTCGATCAGATCGAGGAGGTGAATACTTAAGCCAAGAGTTTCATGACTATCTAAAGGAGTGTGGGATAGTCCCACAACTCACTCCTCCGTATACTCCACAATGGAATGGTGTATCCGAGAGGAGAAATCGAACCTTGTTAGACATGGTTAGATCAATGATGAGTCATGCAGATCTTCCGATATCGTTTTGGGGACACGCTCTAGAAACAGCGATTTTCTTACTGAACCGTGTTCCATCTAAATCAGTGGAAAAGACACCATATGAGATATGGACTGGGAAGCGTCCTAGTATGTCTTTCATGAAGATTTGGGGTTGTGAGGCTTTCGTTAGACGTGACGCCACTAACAAACTTGGACCCAAATCTGATAAGTGTTTATTTGTGGGGTATCCTAAGGAAACGAAAGGATACTATTTCTATTATCCCACCGAGAACAAAGTAGTTGTTGCTCGGACTGGTGTATTTCTTGAAAGAGAATTTATTTCTAGAAAAACCAGTGGGAGAAAAATAGAACTTAATGAAGTTCAACCACAAGAAAACACTGAACCTGAGATTGAGATGGAAACAGAGCAGGCACCACAAGCTGTTGTGGAAGAAGCACCTGCTCAAGAGACACAAGCCCAGCGTAGGTCTGTAAGAGTACACCAGGAGCCACAGAGATATGGATTTCTTGTGACTCAACAAGGTGACTTACTACTTATTGATGAGGATGAGCCGTCATCTTATCAACAAGCTATAATGGGCAATGATTCTGAGAAATGGCAAGAAGCCATGAAATCTGAGATGGAATCCATGTATGCAAACCAAGTATGGACTTTGGTTGATCCACCTGAAGGGGTACGACCCATAGGGTGCAAATGGATCTTCAAGAAAAAGACCGATATGGATGGTAACGTACAAACCTATAAAGGTCGGCTGGTTGCAAAAGGATTCAAACAAATTCATGGTATTGACTATGATGAAACCTTTTCACCAGTGGCCATGGTTAAATCCATAAGGATCTTACTTGCAATAGCTGCATTTCATGATTATGAAATCTGGCAGATGGATGTCAAAACAGCTTTCCTTAATGGAAATCTGCTCGAGGATGTGTACATGACACAGCCCGAGGGTTTTGTCGATCCAAAGGATGCTGGAAAGATATGCAAGCTACAACGATCCATTTATGGATTGAAGCAAGCTTCTCGGAGTTGGAATCTTCGTTTTGATGATGCAATCAAAGAGTTTGGTTTTATCAAAAATGAAGATGAACCTTGTGTCTACAAGAAGGTCAGTGGGAGCGTAATCATTTTCCTAGTGTTGTATGTAGATGACATACTTCTTATTGGAAATGATATCACTGCCTTGCAATCTGTAAAGATTTGGCTAGAGAATTGCTTTTCGATGAAAGACTTGGGAGAAGCCACCTATGTATTAGGAATCAAGATCTATAGAGATAGATCGAGAAGGCTTCTTGGTCTAAGTCAAAGTACATACATAGACAGGGTGCTTAAAAGGTTTAGCATGCAAGAATCCAAGAAAGGATTCGTGCCTATGACACATGGTATTTATCTTTTGAAGGAACAGTGTCCTTCAACACCAGATGAGAGACAACGCATGAGTAAGATTCCATACGCGTCAGCTATTGGATCTATCATGTATGCCATGATATGTACTCGTCCCGATGTATCGTATGCTTTGAGCATGACGAGCAGATATCAAGTTGATCCAGGTGAAGGTCACTGGATTGCTGTCAAGAATATCCTAAAGTACTTGAGAAGGACTAAGGATACATTCTTGATTTATGGAGGTGAGGAAGAGCTCAATGTAATGGGTTACACTGATGCAAGCTTCCAAACCGACAAAGATGATTTTCGATCGCAATCTGGATATGTGTATTGCCTGAAGGGAGGTGCTGTGAGCTGGAAGAGTTCAAAGCAAGAAACAGTAGCCGATTCTACAACGGAAGCTGAGTATATTGCTGCCTCGGATGCAGCAAAGGAAGCTGTTTGGATGAGGAAGTTCATTTCTGAACTTGGAGTGGTGCCTAGCATTAAAGATCCGATAGAGCTCTATTGTGACAACAATGGAGCGATCGCATTGGCTAAGGAACCAAGATCTCACCAAAGATCCAAGCACATACTTAGGCGTTTCCATTTCATTCGAGAAATCGTTGAAAGGGGAGATGTTAAAATATGCAAAGTACCAACAAATGATAATGTATCTGACCCATTGACGAAGCCGCTGTCACAGCAGAAGCATGATCGTCATACTAGATCTCTAGGCATTAGGTATATGTCTGAGTGGTCTTAGTGCAAGTGGGAGATTTGTTGGGATATGCCCTAAGACAAGTCATTAGATGATTGTTTAAGACATACAATGTTTATGGTTTTATGAATGGCAATTCAGTATTATATATTATTCTTTTAACTGTGCATTGTGAATTAATATATATGTTAATGTCCTTAGAATAATATTGTATTATTCTTAAAGATGTTCCTAGTCAAGTATTATCATGAAAGGGATAATGATAATACGTAGAGACTAGTATGTGTTGATCGATGAATTGTTCATTGATATGAGATATCAAATCAACATATGGGTACATGTTAGAGAACGATGTACTGAACAGACCCACCATGAGAATGCAACATGGATAGTTATATGATCGTCATATGCAATTCTAATAGTGATAATAATGTATGTAATCCTTACGACTTGTGATCATCAGAGATCCCAACATAAGGAGTTATGTATCTTGATATCGTCAAACGTTACCCGTAACAGGGTAATCTATAAAGGCGACTATTGGATACACTACGAATTATGTAGAGGGATGTTGACTGATCGAGATAGGATTTGTCCCTCCTATATAACAGGAGATGTGTTTGGCCCTTGATCAAGTGAGAACTAAAATGCATGGCCATGCTCGAATGAGTCGATATGAGATATCGAGCTTATTCGTTTATTCTAGTTCTACTTGGGGATCAAGAAATAAAGATTGGATATACGAGTATGACTATTCCATGACTCGTGTTCAATCTAAACACAAAGGACAAAGGGATTAAGTTACATGATTAATATTATCACAAGTTCTAAAGGTTATGTCGAGTCATTGACATTCTTGTAATTTGGGTAGCATTGATGTGTTGCTAGATACCGCTCAATGCTTGAGACGTAAAATGAGATTTTATGTCACTGCCAACATTACAAGATCCTATCGGGTCGCACAAAAGATTAAATCGAGAAGGGAAATTAAATTCATGGGATGAATTAAATAATTAAGAGGAGTCTTAATTAATAATCATAATGATTAATTAAATCATGGGCTTAAGCCCATGAGGCTTTATGAAAGCCTTTAATTAATTAAATAAAAGATGATTACAAGGTGTTTAATTGTAAGACAACTTCATAACACAAAAACCCTACACAAGCTAAGATGCACACGGCCGCACCTTGAATTGCTCTCGGCCATCAAAAGTCGAAGGAGTTCTTGGTGGATTTTGGTCATTCTTTCGATTGTGAATCGAGCGTGCTTAGTGTATCGGTTTAATAACTTGTCTAGCAACTTGTTATTAAACCATCCCTTCACCCGATTTGATCGTGTGGATACCGTTGAGGCAAAACTCATTGAGTTTTGCTATTGACTCGGAGAAGGCGTAGGACGTGGTGCTGCTCCGTGGATTCTGCTTCAAACACGCTACAAGGGTGAGACACTTGTAATTCCTTAATCCGATATGATAACCTATGTATAGATCCGGTGTTAGTAATCCTAAAAATTTTATTCCGCTGCGTTGTTTGCTCATGGGATTACTTACAGGGAGGCTGATGGAGTAGGTTAGGAAGGAAAGAAATCAAGTCTTTACACTTTCCAAAACTCTGCAGGCGTAGCTATGCCAGAAAATGGCTTAAAGACGCCTGATGACGTGTCAAAAATATGGCTTCCCACGTTTCTGGCGTATTACGCCTCCGAATGGCGTAATTACGCCTGTCCATGCCGTAGCATTGGCGTAATCACGCCTGATAATGGCGTAATTACGCATGTCTTCCATTTTTCTGGCGAGTTTTGTATTTTGGCCGTAACTTTCTTGTCCAAACTCCAAATTTTATGAATCAGCTGTCCACGCAAAGATAACTCAAAGTTCTACAACTTTTCTAAGGACCACATTTCCAAAACATGGCTCGAACATATAGAAATTTGAGGAGAAAGGAGCAACATGTGTCTTGGATTCTGGTTTTTTCCTCTTTTCTTCAACTTTATTGCTTCTTTCATCATTTTAGCTTGATTTCTTCACATTTCCCTACATTTACACAAATATACGATTAGATAGCATATGTATCAATTTATCCATCAAAATATACCAAATCGTAGACAATTAAGCGCAATAGATGTGTCTATTTCTAGTCACATCAAACACCCCCATACTTAATCTTTACTCGACCTCGAGTAAATCCGACAAAACTCTAATCTTTTTTACTTTGGCTCATAGGTTCATAACAAACTAACTTGTTCTCACTTTTATGCCTCAACAATTTTAAGCATGCATAGTAATGAAAGGCGGTGAAAAGTTAATAATGGAACAAGTTCAATCCCTAAACAATTCGTACCCAACAAAGTAGTGAACGTGTGTGTGTGGTCATAAACAGTGTCATGTACAAATTATAGATCCAATAGAAGCAAATCCACAATAGTTCAAGTCATACACTAACACAAGTATAAGCTCACTTGCACATTCTTCTCCACTATCTTAGCCACTTTGCAAACATAAATCAAGTAGGTCTTTATTAGCTTGTAGTGTGGCCTAGGTATTGGCTTATGAAAGAAAGGTAAGGATTTATCAAGTAAGAGAGTATGATGATATACACACTAAAAGCTTCTCTTCTTGCTTGAATTTTTCAACTTTTGTTTCAACATTTTTCTTCTTTTGTGCCTTGGCTCCCCTTGTAGTCATATTTTTATCTATTTTCTCAAGGTATCCCTTTTCTTATGCATTTCATTCTTTTCCTTATGAAGCTCACAAGCATTTTAATCATTGAATACTTAAGTGCATGTGAATGAAACACATCATACTCCCTTCAAAGGTATGGATAGAACTCATATTTAGGCTCATTAGGGAAGGATGATAAGCTAGTCAAAGAATGTCGAATGGTGGTTGTTTGTATGCTTAGCATACAACCATTCTTTTGCATTAAAGCTCAAACAGGGTACTAGTGATTGATTTTCTTTACATGGTAGGCTTGAAAGGCTCAAACGCATCAAAGATTGCCTATATCACTTTCATGTTTGCAAGCAGTCTATACATGCGAGCATGTAGTTAAGTTCTAGCATGTATTAGAGACTTCTTAAGACTATCACAAAGTTCACACAATCTTCACTAAGCTATGCACACTTCACAAGTCATGACAATAACGTGCTCAAAATATTCAACTACTAAGTTAAAGTAAAATTTTCATTAGAGTTCAAAGTGTTCCAAGGTTAACAATTCACCTATGTTCAAAAACATGCATGATATCAATAGGTTTCATCATGGGCTAGTGATTCTAAGCATGTGTTCATTACTAACTATGAGCTCAAAATTTTCAAAATTTTCGATTTTTTTGTATTTTTTGAAATAAGAAAAACAATAACACACCACTAATCCCTCCCCCATACTTAAATCTTACATTGTCCCCAATGTAAGGCAAAAATACAAGAACAGAGAATCTAACTACTAAAGCACAAAAAAAAAAAAAAAAAAAAAATGGAGAAAGGAAACTAACTCCCCTTGGGTTGCCTCCCAAGCAACGCCTCTGTTTAACGTCGGTGGTCCGACGCCAGTTCTCTCGCTTATGCCTATTCGCCCTGCACCTCTTGGAGGGTTTTTGTCTTTTCACTATGTCGCCTTCCTCCAAAGAAGTCAGTTGAGGTCGATCCAGATTTACCTCATGGCATCCTTTAACTTGTTGTCCCCTATGCTCGCCTTTGGGAATCTCATTCTGGTGAGATTCCTTGTTATCCACCTCGATCTCTATTTGTTGTTCAAGTATTGATGGCCTCAGTACCATCGTTTCTGGAGTTTCTACCTCTTTGCCACTGTCCAGGGTGATGTTGTCTTCAAAAAAATAGTCCCAAGAATCCATTTCATCACAGTACTCGATCGCCGACTCCTCTGCCACAACACATGATTCATCTAAGTATTCAACATAGCTCTCAGTGGGAAACATACCTTGCGGAGTTGTAGGATGTACAAGCTCCTTTTCTTCTATTGGCACATGTGTCTCCTCTTCTAGCTCGGGTGACATCGGTACCACCTTTTCCATAGTCTCCTCTTCTTCATCACTACATGATTCGGATGCAATCATGGTCTCCTTTTGTGCTGCTATCCGATCGATCGATCTTATTAGTTGCTCCATTTGGTTACCCAAATTCTGAGTGCTAGCCCTGAATTCTTGTTGAAATTGCAAAGTAATATCATTAAGTGTTGAAACAAGATCCTCTAAAGACTCACCAGGGGTATGGTATTGAGGTTGTTGTGGCCATGGCGGGTATTGTGGTATGTATGGCGGTAGGGTGGACTGCATGTAAGGTGGAGGTGGGCTCATCCATTGATTGTCACAGTTGAAATTGGGATGATCACTCCAACTTGAGTTGTATGAACATTGTCCACTCCCTACGCCAAGTTGTTGCACAAGATACTCCAATTCATCTAGTCGCCTATAGTCCTCCATGAAAAGATCCAATTTTTCAGAACTCAACCTGTAAGCACGAACAAACAAGAGTAGCGGTGGGGGAAAAAGAAAGAGAAAGAAACAAAACAGAAAATATTAGCACAAAAATATTCAACGCCTCCCCGGCAACGGCGCCAAAATTTGGTAGCGCTTATCGTGTACGCCCAAATTAACCCTCTCAAGTTAATAACAATTATAAATGTAGTAGCGTGAGTAGGGATCGATCCCACGAGGAGGTGTGAATCTTTGTGTTAATGAAAATCAAACAAAAGATAATAAATGATGGGGTTGCGAGGTTGTATTATACTAACTAAAATTAAAAACAAAGATTAACTAATGAAAGCGATTCTTGGTATCGGTCGACTCTACCTTGGATTTTATCATCTATTTCATCGATTCACAAAAAAACTCAATTTTACTTGAATATTCATCAATTGGAAATCTAATTCCTCCCTTACCTTAATTGTAGTCAAATAGAAAACAACATTCAATTCAACTCTTATCAAATCTTTAACCAAACTACAGCCGTTAAGATTAAATCAACGATAGTTTCAAAACTAGTAAGTTTGATGAATCTAATCAATAAAAACTACAGCCGTTAGAATTAATCATCCAATCGTTTTTCCTAAGAATTTAATAACACCAACAATAGGCAATTATCAATCTTAGTTGCTTCGTAAATTAGAGGGATCAAACGATTCCTTATTTGATATCTAATTTAGCGTTAGATTTCATGCAAGTCATTAGGTTGTCAATCCAATAAACAAACACAACAATCATATCAATAAAATCAGAAAAACTCTTGATACTCAATAAAATTGATAATTAAAGCGTAAGAATCTCCCCAAGATAAATAAAATCCAAGGATTTGTCTTCCTCAACCAAGAATTAAAAACTAGCTAGACATAATCTAAGATAAAGCAATAAATAAAAACAAAGGAAAGAAAACTAATTCGATCTCCGCGCGTCGAGGTGTCAATCCCGCATTCGTTCCGATCTTCGTAGCGTTCTTCAACAAAATTGAGAGAAAAATTGTAAAACTATCTTAAACTACTCTACCCTAACTATCTAGATGTTCTTTAGTCTGATTTTCGTCCATATATGTATAGGGAGGCTGATGGAGTAGGTTAGGAAGGAAAGAAATCAAGTCTTTACACTTTCCAAAACTCTGCAGGCGTAGCTACGCCAGAAAATGGCGTAAAGACGCCTGATGACGTGTCAAAAATATGGCTTCCCACGTTTATGGCATATTTACGCCTCCGAATGGCGTAATTACGCCTGTCCATGCCGTAGCATTGGCGTAATCACGCCAGATAATGGCGTAATTACGCCCGTCTTCCATTTTTCTGGCAAGTTTCGTATTTTGGCCGTAACTTTCTCGTCCAAACTCCAAATTCAATGAATCAGCTGTCCACGCGAAGATAACTCAAAGTTCTACAACTTTTCTAAGGACCACATTTCCAAAACATGGCTCGAACATATAGAAATTTGAGGAGAAAAGAGCAACATGTGTCTTGGATTCTGATTTTTTCCTCTTTTCTTCAACTTTATTGCTTCTTTCATCATTTTAACTTGATTTCTTCACATTTCCCTACATTTACACAAATATACGATTAGGTAGCATATGTATCAATTTATCCATCAAAATATACCAAATCATAGACAATTAAGCGCAATAGATGTGTCTATTTCTAGTCACATCAATAATTATCACTGCTGGTGTATTTTCCAAATCATCATTATCAATGCACATTTGATGCAATGTATGAAAATAATGCTTTTATCTCAAATCAAACTCGTGTAGTGTGATAAAATACACAACATGTATCTGCGATCACTACTCCTAAAGCATCTCTAATCTTATCCTCTTTCAATGTATACTCTCTAGTCTGTAGATAATTAACTGTTGGAACTGAGTGGTCGAAAAGAATAACCACTCTGATATCTACCCCTAGCTCAGGGTATTTGTTGTTATGGTTGCATATATTCATGAGCACGTAACAGTTATGCTCTGACTGGCCACAATCAATATCAGTTCTTATTATTCTTTCAAGTGGATCAGTGGATATTTACATCCACAGTGACCTCGAAAAGATTTGGTATTCTACAATCTCATAGTACCTCCAGAACCACTAGACTACTTCGCACCACATCGGTGTCTTATTCTTCAGTCGATGTAGTGAATAGTTATTGAGAGTAAGCAGATATTTCCATTTCTCAAGTCCACGATAATCAATTATCATTTTCCATGTAATCAATATGGCATTCTCGTAAACATATTTTATCGTATCAGAAAGAGGAAAAATCGTCATCCGTCACTACCATTACTATAGATACTATCATCTAGAAGAGTTCCTATTGTAGTTTTTATTCATAATTTGGACATATAAATTGGAAGTGAATTTGACAGTCCCCATATCCATGTCCTCATTCAAACGAATTCTCGTTGTTTCTCACAACAACTACATTCTAATCTTCAATTGAAATATTGCTAGTTCCAATATTTTCAAGTTCTAAATCATCATCTCTGCGTACACAGGTTTTGACGTAAACTCATACGTATTACCTGGTCTTTCAGACTCAAATTCCCGATGTCAATCGACAAAATGCGTTTTAATTAGTTCTAGTGTCATCCCACTAATCACAAGGATAAGTCCCAAAGTGATAAAAACTTTTAATAACACTAAGTTAATTCAATTCACAGTTTACAGTGCCTACTGGTACAATAGATGGCTCTTAAAGTCTATATCGCTGCTAACTGTCCAAACACTAACTGTTAATCATAAAATCAAAATATAATATACAATCTCAAGTCAGAGATGTTCTCATCACTTATTCTACATCATCATCCGGTCAGCAACTATCAGTGCTAACAAATAAAATTTTCAAATTCTCTAGCTTGTATGCAACTCAGCATTCAAATTTTCTAGATTCTATGCAACTCAGCATTCAAATTCTCTACATTATATGCAAATCAGCATATTAAAATATTTAGAGATATGACAGCTCGCTATCCTTGCTTAATAATCCATTACATGTCTAACAGTTCATTATCTAACATGTAATCATAGCATGCAAGATCATATAAAATCACATAGTCAGACACATGCACAAACAATTGATTTGTGTCTATTCTCAGTGTCTTAACTCTAGTTAGAGCACATCCCAGATATATGCTCTGATACCATAATGTGAGGGCCCGATCCTAATGTGGTGTTTCATTAATACATAATGATTAATTTGCGTAAACAGCGGAAGATTTATTTCAAAGGTCTTATCAAATGGCCCTAAAAATTTTCGCTTTTAGGTGATACATATATAGTGATACTGAAAATACGTAATTCCATTTTCCAATTCAACAGGTTGAGCATAACATCAATATCAAGTATAAAATACAGATACTCGGGGCATACCCCGGTAATTTAAAACATAATTAAAAATATTCTAACAACTACTGGGATTCAAAACATAAAATATAAACCTGAGCTCGCTCTCAAGGAGCTCTGGTATTCACCGATGCTTCACCTCGAGCATCCGCAATACGTCCACCTGTACCACCTGTCATGCCCATACAATAAAGACATGACAGCCCCCACTACATGGGTCAGAACCCAGTACGAGAAATAAATAGATCATGTCAAGTATGACAAAGTATCATGCAATGCATACCATGTATGAATGCTATGTAAGAATGGGTATAAAGAATTGAATCTCAAGATACCAAATATCGGAGACCAAAGGAAGGTATCATCAAATACAGCCCTCCTCCCCTGAGTCCCGTGCATCCAAGGGGGAGAGCTATCTTAATGTCAGCTCGAGCAGAGGGTGACAACACACGCACATTGCGCTAGAAGACTCATCATATGTGCTGTGTTCGTCCATCCCTCGTGTCTAGGTCCGGTGACACGCACGTGACTACAGTTGCTTCCTATACTGCCTGTCATCACCGTGCTCGTCGTCCCCGACACTCAGAGTAAATCAACTCAATCATCAACAATGATATCAAAGGATTGGATAGATCAATATGATATGCCCATGAATTCATCTATGCATCATATGACATATGCAATTCAACATGTCATAAAAGCTCAAGTGAAAATGTATACATATCATGTAATTCACATATCATGAAGTTCTATGCATCTCTGTTAGGATCGGTCCGGAGTGTTTAGAGGGGGGAGGGGGGGGGGGGGGGGTGAATGAACACTCCTATAAAACTAATCCTTATTGATTTCTCTCGGGTTAATGAGTGGAATCTATTTCTTAATTGACTTATGTGCAGAACAGACCACTGAATATAAGAGTGTGGAACGGTCTGTTCTTGACTAGTAAGAACGGCTTGATGGCTTAATGATTGTGACTCAGTACAAAATGAGAATAGACAGGATATGTTTCTGGAAGTTCGAAGGTGGTGTAATCCTTCTACGTCTCCCCTTCTTCCAATTAAGGAATGATACACTAGAAGACTTTGAGTAATACAACCACTTGTACAACCCTGATTCAGCTGGATTTATCCCACTACCAGACTGAAACTCCTAGTCTCTCGATCTGTTCAGACACAAACTGTCTGAGAGTTACAATAGAATCTCACTCTTCTATTTTAGTAAAATACAGAAGGCGGGCTTATTTTGTCTATGCACACAATGATCCTATGATGATCAAATATTACAATATGATATGCTTATGAAAACTTTTAGCATTTCGGCTCAAGAATATATGGACTTGTAAGCTTGTGCTGTTTTTGTTTTCTTTTTGTTTCTTGATTGATCAGTCGGCACTTTGAGCTCTTTAGTTGCATCCTTATATAGTTGCTTGTACCAACGACATTATTTCCTTTTCTGTGCAACTCTTGACTCTGTTCAATCTCTGAGTAAGCTTCAGTCTTATTCTTTTAGGCACTTTCCATTCTGGTTTGTGCTTTCGGCGTCTGTCAGGTAAGCTCTTCTTTGTCTTCTTACCTTTTAAGGTAATCTTCAGTCCTTGGTCTTTTTCACCATTAATTGCATCATTAAATGCTTCAATAAATAGCCGTTAATGATTCGGACTGAAGAATGAAGCTTATTCAACCTTGTCTCTGATCTGATCCTTATTGAGCTGATCTCGTGCTTCGATCTGGTCAGGCTGGTTTTCATCGATCCGTTCTGATTTTGCGATAGACCATATCAGCGTGATCTGCTTTGTCATGGTTTTACGGCTTTGATCGGTCTGATCTGTTTTGTCATCTTTAAAATCCGGAACTAACAAATTCCCCCTTTTTGATGATGACAAAACCTAGCTTCTATGTCTTCTTATTCAGTCTTTTAACAAGCTTTGAATAGAATCCTTGCAGATCAATTAAGTCTTCTTGTTCAAAATAAATGAACACTGTAGGTTGTAGTTCGGAGCGATTAAGTCATTTTGTTAAAAATAAATGAACTATTCAAAATAAATGAATGAGACTTAGATAAGTGACTGAAGGACTTTGATTTTATTTAAGAAAAATCTGATAGATACTTTTACATGTCTGATTCAAATAGACATCTATTTCTTTGCTGAGGACTGCTGAGCTGACTTGAAATCCTTAATCTTTTACCCCTTTTTATCAGCAGCAATCTCCTGAAGGAAATCTACGATCTGCGTGTGCTGAGCGCAGATAGCATCCAGACGAGTGTCTTGAGCAATAAGAGACTTGGGGACGGAAGTCCGAACTTCAGTGGCCAGCTCGATCTGTTTTTTGCTCAGGCTATTTTTATATGAAGCTTGCTGAGAGAACATGTCATTCAGTCCGCGCTGAATACCGCTTATGCTAGCCGTCATATTTTCTCTGAAGGATTCAAAATCCAAGTGTGTAGACCTTTGACTCTGATGAACTTCTCTGACTCGTTGAGATAGAGAGAGACTGTAAGGACCCCCAAGCCCTTAACCCTTAATTAGTGTATTAATCATTATGTGTGGTACATGCTTTCAATATATTCAATCGGGAAACACAGATGATACTTTACCATTGAATGGCAATTACAAAATTTCTTTAATATTCAACATTAAGATCATCTCTACCCACAATTAGACTCATAGATTCCGCCCATTTCCATCCCCATTACACCACTTTTCACATGATAGACTTTTATAAAAATTTGGGCAGAGTCTCCCCATAAATAGAGCCATCCCGAAATAAAATTGCATCACAATATATAGTTCCCGGCCAGGGAAAACACATATTCAACAGAACACAGCAACACTAAGTAAATTCCCAGCCAGGAAAGACACCACACATAAGACGACATAAATGGGTCTCAACACCCACATAATACACCCATGACTCTCATATCATTAGCAATTCTACTCTAATTGCATGCAACACAAAATGAAAGAGAGAAAGGCTCATGCCTTTATATACAATCCATATACAAGCATAATCGTGCTCACATGCGAGCATCATGAATATGTATATAATCCTCAGGTGTATATAAGTACTCTATACGATACCGTGCTCCATCAAGCCCTGGTACCACGATCCTGGGAGTACATCCAATCAACAGCTCGAGCTCAACTCCAAAGCCATCGATGTACCTGTTCACCTGTCCCAACAGAGACAGCCGCCAACGGGGTGAGCATACCAATACACAAAATCTCATAATCACAATAATGAAATTCATAATTTACAACACAAGTAAATACTAATGAATTTTAAATGATACTCCCTGGATGGCAACGTCCTCATCCGGGATTCCGTGTACTGTCCCTGTTCTCACAATCATCAAACTCATCAAATCTAAAAAATCAGTATATCAACACATTGATTTAACTCATAGCATGCCTGGTTCTCAAGTATCAATAATTAATGATTCCAAATTCATTACACATACAAATATAGATATCTCGATATCTAATACTGATTTTTCGACTTTGCTACCAATCACAGATAGCTCAAATGCCTAGCATTCATTTTACCACTTCTCCATTTCACTTAGACATCTCACATGTCTTACAATGAATACATGATTCCACGATCATTCTCAGGCATCTCAAATGCCCTACGATAGTCATATAGACCCAGTACCCCATATCTCATGTAAGGTTATACTACTCTAGTATTACGCACACTTGTGGCAGCGATGTCAAGACTAGGTCGATCCATAGTCAGACCAACACATATATATAGCCATACCCACAACCATCTAATGCAATTAAAACACATTATGCATTTCACAAATGCTCTTATATAAAGTAATGCTCGTACGTCGCACGTACCTTAAATCTCCGAAGTCCGAGCCAAACCTTGCTCGAGTCCCATGCCCCGAGGAACGATGTGCTAACACGATAAATAATTCACAATTAATTACGAACATGCAACCCATGCTCAAGCACACCCATATCCCTTATATAGAAAATTATTGTCAACCCACGACAATTTACCATTTAAAAGACCCGGGGCAGGGCATAAACAGGGAGGGAAATCGAAGGAGATAATATCAAAAATTGCTCAAGAATTCCCCACAAATTTTCGAACCCTCACAACACAAATCGAACCCAATTAAACACCATAATTCATCTAAACAGGAATTAATCGATTAACAACAAGAATCATCATCCCCAAGCCAAAACCCCCAAAAGTTCGAACCCTAACTCATTCAAACAGCATGAAAATCGAATCAATTGGCAACCAATTTCTTTGAACCACAAAGCAAGAAATTTTCGACCCAAACTAAGCACCAAAACGCCCCAATAATACCTGAAAGAAAGCCCCAAAATCGTACCAAAAATCGAGCCCTTATCGGACAGAATTCCAGTTCGAACCCTAGCGCTTTCTGCAGAAATCCGAGCTCAAATCGCGACCAAACTTCAAATTGTTGGTATGGGGAGGAGCGCCTGGAAGAGACGAAGCTGGCGGCGGGTCGGACGTGCCGAACGGCGGCCGGACGGCGGCGGGCGCACGCCTGGAAGCGGCGGGGGTCAAAGGGGATCGGGAATGGCGTACGCGGGGGAGAGAGAGAGTGACGGGAAAAGTGGGGAAAAATGGTTTCGATAATTAAAATCTCGGGTTCAACTGGTATTTATAGCAAAAATACCCCGAAATACTAATATCCCCACAAATACATCATGATTCATTAAAAATCATCTGTTTTCAAAAATTCTCTCTCTAACTCAAAAACCCCCTACCGGCGCCCACACAAAGCACCCGAGATTCCGAGTCACACTAAAAACCCAACTCTTAGATTTTTCACCGTAATGAGAATACAATCTCAACCTCGGGATCCAACAATCCCAACTACCCAAATAAATGAGCCCAGAAGGCCCAACACCGCGATTAAACTCCAAATCGCCACGTAAAACAACTTTATGGGTTATTAACACTCCGGGATTAACATCTATAATCTCTGGTCATCACAATATCCCCCACTAAAAGAATTTCGTCCTCGAAATTAGCATCGGTGTATCACGTAACACCCGGGCTACACAACAACATGAAGCCATAACCTCGATCCTTGACCATATTAGGATCGTCTTAATAAACGCGAGGATACTTACCTCACATCAAACTCTGAAACAGAGCGACATACCAAAACCAACATATCGCCCAAGAGGCAAAACGTACCTCGATGCGGTTCATCCCAAAAGTCAGTCCCGCATGACTGCAAAACAACCAATACTTACGACCGTAGATCGGACAGTCATCCTTCGTTCTAATACCACTTAGTAAGAACGCATCATGAATGACACCTCAACCGTGAGAACGTTGACCTCGTGTCAAACTCTGGAGTGGAATAGACTTCCAAATCCATTATAACGTCAAAGAGCGTCGGCACAACTCAACGCTAACAATCCAAAAGCAGTTAGTCAACTGAAACTGCAAGGATTCAAATTGCTCCCGATTCCATCGTAGATATCATTCAAAGACATCTCTATCATGACTCACGATGTCTAACACACATCATTACGAGGAAAACACTAGTATACCACGATGTACACATACTAAACCTGGTCTCCACTTTCAAACCTCCTCCATCAATGAGCAGTCGCATCATTGCAACTCAATTTGGGCAACTCACGGCCACAGATTAACACAAAAGACATCTCACAAGATGTTCGCCTCCGGATATTCCAAGGATCACATCATGATCATAAATAAACCATCGAGACTCCACAGAGTTCTGATAGGCTTAGATTTTGAGTGATTTTAACTGTAATTTCTTCTCATTTTCCGTACTTTTTCCTGGATGATATTATGCTTTTTGGTGTTTATTCGTTTGTTTCAGGAAATTAGATCGGAAGTGGAAGAAATGAGCTTATATGAAGATAACGGGCGAAATCGAGGCATAAAAGATGAGAAAATGAAGAAGATGATTTTTTTTCAGATCTCGATCGATCGAGATTTATTCTCGATCGATCGAGCCAGCCAGAAGCGAGAATCAGAATTTTTGAAGTCTCGATCGATCGGTGGAAATATCGATCGATCGAGCAAGGCAGTAACCTCGGAGCTGAAATTTTCAAATTCTCGATCGATCGGTGGAAAATCCCGATCGATCGAGCGAGGCAGTGAGTGAAAAAGGCTGATGTGAACAGTGCACCGATCGATCGGTGAAATTCTCGATCGATCGAGACGCGAAATCTGAAGATTTTATTTTCCTTTTTTATCGAGATTTTGGAGGGCTTTTTAGGGTGATTCTCTTCTACACAAGAAGGGACGAATTTTATATCCAATATCAGACATATTTTCTAGGTCAAGGAGCCGCTGCCCAACGCCGCCAAGGAGATCCAATCTCCGTTCTTCGTCCAAAGTCGAGCCAATCTCTTCCGGAGTGCAAGGAAGGAACAAGAGAAGAAATCACGGTGCAACGCACGGATTCATCCATCGTTTATCGTATTTCTGAACTCTCATTTATTTGATTTTCATTTTCATTTGTTGTTTTTGAGGTCGAGAGACAAGAAAACTCATCTGTATTTGATTTGAATTGAATTTGGTTTATATTATTGAAGTTTTAGTTCGTTGTGTTTGATTTATTGATTCATTGGTATTGGAGCGCATTGATATTTATTGTTCATAGATTAATTGCTTGTGTATATCAAAGTCTAGCTAGCTTTGATTGAATTTGAGAGTTACAACCGAGATCGAGAGATAACGTTGTAACACGCTCCATTAATTTATGATGTATGTCACGATTGAGATCGAGAGATGATATCGCATACGTGAGAACTTAAAATCGAAAGATTTAGAGTTAATAGGTTTTGATGATTTAAGCAACTTTAAATTAGTAAATAGGTGCACGAGAGTGACTTGTTCTAATTTATTGTTAG
The DNA here is from genome assembly GCA_907163345.1 of Haberlea rhodopensis. NCBI lineage: Eukaryota > Viridiplantae > Streptophyta > Magnoliopsida > Lamiales > Gesneriaceae > Haberlea > Haberlea rhodopensis. The sequence continues at coordinate 3,230,777 of CAJQUN010000013.1, forward strand.
TTTCGTTACAGCTCGAGAGAGTGTATCGAATAATAGTAAAACCTTTCACCTTTAAAATCAATTGGTTGATAAACTGAGAATCCCATTGAATCATTAGAGATAACATAATTGAACGACGAACTCGGTAATTTTCTCGAGTAACTTACCTTTGCATTTCCGGAACCATTCTTTTCATTGTTTCTAGTTTAATCTTTATTCTTTAGTTTAATTTAGCATTAGTTAATCAAACTCCTTTAATCGTAGGCTAAATATAATTTGATTGATCTTATTTGGTACTTATACGTTATTCCCTGTGGATTCGACAACCTTTACTAAATTTTCACTATACTAAAACTTGACACCGTGCACTTGCGGTAGAATCGCTTCACACAAATCTTTGAAAAATAATTGTTTAAAAATAAAGCGGTCAAGTTTTTGGCGCCGTTGCCGGGGACTAATCTGTATAATATCATACGAGATTAGTTAATTGTAATTTAGCCAATTTTATTATTTGCGTTTTTGTTTTCTTTTTCTTTTTGTTATTTTCGAAAAAAAAAAAAAAACTTTATTATTTTATTTAAGTATGTCATTTGTTTTTCTGGCGAGGTACTTGTGATGCTTCATCAACAAGTCTTCACAAGATTTGCCCAACAATTTTCAGAGCCGTTTTATTCGGCGTGGGAGAGATTCAATGAACTGGCAGACACATTCAGGTATCACAACTTTTCGAACTATACTCTTCTGCAACATTTCTTCAAAGGTTTGGATGCACAGACACGAGGATGGGTATTCAGAGGAGCACTGGTGACTGGGAGTCCCCTGGTTGATAGAGTTGAGGACAGTGTAGTACACCTGTTCAATGATATGGCGGACTTCGATTACCACTGGCATTTTGATCATTCCTTTGCAAGGTTGGAGTCACCAATACCCACCAGAGCCTCACTACCCTGATGATACGCACCAAACCTTTGAGCATCACGATGAGAAGAAAGATAGTTTTGTAGAAGGACCGGCTCAATCAGAGAATGTGTTATTTAGACTCATGGCATTAACTGAGCAACGTTTAGAGAACCAGACCAATTATATACGTCATCTAGAGCAGCAATTTGCAAATCTAGTGGAAACCATCTCAATGAGCTGCCAAGAGGAGGAGACGAGATCTACAAATCAGGCCTGGTTACATGATGATGATCACTCAACCAATCAAGTTTGGGGGAGTGATCCGACTCATGGGGAAGAATCAAGGGAAGTTGAGCCTATGGAAGTGATTGAGCCTACAGTGGAAAAGGCATCTGAGGAGATCCTATGGGACAACGAGCCAAGAGTGAAGTTGGATGATGAGATTTTCGAGAACCTTGATATGCACCCATCGATGGAGACATGTTATATGCCATATGTGGATACGTATTTCCCATCGATGCCACCAACTTCACCGCACTACACCCCATATGAGATGAAGTCAAGCAAAGGATCATTCTCCCATGCTCACTATGTTATGACGAAAGTTGTTGGAGCGACGAGTTTACACTGGAGACATCTGGCCAATCTTGAGGGCATACTGAATGAAGACCCATTAGAGTATCATACGATACTTACTATGGGCGGCAACCGCTCTTTGATGGTTTCTTCTGATGGTCAAGCCGACGACTAGAAATCAGCGCTTCTTGGGAGGCAACCCAAGCGTATCCTTTTGCATTTAGCTTTGTTTTATTTTCAATTTTGCATTTAGTTTGTTTTTCTCTCTTGTCGATTTTTTTTTTCTAGCATCCTTCTTTTGCGAGGTACTAAAGTGGAGCGATGAACCCCTACAGCAGTGGAACTTTCAAAAGCCAAACTTCCTCAATCCTCATGCAAGTGTCTTGATCAGGGGAGTTTACTTTTTCCCTTTTGATTCTTTTAAACATTGAGGACAATGTTTCAGTTAAGTTTGGGGGAGTGGTTTGCGTGTTTAATTTGTTTTATCCACATGTTGTGTGCTTAATTGTCACTTGAATCATCCTTGAGCATTACCAACAAAAAAAAAAAAAAAAAAAAAAATTTTTTTGTGAGTTAGTCTTGAGAAATGAAGAATTAGATTTGCAACAGTAATACATGATGAAATTAATCCTCATCTAGATAGGAGTCATGGAAATGCTTAACTTGTTTGTATATATCCTTTGTTAACTACATGTCAAAACTGAGGAATACTTTGAGCACTTATTGAGTCATGATTGAGTGAAGTATGTATTGATTAAATTGAAAACTTGTGTTAACTATGATGAGTCTTGAGTATCTTAGAGAACTCTACAGTTTAGTTGAAAGCACTTTGTGTGATGTCCGGGAATTATGGTGGTAATCCCGGTGTTGCATTAATCCTTGATGGATTTTTAATTGTGGCAATTAGGAATTAATTGCGGTTTGGCATCTCCCGAGGTTGGTAAATCGGGCATTTGGGATCGTTGGATCCCGAGGTTGAGATCGTATTCTCATTCCGGTGAAAACCTGCGAGTTGGATTTTTAGTGTGACTCGGAATCTCAGGTGCCTTGTGTGGGCATCGGTAGGGGTTTTTGAGTTAGAGAGAGAGTTTTTGAAAACAGATGATTTTTAATGAATCATGATGTATTTGTGGGGCTATTAGTATCTCGGGGTATTTTTGCTATAAATACCAGTTGAACCCGAGATTTTATTTATCGGAACCATTTTCCTCTTCTTCCTCCTCTCTTCCCGCGCGCGAGCTTTCCCGATCCCCTTTGACCCCTGCCGCTTCAAGGCGTGCGCCCGCCACCGTCCGGCCGCCGTTCGGCGCGTACGACCCGCCGTTGGAATCGTCTCTCCGAGGCGCAGCTATACATACAATCAATTTGAAGTTTGGTCGTGATTTGAGCTCGGATTTCTGCAGAAAGCGCTAGGGTTCGAACTGGATTTCTGTTCGATTTTGTGGCTCGATTTTGGTACGATTTTTGGGGCTCTTTTTCCTGTGTTTTTGGGGCGTTTTGTACTGCATTTTGTGTCGAAAATTTATGCTTTGTGGTTCAAGGATTTTGGTTGCCAATTGATTCGATTTGAGCGCTGGATTGCATGGCTCATAGTTCGAATTTCTTGTTGTTGGGCGGGTTAGGGTTCAAAAATTTGGGGTTTTGGCTTGGGGATGCTTATTCATGTTGTTAATTGTTTAATTCATGTTTTAGATAAATTATGGTGATTATTTGGGAAGGATTTGTGTTGAGTTAAAGAAATGGGTTTTTAAATAATTTTGGGTTGGTTGGTTTGAGGAGTGTTTATTTGTAGTGTTGGATGGTTTTGGTTGGTTTTATGTTATATTTGAAGTGGGTTTGAGTTGTAGGCGATTGGGTGTTGGAAGGAGCTCATTCATGGAGGTTCCTCGCGTTTGCAGGGCTGCTCGATCGATCCGAAAATAATTTCGATCGATCGAGCATGGCAGAATGTGTTTTGTGGCGTTGGAACAGTGGACCGATCGATCGGGATTTGGATCGATCGATCGGAGGATGGTTCTCGATCGATCGAGATGAAATTTCGATCGATCGAGCTGGCCAGTGTATTGGTGCCCCTTTTTATTGTTTCTTGGCTCTTTTGGGTGTCTTGCATGCCTATGTTTAATTGTGAATATTTATGTGTTTTAGCACATGTTTCTCGGGGCATGGAACTCAAGCCAGGCTTGATATGGACTACGGAATTCTAAGGTACGTATAACGTACGAGCATAGCCTTTTGTAATGTTGCAATAGTGAAATGCATGATATCGGGTATTTGTAATAAATGGGCATTGAAATGCATGGTTGGTGGTATTTACAATAAATGGGTATTGAATGCATGGTATATGGTATTGGAAATAGATGGGTATCGAAGTGCATGGTTTATGGTACTTGCAATAATTGGATAGTGAAATACATGGTATATGGTAACTGTGATAAATAGACATACATTAGAAATCATAGGGGGGCCGCTTTCGAGCGAGCAACGATTGGGTGTTGTCGCCGTTGAGCGACCATCGGTTATGACGCCGCTATTGTTGAGCGTGCGCTGGGTTTAGAATGCCGCTATTGTGGAGCGAGCAATGTTATGGGAACATGGAATCCTTGGTTAATTATGTGAATTCTATGGCCTATCTATGATGATTTTACACTTGATTATGGAACTGGCATGATAGAACTGTATTAGTTAATCTATATGGCGATTAACTGGCTTTGGGAATTTGATGAGTTTGGTTATTTTGAGAACAGGGACAATACAGGGGATCCCGGATGAGGGTGTTACCATCCAGGGAGTATCATTTAAATTATGGCATTTACATTCTGTAAATTATGAATTGCAATATTATCATTTTTGTGATTGGTGGTATTGGTATGCTCACCCCGTGTGGGGGCTGTCTCTGTTGGGGCAGGTAATACAGGTGTAGCGGTAGCTTTGGAGTTGAGCTCGGGCTATTGATTGGGGTACTTCCAGGATCGAGGTACCAGAGCTGGTCAAAGAAGTGCGCAGATCCAGTGTTGAGATTGAGTTGTGCTTGGAAGGTGCTTCCAGGATTGAAGTACCAGTAGCGGTATCCGGTATAGTGTTTTATGCATCAAATACACGCTTATTCATTGAGTGCTCTTATGTGAGTACACCTTACGTGTATATGGGATGTATAAATGGGCTATGGCCTCTTTCTGTTCATTATGGTTGCATGCAATTAATTATGGAATTGCTAAATGAACTAAGAGCATATTAGTGTATTATGTGGGTGCATGTTATGTGAATAATAATGGTAGGGGGGAATTTGAATATTGGGAATTGAATGCAAGAAATTTTGTGGGTAGCATACGGTGTTACACTTGCATAGGGTTTTCCCCCTGATAGTATGATTATATGCACTCATGGTATGGCTTAATGCGCTAATTACGGGTTAAGGGCACGGGGGTCCTTACATTAGTGGTATCAGAGCAGTGGTTAGCTCTTTGGGGCTGTTGAGGGCCTAGGAACATGTTATTGGGAATGAGAAGCACATACTTATGCATGATTGCTTATGTGCGTTTATGATATGTGTTCATAATTGGAATATGTGTTGCTAACCATGGTGGTTGCAGGGTCTTATGAGACATGGACTATGCATTACGGTTGCATAGGTATACATCGGAGTGATGATTTTAATGCTTTGCCGCTACATGTTGGAGCGAGGTGCATTACAATACACTCATGGCGATGTTTATGGGAATACGGGTTATGCATTACGGTTGCATGCACGTCGAAGCGATGATGCCGCTGTCGTGTCGAAGCGATGGTAAATGCCGCTGTCACGTCGAAGCGATGATGCCGCTGTCGTGCCGAAACAATTATTGAAATACGGGTTATGCATTACGGTTGCATGCATGGCGTAGCGATGTGAATACTTGCCGCTGTCGTATTGTAGCGATGAAGAATATTTGCCGCAAATATGTCGAAGCGATGGTAAATGCCGCTGTCACGTCGAAGCGATGGTACCACCGTCATGTCGAAACGATGATGCCGCTGTCGTGTCGAAGCGATGATACATGCCGCTGTCACGTCGAAGCGATGATGCCGTTGTCATGACGTAGCAATGTGATCGGGAACAAAGTACTACATGTGTGTGAGTACCTCTTGAGTCCGCGATTAGCCAGGTATTCTATTGGCGATGGTTCATGCCGCCAGGTATTCTATTGGCGATGGTTCCGCCGGGTATTCTATTGGCGATGGTTCATGCCGCCAAGTATCATATAGCGATGGTATATTCCGCTACATATATGGCGATGCTTCATACCGCCAGATATTCTTGGGCGATGTTTTATGCCGCTGACTCTATGGCGAGGGATCATGCCGCTGATTCTATAGCGATGGATTATACCGCTATGTGTATAGCACTGGATTATGCCGCCTACGAGCGATGGGTGCTGCTTATGTACCGCTGGTGGACGATGGATACAGGTATTCCGCTATCTCGATAGCGATGAGGTATGGCATATTACTTTTGTTATCAGTATTGTGATGGTATATTGTTGTTTACCGTCATGTGTTTGACGATGAGATTATGGATGTCGTGTGTAGACATGTGCCGTCATGTGTTTGACGATGTTATTTAGATATCTATATGGACGCTTGGCGTCGTTTTGGTGAGTTATACATTCGTGTTATGTATTTGGTTGTATGGTTTGAGTGCCGATGGTGAGCACATAGTAGAGTCTGGGTCATTGGTCGACGAGACCTTTTGCCGAGCAGGTTTGCTCGATGGAGCATTGATGCATTGTACCGGTGAGTGTACCGCATCATATTGTAGAGGTAAATATTTGTCGAGCAATGATACCCTTGGGTATGCTCGCTGGGATGGCTAAGGCCAAGTGATTGGTGGTAAGAGTAGTCATTGAGGAAACTACTCGCTTGTTGTTGTGATGTGGTGTACGCATGGTTGCACCCACCCTAAGGGCGTGGAATAAGTCCTAATGGATTAGGATTGCTTGGTAATTAAGCATGGACTCCGGGTTGTCCAAAGTGCTTTAGTGTTTTAGAGATATGTTGGGCGATGACCCACAACTCTAATGGTTTGTGCGGTATGGTATACCGGATTGTAATGATGTCACGTTGATAGGTTGGTATGAGCCTGAGCCTATGGGGCCAGCGAATCGCTAGCCAGGTATTATTGCAGTACTTTAGCGTGCTTGTGTTAGCCATTATAATGCTCGTTGGACACGAGTTTGGGTGAATCGTATGGTGATACGATGAGGGTTATGGTAGACTCTTGTAGTCTCTATGTGGCATGGTGTTTGAGGTAGGGAATACCTCACGGGGACGTTTATACGTCATTGTTTTGAGGGACTTGTACCGGGACAGCTCAAGTTCGTTGGTATTACCAACGTGAGTGTCAACAAGTCGTTGTTAGCTCTAGTTGAGCATCCTTGCATATGGCATGCAATGGGAGTCACAATGGTTTGTGAGATATAGTTAGTGGGGTGACACTACTATATTGATTTTATCTCTTGGAGAGATTTGAATTGTACTGTCTTAGAGACAGCTTACATCGGTCGTGGATTGATTGTAAATCAGCCATGGTAAGCATTACTGGTGTTGGACCGGGTAATGGATTTCTTACCTCGGTGAGACGTTTGAGGAGACGTCTTCGGGGAGATGCTCGATTGTGGAGTACTATGGCATTAGTACAGAGCATCGTTGGAATGTGTATACATGGCGTATACTGATTTTGGATTGGGTTGATGCACTACTCTAACCAATTGTGTATTTCTGGGTTCCGGGATATGTTTTGGTATAAATGTACCCAGGTCTTCCGAACGGTAGTTCGAGGATTGGAGAATCATGGATTCATGGCTTTTTCCTTGAGAGGAAGACGGTATTATGATTCCTACCGGTTGAATCTTTTGGGGAGATTCGTTATTTTGTTCGTGTGGTGGTGATGTTGAAATCACACCCTTTGGTTTTGGTTTGTCAACCATCATTCTCCGTGGGGTGAGAATAATCGAGGTTTGACAGTTGGCTTTGGAATGTGGGTATGATTGGAGATACCCGAGTCTATTGCATTGCGTATGCATGTTGTGCGGTGTATGGGCATGTATGCCGTGTGTGTATACGAATGCCAACTCTATTTTTTTTGTTCATTATTGAACGTGGGTTTAATTTACTTGGTTTAGTGGATCTCCGGTGTGAGATTGTGGAACCTCGAGATCGGTAATCTCGATGGCACGATGCATTCTGATGAATGATCGTGAAGGTTGTTTGATTTCCCCCGAGGAGGGATCGACGTGTTTTGGAAACATGGTGGTTCTTGTTGGATAATTCGATAGCCTTCCTATTTTAGGATTGTTGGATCCAAGGATAAATGAGGGATGGCCGAGATTCGGATGTGTTTAGTGTCATGGTTGACACGTGTGTAGGAATGTAATTGGTTACCTTACATGTTCCCCTATGGAACTTGAGACTTTGTGGAGTCTTGATGGTGTGTCGGGACCAAGATATGATTTCTTGGAACACACCGGTGTAAACATCCTCGGTGATGTATTTTGTGTGGATCAATGACCGTGGGTAACCCGGTCCGGGTTGCAAGTAGTGCAACTACTCCTCTGGAGGAGATGGGCTGGGAAGCGAAGACTGGTTTCTTTTTGTGAGTATACTGTTGTATGCTAGTGGTCCCCATCTTGACGAGGCGTGTCAAGCATCGTGGGCAGGTGGTGTATATCACGGTATGATATCTTTGTCAGAACCAATGGAAATTTGGTTGGTTTGCAGTTTTGGTGAACTGACTTGTGGGACGATTCACGTCGAGGTATGTTGTTATCTTTCGGGTTTGTATTGGTTTTGACGTTGCGCTATTTTAGGGCTTGGTGCGAGACTGGTATTCTCGCAGTTGTTAATTCGACTCTAAGGTGGTTCAGAATCAGGGTCTTGGCTTTGTTTTGTTGGTGTAGTCCTGGTGTTACGTGGAGTACACCGGTGCAATTTCGGGGACGAAATTTTATTAGTAGGGGATAATTGTGATGTCCGGGAATTATGGTGGTAATCCCGGTGTTGCATTAATCCTTGATGGATTTTTAATTGTGGCAATTAGGAATTAATTGCGGTTTGGCATCTCCCGAGGTTGGTAAATCGGGCATTTGGGATCGTTGGATCCCGAGGTTGAGATCGTATTCTCATTCCGGTGAAAACCTGCGAGTTGGATTTTTAGTGTGACTCGGAATCTCAGGTGCCTTGTGTGGGCACCGGTAGGGGGCTTTTGAGTTAGAGAGAGAGTTTTTGAAAACAGATGATTTTTAATGAATCATGATGTATTTGTGGGGCTATTAGTATCTCGGGGTATTTTTGCTATAAATACCAGTTGAACCCGAGATTTTATTTATCGGAACCATTTTCCTCTTCTTCCTCCTCTCTTCCCGCGCGCGAGCTTTCCCGATCCCCTTTGACCCCCGCCGCTTCAAGGCGTGCGCCCGCCGCCGTCCGGCCGCCGTTCAGCGCGTGCGACCCGCCGTTGGAATCGTCTCTCCGAGGCGCAGCTATACATACAATCAATTTGAAGTTTGGTCGCGATTTGAGCTCGGATTTCTGCAGAAAGCGCTAGGGTTCAAACTGGATTTCTGTTCGATTTTGTGGCTCGATTTTGGTACGATTTTTGGGGCTCTTTTTCCTGTGTTTTTGGGGCGTTTTGTACTGCATTTTGTGTCGAAAATTTATGCTTTGTGGTTCAAGGATTTTGGTTGCCAATTGATTCGATTTGGGCGCTGGATTGCATGGCTCATAGTTCGAATTTCTTGTTGTTGGGCGGGTTAGGGTTCGAAAATTTGGGGTTTTGGCTTGGGGATGCTTATTCATGTTGTTAATTGTTTAATTCATGTTTTAGATAAATTATGGTGATTATTTGGGAAGGATTTGTGTTGAGTTAAAGAAATGGGTTTTTAAATAATTTTGGGTTGGTTGGTTTGAGGAGTGTTTATTTGTAGTGTTGGATGGTTTTGGTTGGTTTTATGTTATATTTGAAGTGGGTTTGAGTTGTAGGCGATTGGGTGTTGGAAGGAGCTCATTCATGGAGGTTCCTTGCGTTTGCAGGGCTGCTCGATCGATCCAAAAATAATTTCGATCGATCGAGCATGGCAGAATGTGTTTTGTGGCGTTGGAACAGTGGACCGATCGATCGGGATTTGGATCGATCGATCGGAGGATGGTTCTCGATCGATCGAGATGAAATTTCGATCGATCGAGCTGGCCAGTGTATTGGTGCCCCTTTTTATTGTTTCTTGGCTCTTTTGGGTGTCTTGCATGCCTATGTTTAATTGTGAATATTTATGTGTTTTAGCACATGTTTCTCGGGGCATGGAACTCAAGCCAGGCTTGATATGGACTACGGAATTCTAAGGTACGTATAACGTACGAGCATAGCCTTTTGTAATGTTGCAATAGTGAAATGCATGATATCGGGTATTTGTAATAAATGGGCATTGAAATGCATGGTTGGTGGTATTTACAATAAATGGGTATTGAATGCATGGTATATGGTATTGGAAATAGATGGGTATCGAAGTGCATGGTTTATGGTACTTGCAATAATTGGATAGTGAAATACATGGTATATGGTAACTGTGATAAATAGACATACATTAGAAATCATAGGGGGGCCGCTTTCGAGCGAGCAACGATTGGGTGTTGTCGCCGTTGAGCGACCATCGGTTATGACGCCGCTATTGTTGAGCGTGCGCTGGGTTTAGAATGCCGCTATTGTGGAGCGAGCAATGTTATGGGAACATGGAATCCTTGGTTAATTATGTGAATTCTATGGCCTATCTATGATGATTTTACACTTGATTATGGAACTGGCATGATAGAACTGTATTAGTTAATCTATATGGCGATTAACTGGCTTTGGGAATTTGATGAGTTTGGTTATTTTGAGAACAGGGACAATACAGGGGATCCCGGATGAGGGTGTTACCATCCAGGGAGTATCATTTAAATTATGGCATTTACATTCTGTAAATTATGAATTGCAATATTATCATTTTGTGATTGGTGGTATTGGTATGCTCACCCCGTGTGGGGGCTGTCTCTGTTGGGGCAGGTAATACAGGTGTAGCGGTAGCTTTGGAGTTGAGCTCGGGCTATTGATTGGGGTACTTCCAGGATCGAGGTACCAGAGCTGGTCAAAGAAGTGCGCAGATCCAGTGTTGAGATCGAGTTGTGCTTGGAAGGTGCTTCCAGGATTGAAGTACCAGTAGCGGTATCCGGTATAGTGTTTTATGCATCAAATACACGCTTATTCATTGAGTGCTCTTATGTGAGTACACCTTACGTGTATATGGGATGTATAAATGGGCTATGGCCTCTTTCTGTTCATTATGGTTGCATGCAATTAATTATGGAATTGCTAAATGAACTAAGAGCATATTAGTGTATTATGTGGGTGCATGTTATGTGAATAATAATGGTAGGGGGGAATTTGAATATTGGGAATTGAATGCAAGAAATTTTCTGGGTAGCATACGGTGTTACACTTGCATAGGGTTTTCCCCCTGATAGTATGATTATATGCACTCATGGTATGGCTTAATGCGCTAATTACGGGTTAAGGGCACGGGGGGTCCTTACACTTTGAGGCGAAATTTATAATTAGGAACTAGACTTGGAGATGATTTAGGCGATCTTTGGACCGTTTGAGCCTTTCAAGCCTACCTGTTATATATTATTCCTAAGTGTCCCCTTTTGAGCCTTATTGAAAAAAAAGAATGGTTTATGCATTGCATATGATTAGACCCCCATTCGACATTCTTGGCAACTCATTATACCCACCTTGGTTTGAGCCTAAAAGAAAATTTTTACCTACCCCTAGGAGAGTATAATGAATCTCATTCATTGCACAGAATTGTTATATGCAAATGAGTTCAAAAGGAACAAAAGAATGAGCAAAGAAAAAGAAAAGTTGTAGAGAAAAGCCTTGAAAAGAAAAATTCAAAATAAGACCCAAAGTGGCCAAGGCTAGAAAAAAGTTGAAGAGAAGCTCAAAAAAATAGTTGAACTGATTTTGTTATACTCTCTTCTTTGAATTCATCCTACCTTTTCTTTGAAGCCGACACCAAAAGGCCTAACGTTATAAGCTTTTAAGACCTTTTGATCCAAGTCTAGGGAACAATTACATTAGTGGAGAAGTGCTGGATAGTAAACTTGTAGAGTATTTCAAAGTAATCTTGACTAGGAGTTAATATGGCACATGTTGATGTTAAAGATATATATGTAACTCATGTTTGACAATAGCACACACGCACGTTCCGATGTTGCGATGTATTGTTTAACTTAGGAGAAAATGCTTCTTGTTAAATGTTGATTGACTTCTATTGATGTGTAAGTAGGATTTCTGAGCTGTTACATATGTTGTAAAGATGATTCATGCTTAGTATCGAGTTTAACTTTTCTTTTTTAGTTTATTGCTTGCTCGAGGACGATCAAGTCTAAGTTTGGGGGAGTTGATAGGCTTAGATTTTGAGTGATTTTAACTGTAATTTCTTCTCATTTTCCGTACTTTTTTTCCTGGATGATATTATGCTTTTTGGTATTTATTCGTTTGTTTCAGGAAATTAGATCGGAAGTGGAAGAAATGAGCTTAAATGAAGATAACGGGCGAAATCGAGGCATAAAAGATGAGAAAATGAAGAAGATGATTTTTTTTCAGATCTCGATCGATCGAGATTTATTCTCGATCGATCGAGCCAGCCAGAAGCGAGAATCAGAATTTTTGAAGTCTCGATCGATCGGTGGAAATATCGATCGATCGAGCAAGGCAGTAACCTCGGAGCTGAAATTTTCAAATTCTCGATCGATCGGTGGAAAATCCCGATCGATCGAGCGAGGCAGTGAGTGAAAAAGGCTGATGTGAACAGTGCACCGATCGATCGGTGAAATTCTCGATCGATCGAGACGCGAAATCTGAAGATTTTATTTTCCTTTTTTATCGAGATTTTGGAGGGCTTTTTAGGGTGATTCTCTTCTACACAAGAAGGGACGAATTTTATATCCAATATCAGACATATTTTCTAGGTCAAGGAGCCGCTGCCCAACGCTGCCAAGGAGATCCAATCTCCGTTCTTCGTCCAAAGTCGAGCCAATCTCTTCCGGAGTGCAAGGAAGGAACAAGAGAAGAAATCACGGTGCAACGCACGGATTCATCCATCGTTTATCGTATTTCTGAACTCTCATTTATTTGATTTTCATTTTCATTTGTTGTTTTTGAGGTCGAGAGACAAGAAAACTCATCTGTATTGATTTGAATTGAATTTGGTTTATATTATTGAAGTTTTAGTTCGTTGTATTTGATTTATTGATTCATTGGTATTGGAGCGCATTGATATTTATTGTTCATAGATTAATTGCTTGTGTAGATCAAAGTCTAGCTAGCTTTGATTGAATTTGAGAGTTACAACCGAGATCGAGAGATAACGTTGTAACACGCTCCATTAATTTATGATGTATGTCACGATTGAGATCGAGAGATGATATCGCATACGTGAGAACTTAAAATCGAAAGATTTAGAGTTAATAGGTTTTGATGATTTAAGCAACTTTAAATTAGTAAATAGGTGCACGAGAGTGACTTGTTCTAATTTATTGTTAGTTTCGTTACAGCTCGAGAGAGTGTATCGAATAATAGTAAAACCTTTCACCTTTAAAATCAATTGGTTGATAAACTGAGAATCCCATTGAATCATTAGAGATAACATAATTGAACGACGAACTCGGTAATTTTCTCGAGTAACTTACCTTTGCATTTCCGGAACCATTCTTTTCATTGTTTCTAGTTTAATCTTTATTCTTTAGTTTAATTTAGCATTAGTTAATCAAACTCCTTTAATCGTGGGCTAAATATAATTTGATTGATCTTATTTGGTACTTATACGTTAGTCCCTGTGGATTCGACAACCTTTACTAAATTTTCACTATACTAAAACTTGACACCGTGCACTTGCGGTAGAATCGCTTCACACAAATCTTTGAAAAATAATTGTTTAAAAATAAAGCGGTCAAGTTCAAATTCTGAAAGGACATGCAATAAACCCATTGCATCCTCAACGCTTGTGTCGACAGCGACACCCAATAAATCCGAATTCCTGCCATCCCTTGATAATCCTAGGATTTAACAATCCAAACTTGGGAAGGCTATCGCATAACTCGGAGGAAAACACCAATAAGGAAATACCTTAACCCACACAAGATAATCCCTCCTCAAGGGAAGTCAACTAACTTCACGATTATCCCTCATAATCATCGTGCCATGGAGATTCCCAATCTCAAGGTTTCCATATCTCTCATCAGAGATTTAACCATCCAAAAATAGTATACTCTATGCTCGACAAAAAGGGAATCAATAACTGGCATCCGTACACTCACCGGTATACCTGCCTAAGCACTGACATCACATGCATACTCAATGCACTTGGCTCGGGTATCTACAACATACCCCTAAGCCCCCAAACACAACTGTCAATTCTGAGTCATTCCATTGCAGTGGAGAATGATAATCGACGATCAACAACACGGCGTGATTCCCAAAATCAACACCACACGTACCAACTTACCGAATCCTTCAAAGATTCCCAAATAGGTATAATACTACCTCCTTTCCCACAAGGGAAGTGCTATCGAACTCGAGATCCACTAGTCTTGAACCACCGTTCGGAAAAACTGGATACAATAACACTCATTGCATCCCAAGTACACGGATTTCCCAAATCGAGTCAACGACGACTTGATGACTCTCTTGTTGGTACTTCAACATTATGAGCTGTCCCAGACAAGTCTCACCAAGATTTAACATCAACGTATACACGTTTCAGTGAGGCATGCACAACCTCAACCTCAAATGACGTGGTGACTACTATAGTCCACCACGATCCACATCGTATCACTTTACGATTTGCCAAACTTGGTTCCAACGAGCAGTATCATGGCCCCAACAAGCACACTATATCATCACTACGATATCTGGCTAGCAAAGTGCTGTCTCCATAGGTTCATATCAAGTCCACCAACAAACCATATGTTCCATCTCGGTATGCCATACCGTACAAACCGTTAGAGTAATGGGTCATCGCCCAACATATCTCTAAAATACCAGGCACAATGGACAACCCGGTGTCCTTGCTCACTTATGATACAATCATAATCCGTTAAGACTTATCCCACACCCTCAGGGTGGGTGTAACCATGTCTATCCTACGTCACAACACAAGCGAGTAGTTTCCTCAATGACTACTCTTACCACCAATCACTTGGCCCTAGCCAAACCAACGAGCATACCCAAGGGTATCATTGCTCGACAAATATTTAACTCTATAACATGATGTGGTACATTTACCGGTACAATACATCCAATATTCCACCGGGCGAACCTGCTCGGCAAAAAGGTCTCGTCAACTAGTGACCCAGACTCTACCATGTGCTCATCATCGGCACTCAAACCATACAACCAAATACATAACATAAATGTATTAACCATCAAACGACGCTACACGTCTACATAGAACATCCACTATGTCATTGTCATCCCGTGACTGGTACCTGTCAACATATGGCTTTGAAATAATATTGTCGACTCGTGACGGTAAATGTCGATACACGACGTCTATAGTTCATCGTCAAACACATGACAACATAAGTAAATCAACACATGACATCCACAATAGTGCTAAATAAACAGTAATATGCCATACCTCATTGCTAACAATATAGCGGCATACCTGTCTCCGTCATCCAACAGTGGTACGCAATCAGCACCCATCGCTCGTAGGTGGCGTAATCCAGCGTCATGTGCATAGCGGCATAACCCGTCGCTATAGAATCAGGGGCATAATCCCTCGTCATAGAGTCAGCGGCATAAAACTTCGCTATAGACATCTGGCGGCATGAACCATCGCCATAGATGTAGCGGAATGTACCATCGCTATAAATACCCGGCGGCATAAGTCATCGCCAATAGAATAGCGGAATGAGCCATCGCTATCAATATATCTGGCGGCAAGAATCATCGCCAATCAATATAGCGGAATGAACCATCGCTATCAATATATCTGGCGGCAAGAATCATCACCAATACATATTGCGGAATGAACCATCGCTATCAATATATCCGGCGGCAAGAATCATCGCCAATCAATATAGCGGAATGAACCATCGCTATCAATATATCCGGCGGCAAGAACCATCGCCAATCAATATAGCAGAATGAACCATCGCTATCAATATATTCGGCGGCAAGAACCATCGCCAATCAATATAGCGGAATGAGACATCGCTATCAATACACTTGGCGGCATGAACCATCGCCAACCAACATAGGGAATGAGACATCGCTATCAATATCGATAATGTGGTTGTTCCGGTCCTGTTATAGCAGCGGAATTTTAGGACCCCTCGCTTCGACATATAGCGGCATCATATATTATCCCTCGCTTCGACAATGACAGCGGCATGTTACCTCGCTTAGACATGACAGCGGCAAATATCATATTACCATCGCTTCATATGACAGCGGCAAGTACCTCCCTCGCTCGAATATAACAACTACCGGAACTTCCACTAGCTCCATGTACCTGCATCCAGGTTAATACCACAGTTCACAATATAATGATCGATATCACGTTCCAGTTATAACCACAATATTCCACATTAATCACTAGAATTGTGACTGTTCCGGTCCCAATACAACAGCGGAATTTTAGGACCCCTCGCTTCGACAATGACAGCGGCATGTTACCTCGCTTAGTCATGACAGCGGCAAGTACCTCCCTCGCTCGGAGATAAAGGCTACCGGAACATTCATCAATTCTACCACAATAATCAAGCACAACAGTTGATTCCATTATCACAATATATATCACTATCATTTCACATATACCATCACATGTAAGGGTTCACTACCCACGATATACATAATCAAAGGTGTAACACGTTTACCGTCCGAAGCCCGTACGTCTCACCTTTCCTGATTTTCCTACAAAATCAGATCCCTTAGCACATAATACATGAAGGGTCAGACATCACCATTAATGCCATCCCATCTCATGCTACACACCGATTTCTGCAATCACACTGATTAGCAACACCACTTTTCATATCATAAAAAGCACATAACAACTAGTTGTGTCATACAACATTAATGTC
This sequence comes from Haberlea rhodopensis, assembly GCA_907163345.1. Lineage (NCBI taxonomy): Eukaryota > Viridiplantae > Streptophyta > Magnoliopsida > Lamiales > Gesneriaceae > Haberlea > Haberlea rhodopensis. The sequence continues at coordinate 3,247,391 of CAJQUN010000013.1, forward strand.
ATCATGCATAAATATGTGCTATCAATAACTTCCTAGGCCCTTAACAGCCCAAAGAGGTAACCACTGCTCTGATACCACTAATGTAAGGACCCCCAAGCCCTTAACCCTTAATTAGTGTATTAATCATTATTTGTGGTACATGCTTTCAATATATTCAATCGGGAAACACAGATGATACTTTACCATTGAATGTCAATTACAAAATTTCTTTAATATTCAACATTAAGATCATCTCTAACCCACAATTAGACTCATAGATTCCGCCCATTTCCATCCCCATTACACCACTTTTCACATGATAGACTTTTATAAAAATTTGGGCAGAGTCTCCCCATAAATAGAGCCATCCCGAAATAAAAGCGCATCACAATATATAGTTCCCGGCCAGGGAAAACACATTTTCAACAGAACACAGCAACACTAAGTAAATTCCCAGCCAGGGAAGACACCACACATAAGACGACATAAATGGGTATCAACACCCACATAATACACCCATGACTCTCATATCATTAGCAATTCTACTCTAATTGCATGCAACACAAAATGAAAGAGAGAAAGGCTCATGCCTTTATATACAATCCATATACAAGCATAATCGTGCTCACATGCGAGCATCATGAATATGTATATAATCCTCAGGTGTATATAAGTACTCTATACGATACCGTGCTCCATCAAGCCCTGGTACCCACGATCCTGGGAGTACATCCAATCAACAGCTCGAGCTCAACTCCAAAGCCATCGATGTACCTGTTCACCTGTCCCAACAGAGACAGCCCCCAACGGGGTGAGCATACCAATACACAAAATCTCATAATCACAATAATGAAATTCATAATTTACAACACAAGTAAATACTAATGAATTTTAAATGATACTCCCTGGATGGCAACGTCCTCATCCGGGATTCCGTGTACTGTCCCTGTTCTCACAATCATCAAACTCATCAAATCTAAAAAATCAGTATATCAACACATTGATTTAAACTCATAGCATGCCTGATTCTCAAGTATCAATAATTAATGATTCCAAATTCATTACACATACAATATAGATATCTCGATATCTAATACTGATTTTTTCGACTTTGCTACCAATCACAGATAGCTCAAATGCCTAGCATTCATTTTACCACTTCTCCATTTCACTTAGACATCTCACATGTCTTACAATGAATACATGATTCCACGATCATTCTCAGGCATCTCAAATGCCCTACGATAGTCATATAGACCCAGTACCCCATATCTCATGTAAGGTTATACTACTCTAGTATTACGCACACTTGTGGCAGCGATGTCAAGACTAGGTCGATCCATAGTCAGACCAACACATATATATATATAGCCATACCCACAACCATCTAATGCAATTAAAACACATTATGCATTTCACAAATGCTCTTATATAAAGTAATGCTCGTACGTCGCACGTACCTTAAATCTCTGAAGTCCGAGCCAAACCCTTGCTCGAGTCCCATGCCCCGAGGAACGATGTGCTAACACGATAAATAATTCACAATTAATTACGAACATGCAACCCATGCTCAAGCACACCCATATCCCTTATATAGAAAATTATTGTCAACCCACGACAATTTACCATTTAAAAGACCCGGGGCAGGGCATAAACAGGGAGGGAAATCGAAGGAGATAATATCGAAAATTGCTCAAGAATTCCCCACAAATTTTCGAACCCTCACAACACAAATCGAACCCAATTAAACACCATAATTCATCTAAACATGAATTAATCGATTAACAACAAGAATCATCATCCCCAAGCCAAAACCCCCAAAAATTCGAACCCTAACTCATTCAAACAGCATGAAAATCGAATCAATTGGCAACCAATTTCTTTGAACCACAAAGCAAGAAATTTTCGACCCAAACTAAGCACCAAAACGCCCCATAACACCTGAAAGAAAGCCCCAAAATCGTACCAAAAATCGAGCCCCTATCGGACAGAATTCCAGTTCGAACCCTAGCGCTTTCTGCAGAAATCCGAGCTCAAATCGCGACCAAACTTCAAATTGTTGGTATGGGGAGGAGCGCCTGGAAGAGACGAAGCTGGCGGCGGGTCGGACGCGCCGAACGGCGGCCGGACGGCGGCGGGCGCACGCCTGGAAGCGGCGGGGGTCAAATGGGATCGGGAATAGCGTACGCGGGGGAGAGAGAGAGAGTGACGGGAAAAGTGGGGAAAAATGGTTCCGATAATTAAAATCTCGGGTTCAACTGGTATTTATAGCAAAAATACCCCGAAATACTAATAGCCCCACAAATACATCATGATTCATTAAAAATCATCTGTTTTCAAAAATTCTCTCTCTAACTCAAAAAACCCCCTACCGGCGCCCACACAAAGCACCCGAGATTCCGAGTCACACTAAAAACCCAACTCTTAGATTTTTCATCACCGTAATGAGAATACAATCTCAACCTCGGGATCCAACAATCCCAACTACCCAAATAAATGAGCCCAGAAGGCCCAACACCGCGATTAAACTCCAAATCGCCACGTAAAACAACTTTATGGGTTATTAACACTCCGGGATTAACATCTATAATCTCTGGTCATCACAGAGACAGTTATCAGAGAGGTGTTGAAGTGACTTGGCCAGAGATGAGGCTTCAACAGATAAATGGCCCGGAGAGTGATCAGATGGTGACGTAATAGGATCAACCTCTGCTTCAATTGGTATGAGTGAAGAGACATCAGATGGGCGTGGTATCAGACTTGATCAAAGTAACTAAGTCCGTAGAGAATTCTTCCATAAATGCCAAATCTTCAGCAGACTGATCTGGTGAAGTGATAGGTGGTAGGCTCCTCATCCTGTAAAGCTGCGACAATTGTAGACACCACCAGATCCGGATCAACGGAGTCTGGTGAGACAACTTTCGAAGGGGCGTCGGTTGGACTGTGCTGAATATGGGAGACTGAGGACGCCAGAGGGATGGAAGTTGTGGGAGAGTCCAGCAAGACATTCATGGCTTCATTCTCTGCTGCAGACAGAGCATTGGTCAGTGGCTGCTCCGCTGTAACAGAAGGAACTGGCTCAAAGAATGGTTCTGCCACAGTTTTTGATCGCAGAGGGGTGATCTGGGCTGGGAACCGGAGTGGATATATTGAGCTTCTATCGTTGAAAATGAACAGCCATATGAAGAGTACGAATATCCATCTCCAGCTGAGCAATGACATCACCGTCATCTTTGGCAGTCGGATTGTTGGAATCAAAATTCGCCTTTTTGGCTGCAATGAGTAAGTTTGCCAGTCTGAGCCCTGTGGTTAGCCTGGAACAATTCTTTGCGATGTACCGCAGTCCGTACGCCATCAGTTTATGTCCCTTTAAGGACTTCTTGTTCCATTTTGTGGAGTCCTCTTAAGCTTGCCGAAGAACAGACCAAAATGGTTGATCGTTATGTATTCAACCCATTCATCGAACACCACAGTAAGCTCCTTAACTTTGTCTTCAACATCTTCCATGGCGATGTCAATTGCAGTTTGAGCGGCTGACTTGGGTTTTGAAGAGAGGGGCTCAACTAGGACTGCTTTGCCTTTGCCAATGGCAGATGAGGGCTTAAGCCCTGATTGGGTGTAGTCCCCTAAGTCCTTGATAACAATTCCCTTGACCACAGGGGTAGTGGAAGGGACTCGGATGGTGACCCTGGGTACAGTGGGTGGAGCTGCTGAAGTTTGAAATTTTGAGGGTTGAATCGGAGTTTGGGTTGCAGGGGTGGCTTTTGTTGAGGGCAAGGTAGTAGAAATGGGTTTGATATTTAAGGTCGACAGAGGCTTGGTGATTTGGGATCTTGGTTTCTTTGGAGGAGGTTTGGCTGGAGATGAAGGAGCAGAGGCAGACTGAGTTTCCTCTGAGTCAGTCTGGACTGTCAGTTGCTCTTGACTCTAGGTTTTCTAGCAGCAGCATGTTCCTGTCCCGTTCAATCTTTACAGTCACCAGATCAGAGGGAGTAGGTGGAGCACTTTTGGATTTAAGTGGGGTCAAACCCTTGGGGTTGAGAATTTTGAAGGGGTTGAGTGCAGACGGCTTCCCCAACTCGATGTCCAGTGTCTCTAAGAGCTTGCTGAGAGGAACAACAAAGCAGACAGCTTGTTTGGATGCAATGACTGTTTCTAGCAGGACTCCAAACAAGATCGCGAACCATTTCATCTTCTGTCCGGAGTGGATATCAGTCATGGCCCAGAATTGTTCGGCGGTTACGACGTCATAGCTTCTGGCTTTACCCAATAGTGGCTTGCCAACAATCTCACAGAGGACTTGAAAGTGAAACATCATTTCTTTCTTCTTGAAGGATGGCTGCAGTTTGTGGCCAAAAATAGATACTTTGCCCTGAAGATTGGTGAGAGTGGCTTGAGGGATGTGGCCAAAATCAGTCAGACCGGTGCTAGGAAGACCAAAGGTCTTTGACAGCGTTGCCTGAGAGATATCGAAAGATTTGCCCTTGACGGAGGTGGAGATGAACGTCTTTTTGAGAAACAGCATTGGCGAACAACTCTCGAATTTCTGATTCGTAACCCACCGTTCCACATTCCAGAAAGTTCCTTAATCCTTTGATTCCAAGGATTTGAATATAGAAACCATATCTGGATCTTCAGCCCTGTAAATTTCATCGAACTCAACAGATAGAGAGTTGTGAGTGTTAGTGGCCATGTGAGTATGTATGAGGAATGTAGAGAGAATTGAAAGATTTGAAAGTTACAAACATATAGCAGTAAGTCGTAAAAAGTGAAATGTGAGTGAGATGTACAGCCCGCTAAATAGGAGAAAGAGGACACGTGTCTGTATCTCGATGACTGATATTTAAGCAATGCAAAATAAACGGACGGGATGAAAGATAGAGATAAGGCGGTTAAAATTCGATCAGTCCGGGCTGTTTAAACAATTACTAAATTAAAGACTTGTTGTAATAGGGCAGACAGATCATAGGATAATATCATATTTGACAGAGATCGGTCTGAGAGTTCGGACCGGTCTGTGTCTTTCTGATTTTTTTGTATTATCGATATGTGCTTAGTTCACGGTCTTTAAAACAAAATTAAAGATACCTCTAAAATATCAAGATAAATCTATTAAGCCAAGAATTTGACGAAAATAATTAAACTTAGCCTCAGGGAGTGGTTTGGTGAAAATGTCTGCTGCTTGCTGGTCTGTTGAAATGTGCTCAATCCGAATTTCCTTTTTGCCAACGTGATCTCGAATAAAATGATGTCTGATATCAATATGCTTTGTTCGAGAGTGCAAAACTGGATTATACGTTATAGCAATGGCACTGGTGTTGTCACAAAATATCGGAGACTCAACAGTTTGAATGCCATAGTCTCTGAGCTGATGTTGAATCCAGAGCAGTTGAGCGCAACAGCTTCCAGCGGCAAGATATTACGCCTCAGCTGTAGATGTGGCAATAGATCTTTGCTTCTTGGTAAACCATGGGATCAATCTTTCACCTAGAAATTGACAGGTTCCACTGGTGTTTTTGCGATCAATCTTACACCCTGCATAGTCAGCGTCTGAATATCCAATTAAACTGAAATTTGAAACTTTGGGATACCAAAGACCAACGTTCTGAGACCCTTTTAGGTATTTAAGAATGCGCTTAGCAGCAATAAAATGGGATTGCTTTGGATCAGACTGAAATCTAGCGCACATGCAAACTGAAAACATAACATCGGGCCGGCTCACTATAAGATATAATAGCGATCCGATCAGACCTCGATACATGGTTACCTCAACTGCGGTTCCCCCTTCGTCTTTATCTAACTTGATTGAAGGACTCATTGGAGTTGACGTAGTTAAACAAGTCTCCATTCCGAATCTTTTGAGAAGCTCTTTGGTATACTTGGTTTGATTGATAAAAATATCATTGCTGAGCTGTTTGACTTGGAGACCCAGGAAGAAAGACAATTCTCCCATCATACGCATCTCAAACTGTCCCTGCATTAACTTAGAGAATTTCTCGCAGAGTTTGGGGTTAGTTGACCCAAAGATGATATCGTCAACATAGATTTGAACTAATAAGGTATGTTCCCCCTTAATAAATTTAAATAAGGTTTTATCCACTGAGCCGATCTGAAAATCGTGGTTCAGAAGAAATTGAGACAGAGTATCATACCATGCTCTTGGAGCTTGTTTCAGTCCATATACTGCCTTATTCAGTAGATATACATGATCTGGAAACGAGTGGTTCTGAAATCCAGGAGGTTGCTCAATGTAGACTTCCTCCTGAAGCTTACCATTTAGAAAATCACTCTTTACGTCCATTTGATATGCTTTGAAGTCTTTAAACACAGCAAATGCAAGAAATATTCGGATTGCTTCAAGTCTGGCAACTGGTGCAAAAGATTCATCGAAGTCGATTCCTTCTTCTTGTCGGAAGCCTTGTGCCACCAGTCTGGCCTTGTTTCTAACCACCACTCCATCTGCATCTAGCTTGTTTCTGAAAACCCATCTTGTTCCAATAACAGGCAGACCACTTGGCCTGGGGGTTAATCTCCAAACTTGATTTTGTTCAAATTGATTAAGCTCTTCTTGCATGGCTTTTATCCAGTTATAATCAGTCAAAGCTTCATCAATCTGTTTGGGTTCCAGATTAGATATAAAAACGGCGTGAGTGAATTCATCCAACATCTGTCCTCTGGTTCTTATGGGTGCAGAAGGACTTCCAATTACTAGATCATGTGGATGCCTCTTTGTCCATCGATAGCTTGATTCTGGATTATCTGGTCCAGACGGATTAGTAGAAGTAACATTATCAGCATCTGCTTTAATATTAGAGTTCAGAACCTCCGGATCGGCTCGATCTGGAAGAACTTCAGTGCCTTGATCCGGTCTATCTGGTACTTCAGGTTTCGGTGGATTGTCTCTTGATCTATTAGCTACAATCTCATCATCACTGTTAGCTTCGAGATGGATACTTTCCATCTGATTTTGAATTAATTCCTTGTTACCCTCAATACACAAGGATTCATCAAACACTACATGAACTGATTCTTCTACATTTAAAGTACGATTATTGAAGATGCGAAAAGCTTTACTATTAGATGAATATCCTAAGAATATTCCATTATCTGACTTAGCTTCGAATGCTGTAAGATGATTCTTACCATTATTGTGAACGAAACATTTGCAACCAAATACATGAAGGTGAGAGATAGACGGTATGTTACCTGTCCATACTTCATATGGAGTTAGATTTAACTTCTTGTTAATCATGGATCTTTTGAGTATAGCATGCAATATTCACAGCTTTTGCCCAGAACTTTTGGGAAATTCCAGAGTCTGCAAGCATTGCCCTTGCTGCCTCCTTAAGCGTTCTGTTCCTTCGTTCTGCAACTCCATTTTGTTGAGGAGTTCGAGCGGCTGAGAATTCATGCTTAATTCCTTTGTCTTCTAGAAAAGATTCAATATTCTGATTTGAGAATCCAGTGCCTTTGTCACTTCGAATTCTATCTATACTTGATGATTTCTCATTCTGAGTGCGTTTCAACAGCTTGATCAACTTCGGACCGGTCTGATATTTACTGCTCAAAAATATAGTCCATGTAAAACATGAGTAATCATCAATAACAACAAGAGTATACCGCATTCCCCCTAAACTTGTTATTGGTATGGGACCAAACAAGTCCATATGTAATAGTTCTAAGCAACGTGAGGAGGATTTGGCATTCTTGTTTTTGAAGGATGATCTGATCTGTTTGCCCATTTGGCAAGCTTCACAGATCTTATCCTTGGCAAAGTCGATCTTGGGCAGACCGACAACTAAATCATGTTTACACAGGCTAGAGATAGTCTTAAAGTTGAGATGATTCAAGCGTTTATGCCATAGCCATGTTTATTATCATTATTCGCGATGAAGCAAGTAGGATTATCAGGTTGAGCGAAATTCCATTGAATCTTAAATGTGTTTCCATTTCTGATTCCTACAAGCATGGTCATACCGTCTGATGTTTTGACAGTGCAAATGTGTTTGTGAAATTCTACAGCATAACCATTGTCACATAGTTGACTTATGCTAATCAGATTATAGCATAGATTTTCAACTAATAGCACATCATTGATAGTAATATTACCATGGACAATCTTACCCTTGCCCATGGTCTTACCCTTTGAGTTATCCCCGAAGATGATTTTTGGTCGAGTACATTCAGTGACTTCAGACAGCAGCTCGATGTTTCCTGTCATATGACGAGAACACCCACTGTCTAAGTACCAGTCCGACACTAGTTTCTTCAGTACCTGTCATCAAGCATAATTACTGTTGGTACCCCATCCTACTTGGGTCCAGAACGGATTAGCCATTTGGGAACCCACACCTGAATCAGCTTTAATGGCTTGTGTGTGTCTGGTGTGATGTGAGTTGATTTATTTCGATGTTGTGTGTGATGATGTGTGCGATATGGAAGCCTTTGATTCTTATAAGGTAATCTATATCTTCGTTGAACTGGTTTTGAGTTATAGTAGTTGGATGGTCTTCCTTGCCTTATATCTTGCACCTTTAGGTTTGGTCTGATAGACACAAAGCTTGCTGGTGCCTTTTCTTTGGCTTGGTTAACGTACCCAATTCCTTTTCTCAAACCTTGATCCCCGAACTTCGGTTTCATATACTGTGCCGGATCTAACAAATGTCATCTGTTTGATTTTGTTCTTTACCAGCAACAATTCAGATTCATCTTTGGTGCAGTCATTGATATCAAAGCCTATGCCGGTGATGTCACCGACATTTCTTTGTACCTCTTGCAATTCTTCCAGTGATGCTCTTGATTTTGTCCATGTTTTGAAAATATGAGAAAGTTTAGCATTTTGTGTGCTAATTCTCTTGTTTTCTTCATGGAGCTGTTCGTAAGAGATTTTCATCTTATTCAGCTCGATCTTTAGATTATTGCATTCACCTAGCTCAGAGCAGCTTGGTTTAATATGCTCATATATTTGATCATTGGCTTTAGCTTTAGTTTTCTCAAATGATTCAGCTAATATTCTATAATCATTAGCCATGTCTTGCAGTGCAGACATGAGCTCTTCACGTGTGAATTCATTTGAGTCAAGATCGAATACCTCGTCTGTTTGACTCATTTCTTCGTCTGCCATTAGACATTGGATTTCCTCTTCGCTTTCGCTGGATGAATATTCTGAGCTTTATGATTCTAAGTCAGTCTGAGCCCACTAGCTGTTACCTTCCTCTGCTACCAGAACCTTTTGGGACTTCCCATGATGATTTTTATGATCTTTGTAGTGCTTCTTTTTCTTGTCATCACGATGCCTTTCTTTTCGTTCATCTTTCTTCGGTCTGGTGCAGTCTGCAATAAAGTGTCCGGTCTTACCACAATTGTAGCAAGCCTGATCATTAACAGCATCGTCTTTTCTCGATTTATAGTGATGAGAAGGTTTGAAATTCCGTTTGTTCTTAGACATGAATTTACCAAATTTCTTGATAAATAATGACATGGCATCATTACTTATATGTTCGATAGATCGGTCTGGAATGGCTGCCAATGCTTTGTTTGGTTGAAGATGAATGGCTCTGCTTCACCTCTGGTGATCAGCTCAAACTCATATGCCTTAAGATCCGCGAACAGATCATGGAGTTCAACTTTGTTCAGATCTTTAGACTCCCTCATTGCAATTGTCTTGACATCCCATTCCTTTGGCAATGCTCTCATTACTTTCAGAGCGATCTCTCTGTTAGAGTATTCATTGCCCAGACCATTTAGTTCATTGATAATACCAGTGACTCTTTCATCAAACTCGTTTAGAGTTTCTCCAAGCTTCATTTTTATGCTCTCAAATTTTTGTAGAGCAACAGTCAGCTTGTTTTCCTTAGTCTGGTCGTTCCCTTCACATAGCTATGCTATCTTCTCCCAAATTTCTTTGGCAGTTGAGCACATTTTGATCTTACTGAACATATTCTTGTCCAACGTTTTGAACAAGATATCTTTGGCTACGTTGTCTAGATTTGCTTTCTTCCTTTTTTCATTCGTCCAGGTTGACCTTTCTTTTTCGATCATCTGAGGTTCGCCACTTTGTCCTCCTAGTGCAGGATTTACCTTTAATATTTTCATTGGTCCGTCTGTTATGACGTACCACATATCGTCATCCTGTGCTACCAGATGAGCTTGCATTCTGATTCTCCAATCATCATAATCTTCTTTTGAGAACATGTGAATCTTGTTGAATAATGCAATCAATCCATGTATCTTTGATGATTAAGACGACCCGCTCTGATACCACTTGTTAGGATCGGTACGGAGTGTTTAGAGAGGGGGGGGGGGTGAATGAACACTCCTTTAAAATTAATCCTTTTTTATTTCTCTCGGGTTAGTCAGTGAAATCTATTTCTTAATCAACTTCTCAGCAGAACAGACCACTGAATATAATAGTGCGGAACGATCTGTTCTAGACTAGTAAGAATGGCTCGATGGCTTACAGAGTGTAACTTAGTGCGGAATGATAAAAGACAGAATATGTTTCTGGAAGTTCGAAGGTGGTGTAATCCTTCTACGTCTCCCCTTCTTCCAATTAAGGAAGGATTCCACTAGAAGACTTTGATTTATACAATCCCGTTGTACAAACCCGATTCAGCTGGATTTACCCCACTACCAGACTGAAACTCCTAGTCTCTCGATCTATTCAGGCACACACTGTCTGACAGTTACAATTGAATTTCACTTTTCTATCTTAGTAAAGAATACAAAAAAACAGACTCATCTTGTCTATGCACACAATGATCCTATGAAGATCAAATATTACAATATGCTGTGCTTTTGAAAACTTTGGGCAGACTGGTAAGATGAATATCTTATGAAGGTGGTTCTGCTCAAGAATATCTGGACTTGTAAGCTTGTGCTGTTTTAGTTTTCTTTTCGTTTCTTGATTGATCAGTCGTCACTTTGAGCTCTTTAGTTGCATCCTTATATAGTTGCTTATACCAACGACATTATTTCCTTTTCTGTGCAACTCTTGACTCTGCTCAATCTCTGAATAAGCTTCAGTCTTATTCTTTTAGGTACTTGCCATTCTGGTCTATGCTTTCGGCGTCTGTCAGATAGGCTCTTCTTTGTCTTCTTACCTTAAACACATGGTTGAGTTTAATGCTTAATTTATCTCCGGATTATTTATGAGTTTTGATGATCGACAAAACTTGTGTTTGTTATACTAATGTGTCTACTTAGTGTACAGGTTTACTGGTTGAAAAGTGGATTGATTGGAGAAAATCAATTGTGCAAAGTCTGGGCACGATCGCCCCAGGCGATGGCTGCCAGAAGGAGCATCGCCACGCACATCGATCGGAGCGACGCCGAGGCCCGCGCGCAGGGCGAGTTCGCCGGAGGCGATGTCTTGAACGCCTGAGGCAATGGGTGCTTCGCCTGAGGCGATGACAGTTTGTAACCAACCGAGGCTACGGCATTGATTTTTGGTGGTGATCGCCTGAGGCGATCTGTGCATTTTGGTGACCGTTGGGGCGCGGCGATGGTGATCGCCCAAGGCGATGTCCGAGGCGATCTTGGAGTGATTCAAGACTTAAGTGTAGCAACGGCTAGTAGGAGCCTTGGGGGTCTCCTACACTATAAATATGGATGTTTTGGAGCATTTTGAAGACAAGAAACAAGAATATAAACTACAAGAAAGCTTTGTTCTATTCAAATTATTCTAGCATTGCAAACTTCATACATTTGTGTTGTATTGGAGTTTGTAATTCATTTCTTGTGTGTGAGTTTTGATTCTTCGTGTTGGTACACCGTGAAGGTTTTATTTGAGTTATTGTAAGGTCCTCCAACACCGACGCAAGTTGGAAATTTTAAAAGTCATCAACAAGTAAAGTTGGTGCAAGTGTGTGGCTATCCTTGGAGCCCTTAAGGTCAAGAAGACTCGTGAAGAGTTGTGTTGTGGCTATCCTTGGAGCCCTTAAGGCCAAGAAGACTCGTGAAGAGTGTGGTGCTCGTGAAGAGCTGTTTTTACTCGGGAAGAGTTGTATTGTGGCTAACTTGGAGCCCTTAAGGCCAAGATCATTCTCGGTTAAACGTTTTCTAACCGGGAAGAGGAGACGTAGGCGATTCATCACCGAACTTCTATAACAAATTCTCTTGTCATTTATTGTTTTATTTAATTTATGCATTTATTTATTTCTTCATTTTATTTATTTATCGATTGACTTGAAGTCTTCCGCAGCGCAAACTCGACATTTTTGCAAATTCATTTTAAAACGCTAAAGTAGCCAAGGAATCTCATTCACCCTCCTCTTCGGTTCCAACAAGGTACCATCTTTTGATGAACTATTAGATTCATATCATGAGCTTATTGATGTTCTTGGCAAAACCAAGATGAGTAACAAATTACTCAAACTTGAGGTAGCCAAGAGAGATGAAGAAAACAGTTCATTGAAAAATGAATTAAGTTCTTTGAAGAAATCTTTTTACAAGTTTAGTGATAGTAGTTTAAAGATGAATGAATTGATTGGCTTGCAATGTCGTAGCTTTGATAAAGCCGGACTAGGCTTTTCAAGCAAATCTAAAACATTTTCAAGCTTGTTGGCTAAAGCTAAGCATAATTTTATACTTGCACTTATTGTTGTAAAGATGGTCATACAAAGAATAAATGTAGATTCGCTAAAATCCAATACCAACCTAACAAGAGGTGGAAATGGATTCCAAAGGCATCGATGAAAGCTAACCTACAAGGACTCAAAAATCAAATGGGTACCAAAGAATCCCAAATCAAGAATTTGTTTTGTAGGAACAACAAAGGGATGGAGGTTGAAGGCACTAGCACCTCAAGTGAGGAAATTATCTTATGCACCACAATAGAAGAAGCGCGAGGTCTAGGACCAATGACAAGAACATACTCTTGTCATCAAAGGTAAAATTATAATTGTGCATTTAAAAAGAGCAATTCAAAATTTCATTGGCACAAATTAATTGTGATCAATAAATAATGAAGCTCAATATTCATTGATAGTAAAATGCATTTTCCCTTAGCATATTCACATATAAATTGTTTTGATGCATGATTTATGCTTATTTCTTTATAGTAAGTATCTTGGGTTTTTTATTAAAATAACCCTAAATAAATAATTAATTCTCAAAATAACCCAAAATATAATTTTATTACATAAGTAACCTAACCCGCCAACTTCTATCTTTATTTTTTTTCTTTTTGTTTTTTGTTTTTTTTTTCCTTTCTTTTTTTTGAAAATAAAAAATAAATTTAAAATAAAATAAAATAAAAATATATACAAGTCTAATATCTGTATGAATTTTACGCATAATTCATAAATCAACTCAATATGATTAGTCTAAATTGAATGACATATTATTTTATATGTTTTTTTCTCTGTAAAATAAGCTATGTTGCACGGACCCAGTTAAAATAGTGCTGCTGGTTGTAGATTTCCTAATTCTTGGTTTTATTGAATAAAAATATAAACATTTTGAATAAAAATATAAAAATATAAAAGTTGGCTGGTCGGCCGTGCCGGAAAATGCTTTTATGGTGATTTATATTTTTATTCAATTCAAGAATTAAGAAATCTTCAACCCTATTTTTTTAAAAAAAAATTCAAAAGTTCCCGTATCTAACCCGTGTCGAATACGTTCAGCGGCATATCTTGACCGTATCCAAAACGTATCCGAAATAAAAACTTATTTTTTATCCCCAGATACGCCACGTGGCGTATCCGATATGTATCAGTGTCGGTGCAACATAGAATATAAGTTTATTTTGAATTAATGTATAAGTTGAACGCAAATCAGATATATCAAAAGCATTTTCGGCTACATGGGATGACACATGTTTGAAGACACCAACCCAGTTAAAATGGTGCTGATGGTTGGAGATTTCTTAATTCTTGAATTGAATAAAAATATAAATCACTATAAAAGTAAGCATTTTCGGCTGCAGGGGATGACGCCTGTTTGAAGACCCTGACTCAGTTAAAATGGTGCTGCAGGTTGGAGATTTCCTAATTCTTGAATTGAATAAAAATATAAATCACCATAAAAGCATTTTCCGGCACGGCCGACCAGCCAACTTTTATATTTTTATATTTTTATTCAAAATGTTTATATTTTTATTCAATAAAACCAAGAATTAGGAAATCTACAACCAGCAGCACCATTTTAACTGGGTCTGTGCAACATAGCTTATTTTACAGAGAAAAAAACATATAAAATAATATGTCATTCAATTTAGACTAATTATATTGAGTTGATTTATGAATTATGCGTAAAATTCATACAGATATTAGACTTGTATATATTTTTATTTTATTTTATTTTAAATTTATTTTTTATTTTCAAAAAAAAGAAAGGAAAAAAAAAACAAAAAACAAAAAAAAAAAAATTAATAAAGACAAAAGTTGGCGTGGCTAACTTTTTGAAAGTTGGCCACGCCAACTCAGTTGGCGTGTCCTTTTGGACACGCCAACAGAGTTGGCGGGACCAATTTTTAAAGTTGGTCCCGCCAACTCAGTTGGCGGGTTAGGTTACTTATGTAATAAATTATATTTTGGGTTATTTTGAGAATTAATTATTTATTTAAGGTTATTTTATTAAAAAACCCAAGTATCTTGATATGCCTTGAGTTCAAATTTGAATATGCAATGTGAAAATGTACAATTAAATGTGATTAAGCATGCTATAATTGTTTAGATGCTCAATCTTGGATCATAGTAAAATGGATATAATGCTATTATGACCTTAATGATTTATTATCATTAATTTATCAAATGATGCTTTGAGAATTTTAATGTGTATTGGGCATGAGTGCATGAACATATGCACGTTTTGAAATATTTAGAATTCATTGTTGATTGCCTTAAACGCGTGTTTGTTTTTCCTTTCAATTATTTAATCTTATGCTTGTTATGACTATTACATGCTTAATGAGGAACATGTGTAAATTGGTAGACTATGAATGTGTGTCAACATATAATTATGCTATGTTTATTTGAACTTTGTGCTTTTTGATTATCACAAAAAGGGGAAGAATTTTGTGATAAACTTGGAGCTTTAGTTATGCATGGTTTGAGGGGGAGAGTTATGCATGGTTTGAGGGGGAGAGCTTGTTATGCTTTACTTGGTATAACTTGTATGTGCTATGTATTTGTTAAGGGGGAGTCATGTTTACTCATATTTCATGCATATTATATATTCAAGTTTATCAAGTTTTGTGATCATCAAAAAGGGGGAGATTGTTGAGCCTTAAACGCATTGTTGAGTTTAATGCTTAATTTATCTCCAAATTATTTATGAGTTTTGATGATCAACAAAACTTGTGTTTGTTATACTAATGTGTCTACTTAGTGTACATGTTTAATGGCTGAAAGTAGATTGGTTGAAGGAAATCAAATGTGCAAGGCATAGAGCAGATCGCTCCAGGCGATGGTGACCATCGCCCCAGACGATGGCAGCCAAAAGGGACTTCGCCCAGCACATCGATTGATGCGACGCTGAGGCCCGCGCGCAGGGCTTGATCGCCTGAGGCGATGTCTGGAACGCCTGAGGCGATGGGTGCATCGTTTAAGGCGATGAACATTTCTGAGCAACCGAAGCTACGGCATTATGTTTGGGTGATGATCACCTGAGGCGATCAGGACTTCGCCTGAGGCGATCTGTGCAATTTGGTGATCGTTTGGGCACGGCGATGGTGATCGCCCGAGGCAATGTCCGAGGTGATCTTGGAGTGATTCAAGCCTTAAGTGTAGCAACGGCTAGTAGGAGCCTTGGGGGCCTCCTACACTATAAATATGGATGTTTTGGAGCATTTTGAAGACAAGAAACAAGAGTATAAACTGCAAGAAAGTTGTGTTCAATCAAATTCTATCTAGCATTGCAAACTTCATACATTTGTGTTGTATTGGAGTTTGTGATTCATTTCTTGTGTGAGAGTTCTTGTATTCTTCGTGTTGGTACACCGTGAAGGTGTTATTGATTTATTGTAAGGTCCTCCAACACCGACCCAAGTTGGAAATTGTAAAAGTCATCAACAAGTGAAGTTGGTGCAAGTGTATGGATATCCTTGGAGCCCTTAAGGCCAAGAAGATTCGTGAAGAGTGTGGATAACTCGAGAAGAGTTGTGTGTGGCTATCCTTGGAGCCCTTAAGGCCAAGAAGACTCGTGAAGAGTGTGTCGCTCGTGAAGAGTTGTTTTACTCTGGAAGAGTGTGTTGTGGCTAACTTGGAGCCCTTAAGGCCAAGATCAAGATTGTTCTAGTGGAACCTCGGTTAAACGTTTTCTAACCGGGAAGAGGAGACGTAGGCGATTCATCGCCGAACTTCTATAAAAAATTCTGTTGTCATTTATCGCTTTATTTAATTTACGCATTTATTTATTACTGTATTTTATTTATTTGTCGATTGACATCAAGTCTTCCGCAGCGCAAAACTCGACTATCTTGCAAATTCATTTTAAAACGCTAAAGTAGCCAAGCAACCTCATTCAGCCCCCCCTCTCTTCGGTTCCAACATTATCGTAGAAGAGAATTGGGTTTGAATCATGGCATGAAATGCTTGGAAAATAATGAACACTTCTCCTTTGGTTTTCAGATGATAGAGCCATGTCATCCTAGTACAATCATCGACAAAAATTAGAAACCAACGGTAACCAGAGGGAGTACTTACTGGGGATGGTCCCCATACATCTGACTGCATCAAAGCAAATGGAGTGTTGGTTTTATTCAAGCTAAATGGATAAGATCCTCGTTGATTTTTAGCTTTGATACATATGTAGTATTTAAATTCTAAATTTTGCACATGGGTAAATAGAGATGGAAATAGATGCCGTAGGTAGCCAAATGATGAATGCCCCAAGCGTCTATGCCAAAGCCAAATCTGCCTTTCATGGGTGTTGGTTTGATGGTGCATGTTATTTGCTTCCCTGGACTAAGGTCATCCAAGTAGTATACTCCCCCCCCCTCTTAGTACCACGCCCAATAATCTGTTGGGATATGCCCTAAGACATGTCATTGGATGATTGTTTTGACATATAATGTTTATGATTTTATGAATGGCAATTCATTATTATATATTATTCGTTTAACTGTGCAATGTGAATTAATATATATGTTAATGTCCTTAGAATAATATTGTATTATTCTTAAACATTGTCCCTAGTCAAGTATTATCATGAATCGGGATAATGATAATACATAGAGACTGGTATGTGTTGATTGATGAATTGTTCATTGGTATGAGATATCAAATCAACATATGGGTACATGTTATAGAACGATGTACTGGACAGACCCACCATGAGAATGCAACATGGATAGTTATATGATTGTCATATGCAATTCTCATAGTGATAATAATGTATGTAATCCTTACGACTTGTGATCATCAGAGATCCCAACATAAGGAGTTATGTATCTTGGTATTGTCAAACG
This sequence comes from Haberlea rhodopensis, assembly GCA_907163345.1. Lineage (NCBI taxonomy): Eukaryota > Viridiplantae > Streptophyta > Magnoliopsida > Lamiales > Gesneriaceae > Haberlea > Haberlea rhodopensis. Next base: position 3,264,783 of record CAJQUN010000013.1, read on the forward strand.
TTACCCGTAACAGGGTAAACTATAAAGGCGACTATTGGATACACTACGAATTATGTAGAGGGATGTTGATTGATCGAGATAGGATTTGTCCCTCCTATATAACAGGAGAAGTGTTTGGCCCTTGATCAAGTGAGACTAAAATGGAGATATCGAGCTTATTCGTTTATTCTAGTTCTACTTGGGGATCAAGAAATAAAGATTGAATATACGAGTATGACTATTCCATGACTCGTGTTCAATCTAAACACAAAGGACAAATGGATTAAGTTACATGGTTAATATTATCACAAGTTCTAAAGGTTGTGTCGAGTCATTGACATTCTTGTAATTTGGGTAGCCTTGATGTGTTGCTAGATACCGCTCATTGCTTGTAACGTAAAATGAGATTTTATGTCACTGCCAACATTACAAGATCCTATCGGGTCGCACAAAAGATTAAATCGATAAAGGGAATTAAATTCATGGGATGAATTAAATAATTAAGAAGAGTCTTAATTAAATGATTATAAGGATTTAATTAAATCATGGGTTTGGGCCCATGAGGCTTTAAGAAAGCCTTTAATTAAATCATATATAATTTGATATCAATGTGATTAATGGTTTTAATCCAACACTTCATATCAAACATAACCTACCTTCCTCTCATAAGCCTCGGCCGCCTCTTCCTCTCCACTAGCTCACGCCGCCGTCGGTTTTTGGGGAGAGATAGGTAGTCGTTGAACGGTTTTGACCCGAGAGTTTGGTTTTCGTTCAGGAATAAGTCTAGCAACTTGTTCTTGAACGTCCTTTGTTCGTTTAATCGTGTGGATACCGTTGAGGCAAGACCTTGGAGGTGTTGCTAGTGACTCGGGATCGTTGGACGTGGTGCTCCGTGGAATCTGCTCAAACACGCTACAAGGGTGAGACTTTTGTAATCCCTAATCCGATATGACAACCTATGTATAGATCCGGTGTCTTGTAATCCATAAAAATTTTATTCCGCTGCGTTGCTATGCATGATGGATTACTTACAGTGGTATCAGAGACGTGTACAAGGCTCATATCGGATTTATGTGGTTAAATTGTTTTAATCATATTAGAATTAATATTGCATGCTATTTAAAATTGTATGAACATATATGATATGTTAATATTAAGTTTGTGAAATTATCATGAACTTATAATTGATATAATTGATGTTTAATGTATACGATACACGAAGCGAATAATCGAATCAATTGCATGATCTTTCGGCCACCATCTAGTGCACTTGACCCACGGCTTAGCCACGTGAGGGCTAGGGGTTTCGGACTCCTATGCTCGAGATGGCATAGTCGTTGTGGTTCATGTTCGTGCATGGAGGTTTCGAGACATGGATGAGTTTTGAACTCTTTGGCTCGATAATGGTTCAAGCATGCATGGATAAGTGGCTTCACCACGTGAGAGCTAGGGTTTTCGAACCCTTGGCTCGAGATGGTTGAGCCACCACCGTGCATGACCTGACCATGATTCGTGGCTCAAGAATTCCGGCGTTTCGAACAAGTTGGCTCGATGAAAACACAAGGTGGTGCGCGGCGGCTAGGGTTTGGAACCCTAGCGCCGCCGCCGCTCGCTCATTGGTTCGGACCGAGCCGTGGGCTAGGGTTTCGAACCCTAGGCCCATGATTGGTCCAGCCATGGTCGCTAATGGTTCGAACCATGATGGTTCGTAATTTAGTCGCTTTAGTTCGTGGCATGTGATGTCCCGAGCGTACGAATTTTTCAAAATTTTATTTTACAGTTTTAATTAGAATTAAATTTTAAATTGTTTAGAATTTAATTAATTAAATGTTAAAGCATGTTTTATGTGTTGTATGAGCATGGTGCATGGTTATAGCCCTTTTGACCTATTAGATAGGATTTGTGAATGTTTCTAATTTATAATACGACCTGCGTGTCGTGCCTTCTCTATTTTATTCTAAATGTTATCCCTCCCCTATGTTCCCCTCGAATGTGAATCGAGGAATTCTATATTTGTAAATGTTATATAGTATAGATTATTTTATTGATGGTGATCAATGAAGATGGAGCTTGGTGCCGGGAGAGGAGGCCAGTCACAACTTGGAGCCATTGGAGGTGCTTATGAAGTTACCTTAGGTTGACTCTTAGGATTTTCTCATTGGCTTGAGAAAATCGCTAGTAGGGGCTATAACCATGTCACGTTTAATTATTTATGTTGATGCATGATTTATCTTATGTTTTAGATTGATAATTGTATTACACATATATGTAGATATGTATACACCTATATGTAGTGGACATATTTTAAATTATCAAACTAATCATGAGATCAATAAATCTCTCTAAAATATTAAGTTTTAGATGCCTTCCAAAATTAAAAGTACTCGTCAAAACTTCGATTGTACATGTGTGGGTTTGCCAAAGCAAAGCACCGTGGCAATCTTAGTAAGGCGCGAAAGGATAAAAGTGATATCCGTTATACTTTAAATTGGGTACGACTTAACTAGGTTATCTCAATAGGATTGGGAACCTAGAGGCATGGGTTGGATAATAATTCATTTGATGAATTGAACAAAGTGTTGTTCCTCCAACTATCCAAGAATTACATGTGATGTAATTGACAAAGTGTTGTCTACCTAAATAACCGAGTCTTGGGCGATTAGCCAAAGCTAACTCAAGATTAGGCGAAATATGGATCTTGGCCCACTAAAGGATTCGAGGGTTGATATTTTTTAAACAAAATAGTGGGAGTATCATTTAATATAAGACCATGTTAAATGATTAAATCATAAACTTATTTTGCATATTTATATTGTAGATATCCATGGCCACTAACAATACAACAAGCACATTATCACTGCGATCGGTCCTTGAGAATGACAAATTAAATGGGACAAACTTCCTAGACAGATATAGGAATCTGAGGATAGTCCTCAAGTAAGAAAAGAAACAATATGTCCTAGAGGAACCCTTACCTGTTGAGGAACCTCCCCTGACGGCTACGAGAGCCGATAAAGATGCTTACAAGAAGCATCAGAATGACGCACTTGATGTTGGCTGCCTTATGCTTGCCACCATGAACTCTGAGCTTCAGAAGCAACATGAGGAAATGGAGGCGTTCGATATGATCGAACACTTAAAGCAATTGTACCAACAGCAAGCTAGACAAGAGAGGTATGACGTCTCTAAAGCGTTGTTCCAGTGCAGGATGGTAGAGGGAAGCCTAGTTGGAACTCATGTACTCAAGATGATTGGGTACATTGAGAATCTGGAGAAGCTGGGTTTTCCATTGGACCAAGAGTTGGCCACCGATGTGATCTTGCAATCGTTGCCTGAGAGCTTCAGTCAATTTGTACTAAATTACAATATGACTGACATGGAATAGACTCTACCACAATTGCTTGGTATGTTGAGAACATATGAAGCAAATACAAAGAAGACTAAGGCCACAAATGTTCTTATTGTGAATAAGAGCAAAGGAAAGGCCAAAGCTAAGGGCAATAAGAAAGCAAAGAAGGTCTTTGTTAAATCTAAGCCAAAGTCTTCTGCACTGAAGCCAAAGGGAGGGATAGCAAAGGAAGGAAACTGTTTCCGTTGCGGTGAGACCGGTCATTGGAAAAGGAACTGCAAAGTATATCTGGAGGATCTCAAGAAAGGAAGTGTGACTTCCACTTCAGGTATTTTTGTTATAGAAGTCAATTTATCTACTTCTTCATCATGGGTATTAGATACTGGATGTGGATCTCACATTTGTGTAAATGTGCAGGACCTCAAAAAGAGTAGATTGTTGACAAAAGGCGAAGTTGATCTCCGAGTTGGAAATGGAGCAAGAGTTGCTGCATTAGCTATATGAGATTTTTGTTTAGCTTTACCTTCTGGTTTATCGTTGATGTTAAAAGACTGCTATTTTGTGCCTTCTATTACGAAAAACATTATTTCTATTTCTTGTTTAGACAAGTGTGGATTTTCATTTATGATAAAGGACAATTGTTGTTCTATTTATTTAAATGATATGTTTTATGCTAGTGCACAAATGATTAATGGTCTTTATGTATTAAATCGTGATATGCCTATCTATAACATAAATACTAAAAGGGTTAAGAATAATGATTCTAATCCAACTTATCTCTTGCATGGGCCACATAAACGAGAACCGCATATCTAAACTTCATAAGGATGGAGAGTATTAGATTCATTTGATTTTGAATCATATGAAACATGGGAATCTTGTTTAATGGGCAAGATGACTAAAGCCCGTTTCAAGGGACATGTTGAAAGGGCAAATGTGTTATTGGGACTAATACATAGTGATGTATGTGGACCAATAAGTACACAAGCTAGAGGTGGTTTTCAGTACTTCGTTACATTTACTGATGACCTCAGTAGATATGGGTATGTGTATATAATGAAACATAAACATGAAACCTTTGAAAAGTTCAAAGATTTCAAGAATGAAGTACAAAACCAACTTGGCAAAAGTATCAAAATCCTTCGATCAGATCGAGGAGGTGAATACTTAAGTCAAGTGTTTCATGACTATCTAAAGGAGTGTGGGATAGTCCCACAACTCACTCCTCCGTATACTCCACAATGGAATGGTGTATCCGAGAGGAGAAATCGAACTTTGTTGGACATGGTTCGATCAATGATGAGTCATGCAGATCTTCTGATATCCTTTTGGGGACATGCTTTAGAAACAGCAATATTCTTACTGAACCGTGTTCCATCTAAATCAGTGGAAAAGACACAATATGAGATATGGACTGGGAAGCGTTTTAGTATGTCTTTTATGAAGATTTGGGGTTGTGAGGCTTTCGTTAGACGCCGCGCCACTAACAAACTTGGACCCAAATCTGATAAGTGTTTATTTGTGGGGTATCCTAAGGAAACGAAAGGATATTATTTCTATTATCCCACCGAGAACAAAGTAGTTGTTGCTCGGACTGGTGTATTTCTTGAAAGAGAATTTATTTCTAGAAAAACCAGTGGGAGAAAAATAGAACTTAGTGAAGTTCAACCACAAGAAAACACTGAACCTGAGATTGAGATGGAAACAGAGCAGGCACCGCAAATTGTTGTGGAAGAAGTACCTGCTCAAGAGACACGAACCCAGCGTAGGTCTGTGAGAGAACACCGGGAGGCACATAGATATGGATTTCTTGTGACTCAACAAGGTGACGTACTACTTATTGATGAGGATGAGCCGTCATCTTATCAAGAAGCTATAATGGGGACTGATTCTGAGAAATGGCAAGAGGCCATGAAATCTGAAATGGAATCCATGTATTCAAACCAAGTATGGACTTTGGTTGATCCACCTGAAGGGGTACGACCCATAGGGTGCAAATGGATTTTCAAGAGAAAGACCGATATGGATGGTAATGTACAAACCTATAAAGGTCGACTGGTTGCAAAAGGTTTCAAACAAATTCATGGTATTGACTATGATGAAACATTTTCACCAGTTGCCATGGTTAAGTCCATAAGGATCTTACTTGCAATAGCTGCATTTTTCATGATTATGAAATCTGGCAGATGGATGTCAAAACAGCTTTCCTTAATGGAAATCTGCTCGAGGATGTGTACATGACACAACCCGAGGGTTTTGTCAATCCAAAGGATGCTGGAAAGGTATGCAAGCTACAACGATCCATTTATGGATTGAAGCAAGCTTCTCGGAGTTGGAATCTTCGTTTTGATGATGCAGTTAAAGAGTTTGGTTTCATCAAAAACGTAAATGAACCTTGTGTCTACAAGAAGGTCAGTGGGAGCATAATTATCTTCCTAATATTGTATGTAGATGACATACTTCTAATTGGGAATGATATCCCTGCCTTACAATCTGTAAAGATTTGGCTAGGGAATTGTTTTTCGATGAAAGACTTGGGAGAAGCCACCTATGTATTAGGAATCAAGATCTATAGAGATAGATCGAGAAGGCTTCTTGGCCTAAGTCAAAGTACATACATAGACAAAGTGCTTAAAAGGTTTAGCATGCAAGAATCAAAGAAATGATTCGTGCCTATGACACATGGTATATATCTCTCGAAGGAACAGTGTCCTTCAACACCAGAGGAGAGACAACGCATGAGTAAGATCCTATATGCATCAGCTATTGGATCTATCATGTATGCCATGATATGTACTCGTCCCGATGTATCGTATGCTTTGAGCATGACGAGCAGATATCAAGTTGATCCAGGTGAAGGTCACTGGATTGCTGTCAAGAATATCTTGAAGTACTTGAGAAGAACTAAGGATACATTCTTGATTTATGGAGGTGAGGAAGAGCTTAATGTAATGGGTTACACTGATGCAAGCTTCCAAACCGACAAAGATGATTATCGATCGCAATCTGGATATGTGTATTGCCTAAATGGAGGTGCTGTGAGCTGGAAGAGTTCAAATCAAGAGACAGTAGCCGATTCTACAACGGAAGCTGAGTATATTGCTGCCTCGGATGCAGCAAAGGAAGCTTTTTGGATCAGGAAGTTCATTTCTGAACTTGGAGTGGTGCCTAGCACTAAAAATCCGATAGAACTCTATTGTGACAACAATGGAGTGATCGCATTGGCTAAGGAACCTAGATCTCACCAAAGATCCAAGCACATACTTCGGCGCTTTCATTTCATTCGAGAAATCGTTGAAAGGGGAGATGTTAAAATATGCAAAGTACCAACAGATGATAATGTATCTGACCCATTGATGAAGCCACTGTCACAGCAGAAGCATGATCGTCATACTAGATCTCTAGGCATTAGGTATATGTCTGAGTGGTCTTAGTGCAAGTGGGAGATTAGTTGGGATATGCCCTAAGACATGTCATTGGATGATTGTTTTGACATACAATGTTTATGATTTTATGAATGGTAATTCATTATTATATATTATTCGTTTAACTGTGCAATGTGAATTAATATATATGTTAATGTCCTTAGAATAATATTGTATTATTCTTAAACATTGTCCATAGTCAAGTATTATCATGAATCGGGATAATGATAATACATAGAGACTAGTATGTGTTGATTGATGAATTGTTCATTGATATGAGATATCAAATCAACACATGGGTACATGTTAGAGAACGATGTACTGGACAGACCCACCATGAGAATGCAACATGGATAGTTATATGATTGTCATATGCAATTCTCATAGTGATAATAATGTATGTAATCCTTACGACTTGTGATCATCAGAGATCCCAACATAAGGAGTTATGTATCTTGATATTGTCAAACGTTACCCGTAACAGGGTAAACTATAAAGGCGACTATTGGATACACTACGAATTATGTAGAGGGATGTTGATTGATCGAGATAGGATTTGTCCCTCCTATATAACAGGAGAAGTGTTTGGCCCTTGATCAAGTGAGACTAAAATGGAGATATCGAGCTTATTCGTTTATTCTAGTTCTACTTGGGGATCAAGAAATAAAGATTGAATATACGAGTATGACTATTCCATGACTCGTGTTCAATCTAAACACAAAGGACAAATGGATTAAGTTACATGGTTAATATTATCACAAGTTCTAAAGGTTATGTCGAGTCATTGACATTCTTGTAATTTGGGTAGCCTTGATGTGTTGCTAGATACCACTCATTGCTTGTAACGTAAAATGAGATTTTATGTCACTGCCAACATTACAAGATCCTATCGGGTCGCACAAAAGATTAAATCGATAAAGGGAATTAAATTCATGGGATGAATTAAATAATTAAGAAGAGTCTTAATTAAATGATTATAAGGATTTAATTATATCATGGGTTTGGGCCCATGAGGCTTTAAGAAAGCCTTTAATTAAATCATATATAATTTGATATCAATGTGATTAATGGTTTTAATCCAACACTTCATATCAAACATAACCTACCTTCCTTTCATAAGCCTCGGCCGCCTCTTCCTCTCCACTAGCTCACGCCGCCGTCGGTTTTTGGGGAGAGATAGGTAGTCGTTGAACGGTTTTGAACCGAGAGTTTGGTTTTCGTTCAAGAATAAGTCTAGCAACTTGTTCTTGAACGTCCTTTGTTCGTTTAATCGTGTGGATACCGTTGAGGCAAGACCTTGGAGGTGTTGCTAGTGACTCGGGATCGTTGGACGTGGTGCTCCGTGGAATCTGCTCAAACACGCTACAAGGGTGAGACTTTTGTAATCCCTAATCCGATATGACAACCTATGTATAGATCTGGTGTCTTGTAATCCATAAAAATTTTATTCCGCTGCGTTGCTATTCATGATGGATTACTTACATAATCTCCTTGCTGAGAACATCCTGAAGAAGACAAAAGGTAGAGTACATGAGTACCACACATTTAAGCTTTTTGGTAACTTGAGTTACAGACATCAACTTATTTGAGAGCGATGGAACAAGAAGTGTGTTATCTAAAGATAGAGAAGGCGACAAGGGTACGATTCCAGCCCCTATAACAGGTTAAGTTGCCCCATTGGTGTTGGCAATGCAAGTTCTCCTCGGACGAGTAGAGTTGGAGAAGTCTTTTGGGTCAAATGTCATATGGTCTGTTGCTCCGGAGTCAATAATCCAGCCCACATTATTCTGAGTAGAGGAGCTACATAAAATTTTACCACAATTACCTTGTTCTGAAATTGAGTTAGGAAGATCTGCAGTGGAAATAAGGGATGGTTGCGGACCAGCCGTGGCACTGCTACATGTCCAGGAATGTTGGTAGTCGTAGGAGCCACTTGTTTCTTTCGGGCTTGTAGTTCGTGCCACCAATCTGGGTAGCCATGTAGTTTGAAGCAGGTGTCTTGGGTATGTTTGGTACTCCCACAGTGGAGGCATTTATGCCCACCAGGATTTCCCTTGGATCGTGAGGATGTCCCAGTTTTTACCCAAGGTTTGGGCTGACCAGATTTCACGCCTTTGATGGTCATAACAGCACCACTAGCCACTGTTTCTGCTCTTGATATCATCACAGATTGCCGAAGATCTTCCCTTCGAACTTGAGCGTAAGCTTCCTCGATTGAAGGAAAAGGTTTCAGATGTAGAACATCACTCCAGACATGATCTAGTCGATCATCTAGTCCATCGAAAAAAGTGTATACTCGTTCCTCTTGTAGAATGGAGTTGTAACTTTGTATATCGGTTGCACATTTCATTGGGTTTTGGCGGCGAAAATCGATCTCTTCCCACAAACCTTGTAGATCGTTGTAGTATTTTTTCTATATATCCGCCTGCTTGTTTCATTCGAGATACACGACGATTGAGATCGTATACCTGCGAAGCGTCAGTTCCATCAAAGTAAGTTGTGGCAGCAAAATCCATACATGTTTAGCTGTTGGATATCGAATGAAATTTACGACCAGGGAGTGGTTCATGGAGTTGATCAGCCAGCCTTTCACCAAGGCATTCTCAGTGCGCCACTTACGAAATGATGGATCGGCTTCTAGTGGTTGTGGGTAGTCTCCATTGATGTACCCCAGTTTGTCTTTTCCAGATATGTACATTTCAACAATCTGAGACCGTAACCCATAGTTGGAACCATCCAACTTGATGCCAATTGGAACCATAGGGGAGTCGGTGATGGGTGAGGGAGATGTGTGGATTTTTCTCAGAACCTCTATCATTTTCGATGTCAGATTATCAAGGATTGTTTCAGGAAATTGAGCCATGGATGCCAAGCAAAGAATCTGTACCCCTGCTTTATCAAAGCACATAGAATTCAGGATTCTGCTCTGATACCATGTCACACATAGTATATTCTTTCATTGAACATTATTATTTTCAGTATATAAAATCAATGCATCCGAGTACAAGATATAGGGTGCAAAACAAACCATTTTAGGAAGTTATTCTATACAATATTTAGCTACTGAAATCATGCTTCGAGTGAGGGAAGGAATTCCTGAATCTAATTTTTCATAGTTGGCTAAATTGCATGACTCATGCCAACACTCATGTCATTGTCTTTATCTAGCTGTTTCTATGGAGCATATTGCTGATGGATTCCTGCAAGTTGCAAAGACCACTAGTGCCTGGAGAATGCAGAATGGAACCAACGAAAGTTCCAATTTACTCCTCACTGATAAACTATAAAACGTTCAAAAATATTTAAATACGATGCTCAATTGTCCTGGGACAAATTTTCCAATACTGTTAAAATATTTTCAATAATCAAATGTTGAATTTTTTAGGGTTAACTTACTCAAGCTTTGGGAAGTTGATAGTCAAATTACAATGCGTGGTCTTGCTTTGCTTTATGGATTTGTCCTGCATATAGCCTCTACTACTGTCCGCAAACATTCTTCACAAGATACAATTTTAAATAGCTAGTATGGCCCATAAATCATTATATTTTGATTTTAATGCTTTGGTTGATGCTTGCTGCATGCAAGTAGTTTCTTGACATTCAGCCAGGCACCTTGTTCTATGATTTATAAAATTGAGAACACATATCCACCGTTGATATGGACTTTCAACCTTTATTCCCTCATTCGCGTTGAAATTTTTGTTTGGAAGAAAAAGCATTGATAGAACTCTCAGTGCACGGTACTTTGTAATCAGGGTGTCGTAATTCTTACAAGTATGGAATCTTTGTTCTGAATTTTGTTGCATTATGCCACTGTGGTTCTTGAAAGCCTTTCTGAAGTACTTTTGAAACTTTTAAATGATTAAACTTGAATGTATGTGTATGTTGACACGGATTACCCGTCTTTCAGAAGAATCCCGCACAACCTTTAATTCTGAATTTCTCAGTTGGAATAAGGAGCCACATTGTGCTTTAAAGGATTAAATGCATGCCTCCATTCTCCTTTGGAAGCATACATGATTTTCATAGTATCTGCTTGTAATATGATAAAATAGATTCTCCTTTGACAGCAACTTATGAATAATTTGCCAAGAGTTCTGGATACTACAATGGAAGTAAGTTTTTGCGACTTCACTGAATATTTTTACAAAACACAACTCGACAGTTTGTTTCCCCATCATAATCACTTGAAAAGTTCATATGGCATAAAGAAGGCAACATCACTTGTTCTTCAATTTTTCGACACTGATTTCTTGTGTTCAAACCTATCTTTTGCTGCCTTTATCTGCTCATCGTGTTTCTTCTCCCCTTGTTTATGATTCTTCTTACCAACTTGTTTGTTCTCTCTTTTGTTCCATGCATGGCTGAAGTCGTGAAAGCCGCGGACAATCCCATATAACTGGCCTTGATAACTTGGGCCAGATGAGGCATCAGAAACCATCGAGTCATCGCTATCGACATCTTCAGCTTCTCTTTCTGCATCTTGCTCATAGATTTGCTCACCAGTGCTACAATACTCTTCATCTTCATAGTTATCATAATCAACTTCATGGGCCGGTGAAGTAATATACGTCGTCCAACCCGATTCATTGCTGCTACACTCTTCAATGTCCTCGAGATTTTTTGAAGAATCCATTGTTGCTAGAGGTGCAAAAAAAGTGAATCAAGGATACTCTATTTATCAAAGAAAGCAATGGTGAGAGTACCGAGTGACTATTGGGCAGTCTGCAATCTTCTTGACTAGAGGTAAATGCCCTCTATCTATTCGACCGATTATTGGTTGCTGCAACTGTGGCCACTACCCTAAGTCCTCGATGATCATCCAATAACTTGATATACCCAGGGGTGGGCTCCAGTCCAAAACATTTTTTTAATAAAAATTTAGTAGTTAATTTTAAAATATAATGCTTTAGCCCTATGATGTTAGGACATTTGTATTCTTCCTTGCTCAACAAGTTGGATGGTAGTTTTTTGTTTAGTGCGAGGTCAGCCCCAAGTAATTTAAAATTCTGACTCCGCCCCTAGATATGCCCATAAAGTAGCATCAACCCAACCTAGTATTAGACTCTTTCATTCATAAAAATCTTTATCATTGAAGAGAAAGTACTGCTTAGCTGTCTTTGCACAACTAATTCTCTGGCCTTTATTACAAAAGGCACTGCAATTTTTAGGTGAACTAAACTCACATGTCAAAACAATTAAATTCCCTTTTAAAATTGAATATAAATTCGTTACTCAATCAGTACACCATTTAAATTTGAATATACATTTTATGCTCGACATGTTTTTTTTTTAAAAAAAAAGATAAAATTGTAACAATATATATATTCCCAAAATGCAGATGTTACACCATGCCCTCAAGAAAGCAAGAAATCGACCCTCCTCCGCTTTGTCCCATTACATGGGTCCACTCTGCACTACATGGACGAATCTAACCCAAATATTTTGGGGGACAAAATTATAGGTCTTGGGGTAAAAAATGTAATATATAATATATATTTTAAAAACAAATTGAGGGCATTCCTTCCAATGTAGGTTCGTCCTGCCTAACTGGATGTACCAATGATCACTGTTGGCTTACATAGAACCTAAATCATTGCACCCAATATAAAAATTATAGTGAAATCCTTTTTCTTTACTTAATCCCTTCTCCTTAAAATGGGGAAACAGATAAGGTCCACCCCTCCAAATGGTTAGGAATGTATAAAACCAATGATTTCAAAAGCTAGAAACGACCTCTTCAGTACACTCTTTTATGAAGACCTTCAATTCTCTGTCCTGTCATCAACAAAGAGCAGCCTTTCATGTGAATTATGCAGTGAATCCAACTATGTTTTTGGATTCTTTCATGGGGTTAAATTTCATAAGTCAGTAAAGCATTTGGTCATAGTTGTAACACAATCTTTTCAAGGAAATCCCTTTGACATTTATTATCCTCATAAAAACACTAATATTTTTTTGGTTACTGGTGGTTAAATTTTGAAGAATTGCAATTAAATTTGGCCACTTTTTTTTTGTAACAACGTAGCAATGGTGATTTATCCACTCGTGATCGGGGGACAACAAAATGTAAGAATTAGAGTAATTTTAACTTTAGGATATTAACATCATGTTGCCTTTTTTTTTTTAGTTGATTAACTTTGTTGTTATCTCCATAGACATTGGTCGTGAAGATAACAATTACTCAACCACTTTTTTCATATAAATATCGTCAGGGGCGGAACCAGGGGGGTGCGCAGGGGGGCATCCGCACCCCCCAGATAAATGTTTTTATATATGTTTTGTGCTGATCATCACCAAAAATGCATTGTGGAATATTGGTTGGCACGCTTCTCAACTTCTCGAGTGGCCAAGGTTCGAATCCTTGCCACTACAATCCTGTTGCAACCTTTTCCCCTCTTCACTACAAAGAATTGTTGGCCAACTTATATAAATTAATTAATTAATTAATTATAAAAAAAGTAAAAACTTAGATTGCATATTTTTACTTAGCTGTTTTCCTTTTTTTTATATATAAATATCCACCTTTTATTTTAAAAATTTTGGTTGAAATTTTTTTTTTTGGCAATTCATAATATGTACACTTGAAATGTATTTTTGACAGTCAAAAAAATGAAGTCCAAATAAATTATAATATAAAATTAATTAGAACATTAACATACATAATTATCAATATACAAGTACATAATTAAATAATTAAAAAATTAAAATTATATTTATTTGCTCAAATTTTAGATAGCAATAATTGGATTACCATGATTATTTTTTTTAATCCTTTTGTGAAAATTTGAATGCTATAAAATATATGAGAGATGAAGTATTGAATACTTTTGTATTATATTTATCGCCCTTATTTTAGATAATTTACTTTATAATATATTTTTTATCTACTAAATTAATATTATTTTTATAATATTTTTTATTAAAATATATATATAAATAAAATATTGGTTATTATTTTTTGCATATATGTCAATTAAATGTTCATATATATTATGATAATTAATTATTTGAAAATATTATTTTCGCCCCCCCTAATTTATTTCCTGGTTCCGCCCCTGAATATCGTCACATCTTTTAATATCATGTGTTTCCCAAGAGGGAGTTTTTCTGATAGAATGTGTTGCCTCCCATATGGCCATCCATATAACAGATAGTTTGATTGCACATTTGCCTTGGTTGTATTCTACCACATTTGCCTACTATATTTTCCATCCATTGGCTTATCCCTTGTTTGGACTCGGAAAACAGAGGCCCTCGATCCCCATCAATTATTTCATAACAAGACACGTAGCATAGATCGAGTCAGATAAAAGATTACCCTGTATTCACGGCGAATTCTTTTTACCCTTACTGCTACATCCAGGGGCGGGGCCACTATTTGGCTAGGATGAGCTTCAACCCCATGTAAAATTTCGAACAAATTTTTTAGTATTAATTTTCAGAATATTTATTTTTTAGCCCAACACTCTAATAGCCCTCTAGCCTACCTAATCCTAATCCGATCAGCCCCAGGTAAATCGTAATAGCCCTCTAGCCTACATAATCCTAATCTGACCAACAGTAGGTAATATTGATTCCTGGCTCCGCCCCTGACTACATCGTTTACTAGACTAATTGAATATTCGTCATTTATCTTATATATATTAAAATGAACCCCATTATATGTAATAGTGTAGTCGAAGATTTGCCGAGGAATTGTCATTGTTCTACTATTTTTAGACATTTATTTCAATCGTTCTTATCACTCCTATATTTTCTCTCATACAATTCAAGAAGAGAAATATTTCCAGAATTCATTCGAAGTTCTCCCTGTACACTCCAAGAAATGAATCCCATTTCTTGCTTAACTTGCATGATTGTGTGGAGAATCAATTACAGAAAGTGTTTTTATGTATTGTATCGGATTACAGATTCAAGAAGCATTGAAACGATAATTCTTGGTTCAGTTATAACAATTGGCGCCCACGATATGGGTTCAACCATTTTTGGTTTGTGGCGGATGAAGATGCATGCAATACTGGTTCAACAGGGGGTGGTCGATGCTTTGAAGGCATTGAAGTACTCCCTACATCTCTATCGGATAAAGAGAAATCTGATATACTGGACAGGGCTCAGTTCCATCATCCTCTGCGAGTGCGGTGTTGGTAAAGTTGGAACAAACAAAGTGTCTTGCAACTTCTCATGAAACATCGGTTATATTCCTTCAAAATGTCCCAAGAAAAATCTGTCACTGCTCAAATCGAGGAATTCAACAAAATAATAGACGATCTTGAAAACATCGATGTAAAATTAGAGGACGAAGACAAGGCCCTGCTTCTTCTGAATTAAATCCCTTCAAACTATGATCATTTCAAAGATGCCATGTTTTATGGTAGAAAACAAACCATTTCTTTGAATGAAGTACAATCTGCGGTGAGTTCCAAGGAACTACAAAGAAAGATCGTAGGGAAGGATTCAAATACAAGAGAAGGATTGATGGCATGAGGGAGACCAGAAAAGCGTGATCAACGAGAACACAAACGTAACAAGAAATCAAGATCCCGATCAAGAACGAGCCAGTGAAGGAATTGGAACATGATGTTGAGTTTGGCCCATTACCTTGATTGGGCTTTGGCCTTTTATTTCTTTTGTTCCCTCTTCATTATAACCGAGCCCCATTCCATCTACCCCTTCATTTTCCCACCTCCTCCAGAAGCTTCTTCGTGCGTCTCCTCGGCTTGCTCCAGATTCTTGGGACTTGCTCTCTTCCCTTCGTCTTCCTCGCTGCTATTAATCATGGATTTGTTCCATGATGAGGTAAGCCTGAAAACCGATAATCTCTTGAGTGTTTCCCCCTTTTCTTTTCGCGTCTCTGTTACGCAGTGGTTGCCGTGAGCCTCGTGCTACGGTGTAAGAGTGGTGGTGCTGTGTGCGCCGTGAGCTTAGGGTGGTGCTCTTGTGGTTCGAGGGTGGTGTTGTGTGCGCCGTGAGCTTAGGGTGGTGCTCTTCGGGCAGAGTGTGGTGCTGTATGCACCGTGATCTTAGCTGTGTGCGCTGAGGTCGTGTATCGCGGTGGTTGGCCGTGAGTCTTAACCCCTGTGTGTGACTCCTTGCTGTTATTCATCCATGTCTCACTGTGTGTGTTCGGTGGAGTGATCGGGCAGTGGTGTGTGGCCGTGAGTCTTGACCTTTGTGGTTAGATTTGTGGTGGAGCTCACTGTGTGTGGCCGTGAGTCTTGTTCTGGCAGTGTGTGCGCGATTCCCTTGCTGTGTTTCCGTCCAAGTCTACTGTGTGTCTTGGTGTGAGGATTCCAGTGTGTGTCTCCCATCTTTTGGCTACGATACCTTGGTTCCCCGGTGACGACGTAGAAAGGAAAATCTGCTCGACCTGAGCCCAATTCCCTTACACTTGTTCGATATTTGATTTATATAGTTCTTTGTGAATTGTATACTGTGGATTGTTTTCTTGTTGTAATTGCAGGTTAACAATCGATGCAAAAGGCGGAACGAAAACATTACACATGAAACAGGGCAAACCACAAATAAATGTTTCATTAAGTATGCTTTTAATATTTTTTTATTAAATAGGCTGACCCAGCCTCTTGATCTTTCAGGACTTCTTCAGTATCATCCACGGCTCCACAAGCCCTGCATATGCCGAGATTGCCCCCAAAGAATAGATGCCAACAAGATTACATTCACTAGGGATGTGTTGAAATCTAAAAGATTGATATTTAAGTGCAGAGCAGAAGTGACAGAACTAAATAATGCTCCCACTGAAGAGATTAAATGTGAAGAGGAAGAAGACTTATCCAAAGCTACTTTATTATGGAGAGCCGCCAAAATACCTTTGTATTCTGTTGCTCTCATTCTCGCCACCGTAAGTCTTCATGCCATTCACATATTAAGTAGGTGTGTAAACAAACCGAATCGATCCTAAAATATGAAGAAAAAGGCTTGAATTAGATATATTTGAGCTCGACCTCGTTTCGAAGCGAGAACAGTTTAAATTTTTTGGCTCAAATCCAGCTCCAATTTGAGCTTGAGTTCGAGTTCGAGTTCGACTATAAAGAATCAAACATGTGAGCTATTTGAACTATAGTTCGAAAATAAAAAACTAGAAAGACTCGAAATTTATTTTATTGAATATATAATCATATTATAGTAATAAAATATTAAAGATCATGAAAGGCTCACAATCTATCAAACAAAATAATTTGCGCTCAAGTTTGGCCAAAAAAAATTCAAACATGTTTGAATTCGGCTTGCAATAAACAATTTTGCTATTTTCCCTTCTCTGGTTATGACAAGAGAACACTCGAGAATTCTTCTATCCTCTCTTGGTTTGGGATACACATTTCTTGGCCACCTTTCCAAATACAAAGTGTACGGCTACGTGAATGTTTTCATGGGACGATTGCTAACAATCAACACCAAGATCTAAGGAAAAATTCTCTCTCAATTAACAGGTGGCCTCGGCGTTAGCTTTTTGGCAGATAGGACAGGTTTCTTTGCGGCTGTATTTCATGATCTTGGCCTCTTTCGTAATTGTCAATGCTTGGATGAAATTAAGGTAAAGGCAACTATGTTTGTTTCGCGTTTAAGAATGTTTTTACCTAGTTTGGAACATCTGTGGTCTAAATTTCTCTAAAAACAATTTGCATCATCCATTAACTTTATTTACTGTTTTTTTTTTAATGCAGCAACGATGTTTATGATTTCGATACAGGAGCTGATAAAAACAAGAAAGAATCCGTTGTCAATATATTTGGCAAGTAAGGATCAGATACATTTACGAGGTATGAAATGAATCGAAATATTTAAAAATATATTCAAAAAACGAAATATGTAAGAAAACTGATGTGTTGATCTTCCCTTGAGCAATGGAACAGCACGTAAGGGAAGGAGATGATGAAATAGAGAATATTTTGGGAAATTTTACGTGTGTTGAAAAATGAGAAAATTGTAACTTTTTTGCCAAGACCTTTTCCCTAACAAAGTGACAATCAACTCTATATGTTTGGTTCTCTCATAAAACATTGGCATTAAAGATAACATCATGCCATGATTTATCATTTTCGGTAAATGCTTCACAACGGAACAAATATTTCAGTTATGAAACATATTAAAACTGTTCTCCGCAACAAGATGGAAGAAGAGTTCTTAACCGATTCTACTGTAATTTTCATTGAAAGAGAGTTAGTTGAAAAAATCGAAAATGATGAAATAATTCAAGAGTTCGAATCTAAGAAGAATCGAATAACTTAATTTCAATAGTGCTTTTTTCATGTGTTTTTTTTATTCTATTTCTAAAAATAATTTTGTTTTAAAGTATGTGCTTTTGTAGTCTTTTTCATCAGGTGATACATCAACCTTTATTTTTATGATAAATATCATGTCATATTTTATATTCGGTAATCAAAACATTATGTCATATTAACTAGTTGTCAATTGTCATGGATAACCAACTTGTTTACTTAAAATGGATTAATATTAATAATCTTGGCCCCAAGAATTATGGTATAAAAACACTGGTTCCTACTGATTAATATATCATAAAAAGTGTAGAATAATTAATCCTTACTTGTGATTATTTGGCAAAAAATTAAAAAAATATATTATTAATATTAAGAATATTGAATTTTAATAGGATTAATAATTTTAGTAAATAATATTAAAAATATTGAATTTTAATCAAAATTTATATATTTCTAATTAACGTTATTATCATAATTTAAATTAAATCTTTTATTAATGATATTAAAAATAATAAATTTATAATAATAAAATGTCACTTTTGGTGTGTCGGGGACTAAAAAAGCTTCCAAAGTATTGCAATAAGGTATTGTGGGGCTTTATTCACTCTTATTTGCTTTAGGATATACCAATACTCTTCCTTTCGCTAGAGTCGCAAGTCTATTTCTTGAGATACATTGTGTTTATTATTTATGTCTATTTATTACTAAACTTTAAAAGTAATAATTATATAATAATTTTTTTTCTAAATTTATTATTATTATTTATTAAAGCTTAAAAAATGTTGGATATTAGGTTTTGATATATAGCTACTGAGCAGACTCACATGACTATCAACGAAATGAAGTCTACCGACCGAGATGAGTAATAGGTGAATTCTGCTGATGAGTTAAAGAGAACTCTAATGTAGTCTACCAATGTTGTAGATTACCGATCGCTAAGTAATCTACCGATGATGTAGTCTACCGATTATAGAGAATATATGTTTTGTGGAACAAAACATTACAGATGAAGAAGCATCAATAGAGATATTCAAATATCTGAACGTTGACAGTACAACTAGATGTTGCAAACTATAAGGAAAGCAGTAAATTTCTGCAGAAGCTCAATAAATGCATCCATAGCTTTTCAGTAAACTAATGGCAATACATTTAATGCTCATCAGTTAAAGTCGACAGAGTATTGTAGCATCAGTATGGATATTCATGAGTAAATATCACTGTTGGATTCCTTGAGCTATATAATGAATACTCATTTAAGAGAAAAAGGAGTTAGCAAACACAAGATAACTATCAATCATTCATTATTGCTCAACCACGCCTACAAGAGTTATTCGCTTATTCAAAAAGAAGTTTCAGGCACCGCTTGAGTGACATATCAGATCTTCAAGAGATCATTAGTGACATCTAATTGTTGCAATTGATTGCACAATCACTTAAACTCTTTTATCGTTTTATATCATAGTGAAGAACGAAATCTCTGTAAAACTATTGTAACAGTTTTTGACCGTGAGCCAAACTGATTTGTTTAGATCCAAGCTGTAAGAGTGATGATCATCACATTTTTAAGCAATAAAATACCAGTAGTGATCGATTAATCTCAAGTGCATGATTGTCAAGTTTAGTATAAATAATAAGAAGTACGGGTGTCGAACCCACAGGGACTAACTGTAAGTACCAAATAAGACGATTTAACTATATTTAACCTACGATTATCAATTCAATAAAAGTAATTAATTAAACTACTATTAATGATCCAACCAAGCTAACCAAAGATGACGAGAAAATCCACTAGAGAAGATTATCAAGACGTTGGTTTACCAATGTAATCATATGACCCTCGATTGAATATCCAAATATCTCTAAGGTGACGAGTTTTCCGAGATTATCTAATATACTATCTCGAGCTATATTAAACATAATACCAAATTGCAGTAAGTTGTAGTGTACTTATTTAATAAATTCAATATTGCATAAAACTTTGTAAGAACTTCTAGCTTTCGATTACTAGATATTTATGGCTATCACACGTATGTTTGATCTCATCTCTTGATCTCAATCTGAAAGTCAAGGCACAATTTACTATGTCATCTCACAATATCATCTCTCTATCTCATTCATGATAGCTAATATCAATTCAAAAAATGCTATTCCCTTGAAAGCATAAAGAACGTAAATCATGCACATAGGATATAATAATTCAATCAAAGTTTAATAGAAAAGTCATAGAATCAAACCAATGGATCCCCTAGTCTTGAAAGTTCTTAAATCCCAAGATTTTGTCCTTCTTTCAACATGTTCGCTCGGTTTGGTTTTTTCATCGTTAATTAGCTCAAATCCTCCACTTTTATGTGTTTCCACCTAGATTCCTGAAATCAACAAACATATACCAAAAGGCTAAAATCGTCCAGGAGTCAATACGAAAATCACAGCAAAATAAGTATAAAATGATATTTATCAGTACTCTACTGATTGATCGGTAGCTCGGAAATTTTGTTGATTCAGCTACTGACAGGTGCCTGGTATTTTGGTCATAACTTTCTCATACGATCTTGAAATTAAGCGAATTAGTTGTTCACGCGAAGATAACATAAAGTTCTACAACTTTGTAATTGATCACATTTCCAAAATATGGCTCTAACATAAAGAATTTGAGGAGAAAGAAGTAACACTTGTCTTGGATTTCAGTTTCTTATCGTTTCTTCAACTTTCTGTTTCCTTTCATCGTTTTTAGCTTTCACCTAAATTCTTGAAACATGCGGTTTGTAAAATTGTTAAACCACAATTTACGTGGGTAGGAAACTACCAGGTGAGAACTAGGGGTGTACGCGGGTAGGTTTGGACAAAAAAAAAATCACACAACCCAATACATATGGATTGCTAAACTGTTAAAACACAACTGCACAATTAATATACAATACTGCCCGGTTCAGGTTGGTACAGGTGGTTAGTGGTCAAATAGAAATAAATTACAATTAAAAGTTCTCTAAAGTATTTACTGTCGATTATGATAAAATATAACTAAAATTAAATAAAATAATAGAGCAATAAAACAAAAAAAATCAAATTCATTGAACAAAAATATTATATGAACATAATTATTAAATCCTTTGAAAATCAAAGTTAAAACGATAGATCATCAAAGTTATATGAACAAAAATATTATATGAACATAATTATTAAATCCAAATCATTTACTAAAACTGAAACTTGAAATATTATCTCATAATATGAAACAAAAAAAAACGTAATAAATTAAAGTATCAAAATCTTCTCCCATCAAATTGGGACATCAATAACTTTAAACATTTACTTGATATAAAAGAAAACAACAATTCATAAGTACAAAAATTAAAAAGCATTTCTCTTGCTACAAGATCCTACATTTTTTAAAAAAAAATTCCTTGGTATTACAATAAGCATAATGAAAGAAAGTGAAACTATTGTTTCTCAGTGAATCAATTTCTTTTTAATCGTCAAAATAAATTATATTAAAAAGAATGAGTGGCTGTCTGCACTAATGAAGGATTGGTTGCCTCCCGGTTGGCGTTTTACAGTAGATGTGAAGCCCCGAAAATTTGCCTAATCATTTGCCTTTCCAAATCATGTGAGCCATTCATTGACTTGCTAAAGTCATAACACTAGTCATTCAAGGTCATGCAATTGTATTACTCAATCATGCCACCATTTAATCTCATTCAACCTTATCAAATGCTATCATTCAATCTCATTAATGACATTTAGTACATTGCTCAAATTGTGTCATTAAAGGGCAAAAGTTTTGGTATTGATCAACTATTTTTCCTACAATGAACACCCAAAATCATTTATTCATTTTGTCTCATTTAATTGACTCATTCAAATGCCTTGCCCAAATCATGGTATCAATTTAGTTGCATGATCAAATTTGACATTAGCCATTTTATTAGCTTTTGATAACATCCATTCATTACCTTGATGTCACCAAATCATTAGTTTGCTCAAATCATGTCACTAATGACCTAAACCCATTCTTTTTCCTTATCAATCATGACATTGATGATTATTCAATTGTAATGGCCAAAGTTTAGGAACCTTACAAAATCATGAATCATTACCTTGCAAGCATCATGACATTAGACATGCCAAAGTTTAGGAATCTCCATTATTCATCATACTTAAAAATCACCTCACTCAATCCCATTTATTTGCCTCTCAATCACATTAACATCATACATCCATCCAATTATTATTTAGCTCCAATCTTGTGATTAGAATGCTAAAGAAATGAATATACAATTAATATCATCCATTTAAAATATTACCTTTTTGACCTACCTTGAATCTTGCCATTATGAGCCAAATTGGTGGATCTACATTGGACCATCACTCCTCACTTTAAAACCACAATACACCATTCCAAGAAAAGATTACTCTACACTTTCCAATTTTCAAAAATTCACCTACTCACACACACAAGAATTCGAAAGCTTCAAGGTAGATAGGAGGAGTTTCTCACCACTTTCTCAACCCGGATCTCGCTTAGGTTATCCATCATAGTAAGTGGGTTTTTACTACAACTTCATTTCGTTTTCAAAATATTATTTATGATTTAAATTCTCGATTGAACATCAAACATGAGATTATGTTTTTAAGATCTAAACAAGTATGTGACATGATCGTGAATGAAGGACCTTGCGGAGCAACGTGCTACGTGTGTATGAGACACCACTTGATTCGGCGGGGCAAAGTGCTACATGATGTGGATGTGCCACATGCATTAGAGTCACCTCTCGATCCTTAAGAGCAAAGTGTTATACCACGGGAGCCACCTCTTGAATCCAATAAGTCGATATGTGAATATGTGGAGATATGTGTTAATGTGTTTATATGCCAAGATCTATGGATTTGATAAAGAAATGTTTAAAATGATTTCTGCTATGAAAATATATGTGATTTTACTATGTTCAATCGGCCCCTACTTGCTGAGTATTTTCCCAAATACTCACCCCTTACCTCCCCTCCCAGACAAAGACGAAAAGTAGAGATCGAGGAAGAATTACAAGAACAATTTTGGAGATGATAATCCACGAAGAACCTTCAAGAATTTATTAGTTTTATTTACGCTTCCGCATATTTGATTTAATCTGAGACAATTGTATTTTGTAATATCAATTGTAAAAGACGATTCTGTACACGAGGCTTGTTGATTTTGAATTAATGTTTGGAATCAACGCCGATGTTATCGACCCCGGTTTCGGGGCGTGACAGTAGTTTTGTAAAGTTTTTAAAAACATTGTATTTTAAATTTAATTATTTTTGAATTATTTTTTATAAAAAAACACCCTGTTTGAATATATCTTTTAATCTTTTAGCTCATAAAAATGATCTTGTGCTGCTATTTCATGCATTTTTCATCAATGATTAGTGTATTAAGATTACTTAGTAATATTTTTTTTTTTTTTGTGAACTTAACGTGTAATTCATATTATAACTTTGGGTTTCACAGTTACGTTGTCTTGTACATGTGTTTTCATAGTTATTGGAATTATGGACGAGATTCTGATTATTTTCTCTAGTATTTGTAGTTAATATATTGACTGTCTTTTGCTGTTCAGGTTGAAACTGAAGGGCCTCTATATGTATGCTGGTGGATTCTGTAGGCCACCATTTTGCAACTTGCATTCTCATCGTATTTTCTTATATATCCAAGTTTGGTTTTTTTTTTTAAATAATTTAATTTTTTTTTTCAAGAATACGTCGAAATGTAAGACTTTGCAAATATAACTTAAACCGCTATCGGAGAGGACGACTGCTAAGAATTGAGCAACCGCTTCACCGTTCCACGGCTACTCGTTATTGAGTAGCCGCTTCAAGGTGAAGCGGGTACTCAATAATGAGTAGCCGCCCCATCGTGGAGCGACTACTCACTAATTAGTAGCCGCCCACTGGTGAAGCGGCTGCTCATCAGTGTATTGCTTCGTGTATTGGTTGGTCGTGTATCGGTTGGTTGTCGCGTACCCATTTATGTCTCTTCACCCATTCCTTTATGTCTCTTCACCCACCATGCCCGTGTTTTGGTTGGTTGTCGCATACCCCATTACGTCTCTTCCAATCTCCTGTATGTCTCTTTTCACAGTCAATTAAATAATGTAGTTGGATTTGGATTGGTATGAAGTAAGTATCAATTAAATGGAGTAAGGTGGGTTTGAATTGATATGAGTAGGTATCAATTAAATGGTTTGCATGGATAATAGCCACACATATCGAATAATATGGAGTAGCCGCCTACTGAGGAAGCGGCTACTCAACGTTGAGTAGCCGCTCTCCGGGACAGCGTTTAAAGTACTTTTGTTATCTTTTATATTTCGATGTATTTTTGAAATATAAATTGTTTTCCAAATTATTTTAAAAAAAAACCATCCAAGTTTACTTTTCTATTGGTGAAACACAATTATTTTAAATACAAAAGCTCGACCTAAAAGTATACTTAAGTAGCTAAGGCATATTTATCTCCCACAATATTTGGTTTATCATATGAGAAACGGGAGCTCAATCTCTGAAAGCTTAGATAACACTTGAAGAACACAGGTCTTTGCATCAAGATTATCTTGTTCGTTTCGTAATTTTTTGTTAAAAAAGATAATTTGTAATCCGAATATATCACTGATAAGCACGAATCCTACAGATAATTTAGGGATTTATTTTATCGTATTCGTGCTTATCTGACGTTTTTATTCCTAACTTTACTCTTAAATCGTATTATTTTATATTATTTGTAGGTTTGACCAAATTGTGGAAAAATGCATAAATATGAAAAATTGGTCAACATTTTAGCGCCACATATGATTGAACTCGAAAAGTAAGGAAGGATCACAAAATAAATAAAGCAAAAGCCTGAGGACCAAAGAAGAATATATGTGCCCCATAGTCAACAAATCTGAAATTATCCTTCAAATCTTCCAAGATCTTGATAATTAAGAAAATATTGGATAAAGATTGATCTTATCTTCCAAGATGAGTTTTACAAGGACTCCAAAAAGTAATAAAACAATAAATAAGGAAATATATTGGCATATCTTTGCAAGATACAATTAGAGTCATTGTAGGATATGAGACTTCTTCATATCTTTAAAATGGGATGAACCGAGATCAAAGAGACATAATTTCCGAAAGCTTTCTCATAATTTAAGGGGAAGCTACTCGATATTTTTTGGAAGCACAATAGCCAATAGCCCAATAGCACCATGTCGAACTTAGGTGAGGTCGAAGCTTTGCTAAAGCGGAAGATAGGGAACGGCTAAGGACTTTGAAAATTAATCCTCGACGGGTATAGATTTAGAGAGGATGAGGACGAATTCAAGGGGGAACGCACTAAACACACTGAGATTTGCTTATTTTCCTTTATAGAATTTGGTTTGATTCAAATTTTATGTCAGCATTATTTTGAATTTATGGAGTTGATCTTTAGATCAAGGTCATGATAGGGCCGAGACAACACTTTGTTGATTTTTGGTTATCTTCAGCACATTATTTATCTTGCTTTAATTATTGATTGATGTTGGTTTAATAGTGCTTATGAATAACTTGATCACTTATTTGCATGCTTGTTGATTAATCACAAATCGAATTGGTTAAATATAGTAACAAAGATGTCAATCAACATATGGTAAAATTGACTAGAAATTGAATTCGATTTCTATGTGCGGTTTTAGGTGAACAATGAAATTGCATAGCAACTAATGCGGTTATATCTAATTACATTCATTTAGAAATAGTTGGACTGTTAGATTTTATTAGATTTTGTGGATTTCATCGTGACTATGCAATGAACTAATAATTAATTGAATTTAATACATGTCAACATAGTGGAGTTTCGTACCGTTATGTGTATTGATCCTTTCACTTGAATTTTATTTATTCCTTGATCATTCACTAACTTTAGAGTTAATTATCAATTTTTCTATTTGGTTTAGTTTTAGGTAATTTAGATTTATTATTCATCTCATCTTATTTAATTAAGTTTGTCTAGCTTAAGTTAAGTAATTAAAATTCTAGTAGTTAAATATTAGTTTCTGTGGATCGATACTTGGACTCACGTCCACTTATTATAACTTGAGCTATTTCAATTGCTAGTTTTCACAACTGGAATCACCGATCAATCACCACGAGCAACTGAATCATCAACTGATAGGCAACAAAATTATTTCGCTCCTGAGTACTTGAAGTCGGCATATTCACGGACAAACATGTTACCTGGAATTTGCAAACTACTAGAATTACATGCTGGCAATATTAACCAATCAAATTGGGAAAGCTAGTCAACAAGGTCAACTACAAATGGTGGAAAAGAAAAGCACACGCACATACCGCCGGCATGAATTGAGTCGGTGGATTTGTTGCAAGAGAGTGAGGCCACATATGATAAGTGTTGTCCCACTTTAGAGGCTAAATTATTAAAATATTATAAAAATAAAACAAAGTTCAAAAAATAAGGCAAAAAATAAATATTTTACGTTTCTACAATGAATCGTGGACGTAGATCGCGATTCTTTCAAATCAATTTTTTAATATATATATTTTTTAATCGAGATTAAGAAGAAACGTGGATTGAATCACGTTTCTTCTTAAATAAAATTTTGGGCAGCGCCACTTTATTGAAAAAATGTTTTTTTTAAAAAAAATTTAATTTAAAACAAGAAACGTGAATGGATTTCTTTGTATATATAATTAATTAAATAATACTTATAAATATAATATAATTACATAATAATAATAATAACAAAAAATATACGGGGCATTTTCAGTAGGACAACACATTCCGAGCTTCTTAATTTTTTTTAAAATAAAATCGGGTATCCATGTCGGACACTCTCCTCAAAATCGGATACCTGTGTTTTATACAGCTGATGGGCGTGTCTGACACAAAAACGACAACTTGGGGGGTTAATTGTCCGTCTAAAATAAAATTTGCACGTGTTGGTTAAACTTTGTGTTAATTGAATTAATATAAATTTGGTATTAGTATGAGTGATAGTATTAGGGGTGTACATGGGTGGGTTTGGGTGGGTAGGCATGAAAACAATCACAAACCCACTACATGTGGGTTGCTAAATTGTCAAACCGCAACTGCACAACAAATATAAAAAATCGTGCGGTTCTGGTGGGTGCGGATGCGGGTGGGTGTGGGTGGTTAGCAGATCAAATAGAAATCAATTACAATTAGTGCATTTTTACAAGTTCTTAAACTAATATATTTACTGTCGGTGATAATAAACAGAACTAAAATTAAATAAAATAATAGAGCAATATAAAAAAATAAAATTTAAAATCATGTGAACAAAAATATATGAAGCATAATTATAAAATCCTTGACTATTAAATATAATTAAAACAATAGATCATCAATCATATCACCGTCATCCTCAAATTATATTTATATATACTCGAATCATATACTAAACTTGAAAATGAAAATGTTACCTCACAATAAGAAGCATAAATATAATAAATTAAAATATCAAAATCTTCCACCATCAAATTGAGATATCAATAACTTTAAATATTTATTTGTACAAGGAAAACCGCAATTCAAAAATAAAAATTAAAACTTCTTTATATAAGATCAAGTACCGCAAATAAAAAAAATATTTTTTGTTATTACAAAGAATCATAATGAAAGAACTTAAAACTACTGTTTCTAAGTGAATCGACTTTTTTTTAATCGTCGGAATAATTTATATTAAAAAGATAAGTACACGTTATAAAAATAATTGTCTGTATTGTGTCATGTCATTGTCGTTGTGTCCGTACCATACCCGTGTCCGTGTCGTGTCGTGTCATTGTCGTTGTGTTAGTATCCGTGTATCGTTGTCTTACACATTACCAACTCATCGGATCATGATCGTGGACAGATCATAACCCGTGGATTTATTATTATTATTTATTATTTATTATAATAATAATAATTATTATTATTATTATAAAGTATTAGTATTAATATTATTATTAATAATAATAATTATTACTTGTATTATATTATTTATAAGTATATATTTAATTAATTATATATATAAAGAAAGGTGAACTCCATACATGTTTCTTGTTTTTAATTAAAAAAAATTTTAACAAAAACATTTTTTCAATCAAGTGGCGGTGCACAGAATTTTGTTTAAGAAGAAACGTGGATTCAATTCACGTTTCTTCTTAATCTCATTTTAAAAACAAATTAATAAAAAAATTGATTTGAAAGAAATCGCGATCTACGTCCACGATTCACTGTAGAAACGTAAAATATTTATTTTTTGCCTTATTTTTTGAACTTTATTTTATTTTTATAATATTTTAATAATTTAGCCCACTTTAGAAGCACGGTATAATTAGCTCTTGTTACTGATTAACCGAAACAATTTTGTAATTACGAGAATAAAATATAAAAAATGTTAAATAAAATAATCAACAAGAACACAATTATTTTACATAGTTCACCCACTATTAGTTATGTCAACATAGCTGCTGCAAAACATTTATTATAGGGAGAAATCTTTACAATTGTTTACAAACACACGATCTCTCACAATCCCGACCTCGAGTATAACCAAGAGAACAATCTCTTTAACTCTCTCAAGAAACACTCAAGAACTATTTTCGTGCTTACATGAGTTCGGGATGATTAAAAATGAGAAATGGTGTGTCTATTTATAGGCAATTCTTCAGTTGATAACGCCGCCTCATTTTTCTTATGTATGTTAGTGCATACACTGGGGCCCACACTGTTGTATGCAAGAATTTTTCTAAGCAGGGCATTACACTGCAAAGAGGCTAATGAAAAAGGTAATGATAGGAAAGAAGGGTAATTTATTTCCAAATTCTGATCAAAGACGATGTGTGACTTTGCATCAATGATTCTGTCTAACTGTAATGCTTTTTGTTGAATGAATTTTTCCGGTTCTATCTGAACGTATTGTTTGGATATGCTGCAAATCACCCTCTATTTCCTTCCAATGATTTCTGTCTAACTCGACAATTAAAGGGGAAAAAAACAGATTTACGCACAATTTAGTCTCCTAATTGTGTGCATTTTGTGTGTCACAAAATTAGTGTACATCTTTGATAAGCATTCACTACAACGGTTGATATTCTGCGGATCATCATCCCATCTACTTTGAAAAATTGGGGTCTCAGACTGCTTAATAATCTCGGCCATATCAAATAGTCTTGGCCCAAAGAGCTGTAACTAGTGTCCATTTTTGGGATATATACATTATATTAGAATATATTTGACATTTTACCTCTATTTAGTTTGTAAATGACACCCCATGTGGTGTCGTGAATAAGTATTTTACCCTCTTCTGATTTGTAAATATGTATTTTAACCACATATGGTTTGCAAAATATAATACACAACCTCTTCAAATGGATATAGTGTTTTGCATATATTCACAAATTAAAGACGTGGATAAACTTCCTATTTTTAAATCACATGGGAATATGACAAGGTAAATTGTATATTTTCAAATCATGTGGATGTTTTGCCAAAAACCCGATACATTACAATAGATCATGACTGTACAGTAACCATCTTGGGTTTTTTGGTATCATGGTATATCCACAAAATGACTATAACCTAATCTTAAAAAATAAAATTTATTATAAAATATCATAATTTTTAAATAATTATTAAAACAATCTTGTAAAAAAATCATATTTAGAGTTCTGAATTTTAGTATACTCTCTAAAAATAACGTGAAAATAGTATAACATGAAAAATATAATATAAAAAGACTAATTTAGATATGTATAGTGCGTTAATAAGGTTAATAGTATGTATGGAAAAAATTTTATAAGAATTTTCCATATTAAGTTAATTTTTCTGTACTTAAACTTTTTGTTGTCTGGTCACACGACATCAGGGGTGGCTAGCCCGGAGAAGCACTCCTAGGCTTAGCTCAATTTAAAATTTTAAATTTTTAAAATTCTAATATTATTATTTGCCAAATTTATTTTAATTTTTTAACCCAAGCCTACTTGGGTTTAGCCAATTTTATTTTTAATTTGATTAATAAAAAAATGTTTATAGTTCCTTAACAAATTTGGGCTCGTTATGGCTCATCTGACTCGATTTATATTAAATTATTATTTTAAATAATTAAATATAATTATTTTTAAAACTTTTAATAATATTAAGTTATATACCATAAAACAATATTTTAAAATAAATTTACAAAATCAATATATAAATTATAACTCTGTGTAATTAAAGATAATTTTGATATAAAAATGACAAAAAAATTAATTTATAATTACTTTCAAAATAAGATTTGGGAAAGTTATTGGTCGAGAAATTTCATTAAATTGTTTATAATAATGTATCTCATATATATGTATGAGTATAATATATATTTAATAAATTATCGTACAAAAATATTTGATTTTTAATGTGCTAAACTTTTAGATAATATTTTTATTAATACAAATTTGGTTTATAATTCTTTAACAAATTGCGGTAAGCAACAAATTTTTTATTAATATTTTTTTAATATTATATTTCGTTTAGTCCACCCGATTACAAAATCCTGGTCCAGCCTCGAGTCCAAGTAAGGTAAAAAAGAGACCGATAACTACTTGAATCTTGATTGATGTTCTATATGCCTAATATTGAGTTAATCGGAACAAGTAACACCATTTTTTAGTTCAATGTAATGCGTTGAACATTGACCAAATTAAAATTGCAATAAACGCATCCATTTTGTTTTTGAATGCATCAAGATTGCATTATGTTTCACTCGTATTTTACGTAATCACCTTCAACTCCCTTGTGTTCAGATGTTTGACCTAACTCACGTAATCTTCGTATTCATATACACATGTTGGCGCTCCCATCTCGTCTGGCACATTGGGTGTGCTTAAGACGTATTAAGTTTTATTAAATCATGCATGAAGTTTTATTAATTCATAAGATGTAGTAATTGGAGCATCGGTGATGTGAGTTCTTGTTAGTATAAGGGCAATATCTTTGATTTAGATATATGGGGACTGCATAAAAATGGACTCCACATATCCGATGGACTCTTTGATGTAGCATGAGGGTATTACTCCCATGCTAGCGTCTCATTACCCGCATCGGTTATGCCTTGTTAGGGCAATACGGGACCCGATGGTGATTAGTTTGGACACTGACTGACTATTGAACTTCTTTTTTTTTAACATAAAACATATCATATATTAAGCCAAACTGGCAATTACAACACTAATCGGAAATAAGCAACCATACAACCAAGCTAAAGTGGATATGCAAATCCAAGCTAAAACACAAAATAGAGAGCAGAAAGTAGTAAGAACCCTAGCAGCCAAATCCAATTCCAGACGCCCAATGATTAGCCACGTAATAAAACTGCATACCTTAACATCTGAAGATACATAAGGGAGGCGAAGAGCATAAACTGAATAAATCTAAAACCGCCCAAGCTCTCGCATATGCAAAGTCAAATCACCGGAATGTACGAGACCAACAAGCTCCCGAGGCAAACCCAATCGAATCTCAAGCAAGGTGTTAGGATCGGTCCGGAGTGTTTAGAGGGGGGGTGAATGAACACTCCTTGTAAAATTTAATCCCTTGTGATTTCTTTCGGATTAGTGAAAGAAATCTGTTTCTTAATCAACTTTTGTACAGAACAAACCACTGAAAGTATAAGTGCGGAACGGTCTGTTCTTGTATATGTAAGAACGGCTCGATGGCTAGTATGAAAGAACAAGTGCAGAAATAAGATACACAGGATATGTTTCTGGAAGTTCGAAGGTGGTGTAATCCTTCTACGTCTCCCCTTCTTCCAATTAAGGAAGGTGTATACTAGAAGACTTTGATTTATACAATCCTGTTGTACAAACCCGATTCAGGCTGGATTTACCTCACTACCAGTCTGAAACTCCTAGTCACTCGATCTGCTCAGACACACTTTGTCTGACAGTTACAATATGTTTCTCACTTCTATTTTTCAACACAGAAAACACAAGATGCGCACAGTGATCCTAAATGATCAAATGTTACAAAGTAAACGTGATTAAGAATAATTTCAGCTCGAGAGCTTCTGAGCTTGTAAGCTTGTGCTGTTTTGCTTTCTTGTGCGTTTTTCAATTGATCAGCGAGAGTCATCTATATTCCTTTTGTTGCATCCTTTTATAGTTGTAAGTACCAACAACATTATTTCCCTTAATGTGCAACTTTGACTCTGCTTAAACTCTGAGTAGGCTACAGTCTTCTTCTTCAGGATACTTGCCGTTCTGGTTCATACTTTCGGCGACTGTCAGGTAAGCTCTTCTTTGTCTTCTTACCTTTTATGGCAATCTTCAGTCTTTGGTCCTTTGTAGCATTAATTACAACATTAAATGCTACAATAAATAGCCGTTAATGATTCGGACTGAGGAGACATTCTTTATGTATCCTTGACTGTTCTGATCTGATAGAGATTGAGATCGATCTGAAGCATCGATCTAGTCAGTCTGAAATCCATCGATCCGGTCTGATAGGTAATATGCCTTATCAGCTTGTTCTGTTTTGAGCTATTGATCTGGTCAGTCTGATTACCCTCGATCCGGTCTGATATGCTTTGTCATCTTATCAGCTTGATCTGTTTTGGGCGATCATTCTGGTCAGTCTGATTTCACTCGATCCGGTCTGATATGTTTTGTCATCTTTAAAATCTCATCGATAAGATCCGAAACTAACAAATTCCCCCTTTTTGATGATGACAAAACCTAGCTTCTAAGTCTTTTTAACCAGTCTGATAAGAACTCTGAAGCGAAAACTTTCGAATCGATTACTTTCTTTTTGTTCAAAATAAATGAACATTATTAAGTTGGATCGATTAAGCCTTTATTAAAGTTCAAAATAAATGAACAATGACTTAATAAAGAAAGATTTTTATTGATAAAAAATCTCGCATACAGTCAATCTAAAAATTTAATCAACGAGACTGCTATCTTCTTGAAGTTGGAGGCGGCTTGAAGTCTTTCTTCTTTTCCCCCTTTTTGTCAGCAGCAATCTCTTGAAGAAAATCAACAACTTGTGCGAGATGCGCGCTGATAGCGTCAAGACGAACGTCTTGAGCGCGGAGGGAATTGGCAACAGATGCTCTGACTTCAGTGGCTAGCTCGATCTGCTCTTTTCTCAGGCTGTTCTTATAAGTGGCTTGCTGAGAAAACAGATCATTTATGCCTCGCTGAAGGCTGCCGATACTGGCTGTCATCTTCTCTTTAAATGAGTCAAAGTCCAGAGATGTAACCCTCTGGCCTTGATGAACCTCTAGAACACGCTGAGAGAGAGACAGTCAGTTGTCAGATAAGTGCTGAAG
The DNA here is from genome assembly GCA_907163345.1 of Haberlea rhodopensis. Lineage (NCBI taxonomy): Eukaryota > Viridiplantae > Streptophyta > Magnoliopsida > Lamiales > Gesneriaceae > Haberlea > Haberlea rhodopensis. The sequence continues at coordinate 3,298,102 of CAJQUN010000013.1, forward strand.
GGTCCTTGCCAGAGATGGAGGTGCATCAGATAGTCGGCTGGGAGAGCGATCTGATGAGGACAATGCCTGTTCATCGTCTTCAGCAAACGGGACAAGTGAAGATACAGCAGCTTGGTGACTTTCGGACCGGATCAAGGTGACCAGATCCGAAGAAAATGTTTGAATGAAAGCCATATCTTCATCTAATTGGATTGGAGGAGTGCATGGTCTGGAGGGCTCCTCAATCTGGAGAGCTGCAACAACGGTGGACACCACCAGATCCGGATCGACGAACTCTGGAGCGCCAACTGTTGCAAGTTCTGCTGTTGGACTGATTTGAACGTGGGAGACTGATGACCCCAAAGGAATAGATGTTGTTGGAGAGTCCAACAAGACATTCAATGGTTCATCATCTATCACAGACGGAGCATTATGCAATGGCTGCTCCGCTGTCTGGTCTGGTACTTGCTCTGCAGTCTGATCCGCTGCTTGCCCGGCTGTCTGTTCTGCTGCATCAGAATGAATAACCTCAACGAAAGGTTCTGCCAGAGTCTTGCTTGCAGAGGGATGATCCGGGCTGGTTGCGGGAGTGGATACACTGAGCTTCTGTCGTTGAAAACGGACAGCTAAGTGAAGAGCATGAACATCCATCTCTAATTGAGCAATAACGGCCCCATCATCTCTGGCAGTTGGAGCAATCGGATCAAAGTTCTCTTTCTTAGCAGCTAGGAGCAGAGTGGCCAGACTGAATCTTTGATTTGCCGTAAATAGTTCTTTGCGCTGCACGGCAAGCCGAACGTCATCGGTCTATGTTCCTTTTAGAACTTCCTCTTCCATCTTCTTCAGTCTGTTCAGCTTTCCGAAGAACATCTCAATGTGGTTGACAGTCCGGTACTCGACGTACTCATCAAAGACCACAATGAGTGCCTTCACCTTCTCATCAACATCCTCCATAGCAATGTCGATGGCTGTCTGCGCTGCCGATTTGGGTTTAGAGGAGATTGGTTCGGAGAGAATGGCTTTTCCCTTGCCGGTGGAGGAAGGGGACTTGATCCCTGATTGGGTATAGTCGTCCAACTCAGTGATAACAATCCCTTTCACCACGGGAATGGCAGAGGGGTCTCGGATAGTGACTTGGGGTGCAGGGGTTGAAGGTTGAGGTGCAGGGGTTGAAGTAGTTGAAATTTGTTTTGAAGATTGGGGTGCAGGGGTGACTTTAGTTGGTGGCAAAATGGGTAGGGGTAGAGTTTTGATTGGTTTGGTAATCTGGGTTCTGGGCTTCTTTGGAACTGGCTTGGTTGGTGGCGAGGGAGCAGACTGAGTTTCTTCAGAATCAGTCTGGATGGTCAGCTTGCGCTTGACGTGAGGTTTGCGCGCAACAGCTTGTTCTTCGCCCTTCTCAATCTTGACTGCAGCCAGAGTGGCAGGAGTAGGCGGAGCACTCTTGGACTTCAGCAGTGCGAGCCCTTTGGAGTTTAGAATCTTGAAGGGACTGAGAGCGGACTGCTTTCCCAGCTCGATGTCTAAGGACTCCAGTAGCTTGCTGAGAGGAACAACAAAGCATACGGTCTGTTTTGATGCAATCACCGTTTCCATCAGAACTCCAAAAAGAATCACGGACCAGTTCATCTTCTGTCCGGATATTATAGCCGCCATAGCCCTGAACTTCTCTGCGGTTACAGCATCAAAACTTCCTGCTTTGCCCAACAGAGGTTTGCCAACGATTTCGCATAGCACCTGGAAATGAAAGAGCATTTCCTTCTTCTTAAACGAGGGTTGCAGGCGGTGGCCAAAAATAGAGATCTTCCCTTGAAGATCTGAGAGTGACGCTTGAGGAATCTGTCCAAATTCTGTCAGTCCGGAATTGGGGAGGCCAAAGGTTTTGGCCAGCGTCATCGGCGAGATCTCAAATGATTTTCCCTTGACAGTAGTGGATATTGATGTCTTCTGGGAGACGACATTGGCGAATAGTTCACGGATTTCTGATTCATAAACAACTGTGCCGCACTCCAGAAAGTTTCTCAGACCAGATGATTCCAAAGCTCGGAAGATGGACACCATCTCTGCATCTTCTGCCCTGTAAATATCATTAAACTCAACGGAGAGAGAGTTGTGAGTAATGGTAGCCATTGGAATGAAGGTAAAAGAGTGCGAAGATTTAGGAGAGTGAAAGAATAAGAAAACAGATAGCGGTAAATTGTAAAAAGTGAAAGAAGATGAAATGTTCAGCCCGCTAAATAGGAGAGAGAAGACACGTGTCTTTATCTCGATGACTGATAAAAAGAAATTCAAAATAAACGGTCAGGATAACAGATAGATAAGGCGGTTAAAGTGCGATCAGTCCGGGCTGTTTTTGTACAAAAGATGTATTGACCAGACAGATCATGGGATAACATCAGATTGACATGGATCGGTCTGAAAGTTCGGACCGGTCTGTGTCTTTCTGAACATTGTATTATCGATATGTGGCAACAAAAATCTTTAAGTGTGAAAGTAAGAAAACATCTAAACTATTAAGATAAGTCAATTAAACCAAGAATTTGACAGAAATAATTAAACTTAGCCTCTGGGAGCGGTTTGGTGAAGATGTCTGCTGCTTGCTGCTCTGTTGAGATGTGCTCGATCCGAATTTCCTTTTTGCCAACATGATCTCGAATAAAATGATGTCGTATATCAATGTGCTTTGTTCGAGAGTGCAGAACTGGATTATACGTTATAGCGATTGCACTTGTGTTGTCGCAAAATATCGGAGAGTCAACAGCTTGGATGCCATAGTCTTTGAGCTGGTGTTGAATCCAAAGCATTTGAGCGCAACAGCTTCCAGCGGCTAGATACTCCTCTTCAGCTGTAGATGTGGCAATCGATGTCTGCTTTTTACTGAACCAAGAGATCAATCTTTCACCTAGAAATTGACATGTTCCACTGGTGTTTTTACGATCAATCTTACACCCAGCGTAGTCTGCGTCTGAATATCCGATCAAGCTGAAGTTTGAATCTTTGGAGTACCAAAGACCAACGTTCTGAGATCCTTTTAAGTATTTCAGAATACGCTTGGCAGCAATAAAGTGTGATTGTTTTGGTTCTGACTGAAATCTGGCGCACATACAGACTGAGAACATAATATCAGGCCGGCTCGCTGTAAGATACAATAGCGATCCGATTAGTCCTCTATACATGGTTACTTCAACTGCCGTTCCCCCTTCATATTTGTCTAACTTGATTGTTGGACTCATTGGAGTTGATGCAGTTGAGCATGTTTCCATTCCAAATCTCTTGAGGAGCTCTTTGGTATACTTGGTCTGGTTGATGAAAATACCATTGTTGGGCTGTTTTACTTGGAGACCCAAAAAGAATGAAAGTTCTCCCATCATGCTCATCTCAAACTGCCCCTGCATTAACTTAGAAAATTTCTCGCACAATTTGGGGTTAGTTGACCCAAAGATTATGTCATCAACGTAAATTTGAACTAATAGGGTATGTTCCCCCTTAATAAATTTAAAGAGAGTTTTATCTACTGAGCCGATCTGAAAATCATGGTTCAACAGAAATTGAGATAGAGTGTTGGTCGCGCTTATCGTGTACGCCCAAATTAACCACACTCAATCCTCAAGATTGATAACAATAATGTAGTAGCGTGAGTAGGGATCGATCCCACGAGGAGGTGTGAATCTTTGTGTTAATGAAAATCAAAACAAAAGAATAATAAAGGATGGGGCTGTGAGGTTGAATTATACTAATGAAAATTAAAAACAAAGATTAACTAATGAAAGCGATTCTTGGTATCGGTCGACTCTACCTTGGATATTATCATCTATTTCATCGATTCACAAAAGACTCAATTTTACTTGAATATTCATCAATTGGAAATCTAATTCCTCCCTCACCTTATTCATAGTCAATTAGTCCAAGCGTTCTAATTTAACTTTCACCAATCAATCAATCTCTATATGCATATTCAAGATTAAAATCATGACATCATTCAAAACTAGTGAGCGATGAATCTAAACAACATAAACACAAGCGGTTTATATAATTTAGTCAATGGTTTTCTCTAAAAATTTAATAACACCAACAGCAGGCAATTATCGATCTTAGTTGCTTCTTGAATTAGATTACTCAAACAATCTCTTATTTGATATCCAATTAGCAATAGATTATATGCAAGTTACTAGGTTGTCAATCCAATAAACAAACATCAATCATATCAACAAAATCAGAAAAACAATGAATTCAATAAAATCGATCAACAAAAGCGTATGAATCTCCCCAAGATAAATAAATCCAAGGTTTTGTCTTCCTCAACCAAGAATTAATACTAGCTACACATAATTAAAACAAAACTATAAATAAAAACAAGGGAAAGAAAACTAATCCGATCTCCGCTCGTTGAAGTGTCAATCCCGCCTTCGCTTCGATCTTCGTAGCCGTTCTTCAACAAAATTGAAAAGAAAATATAAAACTAGTCTAAAATTATTCTACCCTAACTATCTAGATGTTTCAAGGTCTGATTTTCGTGCATATATGTATAGGGAGGCTGATGGAGTAGGTTAGAATCCATGTGGGAAGGAAAGAAATCAAGTTTTTACACTTTCCAAAAGTCTTCTGGCGTAAATACGCGTAGAATGGCATAGCTACGCCTACAGATGCCGTAGCGTTGGCGTAACTACGCCTAATAATGGCGTAATTACGTCTGTCATCAATTTTTCTGGCAAGTTTCGTATTTTGGCCGTAACTTTCTCGTCCAAACTCCGAATTCAATGAATCAGCTGTCCACGCGAAGATAACGCAAAGTTCTACAACTTTTCTATGGACAACATTTCCAAAATATGGCTCGAACATATAGAAATATGAGGAGAAAGGAGCAACATGTGTCTTGGATTCTTGTTTTTTTCCTCTTTTCTTCAACTTTATTGCTTCTTTCATCATTTTAGCTTGATTTCTTCACATTTCCCTACATTTACACAAATATACGATTAGGTAGCATATGTATCAATTTATCCATCAAAATATACCAAATCGTAGACAATTAAGCGCAATAGATGTGTCTATTTCTAGTCACATCAAACACCCCCATACTTAATCTTTACTCGACCTCGAGTAAATCAGACAAAACTAAAATCTTTTTGCTTGGCTCATAGCATCATAACAATCTAACTTGTCCTCACTTTTATGCCTCAACAATTATAAACATGCATAGTAATGAAAGGCGGTGAAAAATTAATAATGGAACAAGTTCAATCTCTAAACAATTCGTACCCAACAAAGTAGTGAACGTGTGTGGGTGGTCATAAACAAGTGTCATGTACAAATTATAGATCCAAAAGAAGTAAACCCACAATAGTTCAAGTCATACACTAACACAAGTATAAGCTCACTTGCACACTCTTCTCCACTATCTTAGCCACTTTGCAAACATAAATCATTATTAGCTTGTAGTGTGGCCTAGGTATTGGCTTATGAAAGAAAGGTAAGGATATATCAAGTAAGAGAGTATGATGATATGCACACTAAAAGCTTCTCTTCTTGCTTGAATTTTTCAACTTTTGTTTCAAAAATTTTCTTCTTTTGTGCCTTGGCTCCCCTTGGTGTCATATTTTTATCTATTTCCTCAAGGCATTCCTTTTCTTTCATGTATTTCATTCTTTTGACAATAAAGTTCACAAATATACTTCAATGATTCTCAAGTGCATTTGAATGAAATACATCATACTCCCTTAAAAGGTATGGATTGAAATCATATTTAGGCTAAAAGGGTAGGATGATAAGCTAGTCAAGGAATGTTGAATGGGGGTCTTTAGTATGCTTAGCATACTACCATTCTTTTACATTAAAGCTCAAAAAAGGGTACTAGAGATTGATTTTATTTACATGGTAGGCTTGAAAGGCTCAAACGCATCAAAGATTGCCTATATCACTTTCATGTTTGCAAGTAGTCTAGACATACGCCTCAAAGAGCATGTAGCTATGTTCTAGCATGTATTAGAGACTTCTTAAGACTATTACAAAGTTCACACAATCTTCACTAAGCTATGCACACTTCACAAGCCATGACAATAATGTGCTCAAAATATTCAACTACTAAGTTAAAGTAAACTTTGCATTAGAGTTCAAAGTGTTCCAAGGTTAACAATTCACCTATGTTCAAAAGCATGCATGATATCAATTAGGTTTCATCATGGGCTAGTGATTCTAAGCATGTGTGCTATGAGCTCAAAATTTTCAAATTTTTCGATTTTTTTGTATTTTTGTAATAGAAAAGCAATAACAAGCCACTAATCCCTCCCCCATACCTAAATCTTACATTGTCCCAATGTAAGGCAAAAAGACAAGAGAAGAGAAAAGTTCAACTAAAAAGCAATAAAAAAAAAAGTAAAAGGGAAACTAACTCCCCTTGGGTTGCCTCCCAAGCAGCGCCTCTGTTTAATGTCGGTGGCCCGACGCTAGTCCTCTATCAAGGTCGTTGATGCAGTGTTGCTCTATCCTTCCTTAACCACCTCAATATCTTTTTCACTCCTCGATATTTCGGTTTGTTGGTCTTTGAGTGGTTATGCCCAGTCCTTACTCTTTCACCACTTGCTTGACATGGTTTATCTGGAGGATGCTTCTTTCCATTGGTACGATCCTGCAAGTGAGACATAAGAGGATCAGAAGTATCGTGAGTAGACAGAGTAGCAATCATATGAACAGTAGGAAAAGAGCTCGAATCTATACCTCGCTTATCGTTAAGGTCATCAGTAGCCTTTCCCATCTCCCACAACTCATCATTATCAAAATCAGAATCATAGTCATCATGTACATCAATAGCGTAACTAGAATGCTCAAGAGGTTTAATGGATTCATACATGTTGAATTTTTCAATTTCACCATTAGACTCCATGGTTATCAAACCGCTATTCATATTGATTACTGAGTTTGATGATTTCAAGAATGGTCTTCCTAAAATGATTAGACTAGAAGGATCACCAATTCCCATGTCTAAGACGTAGAAATCGGCTGTGAAGACCAAGTTCTTTACATGCACAACTACGTCCTCTATTATCCCCTTAGGTATGACCGTGGATTTATCAGCTAAGTGAATAACTGCGCTATTTCTTTTTAGAGGTCCCATTTTCAGTTGAGAATACATTGAGTAAGGAAAGACATTTATGGATGATCCTAAATCGAGCATAGCCTTCTCAATCCTTATAGACCTAATCTCACATGGGATGAAAAACATACCTGGATCCTTGCATTTAATGGTGGTGCTTCTTTGGTTATCCGCCGCAACATTGTCATTGAGCTCGACCTTGGGCTGCCCCTTGTGTTCCTTGCTTCGATCCTCTTTCACGGTTTCATGCAATGGGGCTTGCTCTTTGCAATATGGACTCATCTCGTAGAGGCCTTTGAGTCCGGCACCTTTCCTATTGTCCTTCAATGCTTGGGGAAAAGGAGGTGGTTCTCTATATTCAGAAAGTTTGGGGTACTTACCTCATGGTTCCTCCCCTTGCATTGGCTCTTCAACGTCTGTCTCTGTCTCCGTCATCTCTTCTTTTGGGGGTGGCGTTAGTACCACCTTCTCTTCAGCTGCATCTTCATTCACATTCACTGTGATAGCACTCACATTTTCCCTGGGGTTCATCTCTGGTTGTGATGGCAGTCCATTTGAAATCCTTGCTTCGATCTTGCTGATTGAAGTTGCCAATTGTCTCATCTGCGTCGTCAAGCTCTGGATGCTCGCCCTCGTCTCCTGTTGAAATTGTAAGCTATTTTCAGCAATAATTTTAATGCTATGTTCTAACCTGTCGGAAGGAGGGTGCGCTGGCGGTGGTGGAGGTCGCTGATATGGCGGTCTGTAGGGTTGAGGTTGGTGCATCTGTGGGTTTCCATAGCTTTGGTTCGGATGGTCCCTCCACCCTTGATTGTAGTTGTTTGGTGGATGGTCATAATTCCTTTGTGGGGGACCTGGGAATCCTCCTGCAACATTTACGTTCTCCGTGGTTGTCTCTTGTAGTGAAGGGCATGCGTCTGTGGAATGGTTCGCAGCCAGACAGATTCCACACGACTTTGTCTTTCCTACATTTCCACCTGCCATACCACGCACAAGAAAAGTGAGGTTTATCAGTTGTTGTTCTAAGTTTGATACGTTTACCTCTTTTCTTTGCGGTTGTCCATGGCGCACAGATCCGAATTGTTGGGAGTTGGCCGCCATGTTAGCTATCAACCTTCTAGCTTCCTCCGCTGTTTTATCTATAAATGCTCCTCCGCTTGCCGCATCCACTAAATTCCTGTCAGAAGAAAGTAAACCTTCATAAAAGTATTGGATGAGAAGGTGTTCACTTATCTGGTGTTGTGGACAACTTGCGCACAACTTCTTGAATCTCTCCCAGTACTCGTGTAGTGATTCCTCGTAGAGCTGCTTCACACCATATATCTCTTTCCTCAAGTTCGTTGCCCTTGAAGCTGGGAAGTACTTTTCTAGGAATACTCTTTGTAAGTCAGTCCACGTGGTGATCGATCCGGATGGTAAGTAGAAGAGCCAGTCTTTTGCAGCGTCCTTTAGAGAAAACGGGAACGCTCTTATTTCTATATGTTTGAGCCATGTTTTGGAAATGTGGTCCATAAAAAAGTTGTAGAACTTTGAGTTATCTTCGCGTGGACAGCTGATTCATCGAATTCGGAGTTTGTATGAGAAAGTTATGGCCAAAATACAAAACTCGCCAGAAAAATGGAAAATCAGGCGTAAAGACGCCATTTCAGGCGTACCTACGCCAGTGCTACGGGAATTTAGGCGTAGTTACGCCATTTTAGGCGTAATTACGCCAATAGGATTTTGGAAAGTTAAAATTCTTGATTTCTTTCCTTCCCACATGGATTCTAACCTACTCCATCAGCCTCCCTATACATATATGGACGAAAATCAGACCTTTAAACCATCTAGATAGTTAGGGTAGAGTAATTTTAGACTAGTTTTATATTTTCTTTTCAATTTTGTTGAAGAACGGCTACGAAGATCGAAGCGAAGGCGGGATTGACACCTCGACGAGCGGAGATCGGATTAGTTTTCTTTCCCTTGTTTTTATTTATAGTTTTGTTTTAATTATGTGTAGCTAGTCTTAATTCTTGGTTGAGGAAGACAAAACCTTGGATTTATTTATCTTGGGGAGATTCATACGCTTTTGTTTATCGATTTTATTGAATTCATTGTTTTTCTGATTTTGTTGATATGATTGATGTTTGTTTTTTGGATTGACAACCTAGTAACTTGCATATAATCTATTGCTAATTGGATATCAAATAAGAGATTGTTTGAGTAATCTAATTCAAGAAGCAACTAAGATCGATAATTGCCTGCTGTTGGTGTTATTAAATTCTTAGAGAAAACCATTGACTAAATTATATAAACCGCTTGTGTTTATGTTGTTTAGATTCATCGCTCACTAGTTTTGAATGATGTCATGATTTTAATCTTGAATATGCATATAGAGATTGATTGATTGGTGAAAGTTAAATTAGAACGCTTGGACTAATTGACTATGAATAAGGTGAGGGAGGAATTAGATTCCAATTGATGAATATTCAATTAAAATTGAGTCTTTTGTGAATCGATGAAATAGATGATAATATTCAAGGTAGAGTCGACCGATACCAAGAATCGCTTTCATTAGTTAATCTTTGTTTTTAATTTTCATTAGTATAATTCAACCTCACAACCCCATCCTTTATTATTCTTTTGTTTTGATTTTCATTAACACAAAGATTCACACCTCCTCGTGGGATCGATCCCTACTCACGCTACTACATTATTGTTATCAATCTTGAGGATTGAGTGGGGTTAATTTGGGCGTACACGATAAGCGCTACCAAATTTTGGCGCCGTTGCCGGGGAGGCGTATATTTTTGTGTTAATATTTTCTGTTTTGTTTCTTTCTCCTTCTTTTCCCCCCACCTCTACTCTTGTTTGTTCGTGCTTACAGGTTGAGTTCTGAAAAATTGGATCTTTTCATGGAGGACTATAGACGACTAGACGAATTGGAGTATCTTGTGCACCAACTTGGCGTAGGGAGTGGACAAAGAACATACAATTCAAGAGTGATCATCCCAATCTCAACTATGGCAATCAATGGATGAGCCCACCTCCACCTTACATGCAGTCCACCCTACCGCCATACATACCACAATACCCGCCATGGCCACAACAACCTCAATACCATACCCCTGGTGAGTCTTTAGAGGATCTTGTTTCAACACTTAATGATAGTACTTTGCAATTTCAACAGGAATTCAGGGCTAGCACTCAGAATTTGAGTAACCAAATGGAGCAACTAATAAGATCGGCCGATCGGATAGCAGCACAAAAGGAGACCATGATTGCATTCGAATCATGGAGTGATGAAGAAGAGGAGACTATGGAGAATGTGGTACTGATGCCACCCGAGCTAGAAGAGGAGACACATGTGCCAATAGAAAAGGAGCTTGTACATCCTACAACTTCGAATGGTATGTTTCCAACTGAGAACTATGTTGATTACTTAGATGAATCATGTGATGTGGAAGAGGAGTCGGCGAAAGAATACTGTGATGAAATGGATCCTTGGGACTATTTTTTCGAAGACAACATCACCATGGACAGTGGCAAAGAGGTAGAAACTCCAGCAACGATGGTACTAAGGCCATCAATACTTGAACAACAAACAGAGATCGAGGTGGATAACAAGGAATCTCACCAGAATGAGATTCCCAAAGGCGAGCATAGTGGACAACAAGTTAAAGGATGCCATGAGGTAGATCTTTATCGACCTCAACTGACTTCTTTGGAGGAAGGCAACATAGTGAAAAGACAAAAACCCTCCAAGAGGTGCAAGGCGAATAGGCATCGCCTTAAGCGAGAGGACTGGCGTCGGGCCACCGACGTTAAACAGAGGAGCTGCTTGGGAGGCAACCCAAGGGGAGTTAGTTTCATTTCTCCCTTTTATTTATTTTTTTGCTTTAGTAGTTAGACTATTCTCTTTTCTTGTATTTTTGCCTTACATTGAGGACAATGTAAGATTTAAGTATGGGGGAGGGATTAGTGGTGTGTTATTGCTTTTCTATTACAAAAAAAGCAAAAAATTTGAAAATTTTGAGCTCATAGTTAGTAATGAACACATGCTTAGAGTCACTATCCCATGATGAAACCTAATTGATATCATGCATGCTTTTGAACATAGGTGAATTGTTAACAGTGGAGCACTTTGAACTTTAATGCAAAGTGTGTTTTGACTTAGTAGTTGAATATTTTGAGCACAATATTGTCATGACTTGTGATGTGTGCATAGCTTAGTGAAGATTGTGTAAACTTTGTAATAGTCTTAAGAAGTCTCTAATACATGCTAGAACTTAACTACATGCTCTTTGAGGCGTATGTCTAGACTACTTGCAAACATGAAAGTGATATAGGCAATCTTTGATGCGTTTGAGCCTTTCAAGCCTACCATGTAAATAAAATCAATCTCTAGTACCCTTTTTTGAGCTTTAATGTAAAAGAATGGTAGTATGCTAAGCATACTAAAGACCCACATTCAACATTCCTTGACTAGCTTATCATCCTACCCTTTTAGCCTAAATATGATTTCAATCCATACCTTTTAAGGGAGTATGATGTATTTCATTCAAATGCACTTGGGAATCATTGAAGTATATTTGTGAACTTTATTGTCAAAAGAATGAAATACATGAAAGAAAAGGAATGCCTTGAGGAAATAGATAAAAATATGACTCCAAGGGGAGCCAAGGCACAAAAGAAGAAAAATGTTGAAACAAAAGTTGAAAAATTCAAGCAAGAAGAGAAGATTTTAGTGTGCATATCATCATACTCTCTTATTTGATATATCCTTACCTTTCTTTCATAAGCCAATACCTAGGCCACACTACAAGCTAATAAAGACCTACTTGATTTATGTTTGCAAAGTGGCTAAGATAGTGGAGAAGAGTGTGCAAGTGAGCCTATACTTATGTTGGTGTAACTATTATGAATTTACATTAATTGGATCTATAACTTGTACATGACACTTGTTTATGACCACACACGCATGTTCAAGTATGGGGGTATTTGATGTGACTAGAAATAGACACATCTAGTATGCTTAATTGTCTACGATTTGGTATATTTTGATGGATAAATTGATACATATGCTACCTAATCGTATATTTGTGTAAATATAGGAAAAGGTGAAGAAATCAAGCTAAAATGATGAAAGAAGCAATAAAGTTGAAGAAAAGAGGAAAAAACCCAGAATCCAAGACACATGTTGCTCATTTCTCCTCAAATTTCTATATGTTCGAGCCATGTTTTGGAAATGTGGTCCATAGAAAAGTTGTAGAACTTTGAGTTATCTTCGCGTGGACAGCTGATTCATCGAATTCGGAGTTTGTATGAGAAAGTTATGGCCAAAATACAAAACTCGCCAGAAAAATGGAAAATCAGGCGTAAAGACGCCATTTCAGGCGTACCTACGCCAGTGCTATGGGAATTTAGGCGTAGTTACGCCATTTTAGGCGTAATTACGCCAATAGGATTTTGGAAAGTTAAAATTCTTGATTTCTTTCCTTCCCACATGGATTCTAACATACTCCATCAACCTCCCTATACATATATGAACGAAAATCAGACCTTTAAACCATCTAGATAGTTAGGGTAGAGTATTTTAGACTAGTTTTATATTTTCTTTTCAATTTTGTTGAAGAACGGCTACGAAGATCGAAGCGAAGGCGGGATTGACACCTCGACGAGCGGAGATCGGATTAGTTTTCTTTCCCATGTTTTTATTTATAGTTTTGTTTTAATTATGTGTAGCTAGTCTTAATTCTTGGTTGAGGAAGACAAAACCTTGGATTTATTTATCTTGGGGAGATTCATACGCTTTTGTTTATCGATTTTATTGAATTCATTGTTTTTCTGATTTTGTTGATATGGTTGATGTTTGTTTTTTGGATTGACAACCTAGTAACTTGCATATAATCTATTGCTAATTGGATATCAAATAAGAGATTGTTTGAGTAATCTAATTCAAGAAGCAACTAAGATCGATAATTGCCTGCTGTTGGTGTTATTAAATTCTTAGGGAAAACCATTGACTAAAGTATATAAACCGCTTGTGTTTATGTTGTTTAGATTCATCGCTCACTAGTTTTGAATGATGTCATGATTTTAATCTTGAATATGCATATAGAGATTGATTGATTGGTGAAAGTTAAATTAGAACGCTTGGACTAATTGACTATGAATAAGGTGAGGGATGAATTAGATTTCCAATTGATGAATATTCAAGTAAAATTGAGTCTTTTGTGAATCGATGAAATAGATGATAATATCCAAGGTAGAGTCGACCGATACCAAGAATCGCTCATTAGTTAATCTTTGTTTTAAATACAACCTCGCAACCCCATCATTTATTATTCTTTTGTTTTGATTTTTTATTAACACAAAGATTCACACCTCCTCGTGGGATCGATCCCTAATAATGGCGTAATTACGCCTGTCATCAATTTTTCTGGCGAGTTTCGTATTTTGGCCGTAACGTTCTCGTCCAAACTCCGAATTCAATGAATCAGCTGTCCACGCGAAGATAACGCAAAGTTCTACAACTTTTCTATGGACAACATTGGCTCGAACATATAGAAATATGAGGAGAAAGGAGCAACATGTGTCTTGGATTCTGGTTTTTTCTCTTTTCTTCAACTTTATTGCTTCTTTCATCATTTTAGCTTGATTTCTTCACCTTTCCCTACATTTACACAAATATACGATTAGGTAGCATATGTATCAATTTATCCATCAAAATATACCAAATCGTAGACAATTAAGCGCAATAGATGTGTCTATTTCTAGTCACATCAAGTGTCATACCAGGCTCTTGGAGCTTGACCATACACTGCTTTATTCAGTAGATACACATGATTTGGATACAAATGGTTCTGAAATCCAGGTGGTTGCTCAATGTAGACTTCTTCCTGAAGCTTTCCATTAAGAAAGACGCTCTTGACGTCCATCTGATATACTTTGAAGTCTACACCTCCAGCATCACCGGTCGATCCACACTCACTCCCAAAGTCAACCCCACCACCAAAGCCGCCTCCACCAGTACCGCCTAGGCCACCAACTACACCGCCAAAACCCTTACCAGTTTATCCGAGCTTATTTTTGACATATTTTTTGTCGAATTTCTACTAAAAACTTGTAGAGATCATTTTAATTGGGAGCCAAATCATTCTAGAGGTCATTCTTGCTTCTTGATAATTGTAGTGGTACTTGCATGTGCTATGGGTAATTAGAACAATGCACGCTTAAAATTAAAATTATTATGGTTAATACTTAGTTAGCATATTAGAATAGTAACAGTTCGTATGCTAGAATATTGACAAATAAGTATACTAGAATAGTTGGAACAGTAGATAGTAGCAAGCCAATCTCGATCCAGGCAGTCTGCATCAACAAATCTATTGCATCATGTAAACCTAGAACTAGACTAGTAAAGATCAGGGTGTATGTACCTTCGGGGAGGGGGACAGCTGCCCTTCACAAACATATTATATATATATAACACAAATCTTATAATTTTGTCCCCTCACTGTCAAGGCTAGATTCACCGTGATAAAAATTAACTAGTAAGAACAACTGTATAGGGGTGACTTCTACCTAGCATAAGGATATTGCCTTTATACTAGATCCAATAGTTCAAATTTAATTTAGATTAATTGTGTCGATTTTTTTATGTTGATTGCACATATCAAAATCAAATTTGATCTATAGATCCGAACTGAACATATAGTTGCGGCACTTTTTGTATGTCATATATGTGGTTAGGTATCCAATGAGTCCGTAGGATAATGGAGTACACCACTACATATCTTTTGGGGTACCCACCAGCTTGCCGATTGAAGCAGTGATTTGACTATCTTTAGTTTCGAGACATTCCAACCCATGTTTCTGTTGGAGTGAAATTCATCAATTGTGAGTCAATGATTCAATAAGTGTGAGTCAAGTTTGAAGCACAAATTGGCCAACAATCATGCCTAATTTTCTCATTTCATATTGGATTTCTATTTAAGTTAACACACCTTGATTTTTTGTTATAAATAGGCAAGATAATTACTTCGTTGGTATCACAACATAAATCAAAAGATTAGTTAGCTTTGAGATAGAGCAAATATTGATTGAGAGAGTTAGAGCTGGGTTGAGCAAGTTTGTTCTTTCTCCGACAGTCGATAGTTTGTAATCCTTTTGTAATATTTCATTTATAGTGAGAATATATATGCTCGTGGATGTAGATGGGTTTTTCCGAACCACAAAAATCTTTCCTATAAAAAAAATACTATAAATCCCTTTCGCTTGCATTTTTATACAAAAGCACCGAATTGGTTTTCCTTAAATTGTAGGAAACTTAACAGATATTTCCTAGCTCTTTAACCACAAAATCACCTGATATCCCTATTATAGGTCAGTACGGCCTAGACCCTAATTTTATCGGATGTGACCCGACCTTGC
The DNA here is from genome assembly GCA_907163345.1 of Haberlea rhodopensis. Lineage (NCBI taxonomy): Eukaryota > Viridiplantae > Streptophyta > Magnoliopsida > Lamiales > Gesneriaceae > Haberlea > Haberlea rhodopensis. Next base: position 3,313,583 of record CAJQUN010000013.1, read on the forward strand.
CCAGTCCGTTGCCTCTCAGGCCCATCCCTTTGGATACCTTTGAACTCCAGATCCAAGCTTGTCCTAAGGGGCCCAGCACGCAACTAAGACCTTAGCTCAGCCCTGAACTTCCACCCCTAGCCAACCACTACGACCCCTGCTACCTCATATGAGTCTAGTACTGTAGCCGAGCTGAAGCGACAACTCAGGGCGGATCCATTGATTCCTATTCTGCCCAGCGTCGACAGTACCATCACGGGCACTAGAGTGGTCCCTCGCCCAAGTTATCCACAACTGATTGTCCTAGAGCATGGTACCCGGCATAAGTGAGTCAATCAAAAGGTGACCAATATCCAGGGAATATTTTGTAGTACTATCAAGATCTCACCGGTAGGATGTCGTACGGTATGTACAGTATTTGTCGGTGGTCCCCACCCTCTAAAACGGAAAGACGCAGAGGAATGTCGGCGGTGGTCCCCCGAAATACCCGCCGGCCATAACAGATTGTCCTTCTCACTCCTTCACTATATATGCGGCCAAAGTATCAGGTTTAAGAAAGATTCTTTCGCTTCTGTTCAACTTTTGCATAATTAAAAGCTCTTGCTCATACATCATCCTGACTTGATCGTCGGAGGGGCCCCGCCGGAGAACCCTCTCTGGCTCCCTTTCTAACCTTTCTTTTTCAGGATCACTTACCTCCGTTGAAGGAGTTATTGTTAACCGAGGAGGACACCCTACCCAAAATCCGAGGTAACAATTGGCGTCGTCTGTGGGAACAAGAGCATAAGGCGTTGATAGAAATGGTAAACACGCGGAGGACGAACCAGGAGACGAATAACGAACGCCGAGCACCATCGGTAAATGGAGATGGGCCACCGCCGGCGGAAGGCATGACAGTGGGGGCACTAACTTTCGAACAGCTCACGCGCCTCATCTCAATCACAGTTGAGAAAGCAATGAAGCGAGCCATGGATCAGTCTGAGAGCGGCCGGGGGGAGAGCATTCGACAAAATGAACAACCCGAGCACGTAGCCACATCTCACCCTCCGCCCAACGGGGGCCTCAACCTCGAGGACGAGATACCAGCCTGCCCGATACCTCGGGTTGCGTCATGATTCTCCCAATTGGGCTATTAGTCAATACCGAGATGGGGTGAGACAGGAAGTACGGTCTCAATCTTCTCGCCGTTATGACCAGAGCAAAAGCAAGTTTTTCAATCTCCGGGTACCGGAGTTCTGCCCCTCGCAGGGCGTGGCTGACATAATAAATCGACTTTTGATCCGTCTCCTCCTGTTTGATCAAGACAGAGCTAACGGCCTGTTCTGTGGCGGAGAGGTAAACCCACAACGTTTCTCCCAGCTGGGGTTTGACTAACACAGGTAGTTCGGCCAAATGCTTCTTCAGGTCGGCGAATGCCCTCTCGCATCCTTCGTCCCATTCGAATTTCTTGGCTTTTCTTAGTACTTGAAAGAAAGGATAACTCCTCTCCTAAAATACCTGATGAGCTCTGAACTCCCTTCAGATAAGAATGAGGCAAGGAGGACAAAAAAGCAGGTTTTCCGATTCGTTCTGATCGGGGATACCTTGTACAAAAGATCTTTCGCAGGACCTTTGCTCAGGTGCCTGGCCGGGGAAGAGGCTAGTTACGTACTTCATGAAATACATGAAGGCTGCTGCGGGGATCACCTAGGCAGCCTGGCCCTGTCTCGAAAAACTCTCATGGCCGGTTATTTTTGGCCCACTTTAAGAAGAGATGCAGTAAAAGTCGTGACTGCTTGCGAGGGCTGCCAAAGGCATGCAAAGTTCCAACCCAGACCAGCTCAGCTCATGAGGTCTGTGGTATCGGCCTGTCCCTTCGACCAATGGGGAATGGACATAGTGGGACCTTTTCCTGTTGCTCCCAGACAGAAGAAATTTCTGATAGTGGCTATCTATTACTTTTCAAAATGGGCTGAAGCTGAGGCCCTAGCCAGGATTACGGAGGAAGACGTACTGGGTTTCTTGTGGAAAAATATCGTGTGTCGGTTTGTGTGACATCCCTGAAATGATTAATTGCAATTTGGTGCATTAATTGTGTTTACAATGATTAATTATGTGGTGATTAATTATGTGTTGGAATTTATTTACCTTATGGAAATGCATGGTCATGTGGATAGGGTGACCCGGGGTTGCATTTCGGGGTGCATGTGGTGCATGTCGGGTAAATATTATTGGAAGCATGATTTATTTGCCATTGGTAGCAATTGATTAGAAATCATGTGTTTAATTGATATTTGGTGCATTATGAGTAAATGCTTTGAAAAATATCATGTTGGGGTGTTTTATACACCATGGAATTATTTTGGTATGCATTTTAATAAACTCACCTTTTATACCCAACCACACCCCATCCACTCTTACTTTTTAACTTTACCAAATCAACTTCCAACAAAACCCTTTCCCCTCATTTTCGAAATCAAGCCTTGGGGTAAAGAGAAGTCCTTGCAAAATCTTATTTTGTGGAGTTTATTGGGTGATTTGAGGTCCCCAAGATGTATGGATACCTCATGGTTAATTTTTGTAAGGTTTTGTTTAAGTTTGATATGGTTTGAGGGATTTTAAAATGGGTTTGTGTTGGGTTGTTGTGGTTTTAGTATTATTTGGTTGGATGTTAAATATTTGGGTTTATTTAGATGTTTATTGTTGGTTTTGAGTTGTTGGGTTTGGTTGATGTTGGTGTATGTGGGTGTGTATGAGTTGGGGTTGAAGATGGGTGAATAGTGCCCAAACCCCGCATGCCCAGAGCTCGGCGATCGATCGGCGCCTTCTCGCGATCGATCGCGAGCAACAGAGCTGAGGCAGTGAGCTTCAGCGATCGATCGCGAGTTTGGCGCGATCGATCGGCGAGGCCGCGATCGATCGGCGCAAGCTCCGCGATCGATCGCGAATTGTTTAAATTTGTTGCCCGAGACAGTGAGGTCTCGCGATCGATCGGGGCTTTGTGGCGATCGATCGCGAGACACCAAAAATGGTGTTTTTGGTTATTTTTGTGGGATTTTTGGTATTGGACTATTATTGGGTTCTAATATTGGTATTTGTGAATATGTAGAACCAACCCAGGTGGCAACGCAGCCAAGGAATTGAAGTCCTACCACATCTACATTTTTGGAAAGGTACGTAGTGGACGTACGGGCACCCCAACGGTACATGTATCTTATATACTTATTGTTTATGCATTGTGGATGCAAGTATATATGTGGTATTGCATAGTGGATGCAAATACATGTTATGCATGATGTTTATGGATGCATATGATTATTGGTGCATATCCCATGAGTCGTGGTCATCCCTTGATGATTTTAATGCTTGCCGCTATTTGGTTTGGTTCCGCTAAATGTGAAGCGAGGGGTGGGAGCGCCGCATGTCACATTTGAGCGTGGTTATCATATAGGGCGAGGAAAGGGTATTTGCCGCTCAATGAGAGGCGAGGGGTGGGAGTCCCGCAGTCCATTGAAGCGAGGTTATCCTATGCCGCCTATATGTAAATAAGCGAGGGGCATTAAAATACATTGTGATGGACAGACTAGGGATTGGGGATTCAGTATTTGGTATTGATGAAATGGTATATTTCATGACATGTTTAGACCATTAAAAATAATCTATTGATTATACTCATGAGTTATGGTACAGGGACAACCAAACGGGAAGCGTTTGAAATGCATGGGGAAAACAGGAAGTGTTTTATTATGATTATGCATTTACGCTTTATCTTCATATTGTATTGAATATGAATGATTATTATTGCTCATGTTTGGGGGTTGTCCTTGTAGGTACACGTTTGGCATGATAGAAGGGCTAGACGGGTTGAGATGGTGAGCTTTTGAGGATGCTTTTGAGACTTGAAGGACGGGATTAATTGGATAGTATCTACTCTAGGAGTAGTATAAAACTATAATTGAACATTCATTGATTGGAATGTAATTAATCCATTTGGTAGTCCTTATTTTGGCATGTAATGCTTAAGCTCATAGACTCAACACGTTATTTCTCACTCTGATCATTTATATTAGCTCTATTATGCCTTGATTCCGCACTTAAGGATTAGGGTCCTTACAGTTTGGGGTTCCAAGGAAGCTGATCTCCGACAACGGGAGGCAATTTCAAGGGTGAATGCTGGCAGTCTGGTGCCAGGAGATGAAGATCGAACAAGCCTTCACGTCAGTAGCATACCCTCAAAGCAATGGCCAGGCGGAAGTTACCAACCGGTCTATAGTGCAAGCATTGAAAGCCAGGCTGTACGAGGTAGGTAAGGATTGGGCTGACGAGCTTCCTAGTGTACTGTGGGCTTACCGAACTACGCCCCGAACTCCAACAGGGGAAACGCCTTTCAGTATGGTTTACGGTTCGGAAGCAGTTTTGCCAGCGGAGATAGGAGCAACTTCGGCCAGGGTACAAGCTTACGACGATGACAATGATGAACGCCGGGCTCTGGACCTAGACATGATATGCGAAAGAAGGGAGAGAGCAGTGATCAGGATGGAGTCCTATCGAAACAAAGTAGTCAAGGCTTATAATAAACGAGTGATACCTCGTAGTTTCCAGGTCGGAGACCTTGTGCTCAAAAAGGTCCAGTCAGCGGAAGTCAGGAAGCTTGACCCCAAGTGGGAAGGACCCTACAAAGTAGTAAAGTTAGCACTGGAGCATACTACTTGGAAGATGCGGAAGGAAAAAAGCTGAAGAGGTCGTGGAACGCGTTTCATCTCAGGAAATATTATTCTTAAAACATGGTGTATTTCAAGGATGTATGAGCCCGCAACGACCCGTTATTAAATAAAATGTTATTCTAAAATATAGTCGAAAAAAGTTAAGGTATCGCCCTGACTAAGCAAAGTTAAGGTATCGCCCTGACTAAGAAAAAGTTCAGGTATCGCCCTGACTACGATAAAAGTTAAGGTATCGCCCTGACTAAGAAAAAGTTAAGGTATCGCCCTGACTAAGAAAAGTTAAGGTATCGCCCTGACTAAGAAAAAGTTAAGGTATCGCCCTGACTAAGAAAAGTTAAGGTATCGCCCTGACTAAGAAAAAGTTAAGGTATCGCCCTGACTAAGAAAAAGTTCAGGTATCGCCCTGACTATGATAAAAGTTAAGGTATCGCCCTGACTAAGAAAGAGTTAAGGTATCGCCCTGACTACGATAAAAGTTAAGGTATCGCCCTAACTAAGAAAAAGTTAAGGTATCGCCCTGACTAAGAAAAAGTTCAGGTATCGCCCTGACTACGAGAAAGAGTTAAGGTATCGCCCTGACTATGATAAAAGTTAAGGTATCGCCCTGACTAAAGAGAAGTAAGTCCCACCCTGTCTGGAGCAATCAAGATCTAATCAGACGAGCAACTATGGCCTGAGCCCGAATTCGGCCAATGGTTACCACAGCCCGCGTTAAAGATTATAGCTGGCAGGGGCCACGTACTCATAGTCCGTGCATAAATTTGGAAAAGGTCAGCCTCGTTATTATAATTTTATGACCCGAATTATTTATACAGGGCAGCTCATTGTTACATTAAGTCATTCAATTATTCTGAGAATAAGGTGTTTTTACTTCGGCCTAGGATGACAGTACAGCTTGGCATAATAAAAACTTCATTTAAGTAAAATTGCGCAAGTAGCACTGATTACATTTCGGAGAAGAAAAAGCCTTAAGTAGACTTATAGACTACCCTAATTAACAAAGTCGGGAGGGATGTTGGTCACAATGGCCTGAAGGTCCAAAAAATCATCAGGGTCTTGATCCTCGGGAGGGAAGCCCTGTGCCTTGAACTTATCCTTGCAGCCTTCGAAACCAAGGTCGAGGAATCGAAACGCCTTCTCTGCGAGGAGTTTCTTGAACTCCTCCGACTTCAGGAAAGCCTCTTTCCGCCCAACCTCTCCAGCAATATACGACTCCAGCTCTGCTCGAGATCTGGTCAGCTCTGCGGAAGAGTTGGTCAGGACAGTGTCTTTCTCAGATAGTGCAGAACGAAGTCGGTCAACCTCAGCACGATACTTGCTCAACTCGGTCTCCAGGGTCATTAGCCGTTTGGACTGCAGCTCATTAGCCTCCCTAAGTTCAGCTTCAGCAGCCTCAGCCCGCTTTGTAGCTTCCCGGAGCTTCTTTCTGACATCGGATGAAGACTGGCCATAATTGGATCCCCTCCGAATGCTTTCACGCAGCATTATCAAGCCCTGAATAAAAATAATGGTCAGAAAATATAAAGGCAATAGAGCGCGCCTGTAGAGGATCAGTATTAGCACATACCGATAAGGTCCGTGCCAGCCCTTCCCTAGCCAAGGGCCCCCACTTCATCCTGGCCATGGCCTGTTGATCCGCGCCTGTAGTAATGCATTCTAATATCTCAGCCGGAATTCCGGAAACAGGGTCACTGATCAGGCTCGTGGATTGGGTATATTCAACTGGGAGACCTGGGGATCCCGGCCCGGCTGATCGGGCCGATTGCGGGCTCTGGAGCGAATCCTCCGACATTTCAGCACGGGGTGCCAAGGAAGTGGCTACTTCTTCCCGGACCGAGGCGACTGGCGCTTTCCCGCCCTTTTTGTTGGAATCGAAGAGGGGGGGTGAATGAGAATCCTTGGCTACTTTAGCGTTTTAAAATGAGTTTGTAAAATAAAAATATTTTGCGCTTGCGGAAGCTTTTAGTCAATCGATAAATAAAACGAATAAGTAAATAAATGCGTAAAGGAATAATGCGGTAAATGACAAGGATATTTGTTATAGAAGTTCGGCGATGAATCGCCTACGTCTCCTCTTCCCGGTTAGATAACCTCCAACCGAGGTTCCACTAGAACAATTTGTCTTGGCCTTGAGGGCTGCAAGTTAGCCACACAACAACTCTTCCCAAGTTTACAACGCTCTTCCCGAGCACATTACTATTCCCGAGTACACAAGCTCTTCCCGAGCACAATACTCTTCCCGAGTATACAAAGCTCTTCCCGAGCTACCAACACTCTTCACGAGTCTTCTTGGCCTTAAGGGCTCCAAGGATAGCCACACACTTGCACCAACTAGACTTGTTGATGACTTTACAATTTTCCAACTTGCTTTGGTGTTGGAGGACCTTTACAAGATATCAAACCAAAAGCACCTTCACGGTGTACTCACACGAAGAAACTAGACTCAACAAAGTAAAGAATTACAAGCTCCAATACAACAACAATGTATGGAGATTGCAATGCAATTACAAATAATAATGATCAAGACTTTTGTATAAGTTGTAGGCTTGTTCCTTAGCTTCAAAATGCTCCAAAGCATCCATATTTATAGTGTAGAAGGCCTCCAAGGCTCCTACTAGCCGTTGCTACTCATAAGGCTGAAATCACTCCTCGATCGCCTCGGACATCGCCTCAGGCGATCACCATCGCCGCGCCCCAACGGTCACCAAAAATCACGCATCGCCTCCGGCGATCCAATGCCAAAATCAAGGCCGTAGCCTCAGCTCCTTCAAATCTTGCATCGCCTCAAACGAACTCCAGATCGCCTCAGGCGTTCGTGCCATCGCCTCGGGCGTTCAGCCCGTCGCCTCGGGCGATCTCCCTGCGCGCATGCCCGCGCCATGCCTCGGCGTCGCTCCAGTCGATGTGCAGGGCGAAGTGCCAGAAGGTTGCCATCGCCTCAGGCGTTGTTCACCATCGCCTCAGGCAATCCTCTTCGCATGCTTGCTTAGCCATCGCCTCTGTCGATGTGCGTGGCGATGCCTGGCCTGACACCCATCGCCTGGGGCGATGATCTCCATCGCCTGGGGCGATCCAGGCCAGATTATGCACACTTGATATTCTTCAATCCAAACCACTTTTCACCACTTAATCTGCACACTAAGTAGATGCATTAGTATAACAAACACAAGTTTTGTTGATCATCAAAACTCAAAGATTGACCGGGGATAATTTAACGCATTAAACGCAACCATGCGTTTAAGGCTCAACAATCTCCCCCTTTTTGATGATCACAAAACTTGATAAACTTGAATAAGTAATATGCATGAAATGTGAGTAAAAATAACTCCCCCTTAACAATTGCATAACACATACAAGTTATCAAGTAAATCATTAAACAAATAACTCTCCCCCTCAATCCATGCATACATAAGCTCTCCCCCTTAAACTATGCATGTATTAAGGTTCAAGTTTATCACAAAATTCTCCCCCTTTTTGTGATAATCAAAAAGCATAAAATTCAAATAAACATGGCATAATTTATATGTTGACATAGCATAATTTATATGTTGACATATAGCTTCAAATTACACATATTCCTCATCAAACAAGATTAAATCATATAGAGGTGAATCACAACCATGTGTTTAAGGCACACAACAATTAATTCTAAAAGTTGCAATGTGTGCATATGTTCATGCATTCATGCCAAAAACAAAATAATTGTGGGGTCCTCTTTACTTAATCCATTATGTATCCATTAAACATACAATGTGAGTCTGAATTAAGTAATGTACCATGCACGGATTAAGAGTTCATACTAGTTAAGTTGTTTACAAGGTTATCAGAAACCTAACAAACTATACATAACATGTACATAAACAACCTAATCCAAAAGAACTCCTAGGCAGTGGTTCCCCTCGCAGCGGAAATCATGACTCACGCTCCCCACGTCTATGAGTCCCTACAGAAACATTCACAACGTGAGTATAGATAACAATTATCTCAGTGCAATATCAAATCACAATATCAATATCAATGATAAAGCACAAATAAATCATCAATACGTGAATGTTCTGTATCATGCATCCACAAATGCACTATGTCATGACATGTCTCAACAAGTTCCCTATTATCACGAGCCCCATATGATATGCCTAATCAGCTCAATATGTCAGTGGAACCACATCACATCTGCATATTAGCAGCACATATCATAGTACCATGCTCATCGGTGATAATAGCCAGAGTATATACCCACACCAGGCGTATATCTCTCAAGCCAAAGCATATGTAGTATATCTATCGTGGCAACGATCCCAGCCAAAGCATATACCACACCAGGCATATCTATCGAGGCAATGATCTCACCAAAGCATATACACATATCTATCAAGGCCTCCATCCCAATCATATGAAATCCATGTATGAACATGCATATGAACTACCAATCATATGACACAAGATAACATAAATCATATGATATCAAAATCATAACATCATCATCGCATCATATCTATACTCCGTACGTCAACACGTACCTGTATTGCGACACAAAAGCGATAAATCAGGCGTTGATAGCTAATTGTCTCTTTGCCCTGTCCCCTGAGATGATGCTACAACAATGCCAACAATATATAATGTTATCATAGGCATTAAAATCAAATTCTACAAAAAATAACATTTTTCAAGATTTGAACTCTGGCGATCGATCGCACATTTCACCGATCGATCGCCAAACTGTTCTGCCTCCCTCGCGATCGATCGCCAAACCTCGCGATCGATCGCCAAAGTGTTCTGTTGCTCGCGATCGATCGCCACATTTTCACCGATCGATCGCCACATGATTTAACCGCCTTAAAATTTACTCTGTCTCGGCGATCGATCGCCACAAAGCTCGCGATCGATCGCCGATGTCCAGAAAGTTCAGAACATGGCGATTTTGAGCTTATCCTCCTAGCTCTTCTCCTACAACTCGAATTTTAACATGTAAACATGTTTCATGCACTATCTAGGAACATCTTCACATGATTCTAACATCATAGATTCCAATTCCTAGCACATAAACATGTTATGATTGTACACATGAACACTTGATATGCTATGTCTCATACATCAACACCAATGACAAAATCAAGTATACAACTATGAATTTCTTACCAAGATGGTACAATTCCACTTCACACACCCTCCTAGCTCAAGTTACAATTGAAACCCAAGCTCAAACCAACAAAACCTTGAAAGAAATGGAGAGGAGCTTGTGTAGTGTTTTAGTAGGTGTAAAGTGAGCACTATGTGATTTTGCCTCCATAATTCACTTGATATAAGGTCATTTGTTTCCCTAAACACTTACTATCATATCATTTGGAGTTAATGACATGCTAAGTAACATGTACATGAAATGAACTCCAAATTCAAATGCAATTTCAATTGCAAGTAAATTCACATGCACATGTAATTCCCTTCAAACTCATGTCAAATGCAACTCACATGTACATTCTAATGCACCTTCAAATGCATGCTACATGTACACCAATGGTATATTCTACTATACATGTATTAATTCAGTCTTAGTTCCACCCGAACCAACCCAATATCATACCGCCACGTGATATAATTACACAATAATCATATCACACGTATATAACATAAATCGAGGCATTACAATTCTCCCCCACTCATTGAATTTCGTCCTCGAAATTGTATATACAAAACATGCATATCATGATACACAACTCAACCATCATACTATAAAAGATAGGAAACATAATCATGTATGCAATAGTACAATATGTATGTACCAACAGTATCATAAAACTGTAAAATCATACCAGAAAATAAATCTGGATACCGTTGCATCATATGCTGCTCTGTCTCCCATGTTGCCTATTCGACACCCCGTCTGTCCCACTGTACCTTAACCATAGGAATCACTTTATTACGCAACCTGCGTTCAGCTCGATCCAAGATCATAACCGGTCGTTCCTCATACGACACATCTGTATCCAACTGTACATCAGGTAACTGTAATACATGACTCGGATCTGGTTCATACTTCCTCAACAGTGAAACATGAAAAACATCATGAATACTACTCAATGTCGGTGGTAGTGCCAATCGATATGCCAACGTACCAATACGTTGCAATACCTCATACGGACCAATATACCGTGGAGACAATTTTCCACGCTTCCCAAATCGTACTACACCTTTAAAAGGTGAGATTTTCAAGAACACACGGCCACCAACTTGAAATTCAAGTGGTCTACGCCGCTTATTGGCATACGCAGCCTGTCTATCCTGAGCAGCTTTAAGTTTCAATCTAATTACGTTCACTTTCTCTTCCATGTCATGAATCATATCCGGTCCAGTTAAGGAAGACTGATCCACATCATCCCAATACAATGGCGATCTACATCGTCGCCCATACAAAGCCTCAAATGGTGCCATCTGTATACTAGACTGATAACTATTGTTATATGAAAATTCCACTAATGGTAACGACTCTTGCCAAGAGGTATCAAACTCTAATACACAGGCACGCAACATATCCTCAAGCGTCTGTATCGTACGCTCTGTTTGTCCATCTGTCTGCGGATGATATGCTGTACTCAACCGCACTTCAGTTCCCAACGCTGTCTGTAACCCTTCCCAGAAATGAGAAGTAAATCTCGGATCCCTATCCGATACAATGGAAACTGGAATACCATGTAGTCTCACTACATGTTGAATGTATAACTGTGCCATTCTCAGATATGTATATGTCATACAATATGGCACAAAATGAGATACTTTGGTGAGTCTGTCAACAATCACCCAAATGGCATCGCAACCAGAAGACGTCCGTGGTAAATGAGTCACAAAATCCATCGTGATATGTTCCTATTTCCACTGAGGAATTTCCAAACTATGTAATTCACCTCCTGGTCTCTGTCTTTCCGCTTTCACTTGTTGGCAGATCAAACACCGTTTCACAAAACTCAATACATCCTTTTTCATACGTTTCCACCAAAATTGGGTACGTAAATCATGATATATTTTCTTCCCTCCAGGATGTATATTGTATCTACTACAATGAGCACGTTGTAGTAGTTCTTGGCGTAGTCCTAATGAAGCGGGTACTACCCAACAATTTCTGTATTTCAACGTTCCATCACTTGTAAGTACAAATTGAGATGTTTGTCCTTGACTTATCCTTTCTTTCCATTGTTGTACTTCATCATCAGTCATTTGTGCCGTTCTGATTTTCTCAAAAATGTCGGGTTCAACCAATAATGTTGATACCCTTACTGGCACTAGTTCCATATCAAAATCATAACCCAAAGTACAACAAGAAGTCATCAATGCGGATAAATGAATCACCTCATCAGCCGTATGATGTACTTTTCGACTCAAGGCATCTGCTGTAAGATTAGCTTTTCCTGGATGATATTCAATCTCACAATCATAATCTTTCAACAGATCCATCCATCTCCTTTGTCTCATATTCAACTCCGCTTGAGTGAATAGAAATTTTAGACTTTTATGATCTGTGTATATGGTAAACGACGTACCATATAAATAATGTCGCCATATCTTCAATGCAAAGACAATGGCAGCCAATTCCAGATCATGCACTGGATATCTCATTTCATGTGGCTTCAACTGTCGTGATGCATAAGCCACTACATGTTTGTCCTGCATCAATACACAACCCAAACCAAGTAAAGATGCATCAGTATAAACTGCAAACCTGTCATGCTCAGATGGAATGATCAAGACTGGAGCTGTAGTCAATCGATGTTTTAATTCCTGAAAACTACGCTCACAAGCCTCTGACCATTGAAATGCTACTCCCTTCTGTGTCAAATGTGTCAATGGTTTGGCAATCGCTGAAAATCCTTCAACGAACCGTCTATAATAACCAGCCAAACCTAAGAAACTACGAATCTCTGGCACAGAAGTAGGTGCTGACCAATTCAACACTGCTTCCACTTTCTTTGGATCGACTGATATACCTTCTTCTGAAATAACATGTCCTAAAAAGCCGACACTAGTCAACCAAAACTCACACTTACTGAGTTTGGCATACAACTGATGTGTCCTCAACAATTGCAAGACCATATGCAAATGTTGAACATGTTCTGCATCACTCCGTGAATATATTAGTATATCATCGATAAAGACAATGACAAATCGATCAAGGTATTCCTGAAAAACACGGTTCATTAAACTCATAAAGACAGCAGTAGCATTTGTCACTCCAAATGGCATTACCAGAAACTCATAATGTCCATAAGGAGTTCTGAATGCTGTCTTCTGTATATCTCCTTCCCTCACCCGTATTTGATGATATCCCGACCTCAAATCAATCTTAGAATAAATCTTTGATCCCTGCAACTGATCAAACAAATCATCAATACGAGGAAGAGGATATTTATTCTTTATGGTTCCTTGTTCAATTGTCTATAGTCAATACACAATCTCATTGTCCCATCCTTCTTCTTAACAAATAAAACCGGAGCACCCCAAGGCGATACACTAGGACGTATGTACCCCTTGTCCAATAAGTCTTGCAATTGAGTTTTCAACTCTTTCAATTCAGCTGGTGCCATCCGATAAGGAGCCCGTGAAATTGCAGAAGTACCAGGTATCAAATCAATACCAAATTCCACTTCTCGACTCGGTGAAAATCCAGGTATCTCATCTGGAAACACATCCGCATATTCTGCAACCACTGGTATCTCCTCCACTTTCCTTTCTCTTTTCTGTTCATTTACATCCAGGGCATAATTCAAATAACCCGCATGTCCACGCTCTAACAAACGCGACATTCGGATTGCTGATATCAAAGGAATCCTTGCCCTCGATCCTTGGCCATAAAAATACCATTGAGTTCCAGTATCAGATTGAAATCTTACAATCTTTTGACTACAATCCACAACAGATTGATATTTACTCAATACATCAATTCCAAGGATGCAATCAAAATCTGACATATCTAATACAATCAAATCAGCTTGAAAGCCATAGTCAGACTCAAACTGAATAGCACAATCAGACACACTCTGACAAGTCATCACAGTAGTTCCCATGGGTGTCGAAACATAAAGAGGCATCAACAGTGGAGACGAGCATATATGATATTGATCAACAAAAGCTTGTGCAATAAAAGAATGTGATGCACCAGTATCAATCAACAGAAAAGCAGGATAAGTAAATACAGTACACTTACCCGCTATCACAGTATCAGGAGCTGCCTCTGCTTCCTCCCTATTCAGTGCATACACCTGAGCCTGAGGTGTTCCTGCCCTCTGTCCTCCACCAGACTGTGGTACACCCTGTGGTCTCTGCTGCACTGTATTCTCTGACACTGGTCCTCTCCTCTGTTGTCCACCCACTTGAGGACAATCACGGATCACGTGTCCTGGTTTCCCACAACGGAAACAAACCACTGTATCAAACTGTGGACCATTTCTTCGATAATGTGGCCCTCCACATTTAAAACATTGTAATCCACGTCCACTACTACTACTACTGCCTTGGGACTGTCCTTTCGATTTTCTATCCTCCCCTTTCCTTGATCCAAAACGTTTTCCACTAAACCTAGATGAAGATGCACCACCTCGTGGTGATTTAAATGATTCCCCTCTAGGTCTCATACTGTCAGATGTAGGTGGTTGGGCTTGTCCAACATCTGTATATACCCCTACAGCAATCTCAGCCATCTCAGCTCTAGTCAACGCTTCTTCATATGATGTAGGGTTATTGGACATGACCCTATCAAACAATTCAGGCCTCAAACCTTTCACAAATTGTCTGATCTTAGCTTTGGTGTTAACAGCAATATGTGGCACATACCGGAGCAAAGAAGAATAATGCACAGCATAATCAGATACTGTCATTGATCCCTGTCTCAAATGCGTAAATTCATCCTCTTTCCTCTGCCTTGCAGCAACAGAGAAATAATGCTCCAGAAACTTCGTTCTAAACACATCCCAGTTCACTGTATGTCCTTGAGCCCTCAACTCAAGCACTGTGGATTTCCACCACATCATAGCTTTCTTAGCTAACTGGAATTCAGCTAAGCGTAACCACGCAGTCTTGGCACACGGTGCAGATACAAATATCTGTTCCACACGTTCCAGCCATTCCTCTGCCAGTTCCCCTGACTCAGTCCCCTCAACCCTAGGTGGCTGATAGCTCAGAAATTGCGTCAATGTCAATTCTCCAGGCAACAGTACCTGTTCCACTGGTCCTTGCTCAATTGGTGGTGGTGGTACAGGCACCATCCTCACACTGGCATTGCCACTCATGGCATCCCCAACATCCTCATGATACCCTCTGTCTGTCATAGCTGTAGATCAAGGGTTAACAATAACATTTACAAGTATATAACATGTTAGAAGAACATCATATTCCACATACTAACATGTTAGTACCATTCTCAAAGTGTTTAGGTAACTCCCTAATACACTTCCTCTACCCATGTTCACCCCGTTCTCGAACCACTGCTCTGATACCACTAATGTGGGGTCCTCTTTACTTAATCCATTATGTATCCATTAAACATACAATGTGAGTCTGAATTAAGTAATGTACCATGCACGGATTAAGAGTTCATACTAGTTAAGTTGTTTACAAGGTTATCAGAAACCTAACAAACTATACATAACATGTACATAAACAACCTAATCCAAAAGAACTCCTAGGCAGTGGTTCCCCTCGCAGCGGAAATCATGACTCACGCTCCCCACGTCTATGAGTCCCTACAGAAACATTCACAACGTGAGTATAGATAACAATTATCTCAGTGCAATATCAAATCACAATATCAATATCAATGATAAAGCACAAATAAATCATCAATACGTGAATGTTCTGTATCATGCATCCACAAATGCACTATGTCATGACATGTCTCAACAAGTTCCCTATTATCACGAGCCCCATATGATATGCCTAATCAGCTCAATATGTCAGTGGAACCACATCACATCTGCATATTAGCAGCACATATCATAGTACCATGCTCATCGGTGATAATAGCCAGAGTATATACCCACACCAGGCGTATATCTCTCAAGCCAAAGCATATGTAGTATATCTATCGTGGCAACGATGCCAGCCAAAGCATATACCACACCAGGCATATCTATCGAGGCAATGATCTCACCAAAGCATATACACATATCTATCAAGGCCTCCATCCCAATCATATGAAATCCATGTATGAACATGCATATGAACTACCAATCATATGACACAAGATAACATAAATCATATGATATCAAAATCATAACATCATCATCGCATCATATCTATACTCCGTACGTCAACACGTACCTGTATTGCGACACAAAAGCGATAAATCAGGCGTTGATAGCTAATTGCCTCTTTGCCCTGTCCCCTGAGATGATGCTACAACAATGCCAACAATATATCATGTTATCATAGGCATTAAAATCAAATTCTACAAAAAATAACATTTTTCAAGCTTTGAACTCTGGCGATCGATCGCACATTTCACCGATCGATCGCCAAACTGTTCTGCCTCCCTCGCGATCGAACGCCAAACCTCGCGATCGATCGCCAAAGTGTTCTGTTGCTCGCGATCGATCGCCACATTTTCACCGATCGATCGCCACATGATTTAACCGCCTTAAAATTTACTCTGTCTCGGCGATCGATCGCCACAAAGCTCGCGATCGATCGCCGATGTCCAGAAAGTTCAGAACATGGCGATTTTGAGCTTATCCTCCTAGCTCTTCTCCTACAACTCGAATTTTAACATGTAAACATGTTTCATGCACTATCTAGGAACATCTTCACATGATTCTAACATCATAGATTCCAATTCCTAGCACATAAACATGTTATGATTGTACACATGAACACTTGATATGCTATGTCTCATACATCAACACCAATGACAAAATCAAGTATACAACTATGAATTTCTTACCAAGATGGTACAATTCCACTTCACACACCCTCCTAGCTCAAGTTACAATTGAAACCCAAGCTCAAACCAACAAAACCTTGAAAGAAATGGAGAGGAGCTTGTGTAGTGTTTTAGTAGGTGTAAAGTGAGCACTATGTGATTTTGCCTCCATAATTCACTTGATATAAGGTCATTTGTTTCCCTAAACACTTACTATCATATCATTTGGAGTTAATGACATGCTAAGTAACATGTACATGAAATGAACTCCAAATTCAAATGCAATTTCAATTGCAAGTAAATTCACATGCACATGTAATTCCCTTCAAACTCATGTCAAATGCAACTCACATGTACATTCTAATGCACCTTCAAATGCATGCTACATGTACACCAATGGTATATTCTACTATACATGTATTAATTCAGTCTTAGTTCCACCCGAACCCCCAATATCATACCGCCACGTGATATAATTACAACATAATCATATCACACGTATATAACATAAATCGAGGCATTACAATAATAAACATATCAAGGCATTATAATAAATCATATACTTGCACATTTTCACATAGCATATTCAAATTTGAATGCAAAGCATATCAAGCTACTTACTATAAAAAGATAAGCATACATCATGCATTTCAACAATTATGCTAAGGGGTTATGCATTTTACTCCAATGAATATTGAGCTTCAATATTTATTGATCACAATTAATTTGTGCTAATGAATTTTGAAATTGCTCTTTTAACATGTAAAAAATAAATTTTACCCTCAATGACAAGAGTTCGTTCTTGCCATAGGTCCAACGCCTCGAGCCTCTTCTATAGTTGTGAATAATACAAACTCCTCCTTTGAGTTGCTTGGCCCTTCATCCTTCATTCCATTCTTGTCCCTACAAGACAAATTTACAATTGGAGAAACTTTGGTACCCATTTGATTTTTGGGTCCTAGGGGGTTAACTTTCAATGTCACTTTTGGAATCCATTTCCACCTCTTATTAGGTTGGTATTGGATTCTAGCAAGCCTACACTTATTTTTAGTGTGGCCATTTTTGCAACAATAATTACAAGTAGGAGAATCATGCTTTGCATTGGCCAACAAGCTAGAAAAGTTTTTGATTTGCTTGAAAAACCTAACCCGGCTTTGTCAAAGCTACAACGTTGCAAGCCAAGCAATTCATTCATCTTTTTACTACTTTCACTAAATTTGCAAAATGATATCTTTAAAGAATTTAATTCATTTTTCAATGAATTATTTTCTTCATCTTTCTTAGCAATCTCAAGTTTGAGTAATTTGTTACTCATCTTGGTTTTGCCAAGAGCATCAATAAGATCATTATAAGATTCTAAAATTTCATCAAATGAAGGTACCTCATTGTCACTTTCATCTCCTTCATCTCCAAGAGCCATTAGACATAGATTGGTGGCTTCTTCTCCATCGGAGTCGCTATCACTCCATGTGGCTATAAACGCCTTCTTCTTCCATTTGTCCTCATTCTTCTTCCTAGGGCATTTGTTAGCATAATGGCCTTTATCATTATAATTATAACAAGTTACCTCATTTTTGAATTCATTTTTGGTTGCACTTGAGGTCTTTGACTTGCTATGTTTGGTGAAGAGCTTCTTGAACTTCTTTGTGAATAGGATCATCTCCTCATCATCATCATCTTCTTCATCATCGGAGTGGTCTTTCCTTCCAACCAAGGCAATCCCATTTTTCTTGGATCTATCCTCCTCCTTTACTTCTCTCCTTGTGGCAACTTCAAGCTCATGGGTCACCAATGTGCCATGGAGCTCATCAAGATCATAGGAAGCATTTTCTCCTTTGTTGGACTCGATAATGGCCGTCCTCTTTGGGTAAGGCCCTTAGTGCTCTCCTCCATATTTGCTTTGGAGGATACTTCTCTCCAAGTTGAGCAAGCTCGTTGATGATTTGGGTGAGCCTCCTAAACATGGAATCCACATCTTCTCCGGAATCCATCTCAAATGTCTCATATTTGAGTTGAAGGAGGTCTATCTTTGTCTCCTTTACTTGGTTGGTTCCTTCATGACAAATTTGAGATTTGTCCCATATCTCCTTAGCGGTTGAGCACATCGAGATCCGGTTGTACTCCTTCATATCTAAAGCACAATGCAAAATATTAATAGCTTTAGCATTTTGAGATATTAACATCATATCCGCTTTTGTGAAGTCGTCCATTTCTTTGGGAACACTAATTCCCCCAACATCCTTTAAAGGTGTATGTGGACCTTTCACAATGATTTTCCATAGATCATAATCTACGGATTGGATATATAGAGAAATTCTATTTTTCCAATACCCGTAGTTATCACCCGTGAAAAGCGGAGGGCGATTCGTCGATTGACCTTGAGCAAACTCATTTGCTAGATTAGCCATAAAAAGATCTTGATTTAAAACAAAAATCAAATGGCTCTGATACCACTTGTTGGAATCGAAGAGGGGGGGTGAATGAGATTCCTTGGCTACTTTAGCGTTTCAAAATGAGTTTGTAAAATAAAAATATTTTGCGCTTGCGGAAGCCTTTAGTCAATCGATAAATAAAACGAATAAGTAAATAAATGCGTAAAGGAATAATGCGGTAAATGACAAGGATATTTGTTATAGAAGTTTTCGGCGATGAATCGCCTACGTCTCCTCTTCCCGGTTAGATAACCTCCAACCGAGGTTCCACTAGAACAATTTGTCTGGGCCTTGAGGGCTCCAAGTTAGCCACACAACAACTCTTCCCGAGTTTACAATGCTCTTCCCGAGCACACTACTCTTCCCGAGTACACAAGCTCTTCCCGAGCACAATACTCTTCCCGAGTATACAAAGCTCTTCCCGAGCTACCAACACTCTTCACGAGTCTTCTTGGCCTTAAGGGCTCCAATGATAGCCACACACTTGCACCAACTAGACTTGTTGATGACTTTACAATTTTCCAACTTGCTTTGGTGTTGGAGGACCTTTACAAGATATCAAACCAAAAGCACCTTCACGGTGTACTCACACGAAGAAACAAGACTCAACAAAGTAAAGAATTACAAGCTCCAATACAACAATAATGTATGGAGATTGCAATGCAATTACAAATAATAATGATCAAGACTTTTGTATAAGTTGTAGGCTTGTTCCTTAGCTTCAAAATGCTCCAAAGCATCCATATTTATAGTGTAGAAGGCCTCCAAGGCTCCTACTAGCCGTTGCTACTCATAAGGCTGAAATCACTCCTCGATCGCCTCGGACATCGCCTCAGGCGATCACCATCGCCGCGCCCCAACGGTCACCAAAAATCACGCATCGCCTCAGGCGATCCAATGCCAAAATCAAGGCCGTAGCCTCAGCTCCTTCAAATCTTGCATCGCCTCAAACGAACTCCAGATCGCCTCAGGCGTTCGTGCCATCGCCTCGGGCGTTCAGCCCGTCGCCTCGGGCGATCTCCCTGCGCGCATGCCCGCGCCATGCCTCTGCGTCGCTCCAGTCGATGTGCAGGGCGAAGTGCCAGAAGGTTGCCATCGCCTCAGGCGTTGTTCACCATCGCCTCAGGCGATCCTCTTCGCATGCTTGCTTAGCCATCGCCTCTGTCGATGTGCGTGGCGATGCCTGGCCTGACACGCATCGCCTGGGGCGATCCAGGCCAGATTATGCACACTTGATTTTATTCAATCCAAACCACTTTTCACCACTTAATCTGCACACTAAGTAGATGCATTGGTATAACAAACACAAGTTTTGTTGATCATCAAAACTCAAAGATTGACCGGGGATAATTTAACGCATTAAACGCAACCATGCGTTTAAGGCTCAACACTTTTCCTCTTGCGTTGCGCAAGGCCAGCTTCACCGCTTTCTTCAGAGTGAAGGATTACGACAGCGACGGCCTCGGGAGCAGGAGGGGGTGAGGGAGCTCTTTCTTCAGCCTGGTGTTTGGGGGCCGCCCTCCCCTTCCCTTTCTTTTGAGAAACCATGGCGGACAACATCTGATTGAAAGACATGGTACCTACACAGGAGCAAGAGACATGAGTAGGACAGTATATCAAGCAGTATATAAGTTCAGATCGATGAGGACGCACCAGGGGGAGGACTAGCTGGGTAAGAACTCAGCCTGTAACGCCTGAGTACGTCCTCTCGAATCGGGATAGTGGTATCATACTGTCGACCCCCTATGGCCGACATGACCTTCTGGTAAAAAACGTCTTCCTTATATCTGTGCGGGAGAGGGCGAGCCTCGGGAAGAGAATCCCTCCAAGCCATAGGACAAGACCAAAGTTGGGGTGGTCTGACAAAAAAATAAGTTTCATTCCACCCTTTGTGAGAGCTCGGAATTTTGTCCAAAAACTTACAGGACGGCCTAGACCCAAAATAAAATAGGCCTGGGAAGGTGGTATTCTTGACATGGAAAAAATAGTGCATGAGGGGTGGAGAAAAGGGGAGATTCAAAGATTGGAATAGGGCAGCTGTGGCAGCCATATTTTGATAAGAGTTGGGACTGAGCTGACTAAGGGAAACGCAGAAATAACTGGATATGTCTTGGTACAGAGAAGGGACGGGGAAGCGCAGCCCGCTCCTAATTTGCTCACTGAAAAAAGGAAAAAAGCCTGGAGGGGGAACGTGGGGACGATCTCCCAGCCCTGGTATCCGTACCTCGTGGTCAGGAGGAATGAAATGGGAGCGAAGAAAAGCTTCAGCCTCAGCCGAAACCCAGGAACTTAAGACCTCATACCAGGGTACCCCAGCCCGAACCAAGTCCCGAGGGTAAACCTCGAAACTAGGAGGAAATGGCTCGGGATTTGGATGAGGAGGGACTTGGAGAAGGGGGACAGCACTAACAACCTCCCTCACTGGCCCACTAAGGGTCGGAGAGCTTAAAAGCCCAGACCCAGAGGCATCCCCGGCCGAACCCCTGAGGGCGGCTCCGGATGTAGAAGAAGTCGAATTCGACATAAGGAAAATAAAAGGAGAGCACTTACTAGAATCAAAGCGAAGCAGACGAGAAGAGCAGGAGGAGGCTAGCGACGGGAGAAAAGTGAAAAAAAAAGGGGGGATTAGGGTGTATATATATAGGCCATCAAAGCGGTGGGCCTCTTGGGCCTGGCCCATTCGAACGGCGAGGATCGGGGGAGGCCAAGCGTCGTGAGCGCAGATATGAACACGTGGCAGCCCCATCAATTGGGACGCATGTCACCAGTCACTTCCTGCTGACAACATGTCCCATCAAGAGAGTACAAAGACTGACAGCTAGGAACGGGTCTCGGCCTGACACGAATAGTCGAGGACAGCGCTACACTAGCTCGACTAGAGGGGGATACTCATGATATCCCTATTATAGGTCAGTACGGCCTCGACCCTAATTTTATCGGATGTGACCCGACCTTGCCCAGTCCGTTGCCTCTCAGGCCCATCCCTTTGGATACCTTTGAACTCCAGATCCAAGCTTGTCCTAAGGGGCCCAGCACGCAACTAAGACCTTAGCTCAGCCCTGAACTTCCACCCCTAGCCAACCACTACGACCCCTGCTACCTCACATGAGTCTAGTACTGTAGCCGAGCTGAAGCGACAACTCAGGGCGGATCCATTGATTCCTATTCTGCCCAGCGTCGACAGTACCATCACGGGCACTAGAGTGGTCCCTCGCCCAAGTTATCCAAAACTGATTGTCCTAGAGCAGGGTACCCGGCATAAGTGAGTCAATCAAAAGGTGACCAATATCCAGAGAATATTTTGTAGTACTATCAAGATCTCACCGGTAGGATGTCGTACGGTATGTACAATATTTGTCGGTGGTCCCCACCCTCTAAAACGGAAAGACGCAGAGGAATGTCGGCGGTGGTCCCCCGAAATACCCGCCGGCCATAACAGATTGTCCTTCTCACTCCTTCACTATATATGCGGCCAAAGTATCAGGTTTAAGAAAGATTCTTTCGCTTCTGTTCAACTTTTGCATAATTAAAAGCTCTTGCTCATACATCATCCTGACTTGATCGTCGGAGGGGCCCCGCCGGAGAACCCTCTCTGGCTCCCTTTCTAACCTTTCTTTTTCAGGATCACTTACCTCCGTTGAAGGAGTTATTGTTAACCAAGGGGGACACCCTACCCAAAATCCGAGGTAACAATACCAATATCATAAACTTTATTATTGTTGTTGTTATAGTTGATATGTTATTATTATATATTAATTTCTTTTTATAATGATTTCGGCATGAGATTGACCTTTTTGTATAATTATTATATTATTCTTGATCTATCAATCAACTCATATGCCTTACTGCATATATAATTTTAATTAGTATTCTGACCTAACAAGGTTGGGTTAAATACATTTTAAAATATTAGCATTTTTTCTTGGCAATTTTCCTAACAAAACAACGTACATACCGAAGTAACTTAAAGTCAATATATATTATTATCAAAGTATTTCTTGAAACAATTTTTTTTTTCTTTTAAATATTGAAGTCGTGCAATATTACATCAAATAATTGACTTTTTTTCTTTCTATATTAATTTTAAACCTATTTAATTCCCTTTCACCTAAGTTGCATGAAAAAATGTACCAATTAAAATAGCGGCGCCGAACTTTCTCACAACATTTACTTGACAAAACAAATTTCTTTAATAACTAGGTGCAAATAGTATTGGATCTCTTAAAAATACATAACTTCCTATATAAAATTAATGATCTTTTAAAACCTCTTTTTTATTATTAAAAAAATCGGTCAAAGAACTATATGCAGATGTGAAAAATCTATTTGATTTTCAAAACATATGGTTTAAGACGACATTTAAGTATACATAGAGAGTGGTATCCTTTTTCGATATTTCACAAGGATGAAAAATACAATTATCATACTACATAGTCGTTCCCCAAACATCATGCGCCACAATTTGTGGTAATAACTACATAATCTTTTTATGAATTTAGCGACCGGGTTTTGGTCTCAATAAATTTAGCGACCGGGTTTAAAAAGCCATCGCTAAATTATTAACAAATATGTTATTTCTGTCTAATTCTACGACAATGTTTCAAAATTCCTCCGTATTATGTAAAGATGGATAGAAGCTTCCGTTTAGGGGTGTTTATCGGGCCGGGTCAATTCAGACCCGAACCGGTTAGTCCGGTCTGAAATCGGAACCGGTAAGATATCGGTCCGGGGCGGTTCTACCGTTCCGGAGCCAGTATCTTACCGGTTCGGGACTAAACGGATCCGGTTCCGGGTTGAACCGGAATCGGATCAGTTAAATTAAAAAAAATTGATTTTTTTTTAAAAATTTAGATAAATATATTTGAGGTTATTTTACAAACAAAAGGCTCATTAGCTCAATTGGTTAGAGCTTTAGAGTAGAAGGCAATGATCGTGTGTTCAAATCCTCCATGCAACAATTTTCCTTGAATTTTAAAAAAAAAACAAAAAACCGGTTCCGGGTTGGAACCGGTCCAACCCGAAACCAGATCCGATCCGGTTCCTTACCGAATTTGACCGGTTTCGGAACCGGAACCTCCCGGTTCCGGTTCGGATTGGGCCAATAAGCACCCCTACTTCCACTGATGGAGTTTTTTTTTGGCTGAAAGAAGGGGTTTTTACCAATTTTTTTGGACACAGTCAGCCTCGGACTTGAGACATCTCGAGTGGAAAATTTGGTGATGACCACCCGTGACATCCCGGGGTGTGTCTCCACGTATAGAGTTATATGATATAAAGTAAGTAATTTTGTTATGACTGAAATCGATTGTCGTTTGTATTCTATAGTTTATAAATTTGAGTATTCTCTTGCTCTCTTCATCTTAGCAAGTTAAATTAGTTGACATAACACCCGCTTATTATAAACTTGAGTAGTTCCTTGGTCACTCTTATATTTATTCTTCTCTAAATATATTTTTATAGATTATATGTCAGGATTAAGCTCTTATCACTAGGTCAAAAGATATAGTTGTTAGAAGAGACGCAACTTTATTTTCATGTATAATGACAGGGCAAAGTCATGTACTTGATGATAGGTGGACATGAGAGGCTGCACCATGTGAGTGTCAATGGGTCGGGATTGTTATGCTTTAGACAGTAGATGATTGCACCTCAATCCACAAGCTCACATAAGAATTACTGGGTACATCACTCTCAACCAGAAATTGCTTCCTAAGTTACTTGAACTCATGACATCGCTATGATATAAACAAAAATATTAATATGAGGTTCTCAATATATAGATAACTCCGAGTCTTCTAAGTTATATATGCCGTTAATCTTTCTAGTCCAACCATATTTGATGACGACACAAGGGATAAAAAGAAAAAGGTAAAAAAAAAAAAAGAATGGATATTATTAACATGTTCATTTTCCTTATGAAAGGAATCAAATCAAAGTTTAGGTATATATAGGGGTGGTTAAGGGATTGATCCGGTCCTGATCGGTCCGGAATCGGTGATCCGATAATCCCGGAATCGGTCCGATCCTTTAAGGAACCAGATTGGATCCGGTTTCGGTCCAACCGGTTCCGGGTTAGACCGGTTCCAACCCAGACCGGTTTGTTTGAAATTTTTTTTTTTTTCAAAAAATCTAACTTATATTAGCTTAAATAAAAAAATAAAAAGATTTAAAAAATTGGATCCGGTTCCGGTTCAATCCGGAACCGGATCCGTTTAGTCCGGAACCGGTAAGATACCGGTTCCGGAATGGTAGAACCAATCCGGACCGGTATCTTACCGGTTCTGGACCGGTTCGAAACCGGTTAGCCCGGTTTCGGTTCCGAACCGGGCTAACCGATCCGATTTTGGTTCAGACCCGGCCCGTTAAGCACCCCTAGGTATATATGCTGACCTGATCCATTCTTCATTTCTTTTTTCAAGTGAATCGGAAGTCTTCAATTACTCTATTTTCACGCGATGGTATTATTTCCCTTATCAAACTTGTCAAGTATCTCCTCAACATAATGACTTTGGGAGAGAGAATATCCATCTGCATGTTTTGTGATCTTCATCCCAAGAATCACATCTGCAAGACCTAGGTCTTTCATCTCAAAATTTCGTGACAACATTTTCTTAGTAATATTGATGTTATTGTTATTACCAACAATTATCATGTCATCTACGTAGAGACATATTATCACATAGTTTGTATTGTCTCCTTTCATGTAGACACATTTATCCCATTGGCTTGTTTTAAACCCATTTGAAAGCATGACACTGTCAAATTTTTCGTGCCATTGTTTAGGTGCCTGTTTTAATCCATACAAGGATTTCACAAGTCTACACACCTTTGTTTCTTTCCCTGGAACTACAAACCCTTCAGGTTGGTCCATGCAAACCTCCTCTTCTAACTCTCCATTTAGAAAGGCTGTTTTTACATCCATTTGATGGATCTCTAGGTTATATAACGCAGCAAATGCAATTATTAACCTTATAGACGTTTTCCTGGATACAGGAGCGTATGTGTCGAAATAATCAACACCTTCAGTTTGTCTGTAGCCTTTGACTACAAGTCTAGCCTTGTACTTATCTACAGTACCATCAGCTTTCATCTTCCTCTTGAAGATCCACTTGTGGCCTAGTGGTTTACAACCTGCAGGAAGATCCACTAGTTCCCAAGTATGATTATGTAAGATAGATTCTATCTCACTGTTCACCGCTTCTTTCCAAAGATCAGAGTCTTGTGAAGACATTGCTTCCTTGAAAGTAGACGGATCCTTTTCCAACAGATATGTTAGAAAATCTGAGCCAAAAGACTTTTCTTTTCTCGCTCTTTTGCTTCGTCTAGGCGATTCTACATTCTCTTGAGATTCTATATCCCCCACATTTCTCTCAACATTGGTTTCAGACATTGTCGGAGTTTTGTGGGGAAAGATTTCCTCAAAGAAAGAAGCATCCCTAGCCTCAATGATAGTATTTACATGCATTTCTGCATTATCTGATTTGTGCACCAGAAAATGATAGGCACTACTATCTTGCGCATATCCGATAAATACACAATCTACTGTCTTAGGTCCTATCATAGTCCGTTTAGGAGGAGGAATTGGTGCTAGACATCCCCAAACCCTTAAAAACTTGTAGCTAGGTGCACGACCTTTCCACAATTCATAAGGCGTTTTATCCAACTTTTTATGTGGTACTCTGTTTAGCACATAGTTGGCTGAAAGTAGAGCTTCTCCCCACAAATTCCTAGGTAAGTCGGAACTTATAAGCATTGCATTCATCATTTCCTTAAGCGTTCTATTATTCCTTTCAGCAATACCATTTTGCTCCGGAGAATAAGGCGCAGTGGTTTGATGAATAATGCCACTCTCAGCACATATTTGTGCAAATGGTGACTGGTAGCGCTTATCTTGTACGCCCAAATTAACCCCACTCAATCCTCAAGATTGATAACAATAATGTAGTAGTGTGAGTAGGGATCGATCCCACGAGGAGGTGTGAATCTTTGTGTTAATGAAAATCAAAACAAAAGAATAATAAAGGATGGGGTTGTGAGGTTGAATTATACTAATGAAAATTAAAAACAAAGATTAACTAATGAAAGCGATTCTTGGTATCGGTCGACTCTACCTTGGATATTATCATCTATTTCATCGATTCACAAAAGACTCAATTTTACTTGAATATTCATCAATTGGAAATCTAATTCCTCCCTCACCTTATTCATAGTCAATTAGTCCAAGCGTTCTAATTTAACTTTCACCAATCAATCAATCTCTATATGCATATTCAAGATTAAAATCATGACATCATTCAAAACTAGTGAGCGATGAATCTAAACAACATAAACACAAGCGGTTTATATAATTTAGTCAATTGTTTTCTCTAAGAATTTAATAACACCAACAGCAGCAGGCAATTATCGATCTTAGTTGCTTCTTCAATTAGATTACTCAAACAATCTCTTATTTGATATCCAATTAGCAATAGATTATATGCAAGTTACTAGGTTGTCAATCCAATAAACAAACATCAATCATATCAACAAAATCAGAAAAACAATGAATTCAATAAAATCGATAAACAAAAGCGTATGAATCTCCCCAAGATAAATAAATCCAAGGTTTTGTCTTCCTCAACCAAGAATTAAGACTAGCTACACATAATTAAAACAAAACTATAAATAAAAACAAGGGAAAGAAAACTAATCCGATCTCCGCTCGTCGAGGTGTCAATCCCGCCTTCGCTTTGATCTTCGTAGACGTTCTTCAACAAAATTGAAAAGAAAATATAAAACTAGTCTAAAATTATTCTACCCTAACTATCTAGATGTTTTTAGGTCTGATTTTCGTGCATATATGTATAGGGAGGCTGATGGAGTATGTTAGAATCCATGTGGGAAGGAAAGAAATCAAGAATTTTCACTTTCCAAAATCCTATTGGCGTAATTACGCCTAAAACGGCGTAACTACGCCTAAATTCCCGTAGCACTGGCGTAGGTACGCCTGAAATGGCGTCGTTACGCCTCATTTTCCATTTTTCTGGCGAGTTTCGTATTTTGGCCGTAACTTTCTCGTACGAACTCCGAATTTGATGAATCAGCTGTCCACGCGAAGATAACTCAAAGCTCTACAACTTTTATATGGACCACAGTTCCAAAACATGGCTCGAACATATAGAAATTTGAAAAGAAATGAGCAACATGTGTCTTGGATTCCGGTTTTTTCCTCTTTTCTTCAACTTTAGTCATTCTTTCATTTAGCTTGATTTCTTCACATTTCCCTACATTTACACAAATATACGATTAGGTAGCATATGTATCAATTTATCAATCAAAATATACCAAATCATAGATAATTAAGCGCAATAGATGTGTCTATTTCTAGTCACATCAAATACCCCCATACTTACACTTTACTCGACCTCGAGTAAATCAGACAAAACTATAATCTTTTTACTTTGGCTCATAGGTTCATTACAAACTAACTTGTTCTCACTTTTATGCCTCAACAATTTTAAACATGCATAGTAATGAAAGGCGGTGGAAAATTAATAATGGAACAAGTTCAATCTCTAAACAATTCGTACCCAACAAAGTAGTGAACGTGTGTGGGTGGTCATAAACAAGTGTCATGTACAAATTATAGGTCCAAAAGAAGTAAACCCACAATAGTTAAAGTCATACACTAACACAAGTATAAGCTCACTTGCACACTCTTCTACACTATCTTAGCCACTTTGCAAACATAAATCAAGTAGGTCTTTATTAGCTTGTAGTGTGGCCTAGGTATTGGCTTATGAAAGAAAGGTAAGGACATATCAAGTAAGAGAGTATGATGATATGCACACTAAAAGCTTCTCTTCTTGCTTGAATTTTTCAACTTTTGTTTCAACATTTTTCTTCTTTTGTGCCTTGGCTCCCCTTGGAGTCATATTTTTCTCAAATTCCTCAAGGCATTCCTTTTCTTTCATGTATTTCATTCTTTTGACAATAAAGTTCACAAATATACTTCAATGATTCCCAAGTGTATTTGAATGAAATACATCATACTCCCTTAAAAGGTATGTATTGAAATCATATTTAGGCTAAAAGGGTAGGATGATAAGCTAGTCAAGGAATGTTGAATGGGGGTCTTTAGTATGCTTAGCATACTACCATTCTTTTACATTAAAGCTCAAAAAAGGGTACTAGAGATTGATTTTATTTACATGGTAGGCTTGAAGGCTCAAACGCATCAAAGATTGCCTATATCACTTTCATGTTTGCAAGTAGTCTAGACATGCGCCTCAAAGAGCATGTAGTTAAGTTCTAGCATGTATTAGAGACTTCTTAAGACTATTACAAAGTTTACACAATCTTCACTAAGCTATACACACTTCACAAGCCATGACAATAATGTGCTCAAAATATTCAACTACTAAGTTAAAGTAAACTTTGCATTAGAGTTCAAAGTGTTCCAAGGTTAACAATTCACCTATGTTCAAAAGCATGCATGATATCAATTAGGTTTCATCATGGGCTAGTGATTCTAAGCATGTGTTCATTACTAGCTATGAGCTCAAAATTTTCAAATTTTTCGATTTTTTTGTATTATTTTTTTGTATTTTTGTAATAGAAAAGCAATAACACACCACTAATCCCTCCCCCATACTTAAATCTTACATTGTCCCCAATGTAAGGCAAAAATACAAGAAAAGAGAATCTAACTACTAAAGCAAAAAAAATTAAAAAGAAAGGGAAACTAACTCCCCTTGGGTTGCCTCCCAAGCAGCGCCTCTGTTTAACGTCGGTGGCCCGACTCCAATGCTCGTGCTCATGGTGGGTCATGTTTGGTGTCCAATTCCACCTTTTCCCACCTCAGTATCCTTCTGACAGCTCGAAGGCGATGCCTATTCGCCTTATACTTCTTGGAGGTCCTCAACCCTTTTCGCATCCCCTCGTTTTCTATTGATGTATCGTGAGGTTCAGGAGGAAGTTTCAGCTCAACATCAGGTACCTGCAATTCAAAATTGAGATTTTTAAAAGGAGAATTTGGTAAAGCAGTAGTAATACATGAAGTGTCAGTCAAAATTTCTCCCATACCTCCTTCGTCAACAGGCCGATCAGTAGTTACCCCATGTTCATGCTCAGTGACAGTATGTGATTTTTCTAGTGATACGTGATGTGTGATGCCAATAGTATAATCAGTAGTAGGATGAACGGGATCATGAGTATTGAACTTAGCTACCTCACCATTAAACTCCATAGTAAAAGCACCACCACTTACATCTATTATGCACTTGGAAGTTTTCAAAAATGGTCTCCCTAACAGAATAGGGCTGCTTTTATTATCATTTTCAATGTCAAGTACATAGAAATCAGCAGGAAAGACCAATTTATCGACTTTCACTAGAACATCCTCAAGTATTCCCCTAGGATGCACAGTAGACCTATTTGCTAATTGAATAGCAATTTCAGATTTTTTAAGAGGTCCTAGGTCTAAAGAGGTGTAGATTGAATAAGGCAGAACATTTATTGCTGCTCCTAAGTCTAGCATGGCCTTATCAATTCTATTATTTCCAATCATGCATGGGACAGTGAACATACCAGGATCCGTGCATTTTGTAGGGGTTTCCTTCTCCTCATCGTCGGAGAAAAAATCGTCAAACATGTCCATTTCATCACAGTATTCGACCTTCGGTTCCTTTTTCTCTTCATAGGGTTCATGATCATATTCAACATAGGTGGTTGTTTGAAACAAACCTTGTGGAGATGCATGATGTGCAAGCTCCTCTTCTTCTAGTGGCACATGTGTCTCCTCTTCTAGCTTGGGTGGCATCAGTACCACCTCCCCCGGGGTTCCTACCTCTTCGTCACTCCTTGAGGCGATTGCAACCATGTTCTCTCGTGGTGCCTCCATCGTCCGGGAGGGTATAAAGTCGGTGGGTTGTGCTGCTATCTGATCGGCTGATTTAATAAGTTGCTCGATTTGGTTACCCAAATTCTGAGTGCTAGACCTGAATTCCTGTTGAAATTGCAAAATATTGTCATTAAGTGTTAAAACAAGATTCTCTAAAGACTCACCAGGGGTAAGGTATTGAGGTTGTTGCGGCCATGGCGAATATTGTGGTATGTAAGGCGGTAGATAGGACTGCATGTAAGGTGGAGGTGGGCTCATCCATTGATTGTCATAGTTGAGATTGTGATGATCACTCCAACTTGAGTTGTATGCACTTTGTCCACTCCCTACGCCAAGTTGGTGCACAAGATACTCCAATTCGTCTAGTCTCCTATAGTCGTCCATGATAAGATCCGATTTTGAGAAATCAACCTGTAAGCACTAACAAACAAGAGTAGCGGTGGGGGAAAAAGAAAGAAAGAAAAAGAAAGAAAAAGAAAGAGAAAGAAATAAAACAGAAAATATTAACACAAAAATATACAACGCCTCCCCGGCAACGGCGCCAAAATTTGGTAGCGCTTATCGTGTACGCCCAAATTAACCCCACTCAATCCTCAAGATTGATAACAATAATGTAGTAGTGTGAGTAGGGATCGATCCCACGAGGAGGTGTGAATCTTTGTGTTAATGAAAATCAAAACAAAAGAATAATAAAGGATGGGGTTGTGAGGTTGAATTATACTAATGAAAATTAAAAACAAAGATTAACTAATGAAAGCGATTCTTGGTATCGGTCGACTCTACCTTGGATATTATCATCTATTTCATCGATTCACAAAAGACTCAATTTTACTTGAATATTCATCAATTGGAAATCTAATTCCTCCCTCACCTTATTCATAGTCAATTAGTCCAAGCGTTCTAATTTGACTTTCACCAATCAATCAATCTCTATATGCATATTCAAGATTAAAATCATGACATCATTCAAAACTAGTGAGCGATGAATCTAAACAACATAAACACAAGCGGTTTATATAATTTAGTCAATTGTTTTCTCTAAGAATTTAATAACACCAACAGCAGGCAATTATCGATCTTAGTTGCTTCTTCAATTAGATTACTCAAACAATCTCTTATTTGATATCCAATTAGCAATAGATTATATGCAAGTTACTAGGTTGTCAATCCAATAAACAAACATCAATCATATCAACAAAATCAGAAAAACAATGAATTCAATAAAATCGATAAACAAAAGCGTATGAATCTCCCCAAGATAAATAAATCCAAGGTTTTGTCTTCCTCAACCAAGAATTAAGACTAGCTACACATAATTAAAACAAAACTATAAATAAAAACAAGGGAAAGAAAACTAATCCGATCTCCGCTCGTCGAGGTGTCAATCCCGCCTTCGCTTTGATCTTCGTAGACGTTCTTCAACAAAATTGAAAAGAAAATATAAAACTAGTCTAAAATTATTCTACCCTAACTATCTAGATGTTTTTAGGTCTGATTTTCGTGCATATATGTATAGGGAGGCTGATGGAGTATGTTAGAATCCATGTGGGAAGGAAAGAAATCAAGAATTTTCACTTTCCAAAATCCTATTGGCGTAATTACGCCTAAAACGGCGTAACTACGCCTAAATTCCCGTAGCACTGGCGTAGGTACGCCTGAAATGGCGTCGTTACGCCTCATTTTCCATTTTTCTGGCGAGTTTCGTATTTTGGCCGTAACTTTCTCGTACGAACTCCGAATTTGATGAATCAGCTGTCCACGCGAAGATAACTCAAAGCTCTACAACTTTTATATGGACCACAATTCCAAAACATGGCTCAAACATATAGAAATTTGAGGAGAAATGAGCAACATATGTCTTGGATTCCGGTTTTTTCCTCTTTTCTTCAACTTTAGTCATTCTTTCATCATTTTAGCTTGATTTCTTCACATTTCCCTACATTTACACAAATATACGATTAGGTAGCATATGTATCAATTTATCAATCAAAATATACCAAATCATAGATAATTAAGCGCAATAGATGTGTCTATTTATAGTCACATCAGTGACTCATATTCACCGCCTCGATCACTTCGAAGAATTTTAATCTTTTTATCAAGTTGATTCTCAACTTCATTCTTATAGTGAATGAACATATCAATTGCTTCGTCTTTACTTTTCATTAAGTAGACATAACAATATCTTGTACAATCATCGATAAATGTTATGAAATAATTTTTACCGCCTCTAGATTGTACATACTTTAGATCGCATACATCCGTATGAATCAAATTTAACGGTTCGGTGCTTCGCTCAATTGTGTGGAATGAAGACTTGGTTAATTTGGCCTCTACACAAGTCTCACACTTGTGTTTATGATTGATGTTAAATTTAGGCAATAGATTAAGAGACATTAGCCTTTGTAAAGACTTATAATTCACATGTCCTAATCTACCATGCCACAAATGTAAAGACTCGCAAGAATAATCAAACTTTAAAGTTTTATTAGCCACATTGGCAACAGTCATTACATTATGTTTGCTTGTGCTAGCCTCATTTGCTGCATTAACATCAACCTCAACATCTACACTAGACTTAGCCTTAGGAGCTAAAGTAATAACACTCATCTTGAAGAGGTTATTGGCCAAGTAGCCTTTGCCCACAAACATACCACCCTTGGACAGAATGACTTTGTCGGACTCAAACACAAGCCGAAAGCCTTTCTTGTTCAGCACTGCTCCGGAGATGAGATTCTTTCGGATCTCTGGCACGTGGAGCACCTCGGTAAGAGTCAACTCTTTGCCGGAAGTCATCTTTAGCACAACCGTCCCTTTGCCTTCAACTTTTGAGACTGCTGAATTTCCCATGTAGCAGTGCTCATCATTGACTAGTTGATAGGTCTTAAACATCCATTTGTTGGCGCATATATGGCGAGTAGCCCCAGTGTCCACCCACCATTCCTTGGAGTTCCCTCCAACAAGATTCACCTCCGATACCACAGCACTCAGATGCATGTCATCCATGTCGGAGCTCAGGTTGTCCTCAGCAATGTGGGCATGTGCAGGCCTCTTGCCTTTGCCTTTGTAAGGGACTATCTTCCTCTTACCGTCATTGTTTTGACGTTGAGTGCAGTCATTCGCCTTATGGTTAGGCTTACCACACACATAACAGTCACCGGTGAACCTCCTTGTCTGAGTATCTCCCTTGGGTTCAAAAGTACGCTTGCGCTTATTCCCATGGGAGTTGTCCCCAACTTCAACCACGTTGGCCTTGGAAATCATTCCAAATGATTTCTTGTCAACTTTTCGGTTGTCTTGCTCGATGCGCAGCCTCCTGATAAGATCCTCGAGACTCATCATCTTTCGCTTGTGCTTTAGGAAGCTTTTGAAGTCCTTCCAAGATGGCGGTAATTTTTCAATCATCATCGCCACTTGGAGAGCATCATTTAGCCCCATACCTTCGGCAGCAAGTTCATGATATATCAGCTGCAGCTCTTCGCATTGCTCAACAACGCTCTTGCCATCTACCATTCGATAGTCATGGAATCGCCCGACTACAAATTTCTTTGCGCCTGCGTTGTCAACTTTATACTTTGTCTCTAACGATTCCCAAATTCTTAGCAGTCTCCTTGGGATAATACACATTAAAAAGTGCATCGTCAAGAGAATTTAGTATGTAGTTACGACAAAGGTAGTCGGCACTCATCCATGACTCAACAATCACAGCAGATTGAGGATCCTCTTTGTCCTCCACTGGTTTCTCCTCTTTGAGAAACCTGGTCAAGTTCAAAGTGGTCAAGAAGAACATCATCTTCTGTTGCCAACGTTTAAAGTTGGAACCCTTGAACTTTTCCGGTTTCTCAAATTGAGAGAACGGCATTGGGTTTCTCAGAACTGGCATAACGATCTCAGCGCCGCTAGCTTTCACCACTGGAATCTCAATATTCTCAGCAACTCGGTTTGGAATCTGGTCAGCCATAAGCTAAAAAACAGAATACAAACGATACAATACAAACAATATCAAACTGTTTTTTTTAAAAACCTTTTATAGTGAACAAACAGTGATTGTTTGAAAATTCAACAATTTTATTTTTCGAAATCCGATCATGTTCCAAAACAGGAACAAACAAAAAAAAATTTGAGTTTGCGATTGTTATTCCCACAAGTTATTTGATAACTTATTATAATCAGATTACAATTATAATCGAAAAAATAAAACATACTGTAAACTTACATCAGTAGTATATAAATACTATTCGAAATTTGCACAACAGGAAACTGGAACAATTCTGGACGAGGCCACAGCAAGCCGTGTGCCCGTAAACTCAAATTTGTTCGCCTTAGCTTCTGGCCTCCTGGACAAGTGAGTTCCAAGGTACAACGCTCAATCACCTCTGTTCGGATTGAAGCAAAACTCCGAGCAGACTACTTCGAACACTAGTAGCGAGCAGTACTCTCAAACAATATGCAATGTATGAGTGAATAATGATTTCGGAATAATGAAAACATATGGCTGAAGCAGCTTATATAGCTGAGCAGCAGACTACTCCAAATGTCTCAGAATTAAGTGTAAAGTTTAATGGGGTAGATGAAAAGTCCCAACACTTAACATCAGATTAATATGGATTTAAGTCCCACACTTAAATCTGATATCAATTCTGCAGGTAGGTGAAAAGTCTCAAACTTAATACTCAGCAGAATATGAAAAGTCATTTCAGAAATCCTTGTAGTAAAAAGATAGGACTGCCTTCGCGGCAGCGACACGCGCGGCGCGGCGCGGCGAGACGAGACGAGACGAGCCGAGCCGAGCGGACGGACGGACGGCGCGCGAGAGGCACCCATCTTTACTACTTAACTACACTCTATTGATTTGTATCTCATTATAAACAAACCATATAAGTGTCTCAATTACTCAATCTGGGATTTCTTTAGCCTAATTGCCTATTCATAATTAACTTACCATAATTTTGTTCTCATTAACAAAATAAAACATAATTATTGGGCTCTTAATTATTAACCCAATAATACAATTTTTTTATTAATCCAACACTCTCAACCAGAAATTGCTTCCTAAGCGGCTTGAACTCATGACATCGCTATGATATTAACAAAAATATTATTATGAGGTTCTCAATATATATTATTCCGAGTCTTCTAAGTTATATATGTCATTAATCTTTCTAGTCCAACCATATTTGATGGCGACACAAGGGATAAAAAGAAAAGGGTAAAAAAAAAGAAAAAAAAAAGGGTATTATTAACATGTTCATTGTCCTTATGGAAGGAATCAAATCAAAGTTTAGATATATATGCTGACCTGGTCCATTCTTCATTTCTTTTTTCAAGTGAATCGGAAGTCTTCGATTACTCTATTTTCTCTTCCATGTTCAATAGTCGGGGACCCTTTATGGCTTACTTTATTGGAAAATTAGAGTTTTTTCCCCCTACATTTGTTTAAGTCAATAATAATAGGCGTCATTTTCATTAAATTTAAAAAAAATAAATAAGATTTTGTGTGTTAACCATTAAAAAACTCTTGGGTGAGTGGATTTGGACTTGGATTTGTGATAAAGATTTCAAATCAAAGTATATGAAGTTCTATTATATGAAATCTTTTTGCTTGGATGGACATAAATTTTGAAGATGAACTTTAAATCTATTGATTGGAATATTTTTTTTTGTTTAAAACTTGGAGGATTTTAGATAGTCAAAAAGCAGATCCTCTATAATTATACATAAATTTTGAAATTAAAACAAATATTGTTATAAGTTTGGGGAGTACAGTAAAACATCCATTAGTTAATACTCGATAAATTAATACCATCTCTAAAATAATATTTTGTCTCAACTTGTGCCAGTTTAAAAAATTAGTAATTTTGATAAATTAAAAGATAATAATTTTAGGAAGACCGTTATATAAATCTATAGTTTCATACTCCCATCAATATCATATATTGATAACTCTCTAAAATTACATACATAACTAGCATGATTTAGTAAAATATAAGTATTTTGTTGTTTGTTTTTTTCTCAAAATTTAAATCTATGTAGATTTCATCTCTAACTTTCTCATTGCATTCAAAAACTTCGGTGTCGTGTTATCGAACTGCAATAAAAAGCTATGAAGAGTTGTCTTCCTTTCTCGTGATTGGTTCCAAAGGTATTGAATCATCATCAATTTCATCCTCAGCGGAATTTTCAATAGCACTAACCACAATTTCTTCTAAGCTTTGAGTCTCTGAATATTCATCATTTTCATCCGGATAATCCAAAAGGTGATTGATATCCATTTTATTTCGGTAACAGAGATCAATAATAATATTTGCAAGCTCATAAATGTCTTCTTCACGATAAATTCGTTTTATTCGAAAAATCACTCTTTTAAATAGATAAATTATTAATTTATCGATTAATTAATGCATATCTAAATTAATAAAATTTTATGATCCCAACATTATTAATTATAGAGGTTTTATTGTAGATTTAAAAGTGGATCCAAAGAGTATTGGATCAAATAGGAATAATAGATTTGGTATTTGAATTTCTCAAATCAATCTTTCAACTTTTTTATGCATTTTGCATGTGTTTTATTATATCATAACTTAAGTATTTAGCTATTTAGCATTATTGGGTCTTTGTCATTGCAAATTTAGTTCGCATATTATGCACATTTGTTTTCAACGTTCAATGCATACCATCTCAACCACATTAATTCTTATGTGTACTATGATTTTATGAACAACGGCCCACATAGTATTATCATTGACTGGTTTTTTTTAATGTCAAACTTAATTCGGTGTTCTTAGGACGACATCAACAATATATGTTTGATTTTGAAAAAAAAATTTAGTATGGTATTTATGGATCATATCAAAAGACTAAATGAGTTTTTTTCTTTTTTTGTATGGGGTGTGCTAAATATTTTCTGCACATTGCGAGACTCTGTCACGCCCCGAGACCGGGGTCAATAACACCGGCATTGATTTCCATAAACAACTTGGAATCAATAAGCCTCGTAAAATCGCAATAACCAAAAAACCAGTCTATATTCCATAAACAAAGCATTGTCTTTACAACTGAATTAAAAACGCGAAATTAAAACTTAACATCTTAAATAGTAAAATCGTACTTAAATAAAGTCTTGGGATCTTAATTCTTAGAAATACGCAGCGGATATATCACCAACCCCAAAATTGGTGGTCTTCTTCGGCTTCAACTTCTTCCTCAGCTTTATCTGGGGATGTAGAGTAAGGGGTGAGTGTTTTGGAAAACACTCAGCAAGCGGGGGCCAATAGATATGACAATAATATAGTTTTCATAATTTTCCAAAACGTATATCTTAATCAAACATATATTGATATGAATGCGTCTTAACATAATTGCTCCATCGAGCCATAACATAACATATCATATCATTCATAATTTTCTTATAAGTTAAGCACAATAAATCATCTAGTTTCCTCTTGGTACTGATATCAGTCTCTAGAATTATCCCTCCTAGAGAAGAGGTCATGCATCGGCTTACCCACGAATAAAGGGTCTGGAAACTCCAGAAACAACGGTTAACCACCGTATAAGGTCATGTAAACGGTTATATCACACCGCATCAGGGTCATAAAGGAATCCATTTCCAATCAGATTTCAAAGTTTAAAGTGCTTAAAAAATTACTACTTGCATAATTTTAAAATAAATTCATATCGATTGAGATTTAAATGCATAGATACAATCATTTTTAGAAAACGAAACGAATAACTAGCAAAAACCCACTTACAGCGATTATAGATGTTTGAACGGTTTAGGGTGCGAAAACAACACGAAATCCTTCCTTCCTAGGCCTTGAAGTGGTCGAATTTTTTTGTATGTGCAGTGTATGAATTTTTCGAAAGGACTTGGACTGACTTTTCGAAAATTGGTTGCTATGAATCTTGGCTGGAATGTTAAAGATTGAGGCTAAATTGAGGTGCTGAAATTCAGAGTTTAATGACTGCAGATTTTCGAAAATAAGAGGCTGAGATTCTTGAATTTATGGTATAAAATCTGTGCAGATTTTTATTGCCAAGATAGTGCATATTTTGATGATAAAAAAAAATGGTGCAGATTTTTCGAAAATAAGGATGCAGATTTTCGAAAATAAGGAGGTTGAGATTCTTGGATTTAAGGTGAAAAAATCTTTCCCAAAACTAATGATTCAATAAAGGAATTTTTCGATTTTTAGTTACTAATAAAATAGGATGGAAATCTTAGAATTATTTGGCTTAAATCATCAAGATTTATGGATACAAAAATTGAGTAGCTTGAGTTAATATGTAAAGATCCTAGGAGTATTTAATTCTAAAAGGAAACTAATTAATAGAGTTTAAGTCATGCTATAACATATAATAATACTATAATTAATAAAGTTTTAACCTGAGCCAAAATATTTTAATTTGATGAATACCTCAAATTTTCGAGTCTTTACATCCCTCCCTCCTTATTGGAAGTTTCGTCCTCGAAACTCGAGTCAACTTGATCATGAAAAAGGTAGGGGTATTTTTCCCGCATCAATTCTTCTACTTCTCATGTAGCTTCTCTTTCCGTATGGTTTGACCATTGGACACATATGAAATTGTCCTTCGTCGCAATACATGGCTTGGGTTTCGTCCAAGTTCCCTTGAACTACTAGTGGTTCTGCTTCAAGTACATGGCTTGGGTCAGCAATGTATTTCCTTAGTTGTGATACGTGGAAAACATTGTGAATCCTTGACAGATTTGGTGGTAGTGCTACTCTATATGCTAGCGTTCCCACCTTCTCTAGAACTTCAAATGGTCCCACATATCTCGGATTCAACTTTCCCCTTTTGTCAAATCGAATTACTCCTTTCATTTGTGAAATCTTTACATAGACTTTTTCACCAATCTCAATATCCACTGGTCTCCTTTTCAAATCATTCAACTTTTCTGTCGGTCCTGGGCTGTCTTAAGCCTATCCCTGATGATAGCTATCTTGTCAGTAGTAGCTTGCACTAACTCAGGTCATGTGATAGCTCTTTCTCCTACTTCATCCCAGTATAACGGTGATCGACATTTGCGCCCATAGAGTGCTTCGTATGGCGCCATCCCAATACTACTATGATAGCTGTTGTTATAAGCGAACTCGACTAGAGGCAAAAGCTCGCTCCAATTCGCAGTAAAATCTAATGTACAAGCTCTTAGCATATCCTCGAGGGTTTGGATAGTCCTCTCGGTCTGGCCATCGGTCTGTTGGTGATAGGCCGTACTAAGAGTTACTTTACTTCCCATAGCATGCTGAAAACTTTTCCAGAAACGTGATACGAATCTAGGATCTCTGTCAGATAGGATGCTCACTGGGACTCCATGCAGTCTCACTATATTGTCCATATATAGAGTTGCCAACTTGTCCAAGTTATAGTTCATACGAACAGGTAGAAAATGTGCTGATTTAGTTAGTCGATCAACTATTACCCATATTCCATCATGGTTCTGTCTTGATTTTGGTAGTCCTACGACGAAATCCATGGAGATGTGTTCCCATTTCCATTCAGGGATTTTCAGAGGTTGAAGAAGTCCTCCGGGTCTTTGATGCTCAGCTTTAACTTGCTGACATACTAAGCATCGGGCGACGAATTCTGCTACGTCTTTCTTCATGGCATTCCACCAGAAACTTTCCCTCAAATCTTTGTACATCTTTGTACTCCCAGGGTGGACTGAAAATTTGGATTTATGTGCTTCAGACATAACCTCTTGTCTTATGTTGTCCACATTTGGTACGCACAATCGTCCCTTCATCCACAGAATTCCATTACTATCAGTCTCGAAGTCAGTGATTTTTCCATCTTTGACTTGCTCTTTTAACTTTGTCAGACTAAGATCCTGATCTTGACTTAATTTGATGGTCTCTCGAAGACAAGGTTGAGCTGAGACCGAAGCTAAGATCATTTTCCCTTTGCCTTTCCGGCTCAATGCGTCTGCTACTTTGTTTGCCTTGCCGGGATGGTAATTAATGGTGAGATCGTAGTCCTTCAAGAGTTCAATCCATCTTCTCTGCCTCATGTTCAGTTCTTTCTGAGTAAACAAGTATTTAATGCTTTGATGGTCTGTGAAAACTCCACACTTGGCGCCATAAAGGTAGTGTCTCAAAATTTTTAAGGCGAAAACCACAGCGGCTAATTCGAGGTCATGCGTAGGGTAGTTTTGCTCGTGAGGCTTGAGCTGTCTTGAAGCATACGCAATTACTCTTCCTTCTTGCATGAGTACACATCCCAGTCCTTCCTTAGATGCATCACTATAAATAGTGAAACCCATGCCTTCAGTCGGTAGTACTAGTACCGGTGCAGATGAGAGCTTTTTCTTCAAAGTCTCAAAACTTTTCTCACACTCTTCACTCCAGATGAATTTTGAGTTCTTCTGTGTGAGCTTTGTAAGAGGTACTGCTATTGAGGAAAATCTTTCAACAAACTTCCGGTAATAACCAGCTAGTCCCAAGAAGCTTCGAATTTCTGTTACGGTCGTTGGCCTTTGCCAGTCCAAAACTGCCTCTACCTTCTTAGGATCTACGGACACGCCTGATTTTGATATGATGTGTCCTAAGAAAGATACGCTCTCTAGCCAAAATTCACATTTATTAAATTTGGCGTAGAGTTCTTTCTCTCTCAATGTCTGGAGAGTGAGGCGAAGATGTTGTTCGTGTTCTTCATTGCTCGATGAATAAATGAGGATGTCTTCGATGAACACCACTACAAAGTTATCCAATAATGGCTTGAATATTCGATTCATCAAATCCATGAACACTGCTGGGGCGTTTGTCAAGCCAAATGGCATCACCATGAATTCGTAATGCCCATACCTCGTTCTGAATGCGGTTTTCGGTACATCATCTGATTTTATCTTGAGTTGATGATAGCCTGACCTTAGATCGAGCTTAGAAAAGACTTTAGCTCCTTTGAGTTGATCGAACAGGTCATCTATCCTTGGAAGAGGGTATTTGTTCTTGATTGTGATCTTATTCAGTTCTCGATAGTCGATGCACAATCTCATGCTCCCGTCATTCTTCTTCACAAACAATACTGGAGCTCCCCATGGGGATACACTTGGTCTAATTTGTCTCTTGTCTAAGAGCTCCTGCAGTTGTTCCTTGAGTTCTTTCAATTCGGCTAGAGCCATTCGGTATGGTGCCTTTGAAATTGGTGCAGCACCTGGCACCAAATTGATTTCAAACTCCAATTCACGGTTTGGAACAGAACCTGGTAGCTCTTCAGGGAAGACATCTGGAAATTCTTGTACTATCGCTATGTCTTCTACCCTGAGTTCGTCTTCTTCTTTTACCTTGCTTATTGTTGCTAGGCAAACTTCTTCACCGTTCTTCACGGCTTTCCAAGTTTGTGTTGCCGATAGAAGGAATTTTCGTTCCTTGGTTTTGCCGTGGTACACGATCTCTCCCTCGTCTGGAGTTCGTAGCTTAACATTCTTGTTGCGGCAGTCAACTACTCCATGGTGTTTAGATAGCCAATCCATTCCCAGTATAACATCGAAATCCACCATGTTGAGTTGAATTAACTCAGCATTAAACATCCTTTCATTAATATTGAGATTACAATCTCGGTGTATACTATGTGCTATTAAGGTTTTATTGGCAGGTGTTGCTACATTGTATGGTTTACTAAGCAATTCCGGTTTAAGAGCTAGTTTCTTAGCAAACCTCTTAGATATGAACGAATGCGTGGCACCACAGTCAAACAATGCATAAGCAGATAATTCGTTTAATAAAATGGTACCTGCCACGACGTCATTTGCGTCTTCTGCCTCCTCATTTGATATGGCAAAGACACGGGCATTCGGTTTGTTCTCCCTTGGTTTGTTCGGAGGCCCGCCATTTCTTGTAATTGTCCCCTTTACATCAGGTTCGGGGCATTCAGCAATCCTGTGTCCTAACTTTCTACATCGGAAACAGGTTCCCTTTCCCTTAAGGCATTCTCCGGGATGATGATAGCCACAGTTTGAACATTTCGGAAACCTCTGTTGGTTTGGGCCGAGTGTTGGTCCTTTTCGCTGGTTGTTGGACTGATTAGGCCTCTTGAAATTATGTCCATTAGTGGCATGCTGGTTAGGGGGAGGTTGCTTGCACTTGAATTCCTCTTCGCGACGCTTTATGTCAGCTTCAGCCCTGATGGCCGCTCCCATTAAATCTCCAAAATTTGCCGTTTCAAAAATCGCGAGGGCGGATTGGATACGACTGTTCAGTCCAATCCTGAAGCGATGTAGTTTCAGAGACTCGTCTGCCATTATGCTTGGTGCATACATCCCCAACGAGTTGAACTTCGCGGTATATTCTACCACTGACATATCGGGAGTTTGCGTCAGGTGTTCAAATTCTCTTAACTTCTGATTTTGCACTGCTGTTGGGAAGTACTGCTTTAGGAAGGTACTTCAGAACCGTTGCCATGTGATTGGTCCCGCTTCTAACATCAGTGGTGACACGTTTTCCCACCATTTTCCAGCTTGATCAATGAGAAATGATGTGGTGACTTCCACCTTGATGTCTTCAGGCACTTCAAGTAGTCTGTGGTGGTTTTCCACTTGCTTAAGCCAGTTTTGGGCCATCTCTGGGTCTGAGTTGCCATCAAAAGTTGGAACTCTGTTCTTTCGCAGTGATTCATAGTGGTACTTCACTCCCTCCGGATGTGGCGCTGGCTGCGGATGTGGCTGATTAGCAGCAGGATTAGTCATGCATTGCAGTGTCGTAGCGACGATGGTGGCTATTGCCATCAAATCCTCGCGGCTCAATCCCACTCTAGGGACTCGTTGATTATCATTTGCTCTCTCCTCATCATTGTTATGAGGGGCAGCGTAGTTGGGATTACGATCGTTACGAATAGGACGACCGGCCATCTCCTACAATACATAAAGATCTAAGGTCCATGCGCAGTAGTAAAGTTGATAACAGAATATAACGAATGCATGATAAAAGGAAATTGACAATTTTATTAATAACTTGAAATTGTTCGATTCAAAACAAAATGGGACTACTGAACATCAAAATAACTCTTAAATAACAACTTCTAAAAACAAAGCTTCCTAGAAGACTACGGATCTACTACTTCTCCATGTCCTAAATCCTCTTCCACTTCTTCTTCCATTGGTTCCTCTTCAGGGTCCTCCTCTGGTTCTTCCTCTGCTTGCATGTTGTCGATGATCCCTCGCAGATTGTTATTGGTGTTCTGAAGGTGGGTGATAATACCCCAATATCCATTGCTTCTTACTGCTAAGCGATGATTCGAAGTCTGGAGGGCGAGAACTCTATCCGCCATTTGCTCCAACTGTTGCCTTTGCACTATGCACTTTTCAGCAGCGGTCATGTGGAGTTCATCCAACCGAGTAACTTCCTTGTTTGCTTCTTTGAGCTGTTCGTCGGCTTGGTGGTGG
Source organism: Haberlea rhodopensis (assembly GCA_907163345.1). Classification (NCBI taxonomy): domain Eukaryota; kingdom Viridiplantae; phylum Streptophyta; class Magnoliopsida; order Lamiales; family Gesneriaceae; genus Haberlea; species Haberlea rhodopensis. The sequence continues at coordinate 3,357,882 of CAJQUN010000013.1, forward strand.
TAGTAGCCGAGCCTATGAACATCGCCACGCAGGTGGTCTACTACCTCAAGTAGTTCAGATTTAACTTTCTTGAGCTTTTCAACTTCTTGCTCCAGGCTTAGGATCTTGACGGTCTGAGCTCGGGTCGACATCACCTAAACCCAATAACGAAACTAGTTAAGTCAAACGAAATACTTGACAAAATCATTTTAAAAACAAGGATCAATAGCATGAAGCAAAAATTTCGAATTTTGCATTCTGAATTTTTTTTTTTTATATCTGAAATTAGGGTTTATAAGCCCGAAATTAGGGTTTCGAAATTATCTCTAATCGATGCTTAAAATCCGAAATTGACAGAGGGCTTCTGATCGACATGCTCAAAGAATCAGCATAAAAATTTTAATTTCAAAACGATGAAGAGAATGACTGGAAATCGGCGGATGAAAATATTTGGGAATTAGGGTTCTTGAGTAGCGCTGGTTCGATCTGCAATTGCCCGTCGTCCAGTGGTTGAGAGTGACGGTGGTTAGGGGGCTTTTACTCCAGAGGTCGAGCTCGTTGTTTGTATATATCGGATTGATCGAACGACGTTCAGCGGTGGCGAATCGGAAAAATAAGGACGTTAGGGTTTCAGAAATTTTGAACAAGAAATTGATCGGGCAAACGTAGTCCGATCGACCTGAAATTTTTACAGTGTGATCGACTGGAATAGACGATTCCATTGGTATATTGGTCGAAGGTTATCGTGGCGGCAGGCGGCGGCGGCGGCGGCGATTACACAGCTAGGGTTTCGAATTTTTGAAATTTTATTTTATTATTATTTTTTTTAAAATTCTTAGGAACAGAAAAATCGTTATTCACGTGATCAATCAGATTGAACTTCCGATTATCGTAATTATCGTGAATCGATCTTTTCCCAGCGGGATTATGGAACCTGGCTAGCTCTGATACCACTAAAATGTCACGCCCCGAGACCGGGGTCAATAACACCGGCATTGATTTCCATAAACAACTTGGAATCAATAAGCCTCGTAATATCGCAATAACCAAAAACCAGTCTATATTCCATAAACAAAGAAAACATTGTCTTTACAACTGAATTAAAAACGCGAAATTAAAACTTAACATCTTAAATAGTAAAATCGTACTTAAATAAAGTCTTGGGATCTTAATTCTTAGAAATACGCAGCGGATATATCACCAACCCCAAAATTGGTGGTCTTCTTCGGCTTCAACTTCTTCCCCAGCTTTATCTGGGGATGTAGAGTAAGGGGTGAGTGTTTTGGAAAACACTCAGCAAGCGGGGGCCAATCGATATGACAATAATATAGTTTTCATAATTTTCCAAAATGTATATCTTAATCAAACATATATTTATATGAATGTGTCTTAACATAATTGCTCCATCGAGCCATAACATAACATATCATATCATTCATAATTTTCTTATAAGTTAAGCACAATAAATCATCTAGTTTCATCTTGGTACTGATATCAGTCTCTAGAATTATCCCTCCTAGAGAAGAGGTCATGCATCGGCTTACCCACGAATAAAGGGTCTGAAAACTCCATAAACAACGGTTAACCACCGTATAAGGTCATGTAAACGGTTATATCTCACCGCATCAGGGTCATAAAGGAATCCATTTCCAATCAGATTTCAAAGTTTAAAGTGCTTAAAAAATTACTACTTGCATAATTTTAAAATAAATTCATATCGATTGAGATTTAAATGCATAGATACAATCATTTTTAGAAAACGAAACGAATAACTAGCAAAAACCCACTTACATCGATTATAAATGTTTGAACGGTTTAGGGTGCGAAAACAACACGAAATCCTTCCTTCCTAGGCCTTGAAGTGGTCGAATTTTTTTGTATGTGCAGTATATGAATTTTTCGAAAGGACTTGGACTGACTTTTTCGAAAATTGGTTGCTATGAATCTTGGCTGGAATGTTAAAGATTGAGGCTAAATTGAGGTGCTGAAATTCAGAGTTTAATGACTGCAGATTTTCGAAAATAAGAGGCTGAGATTCTTGAATTTATGGTATAAAATCTATGCAGATTTTTATTGCCAAGATAGTGCAGATTTTGATGATAAAAAAAATGGTGCAGATTTTTCGAAAATAAGGATGCAGATTTTCGAAAATAAGGAGGTTGAGATTCTTGGATTTAAGGTCAAAAAATCTTTCCCAAAACTAATGATTCAATAAAGGAATTTTTCGATTTTTAGTTACTAATAAAATAGGATGGAAATCTTAGAATTATTTGGCTTAAATCATCAAGATTTATGGATACAAAAATTGAGTAGCTTGAGTTAATAGGTAAAGATCCTAGGAGTATTTAATTCTACAAGGAAACTAATTAATAGAGTTTAAGTCATGCTATAACATATAATAATACTATAATTAATAAAGTTTTAACTTGAGCCAAAATATTTTAATTGATGAATATCTCAAATTTTCGGGTCTTTACAGACTCGAACTTGAGTCTCTTCAAAGTGGGGTAGCTCTTATCAGCTGTGATAGGCCCATAATATCATGTGCATATATTGTGTGCATGTAAATATATTTTTTATGTATAATATTTTTTTGTGTCAAGTCATTTTTAAATAAAAATTTAGAGATTATACTAAAATTAAAAATTTTAAGATAATTTTTATAAGTTTTTTGATAAATAATTATTTAAGTAGAATAAATTTTATTATTTACAAAAATTTATGATATTTCGTAATATTTTTTTAGATTGAGAATGATGTAGTCATTTTACCATAACATTATTCTAGACCTATAATCTATTGTTACATACTAAGATAGATATGGAAACTTGTCTTACTTAAAGTTTAGCACAAGTGAGATTGCGATGATAAAATCTTGTGTCTTCTTTAGGACGACTCGAGTTTGAGTCAGGACGTGACCCAAAAATTTGTAAAAATACTGGTCCCTAGTATCAAAAAAAAAATAGTATAAGTTATAAATTTGTATATTTATATAATTTTAACTTTTTTATTAAAATTTAATATTTTGAAAACATTAGATAAAAATATTTTAGGAAAATAGTTAAATTCTTGGAAATTTTCTTAAAAATCAGTAAATTATAAATATCTAGGAATATAGCGACTTTTGGTAATTTCCATCGATAAAAGAGTGAATTTTATATAAATCAAACAATAAAGACCCAACCCTCGTCAGTTTCTACGATCTTCTGCAGAAAGTTTCGCAGCAGATCCTCATGATTCCCAGTTCCCCAAAAACTCCCAAGGAAATCACAATTCCCATCTCTCCAAGTAATTTCTTTGATCGGAAACATAAAAATTAAGCACACAAAACAAGAGAAAATTCTGAATTAAAATGAATTGAACACGTATACAATTACCTCGTATAAAACAGTTAATGCTCAAAAGCTACCACACTTTTCCTTTCATTTGTAGAACCCCACTTATAATTGAATCAAAGTATCAGCACAGGATGTTAGTGTACTAAAGATTGGTATCGTGAATTCAGGTATCTCTGTTTTTCTCTTATTTTCTCGGGTTGATTTTTTCTGGGCACTATTTTTGATCTCTTGTCGCGAGTACGCTGCATTGGCGGTTTGTTTTGGTTCCAAGATCCGACAACGTATCAATAACCTTTTTTTGCTTCAAATTGTAGCTTTTTGTTTCTTTCTTTTTCTTTTTTTTTTTGCTTAGAATTGATTTTCTGGTGTTTTGTTAATTTTGGTATGAGTTTTTTTTCGTTTAATGCATTCTTGTTATTCTTGTGCATTACTGTAATGTTGATAATCTTTTGATTCTCTGTGAAATACTAATGTCATTTATTGAAAATAATTTGGAGGACATATCAATACTATTGTTAAATATATATGTTCTTGATGTTCAATTCTTTTCGTTTCTTTTGATGGATTGATTTATGAAATATCGAAATTGGAAGTTTTTTAGTTGCTTTTTGCAGTTGTCCAGTGTATGGTTATGTGTGATGGTATGAAATTTTAAAGGGGATGACAGTGGTTAGATGATTCAGCTCTGTTCCAACACTCAGGATTTAGGCTCTGTTGTGTCTTGGTATATTCTGCTACACCAAAACTTCCTTTTTTTAGGAAAAAATAAGATTTGAAGAGCTTTAGTTTGGGCAAAAACAACGTCCGTTATGCTGAATAATATGACATAAGATAGCTGATATTGCATGGCGTGAATACTACTTTAGCTTCTTTTGTTCTCTAATTCTCTGCTTACAGTTTAGTTTTGCATTTGGGCTTTTTCATTGTAAATTGTCAATTTATGCTATTGGCTACTTCCCTGATATATTATTGCTTACCCTTAAAGAAATCTTATGTCAAACAAGCTTATGATCGCTGATTAGTTGGGTGAATATATTGTTTTTATTGTATTTATGAATAGCTTAGATACTTATTCTCTGGTGATTTTACTTCTCTGCCTTATATTTCACATGTATTGTGAGTTTTTTGCCTTAAGTTCTAAAATGAATGACCGTGTCTACTATCTCTAAAGTAGTTTCATATAGTTGTTCCGTTGTTCACTTGGTAGACATTCTTATGCTTCTTTCAATTTCAGAACAGTCTAGTACAATATCAATGGCCCAAGATATTTCCAATGCTGAATCAACTCATCGTAGACCTGGTCTCTTAAAAGATCAAGTTAGATTGGTCAAAAGGAAGGACTCAGATCGCTATGAGATTGCTCCAATTCCTGATAATTTGTCATTTGAGAAAGGGTTTTTTGTAGTCGTTAAGGCATGCCAGTTGTTGGCACAGAAGAATGATGGACTTGTATTAATAGGATTAGCTGGTCCCTCCGGTGCTGGGAAGACCGTATTTACGGAGAAGATAGTTAATTTTATGCCAAGCATCGCTGTCATTTCAATGGACAACTACAATGATGCAAGTCGGATTATCGATGGAAACTTTGATGGTAAAATATGCCAATAATACTTTTCTTCAAAGACTTCTGGCTGCATTACTGATTATTTTCAGGCTAAGATCCTTGTGTATGCTGATTTTGTGATAACTTCTTTCATTGTTAAAATGAGATCCCGTGATGCTTTTCCTTTGAGAATTTTTTTTTTTTTTTGCCTCTTTTTCAACTGAACATTTGGGACTTCTTTGGTGCTTTATAATTGCAGCTTATTTTACTAATTTATGCTTCAAGCTTTTGGACAATTCTCATACCTTCGCATCTTGAATAGTGTTTATAAGATTTTGATATTCGGTTATCAATGGATGACATATTTCATTGTGATATTTTGTATCACAGACCCACGATTGACTGACTATGAGACATTGCTGAAGAACCTTCATGATTTGAAGGCAGGGAAGCAGGCTGAAGTCCCGATATATGATTACAAATCCAGTTCACGCACGGGATACAGGTTTGTATCTAGTCACTTACTTTGACTTGTAATTTTTTGTCAGAAGCTACTTTGGTTAATATGTGAGCATCGTCTTCTTGTTTTCATTAGTTTTATTTTGGGGTTGTGGTGGTGAATTTTTCTCCTTTTTTTCTCACCTTTATTGTTGGAATTTAACTTAAGTGTTTTTTAACCTTTCAAATCTTAATATTAAAATTAAAAAGTTGACTGGTTCATTTGAAGTTGCAATCTTCTTTTCTCTCATCACTCTTCTTTACCCCACTGGAGTCTAATGTTTTGTCATCTCATGAAGTCACATGCTATTGCAGGACTCTTGAAGTCCCAAGCTCCCGTATTGTGATTATAGAAGGCATCTATGCTTTAAGTGAAAAATTGCGTCCTCTGCTTGATCTTCGGGTATCTGTGACAGGTGGTGTTCATTTTGATCTCGTAAAACGAGTTATACGGGACATACAGCGTGCTGGGCAGGAACCAGAAGAAATAATTCACCAAATATCTGAAACCGTGCGTATTCCTTGTATCTATTTTAAACAAACCATGAAATACCTCATACCCTTCCACAAGTTCTCAGCCACGCTTCTCCTTGCAGGTATATCCTATGTATAAGGCATTTATTGAACCTGATCTCCGCACAGCTCATATAAAAATTACCAACAAATTTAACCCGTTTACTGGATTTCAAAGTCCTACCTATATATTGAAGGTAAATTTTGATCAGTTACTTAACCTAAATTTATTGTACCAATCGATGTTTCAGTCATGAAGATTTTACTGTGATAGCTTGTACGGACTCTTGAAATAATTGTGTTAATGCATGTTCTCCAGTCCCTGAAGAATTTGTCTGCGGAACAAATTAAGTCTGTTATGTCTGAAGAGCATTCAGAAAGTACGGAGCATACGTACGATATTTATCTTCTGCCGCCTGGTGAAGATCCAGAGACTTGCCAATCTTACCTGAGGATGCGTAATAAAGATGGGAAATACAATCTTATGTTTGAGGTCTGCTCTTATTATTCAATTAACGACGTATTTGGAGCTTGAGTGGTTATCTGTTCTATGTCTAGCTGCTTATATGAGCCGATAGTGCTGTTATCTATTCGTAACTTCATACAGCTAACATGGGATCAACTCATGAGCCTGCTTGAGTGACTACATTTAAATATATTTCTTTTCAAATTCTTCCTTCCAACATGCAAAAGTCTGATATTCATTACCTTCCCTCGTCATCGTTGAAGTATATGACTGACATGTGGAAAAGGTACTTAACCATGTGAAAAATAATTTCATGCCAGGAGTCAAAATTGCTTCTCGCTCTTAATATATTATCACGTTCCTTGGTGGATGTATAGAAGGTTTGGTCTATTAGGTTCATCGAAATAGGGATTTTTTTCTGTTCTATTAGGTTTTAGGAAACAGAAAGAAAATAAATGGCTCTTTGGGAGAGGAGGTTTCCCTGCCGTGGCCTTTCTGCTCTTCTTTTTGTTTCTATTTGTTTTACGAATCTACTGATCTCCTGAAAGTTTTATTCGGGAGCTTCGTGCAACGGGTTTGCTCTTTTAACTTGGGCATGCTTCTAAACTATAGGAATGGGTCACTGATCCTCCCTTTGTCATATCTCCGAGGATAACATTTGAAGTTAGTGTTCGTCTTCTTGGTGGATTGATGGCCTTGGGCTACACAATAGCCTCCATACTCAAAAGAAGCAGCCATGTCTTTTTGGATGAAAGGGTCTGCGTGAAAATTGATTGGCTGGAACAGTTAAACCGTCATTACATTCAGGTAGTACACTTTTGCCACCATTTTCCACCTTTTCATTCCTCTTTCTTTTCTAACACTTGAGTTCTCTAATATTGAATGATACTCTTTGCTAACTAAAGCTCTTCATCTACTATAATTTTTCATGATATTTTAAAATTTATGCAATTTTAATTTTCTTTATGTCACTACTCATCCTCTCACAATCTTCCTCCTGATAATTTACGTATACATAGCTCAAATTTACTCCTTTTTCATGAAAAAGTTTTCTATAAAAAACTCTGAAGTTCTTGACTACGGCATATTTTCGTTCCATGTGGTTATTTAAGATGTTGAAACTGCTTTGTTTGAGACAGGTACAAGGTAGAGACCGCCTTGTCGTTAAATGTGTGGCTGAACAGCTGGGATTAGAAGGTTCATATGTTCCACATACTTATATTGAACAAATACAGCTTGAGAAAATGATCGATGATGTCATGGTATGATAAATAGTCAGCCTCTCTTTATGCTTTTTTTCCTAAGGCGTTTCTAATCTGGGATATTGACAGGCTTTGCCCGATGACTTGAAAACCAAACTTAGCATAGATGAGGATCTTGTCTCAAGTCCTAAGGAAGCACTTTCCAGAGTCTCGGCTGAAAGGGCCGCAACAAGAATTAGGAATCTCAAAAGGTGCACTGGTTATTCTATGATTTTTTATGTTTCCTGATGTTCTTACTTCTTGATAATGTACATACTTTTATGGCGTATGAATTTTTATCATGTGTAGTGCTATTAAGCTGTATTTAATAATGCATATTTATATTGATATTAGTTGTCTTTTGCCATAATAGCGTTCCTTGGAACTAATCGAACTCCATATCTTGTAAGCTGAAATATAAAAGTTTCTACTGTCTCGTTTCAATGCTCTGTCCACTAATATTATACGTGATTTTGCGAGTAGCAGTTACCATTTTAATCAAGTGATAGGTCATCCTTGAGCTTTTATGTTACTTGATTTAACAGTGGTATGTCACATTCATACACGGGACGCACGGATAAGGACTTGTCAAAGATGAACAGAAGATTCGATGATAGAACCATAGACTCACACGCAGCATCAGAAGGTCAGGTAACGTAACTCAAATTTTGATGTACTAATGTATGTAAGCATCTGATTACATAAGAATATCCATCTCGCTGCTCGTTTTCTAATATATACTACAGGGAGCTATAATGCAGCTTTCAGAACAAATTTCTACTCTAAATGATCGTATGGACGATTTCACATCTCGCATTGAAGAGCTAAATTCCAAGTTAAATAGCAAAAGAGGTTCTCCCAGTTCACAAAACATAGCATTACAGGCCGAATCCTGTAATGGGTTGGCCCCGGCTTCCTATTTCATGTCCAGTTTAGGCAATGGTTGTTTAACCGGACCCGTAATGACGAATTCCTTATCTTCCTCCCAACTAGCAAAAGAGTCTTCATTAATGGAAGAGGTATTATTTCATTGTCTCTTGTGTAAACTTCTTTTTGTTACATTAGTTGCCAAGATTTTGGTTGAACTTTTGTGGCAGCTATCGAATATTACACGTGGACAACGTCAAGTCATGCATCAGCTCGATAATCTTAGCAACCTTCTACGGGAAAATGTGAGTTCCACAAGATCGCATTTTGATAGAAGACACGGCAAAACTGAAAATCCTGATATCGACCCGATGAAAATCTCCATGATCTTAGCATCATTGGCTGTTGGTGGGCTGGGAATTCTTTTGCTCAAGGGATTTTTGACCCGAAAATGATTCTATCCGAGATAACATTAGTCGACGTATAGTTTATCTATCGTGTCATTTAGGTTTATAATTTCACTGAATACCTCCAAATGTTTTGCAATGCCACCCTTCTGATCGGGAATTTAGACTTTGTTGGACCATTTGATCCTATATTTTGAGATTTTGGAAGAAAGTCACTTCTGTCATTGTTGTTGATGAGTTTTGTTGGAGAAGGGTGAGATCTTAGCAAATTTTGTGGCATTTTCGGGGTTTTTTTTTAAGATCTTTTGCATTCTCTTCTTGACTGGAAAGCACAATGATCTGGTGATTTTTTTACGTTTGAAGTGGAAGTTTTGACTTTTAACCAGATTCTTACACAATGATGTATATTTCTGCTCATTGATGTCATATTTATGATGTTTGTTAAGACTATGGTTCCCTTTCTTTTATGTTTTTCCTCTTTTTTTCCCTTTTCTTGTGACAAATTGAAAAAAAAGTGATTGGATAGGACAATATAAAATCGGAACAAGGTATGTTTGAACAATATAAAAAAGTGCGAAAGTAAGGAGAGAGAGAGAGAGAGAGAGATTTAATGTTTTGAAATAATTACACAAATTTGCTAAATTCAAATTTTAAAGGGTCACCACTCACCAGCCTTAAGGTAAGGATCCAGCATCAAGTCTTGGTCCGGAACTACGGAGAGATGAGCTAAATAAATGTAGACTAGTCTTTTAGCCCGGCCCAGTTGACATTCGCTAGCCCAATTTAAACTCGGCTCGAATGGGAGGACCACAACCGTTGCTGGATGTGTTTGATGTTTGCCCTAGCACAAGGATAAAACAAACCTATGATTGGAAATGAAATATTCTTATTCAATAGTAGATACAGTGTCCCTATGACTAGAGCTGTCAGAACGGGCCAGCCCGACCTAAACGGGCTGGCCCACCCAACCCGTGGCCCAAACGGGCCCAACCAATTTGGGCCCGCCTCCAGGTGGGTTGGAAAAATCCCAACCCAACCCGACCCGAAGCGGGCCGCGGGTTGGGGTGGGCTGGCCCGCCGAAATATATATTTTTTAATTTTAATTTTTTTTTTAAAAAAATAAATTTTTAAATTTTTTTTTAAAAAAAAACTTCAAAAAAAAAAATTACATCTAAACTTGCCGAACCTGGAACTGATGCTAGAAGAATACTGAAACTTATTTCAGGTTTTATCTAGATATTAACACTACTACTAAAAAAACTTGATTAGTGAATCAGTATTTTATTCAATTTTGAAATCCTTGTTGCAACTTTCAAGTAAGACCATGTGAAAATTATATAGTAGATCGAATGCTTCAATGTGATATTGAGTTTTTATAGCCTAAAAAAAGAAATAACAAAAATATTTTTTTAAAAAAAAATGGGGCCAACCCGCGGCCCGTTTGGGCTAGCCCGTACAGGCGGGCCTTAAAAATGCTGACCCAACCCACCTATTTGGCGGGTTGGGTTGGGCCGGGCCTGGCCCATTTTGACAGTTCTACCTATGACGCTATCATTGGGGTAGCATCAATTTTTTTTTTTGTTTAGAATGGTTATTTTACATTTATATAAACTATATAGAAAATGAAATAAAATAATATATAAGAACGGATTTTTTTGTATATCGTCCAAACCGAAGGTTTAAACGGAGTCAACTTGCTTCTTTGTTTAACTCGATGATAATATTATTACTTTATGTTTATTTATAGTTTTGATAGTATTACCTTAGTATATTTTTTCAAAAGTAAAATAAATTAAAAATTCTGTACCATCCAATAATCGTCATATTCTAATTATAAAAAATAATTAAACTATCAATGTGGTAAAATTATTTTCAAATTAACAAGATTTCTACATACAGTTTTTTTTATTAATACCTAGAAACAATTTGATTAAAATATTTAACATTGTTACACCAAATATCACAGCTCTTGATCGATCTCAGATCGAAATAATAGCAATGTTTATATTTTCTTATTTATGTTACATAAAAAATAAGATCAATTTTTAAAATATAATTATTATAGCAATTGATATGCAAATAAAAGAAATTTTTTGTTGTTGTGGTAATCTAGCAATTTTAGTTAAATAAGAAGGTAAGATGGAGGGTTTTAACATAAAGAAATACTCACTTTTAATGATTGCAAAATAAAAAATATGTAAAAGAACAGATATATGATGAGGGAAAAAAAGTGTTGAATCGGCTCACAGGGGGGAGCCACATATATCTTTTTATGTGGTTCCAAAAAACAAGTGTGGATCATTGGATTTCCAGTGAAGGTAATACCATGTGAACAGAGAACCAGGGCAGTGGCCTCTTGGCCATCGTCTCATTCCATGGACTCAAGATCGATTCCCCCCCTCCAGATAGATAGGTTGATTAAAAAAAAATACCATGTGAACAAAACCGCGCTGAATATTCACCTCTAATCCAATAATTCAGATGCTGATTAATCAATTCAGCTGAAATGAACAAGATCTTGCCAAATCGAGGTTATTCTTTTAGGTTTTGGATCACATTTTACCCCGTCCCACTAGCTCTGTGCAAAAATATTCATAATGAATCAGATACGGAGATAGAAATTTTAATATTCATAACTATCCAATCCATTTATATGATAGTTAGAAGGGCTCTACAATGAGTACCTTCAAACGGATGACCACATGAACTGGCCTGAAAACTGTTTAGTTTGTAGTGATTTGCGAGGCAACCATGTTTGGTGAATACAATTAGATCAAGGACATGAAGAAAACGAGCACCTATCTAGAACCAAGACAGGCCAGGTGAAGCAGCTACGGCCGAGAAAAGTGGAGAACATGCAATATCAAATGCTCTATTCGTAGAATTATCATGGAGCAGTAATCACAAACATAGCATAGGACAGAAGTAAGTTGTAATAACCTGCGGTGATACATAGCAAAGTTTGATTTCTTCCATCTCCAACTGCATGAGGCTTCGTCGAAGGTCAATTGGCATGTCCTAAATTTTTATCACCGTGGGAATGATTCGTCCTCATTATCTAATTCTATGTTCTCCCACACACAAAAGGACACTAAATTTATAGATCAAATGTCATTCTACGGATATATATAAACTCCATACAAAAACAATCGAAAGTATCTACTAAGAATTGAATTCTTGTTAATTAGTAAACTAAAGATAAAAGATCCAAAAACTATGAAATTTCACTTACTAATCAATACTGAAATTTATTTGTGGGTGGAAAGATGGTGTCAGCAATTTAGCCAACTATGCTTATTAACTTGACCTTTTTAATGGGAAGGAGTGGTTCATAAGATAACATTATATTCCACAGCCATCGATCCAAAAGGGGACAATTTTTTTCAAAAAACTAAAACACTAGGCCAACAAAGGATTAATGCGATTGCAATTCATGGAATGTACAATTGCAGGAATACATTTACACAAAATATGAATGGAACTAATACTTAAATAAATGTTACTGGACGAGGATGAGAGAAGCAAGTCACAATTTCTTATTACAATTTAAGATTTTCATCAGCTATGTTTCCAGCAAATCATGTAAAAATATTGTGAATAAACACATGAAGTAGTCGATTTCTGCCAATTGATTCAGTACATTATTTTTTTGAAACAGAATCGTCCCATTATGAGTTCAACACCTACTTGTAATCCAAAATAACCAACATGAACTACATTGTTAGAATTGCTCAAATCGTTGCCTCAGAAAGAAGATTTAATCCTACAAGGTGAGCAGGTTGTGATCCGAGCTTAGAGGATTCGCATTGTGCTATTTTTTTTCTTATGGAATCAAGTCTATAGTGCCCTCATAATATGACATACAGGTTAATGATATTAAATAACAAAATGGAACCAAGAAAAGTGTTGGCAACGTTTCTGCTATCAATTGCAATTATCCTTTATCTTCCATTAGCAATAGGTGAAACAAGGCTCTCAACATAGATATCCGCTTCCAAGAAAGACATGAGATTACTTGTCCCAGGAATTCTGACAGAATTATCTTTCGGATTGTAAACTACAAAATGCATCCCAAAGACCAACAAAATTTCACCATACAGCATGAACAATGGTTTCGAGTACAACAAGTTCCCAGGAATATCCGGATAGGGAACAGTAGCCACTTTAGTCCAAGACTCCTTAACACCATACTCCTTCAAAACCCACAAGTCTGCACTGATATTTTGATAGTTGCAAAGAACACAGATGCATTCGCCCAGCACCCCTAGAGTCGAGTTTAATTCCCCGTCCCCATACTTTGGTTGCTCCACTGTCCCATACACCTCATTTTCCATATCAAGAGAGACAACATCCCACCTAAAATCCAAACCAAGTTTACGAGTGGCGGACCAATGAAGCTTCCCACTAGCAAACTTACCCGAATCATCCAGAGGAACACCACCTTTGAAATCCTCCATCCTCTTCCAAGAATTAGTCTTCAAACTATAAATCTTAACCATCGACTCATATGCACCCGCATTTCCATACACACAGAAAATGCCCACAACTTTGTAATCATCATCACACTCATTATAACCAAAGCCATATATATTGAAGAAACCTCGTTTAATATTGACATTCACCGGCGGCAAATTTTTAGATTTTCTGGTGGATGGATTCCACAAGAACAAATCCTTTTCATTTAAAGCCATGCAAATTAAACCATTACAGGAACCCACAACCCAAACAGCTCTATGCGGATGTTTCTTAGGATAATCAATGCTACACGCATCAGTCGAAGGTTCACGCAGCAAGGAGCCCAATGAACAGTGTTTTAGGTCAAAACTGGGGTAGGAAATGGTTGCCATAATTCTGTAATTAGATAAATTCATATCCTGTCTGGAATTATTGAGCTGGATTTTGATGAGTTGTTGGCTAGAAATTAATGCGAACCACGATTTGGAAACACACCTGAATCTCATTAGTGATTTGACTGGTAATTTTGCAAGTATTTCCACTATAATTTCTTCAGGAAGATTGGGGATTTCTTCATTGACGGGTGATTGAACTTCAATGGTGGCTTTGTTTTTCTTGGATTGCTGATGGGTAGAAGACTCTGGTGAATCTCTTCCCGATTCCATCGTAGAGTTTTCGAGAGTTTGATGCGTAAAGATTAAGAAATTTTTTTTACTGAAGATTACGGAATAGAGCTATGGAGAAGAAAAACATGAAATGAACTGGGAAATTCTCGATGAATCGAATATTTTGCAGGGATCGGCAGAGCGATTGTATTTACACTTCAGGGGAAAGGTCGCTAGCAAATTCATAAGAATCCGATGGTTTGGTGGTAAGGACCTAGCGATATAGATCCAGTGGCACCCTAGTTCGATTCTCAGTATTAGCATTTTTCCCATTATTTTGTTTTTCCTCTTTTTAAATAAACCAAATGATTTTTCAATATAAAAAAATAGATATTTTATTCAATTGCTTTCCTTCTTCTCATTCTAAACATAGATATTATTTTCAATATAAAAAACATGGATATTTTAGTCCATTACTTTCTTTTTCCTCTTTCTAAATATAATATTCTGTAAATCAAATAATTTTTCAATATAAAAAAAATAGATATTCTTTATGCATATGATTTCTCAAAATGAAAATTTTGAAATAGCACTTAACAGTAATGAACAAATATAAAATATCAATAAATTATGAAAAATATTTTACCAGAAAATACTCACGTCCACATGTTCTCTTATAACTCTCTCCAAGAAAAGAATAGATCTCATATCTAAATAACATACTCTAGTTCTTCTTGAAATCGAGCAAGTATCTTCCTTGAATATCAATGAACCGAGCATTATAATAATTGTATTAATACAATTAAATTCGGTAAGTATATTTTTTTAAATCAAACAAGTATCTTTCGTGAAATAACTGCATTGCAATTAATGGTTTTTTTGCTACAGTTTTAAAACTCGGATGTTTACAGCCGATCTTACAAATATCAATATACATATAAACATATACATATATATACATACATATTTATGTATCTTGATCTTTACAAACTCTCCGTCCATATAAGTATTCTCGGGATTTGGTGTGGCCTGGTCTTCATTGAATATTTATGTGTGTCTTTGTATATACATCAGATCCACATATGGTCAATGCAAAAATTCTCCAATAAAAGGGATCAAGTATTTTTTTCAATTATGATTTTTTCTAAATTATTTTTGAAATAGAAAAAAATACAAGTAAATTAAGATTAAAAATTGTATTTGAAAATTTTGGTGAAATAAAAGTTATTTTGTAAAATAATATATGTAACCATATTTGTTTTTTTTTTTAAGAAATCCATATTTCTTCCGAACCATGCAAATCAATGCTTTATGCAGAGGATAGAATTGGGAAAAATTGCCTAAGGTCCTTGAAATCAGGAAGTAGAAATAATATTATTATGCTTTTGATAATTTCCAAGTTTTTTTAAAAAAAAATGATTTATTCCGAAAATATTAAAATTTAAATGTCGTTTTATGTATTTAAAAAATTAGAAATTTATTGTAGTAGTTTATTGTCAAATAATTTAATTTTTAATATTATATTAGGTATTTATAATTTTTTGTTTGAATTTAAAGTTTAAATTTAAATTAACGATCATGTTGAGACTCGAATATAGTTTTCTTTTTATTTTTAAGGATATTAATAAGCATAAGCAAATCACATTTATATTTATGATAATTAAAAAAAAATTGCTAATTGTCTTTTAAAAAGTAAAATAGTAAAAAAAAATTCTTTTGATTTTCTATCCTTAAAAAGGAACCTTTTTGGCACTTTTAAATTCTAGAAAATCTCACCAAACATCCACAAAATATACATAAACATTTTGATAAAGCGTGGTGGGTCTAAAAAGGCTGTTCGACTATATTGCTCTGAAACCACTTGTTATAATCTGTTTAATGGTGGTCAGTTTACCCAGCTAAATCCAAACAAGTGAGCTGCAATAGCTCTTATCCTTAAAGTGATTGCACCGACGGATTAGGCTTTGTATGATTTAAGGAACCAAACGAAAAATATTCAAATTAACCTACTCTATAACTGATAAAAATATGAGAGTAAAAATATTTGAAATAAACAGAAATATAAAGAAAATGCACACAGAAATTAAAGAAAATGCACACAGATTTATTTCTGGAAGTTTTAAGGTAGTGTACTTTTTCTAGGTCTCCCGTTATTGCACCAAATAGATTTCACTAAAAGACTTTGTTTTATACAACCCTCTGTAAAAACCGCTTGAATGTTTATAGAAAATTATTTTCTAGCAGTATATCAGCTCATGTATCACGGAAATAAATGGGTGGAGTCTTGACTTTGTACCACGGGGTACCTCCTGCTCCTCCGATTATTATTTCCGCTCCCTGGACTCCTTCATTAAGGTTAAGGATCAGCTTGGAAAAGTCTCTTCCGGCAATAGCTGGTATGTTTCACCAACTTCTTTGGGGAAGATATCGCGCCTGACAGTACATATTCCAGCTCCTGAATCAATGTAAGCTGCAAAATATTCTGCTCGATACTTGGCATGTAACATCCCGACGGAGATGTATATAGAGAATGGACTGGTGGTCATCTGATCCGATATCTCTTTGTAATCTTTTCCAAGGTTTATGTTCTTCGAGAAATTCAATCCCAAGAATAAGCTGTTCTAGGACCATGTCTGCTGTTCCTTCAATGGCTAGATCAATTTCACCAATTTTTAGGTTTCCTTGATATCGGCCAACCGTAAGTTGTTGCAGATAATATAAAACATCACAATGAAAGATGTTATTTTCCGCAATGTCAAATATTATCTGCACTTCGCGCCATCCTTTTGGACACTTCAGAATACCTGTTGTTTTGAAGACATCAGAGATCTTCTGAATCCTACTCGATACAGCCTTTTGTTTCCCCCCGGGATAGTTATTGATCAACATATCATGTTGGAAAGACAGTCTTCTTGGCTCGATCATCAGGCTCCGACTTCTGTTTAAAACAGGTTGGTCTCTTATCCTCATGTCGATCTCTCTTATTGTCGGAGTAACAATAATGCCCGGCAATACCGCGAAATCTTCGAAGATTCTAGGGACTTCGATGAATTCTTTTCTCAAGAATACTTCTGAATGTCACTATTCAAGAGCGTGTATGACACCTTGTAGGTGATCGAGTAAGGCTTGTTCCCTTCTTTTATCAAATCACATCTTTTAAAATCTTGATGAAGAGTAAGGACTTTGTTGATGTCCCGATCTCCTAAATTGTATGCAATTCTTGGATAGATGTTAAATGACATCTTTCTGATAAGTGTGCTTTTACACTTAATTTGATATAAGATTAAGGGCGTTTTTGTAGTGATTCTTGGAAAATATTACTCTTTTTGGTATATATTTGTATATTTCAGGAATCCATGGCCAAATGCATAAAAGTGGAGGAAATAGGCTTAAAATGATGAATGACCAAACTGAGCAAACCTGGAAAAGGAGGGGCAAAATCGTAATTTGCTAAAAATCAGAGGAAGCGATCGATCACCTCAAATGAGGCCACCGATCGCCTCCAGGCAGTAGCAAAATGCGATCCATCGCCTCATTTGAGGCAATCGATTGCCTCGACTCGAAAAATTTAGGATTTTGTTTCCATCTTGGTTATTTGGTGTCCAAACTTGGTGAAACTCCTCCTACCATATGGATATCATAGATGTTTTTGGGAATTTTTGGCTCATAATTGACCTGCAATACACAGCCTCCATCACTCATCATCCTCTCCAACCATCCATACACCATAACCATTGAAGAGAAGACGCATCGGAAGAGACGGGACGACGGAGCAACACAAGGAGTCAACGCCTCTCGTTATTTCCGTATTTCTAACTCTAGTTCTATATTTTCATTAGATTTTAATGTTTAGAATGTTGCAAAACATGTTTATGCATTGTTAGTTGATGGAGATTGTTGGCTAGGTTTGTTATCAAGACTTAGGGGATCATTTGTATGAACCCATGATTTTAATTGAATGTTTTTGATTGATTCTTATTATCTAAGTGCTTAGATCATTGTTCTTCATGCTTTTAAGGGCTTGGACGCCCTTGAATGATATTAAATAACAATTGAGATCGAGAGATAAAATTGTGATTCGATATAGTGATTTATGCCGTGGATTTCAGGGGATATCGAGAGATGAAGTAAAGTACACGTGTGATAGCTATAGATATCTAGTAATCGAAAGCTGGAAGTTTTCACGGATCTTAATACAATGTTGTGTTGTTAAATAAGTACATGAGAGTGACTTACTACAATTTGATATTAGGTTTAATATAACTCGAGAGAGTATATTAGATAAATTTGGAAAACTCGTCACCTTAGATTGTTTGAATTCGATTATTAACTAATAGGTGAATTGTGGGGGATTACATAGGTGAACCGAAAGTCCTGATAATTGTTTCTTTTGATTATTTTCTTACTTGTGTTTTTGGGTTGATCTTGAGTTCATTAGTCAATTTAGTTAATTAATCACAACCATTTATCGTAGACTAAATATAGTTAAACTAGTGGAGTTTGATACTTATTTCCTAGTCCCCGTGGGTTCGACACTCATACTTATAGATGTCAAACGGGCCGTGCCGGCCCGGCACGGCCCGCAAATTCGTGCCGCACGGCACTGTTCCGTGCCGGGCCGGCACGGCCCTTTAACGAGACGGACCGTGCCTGGCACGGCCCGTCTCCTTATTTGGCTGGCCCGGCACGACCCATTGGCCCGTGGCCTATGGGCCGTGCCACGGGCCGTGCCGTGCTGGCACGGCCCAAATCATTTTTTCTATTTTTTTTTGTTTAATTTTAATTATATAAATATAATAATATTATAAAAATATAGATTGTTACAATATACTTGTAAAATAAAAATTTATTGACTACAAATTGAAAAACTACAAATTACATTGAACAAAAGTAAATAATAAATTGCAAACGAGTTTAAAAAATATGCTAGTTTTCTTCATTTTCATCCGAAGAAACATCATGTGTGATGACCAGAGATTAGGGATGTTAATCCCGGAGTGTTAATAACCCGTAAAGTTGTTTTACGTGGCAATTGGAGTTTAATCGAGGTGTTGGGCCTTCCGGGCTCGTCTATTTGAGTAGTTGGGATCGTGGGATCCCGAGGTTGAGATCGTATTCTCATTTCGGTGAAAACCTGTGAGTTGGGTTTATAGTGTGACTCAGAATCTCGGGTGCTGTGTGTGGGCACCGGTAGGGGATTTTTGAGTTAGAGAGAGAATTTTTGGAAACAGATGATTTTTAATGAATCATGATGTATTTGTGGGGATATTAGTATTTCGGGGTATTTTGCTATAAATACCAATTAAACCCGAGATTTTAATTATCAGAATCATTTTTCCCCACCTCTCCCGTTTTCTCTCTCCCCGACCCGCGCGCCCCTTTTCCCGATCTGCTTGACCACCGCGCAGAAAAGGCCACCGCCCGCCGCCGTCCGGCCGCCGTTCGGCGCGTCCGACCCGCCGCCGTGTTCGTCTCTTCCAGGCGGTCCTATCCATACCACCAATTCGAAGTTTCGTCGAGGATCGAGCTCGGATTTCTGCAGAAAGCGTAGGGTTCAGATTTGGATTTCTGTCCGATTTTGGGACGCGATTTTGGTATGTTTTTGGTACGATTTTCCTGATGTTTTTGGGGGCGTTTTTAAGCTGGTTTTGAGTCGATTATTTCAGACTTTTGTGGTTCGAATTATTGGTTGCAATTGGTTCGAATTTCAGTTCGAATTTGTGGGGTCATAATTGGGGATTTTTTGATAAGGAGTCATGATTCTTGTTAGCAATTGATTTATTTATGTTGTAGATGCATTATGATGCTTGATTGTGTTCGGAATTGAAGAATTGGATTCGAAATTAGGGTTTGGATTTCGAAATTGGGGGTTTTTGGCAAGGGGTGTTGATTCTTGCTTGGATAGCTTAATTCATATTTTAGATGAATTATGGTGTTTATATTGGGTTCAATTTGTGTTGTGAAGGTTCGAGAATTTGTGGGGTATTCTTGAGCAATTTTCGATAATGGTTTATTGTCTTGTGTTGACAATATTTTTGAGGGTTATGGGTGTGCTTGAGTATGGGTTGCATGATCGTAATTAATTGTGAATTAATTTATCGTGTTAGCACATCGTTCCTCGGAGCATGGAACTCGAGCAAGGGTTGGCTCGGACTTCGGAGATTTAAGGTACGTGCGACGTACGAGCATTACTTTATGTGATAGAAATTGTGAAATGCCTAATGTGTTGTAATTTCATTAGATGGTTGTGGGTATGGCTATATGCATATATATGTTGATATATATGGGGTACTGAGTCTATATGACTATCGTACGGCATTTGAGATGCCTGAGAATGATCGTGGGATCATGTACTCATTATAAGACATGTGAGATGTCTAGGCATTTGAGCTATATGTGATTGATAGTGAAATTGAGAAATCAGTACTAGATATTGTGATATCTATATTTGTATGTATAATGAACTTGGAAATCATTGATTATTGATACTTGAGAATCAGGCATGCTATGAGTTAAATCAATGTGTTGATTTACTGATTTATGAGATTTGATGAGTTTGATGATTGTGAGAACAGGGACAGTACACGGAATCCCGGATGAGGATGTTGCCATCCAGGGAGTATCATTTAAATTCATTAGTATTTACTTTTGTTGTAAATTATGAATTTCATTATTGTGATTATGGGATTTTGTGTATTGGTATGCTCACCCCGTTGGGGGCTGTCTCTGTTGGGGCAGGTGAACAGGTGCATCGATGGCTATGGAGCTGGGCTCGAGCTGTTGATTGGATGTACTCACAGGATCGTGGTACCAGGGCTTGATGGAGCACGGTATCGTATAGAGTACTTATATACACCCGAGGTTTATATACACATTTATGATGCTCGCTTGTGAGCATGGATATTCATGTATATGGGTTGTATATAAAGGCATGAGCCTTTCTCTCTTTCATTATATGTTGCGTGCAATTGTGGTAGAATTGCTAATGATATGAGAGTCGTTAGTGTATTATGTGGGTGTTGAAACCCACTTTTGTCGTCTTATGTGTGGTGTCTTCCCTGGCTGGGAATTGACTTTGTGTTCAGTAGTCTGTTGAGTATTGTGTACTCCCTGGCCGGGAATTATATTATGTGATGTGCTTTTGGTTTCGGGATAGCTCTATTTATGGGGAGACTCTGCCCAAATTTTTATAAAAGTCCACAATGTAAAAAGTGGCAAAAAGGGCATGGTAATGGGCAACTCTATGGGTCTATATGTTAGTAGAGATGATCTTATAACGTTGAATGTTAAGGGAATTTTGTAAGCATCATCTGAGTTTCCCGATTGATTTGTATAGAAGCATGTACCACACATAGTGGTTAATACACTAATCAAGGGTTAAGGGCTTGGGGTCCTTACATTAGTGGTATCAGAGCAGTGGTTAGCTCTTTGGGGCTGTTGAGGGCCTGGAACATGCTGATAGGAATGAGTAGCACATATTTATGCATGATAGTAGCTAGTGTTGTGTGACACAACTGTTTTGCTTACGTGCATTTGTGATATGCGATCATAGTGAAACGATTATATGTCATGACATCTATGGAATCATAATATAACCTGTTGATTATGATTGTGAGTTGTGACACAGGGGCAACCAAATGGAGCATTTTGAAATGCATCGGAATATGGGAAGTACTTTGTACTCATGATTTATGCATTTACTCATTATAATCATATGGGAATATGGATTATTGTATGCTCATGGGTTGTGATTGTTCCTGTAGGAACACTATGATGCGAAAGGCTAAGGCCATGGTTGAAAGACACGAAACGGTAACCTGCATTTTATATACATCATGGATTTATGCATTGTTGTTGCATGTGTACATGTAGTGATGATTTTAATGCTTTGCCGCCATTTGTTGAAGCGAGGGGTGGGAGCGCCGCATGTCACATTTGTGCGAGGTGCATTAAAATACACTCATGTTGATGTATATTGGATATGGCATATGCTTTGTGATTGCAGGTGTAAATGGAATACTTGGTGAATATCCCATGAGTCATTGTTATGGATGAGTGATGATTTTAAATGCTTGCCGCTAAATTTTTAAATTGTGCCGCTAAAATGTGAAGCGAGGGGTGGGGGCGCCGCATGTCACATTGAAGCGTGGTTAGCATATGAGGCGAGGAAAGAATATTTGCCGCTAAAATGTGAGGCGAGGGGTGGGAGTACCGCATGTCCATTTAAGCGAGGTTATTCTATGCCGCCTATATGTGAAGCGAGGGGTGGGAGTACCGCATGTTTTTACTTGAGCGAGGGGCATTAAAATACACTACCGTGACAATGACTAGGGATCAGCTATATTGACTGGCGATGATTCTTGCCGCCATGGATATTGATAGCGATGGTTCATGCCGCTATATTGACTGGCGATGATTCTTGCCGCCATGGATATTGATAGCGATGGTTCATGCCGCTATATTGACTGGCGATGATTCTTGCCGCCATGGATATTGATAGCGATGGTTCATGCCGCTATATTGACTGGCGATGATTCTTGCCGCCATGGATATTGATAGCGATGGTTCATGCCGCTATATTGACTGGCGATGATTCTTGCCGCCATGGATATTGATAGCGATGGTTCATGCCGCTATATTGACTGGCGATGGTTCTTGCCGCCATGTGTATTGATAGCGATGCCTCTTTCCGCTATTATGTGGACGATTTTTCATGCTCAGGTGTATAGCGAGGTTTCATACCACTTATTATATGACGAGGTATCATGCCGTCGATTCTATAGCGATGGATTGTGCCGCTATGTACTCAGCACAGGATTTTTGCCGCCTTCGAGCGATGGGTGCTGACTACGTACTATTATCGAGCGACGGAGACAGGTATGCCGCTATATTGATAGCGATGAGGTATGGCATATTACTTGTGTTAGCATTATTGTGGATACTATGTGTTGCTATATATATGCCATGTGTTTGACGATGAGATTATGGATGTCGTGTATTGACATGTACCGTTGTATGTTTGACGATGTTAGTTGGATGTCATATGTTGACATATGCCGTCACGAGATGGCGATGACATAGTTGATGTTCTATGTAGACGTGTGGCGCCGTTTTGATGATTAATACATTTATGTTATGTATTTGGTTATATGGTTTGAGTGCCGATGGTGAGCACATGGTAGAGTCTGGGTCACTAGTTGACGAGACCTTTTGTCGAGCAATGATACCTTGGGTATGCTCGTTGGTTTGGCTAGGACCAAGTGATTGGTGGTAAGAGTAGTCATTGAGGAAACTACTCGTTTGTTGTTGTGATCTGCGGTAGGCGTGGTCATACCCAACCTGAAGGTGTGGGATATGTCCTAATGAATTAAGATGGCTCCGTGGTTGAGCAAGGACACCGGGATGTCCATTATGCTTTGGTTTTAGAGAGATTTTGGGTGATGACCCACTACTCTAAATGGATGTTACGGTATGGCGTACCGAGATGGGACATATGGTTTGTTGGTGGGCTTGATATGAGCCTATGGAGACAGCGCTTTGCTAGCCAGATATCGTGGTGATGACATAGTGTATTGTTGGAGTACCAACGAGAGAGTCATCAGGTCGTTATTGACTCGATCTGAGGGAACCTGTGTATTTGGGATGCAATGGGGGTTATTGTATCCAGTTTTTCCGAACGGTGTTTCGAGACTTGTGGAATCTCGAGTTCGATGGCACTTCCCTTGTGGGGAAGGAGGTAGTATTAGACCTATTTGGGAATCTTTGAAAGATTCGGTGAGTTGGTACGTGTGGTGTTGATTTTGGGAATCACACCGTGTTGTTAATCGTCGATTATCGTCCTCCACTGGATAGGGAATGACTCAGAATTGACGGTCGTGTTTGGGGCTTAGGGGTATGTTGTAGATACCCGAGCCAAGTGCATTGAGTATGCATGTGATGTCGGTGTTTAGGCAGGTATACCGGTGAGTATACGGATGTCAATTAATGATTTCCTTTTTTTGTCAAGCATAGAGTATGCTATTTTGGATGGCTAAATCTCTGATGAGAGATATGGAACACCCTGAGATTGGGAATCTCCATGGCACGATAATAATGAGAAACAATCGTGAAGTTAGTTGACTCCCTTTGAGGAGGGATTATCTTGTGTGGGTTAAGGTATTTCCTTATTGGTGTTTTCCTCCGAGTTATGCGATAGCCTTCCTAAGTTTGGATTGTTAAATCCTAGGATTATCAAGGAATGGCAGGAATTCGGATTGGTTGGGTGTCGCTGTCGACACAAGCGTTGAGGATGCAATAGGTTTATTGCATGTCCTTTCAAATTTTGAAACTCTGTGGAGTCTCGATTGTTTTTTTCGACCAGGATGTGGTTCTTGGGATATCCGGAGGTGGACATCTTGTGATATGTCTTTTGTGTGGATCGGTGGCCGTGAGTTGCCCGATCCGAGTTGCAGAGGGTGCAACTGCCCCTTGGATGGAGGTGGTCTGTATAGCGGGAAACCAGGTTTGGTATGTATGCACCGTGGTGTACTAGTGTTTCCCTCGTAGCGATGTATGTTAGACATCGTGAGTCTTGGTAAAGATGTCATTGGATGATATCTACGATAGAATCAGGAGCGATTCGAATCCTTACAGTTTCAGTTGACTAACTGCTTTTGGATTATTAGCGTTGAGCTGTACTGACGCTCTTTGACGTTATGTTGGATTTGGAAGTCTATTCGACTCCAGAGTTTGACACGAAGTCAACGTTCTCACGGTTGAGGTGTCATTCATGATGCGTTCTTACTAGTGGTATTAGAGCGAAGGATGACTGTCCGATCTACGGTCATAAATATTGGTTGTTTTGCAGTCACGATGGACTGACTTTTGGGATGAACGGCATCGAGGTACGTTTTGCCTCTTGGGTGATGAGTTGATGTTGGTTTTGGTATGTCGCTCTGTTTCAGAGTTTGATGTGAGATAAGTATTCTCGAGGTTTTTAAGACGATTCTGATATGGTCAGGAATCGAGGTTATGACTTCTTGTTGTTGTGTAGCCTGGGTGTTACGTGATACACCGGTGCTAATTTCGAGGACGAAATTCTTTTAGTGGGGGATATTGTGATGACCAGAGATTAGGGATGTTAATCCCGGAGTGTTAATAACCCGTAAAGTTGTTTTACGTGGCAATTGGAGTTTAATCGAGGTGTTGGGCCTTCCGGGCTCGTCTATTTGAGTAGTTGGGATCGTGGGATCCCGAGGTTGAGATCGTATTCTCATTTCGGTGAAAACCTGTGAGTTGGGTTTATAGTGTGACTCAGAATCTCGGGTGCTGTGTGTGGGCACCGGTAGGGGATTTTTGAGTTAGAGAGAGAATTTTTGGAAACAGATGATTTTTAATGAATCATGATGTATTTGTGGGGATATTAGTATTTCGGGGTATTTTGCTATAAATACCAATTAAACCCGAGATTTTAATTATCAGAATCATTTTTCCCCACCTCTCCCGTTTTCTCTCTCCCCGACCCGCGCGCCCCTTTTCCCGATCTGCTTGACCACCGCGCAGAAAAGGCCACCGCCCGCCGCCGTCCGGCCGCCGTTCGGCGCGTCCGACCCGCCGCCGTGTTCGTCTCTTCCAGGCGGTCCTATCCATACCACCAATTCGAAGTTTCGTCGAGGATCGAGCTCGGATTTCTGCAGAAAGCGTAGGGTTAAGATTTGGATTTCTGTCCGATTTTGGGACGCGATTTTGGTATGTTTTTGGTACGATTTTCCTGATGTTTTTGGGGCGTTTTTAAGCTGGTTTTGAGTCGATTATTTCAGACTTTTGTGGTTCGAATTATTGGTTGCAATTGGTTCGAATTTCAGTTCGAATTTGTGGGGTTTATGTTCGAAATTGGGGATTTTTTGATAAGGAGTCATGATTCTTGTTAGCAATTGATTTATTTATGTTGTAGATGCATTATGATGCTTGATTGTGTTCGGAATTGAAGAATTGGATTCGAAATTAGGGTTTGGATTTCGAAAATTGGGGGTTTTTGGCAAGGGGTGTTGATTCTTGCTTGGATAGCTTAATTCATATTTTAGATGAATTATGGTGTTTATATTGGGTTCAATTTGTGTTGTGAAGGTTCGAGAATTTGTGGGGTATTCTTGAGCAATTTTCGATAATGGTTTATTGTCTTGTGTTGACAATATTTTTGAGGGTTATGGGTGTGCTTGAGCATGGGTTGCATGATCGTAATTAATTGTGAATTAATTTATCGTGTTAGCACATCGTTCCTCGGAGCATGGAACTCGAGCAAGGGTTGGCTCGGACTTCGGAGATTTAAGGTACGTGCGACGTACGAGCATTACTTTATGTGATAGAAATTGTGAAATGCCTAATGTGTTGTAATTTCATTAGATGGTTGTGGGTATGGCTATATGCATATATATGTTGATATATATGGGGTACTGAGTCTATATGACTATCGTACGGCATTTGAGATGCCTGAGAATGCTCGTGGGATCATGTACTCATTATAAGACATGTGAGATGTCTAGGCATTTGAGCTATATGTGATTGATAGTGAAATTGAGAAATCAGTACTAGATATTGTGATATCTATATTTGTATGTATAATGAACTTGGAAATCATTGATTATTGATACTTGAGAATCAGGCATGCTATGAGTTAAATCAATGTGTTGATTTACTGATTTATGAGATTTGATGAGTTTGATGATTGTGAGAACAGGGACAGTACACGGAATCCCGGATGAGGATGTTGCCATCCAGGGAGTATCATTTAAATTCATTAGTATTTACTTTTGTTGTAAATTATGAATTTCATTATTGTGATTATGGGATTTTGTGTATTGGTATGCTCACCCCGTTGGGGGCTGTCTCTGTTGGGGCAGGTGAACAGGTGCATCGATGGCTATGGAGCTGGGCTCGAGCTGTTGATTGGATGTACTCACAGGATCGTGGTACCAGGGCTTGATGGAGCACGGTATCGTATAGAGTACTTATATACACCCGAGGTTTATATACACATTTATGATGCTCGCTTGTGAGCATGGATATTCATGTATATGGGTTGTATATAAAGGCATGAGCCTTTCTCTCTTTCATTATATGTTGCGTGCAATTGTGGTAGAATTGCTAATGATATGAGAGTCGTTAGTGTATTATGTGGGTGTTGAAACCCACTTTTGTCGTCTTATGTGTGGTGTCTTCCCTGGCTGGGAATTGACTTTGTGTTCAGTAGTCTGTTGAGTATTGTGTACTCCCTGGCCGGGAATTATATTATGTGATGTGCTTTTGGTTTCGGGATAGCTCTATTTATGGGGAGACTCTGCCCAAATTTTTATAAAAGTCCACAATGTAAAAAGTGGCAAAAAGGGCATGGTAATGGGCAACTCTATGGGTCTATATGTTAGTAGAGATGATCTTATAACGTTGAATGTTAAGGGAATTTTGTAAGCATCATCTGAGTTTCCCAATTGATTTGTATAGAAGCATGTACCACACATAGTGGTTAATACACTAATCAAGGGTTAAGGGCTTGGGGTCCTTACATCATGTCCTCCCAAACCTTGTAAGCGGCTATCAGCATCCAACCAATCCTTTAAAAGAATACACATCTCCACAGTGTTTGGTTTCATTCTACTTCTTTTTTCATCAATGACTCTTCCACCTGCACTAAAACAAGACTCCGATGGAACTGTGGATATCGGAGGAGTTAGTAGATAACGTGCCATTATGGAAAGTACTGGCCAAAGTCTAGCATTGTCTTTCCACCATGCCAAAACATCAAAAGTTTCTAATTCTTGTTCACTGAAATTTATGACTTGGTTTAGATATAACTGAAGCTCAGTAAATGAAGATGTATTAGAACTAGAACTAGAAGAAGCGGAAGTAGTGTCTTGTCTTCTTCTTAACATTGTCCACATAGAACCCTTACCACTACTAGCACCACTACTACCACTTTCTCTTACTGGAGTTGCTCTAGAATTATGTAACGAATCATATAAAGAAAACAAAGCAAACAAACATTTATTAATGCGCTCTTTCTCTTGATTAATATTAATATTTTCATAAGCCATGTTGGTGTAATAAGATTCTATTATAATTTCTACACTATATAATTTTAATCTAGGATCCAGATTTGATGCCAAGCAATTCAACATAGGAATAGTTTTCCAGTATTTTTTAAATTTATACTCTATTGGTTCGACAATACCTGTAAAAAACGGATCAGATCTATGTAATGCAAAACATTCACTAATTTCATAAATTTTATTCAAAAATATCGAAGAAGTTGGATAATAACAGCCCGAAAATAAATTGGTAGCATCATAAAACGGTTCTAAAAAATTACAAATATTAGAAGCAATTTCCCAATCAGTTTCATCAATATGAAAATGTTCGGCCATCCTTTCATTAAAAAATAAAGTGATCACATTTCTATAAGGTAAACATGCTTGCAACATTAAATATGTCGAATTCCACCTATTAGGAACATCATAAGGAAAATCTTTATAATTCATACCATGAGAAATACATAAACTTTTGAAGTCTTGTTTCTAGCAACTGAACCATTAAGAAATTTAAGAGTAGTCTTTATTTTTTCTAAATGAAGCTCAAGTGGTTTCAATCCATCTTGCACACACAAATTTAAAATATGACATGCACAACGAATATGAAAAAGATCACCATTTAAAATTGGTTTCAAATAAGTTTTTAATATAGTAATTGCAGCAGTATTATTAGTTGCATTATCAAATGAAATAGAGAAGTTTTATTACTAATATTATATTCATTAGTAACTTGCATAATGGCATTGGAAATAACTCCACCCGTATGAGGCCAATCAATTTTTGTGAAACCTAAATTTTTTTTATGTAACACCCAGTTATCGTCAATCCAATGTCCTGTAACACAGAGATATGATGCATTGCCAAGATAAGTTGTCCAAAATCACTTGTTAGTCCTACTTTCGATGAAAGATTACCTAAATACGTAATTAAATTTGCTTTATATTCATTAAAAATTGTGAATGCATCCGATTTAATAGTATTCCTTGAAAATCGTTTATGTTGAGGTTGCAAACCTAAATGAATATAATTAGTGAATTTGGCATCCGCCCCCATTGAAAAAGGTTTCTCCGCCCATACGATGTATTTAGCTAGTTCTCTCCTATATCTTTCAACATTATAAGTGAAAATACCTAAATTTGAACTACTACTACCAGTACCGAATTGTGAAAGAGTAGTTTGGTTACCATCAGTTGGTTCTTTTTCATGTTTAGCCACGTGTCTTAGTAAATGACATGTACCACCAGAAGAAGCATATGCATAATCTTTTTTACATTTTTTACAAACTGCCATTGATCCCTTTCCCTCAACATTTTCTACATCGAATAGTTGCCATACATTGCTAGTTCTTTTTTTGAAGTTCTTCTACTTGATGATTGAATATTTGGTGTGCTTTCTTCATTTTCTTGGAATTGATCGATTTCATCATCATAATTCACATTATAAGATGAATCGGCCATTATATATATAGACTACAATTATGAATTATCTAATGCAACAAATATAAAAGTTACCAAATATTTGCTAGGAGGAGTGTTGGCTTTGTTGCTTGTGCTTGTCTTGGCAAACGTAAGACAAATTTCTTTCTTCTTGTGAACAAATTGAGAGTATAGCGTCTCAAGATATAGAGCTTACAGATTAAGAGGATAAAATGTTTCCTCAACATACACATATATATAACAACCAAAAAAAAAAAATTTTATTTAAAAAAATGCCGTTGAACGACTATTTTTCTGACCGTTGGACATTGGCGATCGATCGCCATTTTTGTGGCGATCGGTCACCACCCCATGTATTTTGCGTACTGCCTCTAGGCGATCGATCGCCACCCCTGTATTTTGCTTACTGCCTCTAGGCGATCGATCGCCATTTATGTTGCGATCGATCGCCTGGTAAAAAAAAAAAAAAATAGAAACAGTGTCCTGCCGTGCCGTGCCAGCCCACGGGCTGGCATGGCTTGGCCCGGCACGGCCCATACTCCGGGCCATGCTTGGCACGGCACGGCATTGTAGCAAAACGTGCCGTGCCGTGCCGCTCCGCGTCGTACCGTGCCCGTGCCTCGTGCCGTCCGCTCCGTTTTACATCTCTACTCATACTTATCATATCATTATACAAAAACTTGACACCGTGCACTTGCGGTAGAGAATTGCTACACTGGAAAATACTGTTTAAAATAATAGCGATCAAGTTTTTGGTGCCGTTGCCGGGGGCTAGTTTTAATAATATCAAACGAGATTAGTTGACTGTAGTTTAGTCATTTGTTTTTTTGTATTTTTCGAATTTTTTTTCTCTTCTAATGTTTCTTTTTGTTTTGGTTAATTGTTACAGAGTACTATCTCTTGGTACATGCTAAGGAGTAACAACCCTACACTTGAGCTTTTTGATCCCGAGATCGAACGCACTTGTCAAAGGAGGCTAAGGTAAGCAAGAACACTAATGGCCAATAACGAGGAAGTTCCAGTCGCACCAGTGGCAAGGTCACTCATGGATTACGCCCACCCTTCATTCCATGGATCGATGTCAAGTATCACGAGACCCGCCATCCAGGCCAACAATTTCGAGATCAAGCCTGCTATCATACAGATGATACAACATTCGATCCAGTTTGGGGGAGCACTACTGAGGATCCCAACACTCACATAGCGAATTTCTTGGAAATTTGCGACACCTTCAAGCATAATGGCGTCACTGACGACGCCATCAGGTTACGACTGTTCCCTTTCTCTTTAAATAATAAAGCTAAATTGTGGCTGCATTCTTTGCCTACAGGATCAATTACCACTTGGGATGGGATGTTGCAAGCTTTCTTGTCCAAATACTTCCCACCATCAAAGACTGCTAAGATGCGAAATGATATCACTACATTTGCGCAACATGATCCTGAAACACTTTATGAAGCATGGGAGCGCTTCAAGGACTTACTGAGGAGATGCCCACACCATGGCCTTCACATTTGGTTGTAGGTACAAACTTTCTATAACGGTTTATTTTCTGATAACCGTTCTATGATTGATGCAGCATCAGGAGGTACTATTATGAGAAAGACGCTGGAGGAGGCCTATACACTGTTGGAGGAGATGGCTGCTAATAGCTGTCAATGGCAGTCCGAGAGGAATGTGTCAAAGAAGCAGACTGGAAGTCATCAAGTGAGCAATGTTACTGCTTTGGCCGCTCAAATTGAGGCGTTGAACAAGAGACTAGACAACATGAGCATGACAGTGATGAAAGCTCAAGTGATTACTTGTGACCTATGTGGAAGCAATCATCCGAGCGTTGAATGCCAAGCAGGTAATCCATTTGTTCAAACTAATGAAGCTGCGAATTATGTAGCGAACCGGCCACAAAACAACCCCTACCCAAATACGTACAATACAGGTTGAGGTGTCAATCGCAACCACCACCGTGTTATCCACCACAGCCGAGTATGGAGGAGCTATTGACCAAGTTCATATCCTCAATTGAAACAATGATGAATAATCAAGATTCATTTATCAAAAACTTAGAAATTCAAGTAGGGCAATTGGCAACTATCTTGGCTGGGAGAGCACAAGGAACTCTACCTAGTGACACAGAGAAGAATCCAAGGGAGCAAGCCAATGTTGTGACCCTAAGAAGTGCAAAGGAACTTGGTGATGAGACGGAGACTGAAAAGATTGAAATTAAGCAAGAGGAGATGGAGCAACCATGCAACAAGGGTAAGTCTACTAAGTCCACTACACCCAGCACACCATAAGAAAAGGTACACATTCCTCTACCATTTCCCAGGGCGAAAGTTGATTCAAACGTTGCCAAATTTTTAGACATGCTTAAGAATTTGCACATAGATATACCATTTATTGATGCTTTAAGAGAAATGCCAAATTATACTAAATTCTTAAAAAATATGTTGTCTAAGAAGCGAAAATTGGGAGATCACGAGTCTGTCTTATTGACCGAGGAATGTAGTGCCATTATGCGAACGAAGTCGGCCACGAAGTTGAAGGATCCAGGGAGTTTTTATATTCCTTGCACGATTGGGCCTATTTCTTCCATTAAATCGTTATGTGATTTGGGTGCAAGTGTGAACTTAATGCCTTTGTCTGTTTTTAGGCGACTTGGACTGGGAGAGCCGAAGACCACAAGGGTGGTGTTGCAAATGGCGGACAAGTCTGTCACCTACTGACCTACCCACTAGGAATCGTCGAGGATGTGCCAGTCAAGATAGATCAATTCACTTTCCCTGTGGATTTCCTTGTGTTGGATATGGAAGAGGATGCGAGCATGCCATTGATCCTGGGGCGCCCATTCCTAGCTACCGGAAGAGCTATTATCGATGTTGAAGAAGGGAAGTTAATCCTTCGTGTAGGAGAGGATCATGTCACCTTTACCATGTTTCAAACTTCACCACAAGCACACAACACACACACATGTCTTATTATTGATAAAATTAATATTTTGCCTGATGATGTGGTGCAAGATACTGATAAGGTGAAGGTGAAGACCGAACTAGAGACTGAAGAAGGCAAGGGCCATGACATGGTGAAGCCAAGGAAGGCAAAGAAGCAAAAAGATAAAAGGACGTTTATGAAGGGAGAAATATTCCAATTGCATAAAGCGCCACCACCTCGCATTTTCCAAAGCAAGCAAAAGGCTTCATGGGTTGGACCATTCACTGTTACCAAGATATACCCGCAGGGAGCCATTAAGGTAAGTGATCCTATTCTAGGCACTTATGTCGTTAATGATGAGAGGTTGAGGCATTACCCAGTTGATTACGGAGATTCATGCTCCCCACACCATCCCAAACTTTGAGAAAATGTGGTAATAAGTCCAGCTTGGGACTATAAATCAAGAACTCTTTCTTAACCCTTTGCTTTATTTTTAGTTTATTTTGGTTTGTTTTGTTTTTGTGTTTGATTTTGGCGAGACTCCATGCATGCTGTGATCTGTCCAACAATATGCCCCACGAGTTGACGATGAATTGAACAACGATCACTGACGGTCGTTGTCAACATTAAATGTTTTGTCCTATTTTCCATGCTTATTACATTGAGGACAATGCATGAATTAAGTTTGGGGGAGTGCATTACTTTGTCATGCTTCTTATTTGGAAATTGATCGTTTCTTGAGCACCAACAAGAAATTTTTTCTTGAAAATGAGTTCAATTAGTAAGATAAGAATAAATCATAGTAGTGGTCTCTAATCCATGATGATATTAATCTCACTTTGCATGTCAACTTAAGTTTTGATTGTAAAACTTGTTTGTGAATATCTTGTTTTGAGTAGCATGTCAAATATGAGGAATATATTGAGCACATTTGAGTCATAATCTTGTGAATTGCATTTGGAGTAGTAAGAATCTTTGTGAACTTGATGAATTGTTTTGAGCATCTTAGAGTACCTTAGAAACTATTTGATGATGACACTTTGAGGCGAAATTTTATAGTTATGAACTAGACTTGGAAATGATTTAGGCGATCTTTGTACCGTTTGAGCCTTTCAAGCTTACCATGTTTACATCAATCTCTAGTATCCTAATTTGAGCCTAATTGAAAAAGAATGGAGTATGTTTTCACATACTATTAGCCACCATCAACATTCTTTGGCAAACTCATTATACCCACCTAATTGAGCCTAGATTGAATATTTTTATCTTCACCCTAAGGGAGCATAATGATTCTCATTAGATGCACATGCATTGCTATATTTCGATGAGCTTAATGTAAAAAAGATGATGAATGATAAAAGAAAAGAATAGAAAAAGCCTTGAGAAAAAAAAAATTTATCCAACTAAGACCCAAAGTGGCCAAGGCTAAAAGAGAAAAAGAAGAGAAGCTCAAGTTGTGATAACAATATGAACATTGCATGCTTATACTCTCTTCTTTGTGCTATCCTATCATTTCTTTGAAGCCAAACACCTAGGTCTAACGCTACAAGCTTAAAAAGACCTATTGATCCAAGTCTAGGGAGTGACTACATTAGTGGAGAAGTTGTTTAAAATAGGTATATGGAATGCTCAAGGATAATCTTAACTTTCATTACATACCATGATTTGATCTATGAAAATTGCATGGAACTTGAAAGTGACAATAGCACACACGCACGTTCTGATTCGGAGACATGTTGTTTGATCTAAGGGAAAACACAACTGGTTGAACATTTTTGATTGACTTTTGTTTGTCTGTAAGTGAGATGTCTGAGCTACATGATTGACTATGAATTGGTTTGTTTATTTAAATCTTCAATATTGAACTCTACTTTGTGATCTTATTTCTTGCTCGAGACGATCAAGTTTAAGTTTGGAGGAGTTGATAAGTGTGCTTTTTACACTTAATTTGATATAAGATTAGGGGCGTTTTTGTAGTGA
Source organism: Haberlea rhodopensis (assembly GCA_907163345.1). Taxonomy (NCBI): domain Eukaryota; kingdom Viridiplantae; phylum Streptophyta; class Magnoliopsida; order Lamiales; family Gesneriaceae; genus Haberlea; species Haberlea rhodopensis. Next base: position 3,392,198 of record CAJQUN010000013.1, read on the forward strand.
TTCTTAAAAAATATTACTCTTTTTGGTATATTTTTTTATATATCAGGAATCCAAGGCCAAATACATAAAAGTGGAGGAAATAAGCTTAAAATGATGAAAAAGGACCAAACTGAGTAAACCTGGAAAAGGAGGGGTAAAATCGTAATTTGCTGAAAATCAGAGGAAGCGATCGACCGCCTCATTTGAGGGTCGATCGCCTCGACTCGAAAAATTTGGGATTTTGTTTCCATCTTGGTTATTTGGTGTCCAAACTTGGTGAAACTCCTCCTACCATAAATATGGATTATCATGGACGTTTTTGAGACTTTTTGGCTCATAATTGACCTACAATACACAGCCTCCATCAATCATCATCCTCTCCAACCATCCATACACCATAACCATTGAAGAGAAGACGCATCGGAAGAGACGGGACGACGGAGCAACGCAAGGAGTCAACGCCTCTCGTTATTTCCATATTTCTAACTCTAGTTCTATATTTTCATTAGATTTTAATGTTTAGAATGTTGCAAAACATGTTTATGCATTGTTAGTTGATGGAGATTGTTGGCTAGGTTTGTTATCAAGACTTAGGGGATTATTTGTATGAACCCATGATTTTAATTGAATGTTTTTGATTGATTCTTATTATCTAAGTGCTTAGATCATTGTTCTTCATGCTTTTAAGGGCTTGGGCGCCCTTGAATGATATTAAATAACAATTGAGATCGTGAGATAAAATTGTGATTCGATATAGTGATTTATGCCGTGGATTTCAGACTGATATCAAGAGATGAAGTAAAATACACGTGTGATAGCTATAGATATCTAGTAATCGAAAGCTAGAAGTTTTCACGGATCTTAATACAATATTGTGTTGTTAAATAAGTACACGAGAGTGACTTACAACAATTTGATATTAGGTTTAATATAACTCGAGATAGTATATTAGATAAATTTGGAAAACTCGTCACCTTAGATTGTATGAATTCGATTATTAACTAATAGGTGAATTGTGGGGGATTGCATAGGTGAACCGAAAGTCTTGATAATTGTTTCTTTTGATTATTTTCTTACTTGTGTTTTTGGGTTGATCTTGAGTTCATTAGTCAATTTAGTTAATTAATCACAACCAGTTATCGTAGACTAAATATAGTTAAATTAGTGGAGTTTGGTACTTATTTCCTAGTCCTCGTGGGTTCGGCACTCATACTTATCATATCATTGTACTAAAACTTGACACCGTGCACTTGCGGTAGAGAATTGCTACACTGGAAAATATTGTTTAAAATAATACCGATCACTTTTCTGCATACAGATTTCCTGCCACTGCTCCCAAACAAGAATATTTGAGGTTCGGGATTCTTTTGTCAAAGATCGACAGGTTGAGGGGTGAATCAATTCCTTCCTTGAAAGTTGCCTTGATTATAACTCTAATGGCTCCAATATGAATCCATGAGAGTTTGTTAGCAACTTCTCTTTTCACCTTGTTCTTAATCTCCTGGATTTCTCTGTAGGGGATTAACTGTATCTCAATTTGGTTTCCCGTGAATTCCATCGGGATCGCAAATTCACCTGTTGTAACCCTATGGATAATCTGATGCTTCCTGCTTCGAAAATCGATCATATCCATGGTTTTTTCCATTGCTCCCATTGTAAATCCATCATACATTTGAAGATTTGGCTCTTCTTTCATGATCCTCATAAGTGTTTTATGAGAAATCGTGGTATATGAGAAAAACCCTGACGATTCTTCTCTGATCATGTGTTGAAGGAATTCTCATTCACTCTGATTCTGAACTGGATTCACCTCCATTATCAGAATATATATCTTCTTCATAGATGCTTTCATCAGAGGGGATCTCCTCAAATTGATACACCTGCACCAAATACTGCAATTAAACAGCATCTTCGAACTCTTTGGTATCGAACTGTCTCACTCCTAGACTTTGGTTCTCTGGACAATCTGTAGAGACATGCAATCTTGCTTTGCATGTCCAGTAGTTCTCATTCGCACGAGTATGTGTGCGTCTGAAAGTTCTCTGTGTCGGTGCTCTGCAAGAACTTGCTTGATTAGAACCTGTTTACAAGGTTCTACTCCTGGTTGGTCCTGATATTTGCCCAGATCTGTAGCTTCGGGCTTTCTGTTTTGACCAGAACTTTTTAGGTCGGATTGAAAACCTCCTTCCTCTTGAACTACTTCCGCGGGCATAAAGATGACCTCTGTGTTTTTTCATCTTCCGCCTCTAGGGTAGTTTCCAATGATGGTAGGGGTATCATTCATTGTACAGCAAAGATGAGCTGTTTTGTTGATTCCTCTTAGCTTCTTGTAATTCGTTTGGAGTTTCGTTTGATAGCACCACTCCGCCAGCTTCATTTTAAGAAATGACATTCTCTTGGACACCGTCTCTATTCTTTGTGGTGTATATTCCTGGATAAGTATTTCTCTCAATGGACTCGATATTTTGGCAAAGAACAGTTCTAATGCATCTTTTTCGTCTATCTTTGCCTTCCATCTATACTCTGTGAAGAGCTTGATGTACTCGTCTACATAACAAATATAATGCAGTTTCAGGCTAATTAGAGCTTGTCTATATTTTTTTAGCCTTTTATTCCTCCATTCCTTCTAAGTAACCAACTCCAATTAAATAGATTATAAAGAATTTTGCCATATTGTCCACGATTTCTTTCAGGTACTCTTCGGCTAAAACTTCTTCTTTTGTACCTGGGTCTCCTAGTTCTCAGGCAATCTTGACCGATCCTTCTAGATTCATTTTAAGGAGTAAAATGAATCATTCTTTACTTAGATCAAGCGTTTCTGCTGTAATCCTCATTGCTGAAGCCCATTCATCAATAAGAACTTCTCGATTTTTAAAGTCCAAGATATCCATGTTGAGCATAAGTCCATATGGATGAATTGGATCTAGCTGAGATTTCCCGTAGAGCGCCTGATGTATATATGGCCTATGGGAACGATTTCGCACTCCCACTGGGGGATTTAAGTTTGCTCTAGTGGTAAAATCATCTCGGTGGGGCATGCCTTGATCCCCTCCGGGTGGATTGTGTGACCCGAAACTTTCTTGTGGTGGAGTTCTGGTTACAACTTCACCTGTCTTCAAGTGTATGAGGTTTGATCCCGCAAACGAATCAGCAAGATCACGTATATCTTTCAGGTTGATTCTTTCCATTACTTTGTTTGAAGTGTTGTATCTCTTCATAGGACTGCAATCATTTTTTCAGTCTCAGTTAAAGGACTTCGGACCTCCTATGCTTTCTATTTTTTGTGTAAAAGGGGCTCTGTTCCATAGGACGGTGGTAATCACCATCCGTTCCTTCTTCCTGAAGAACTTGATTTTGACTCCAGATTCTTAACTCGAGTTTGAACATCTCGAAGGTTTTCAAGAATTTCCTCCTGATGTTTGATCATAATCTCCATCTGACTTTGAATCTGATGGACCTGTGTCGGGACATAGTATTGGAGGTAGCCATAGCGTTGCACTGTCTTCTGGATCTCTCTAAGATCTTGATATATCTTAGAAGTATCCGTATTGATTTCTCGAAAGGTTGATTCACCCATCCTGTTCGTCTGTTCTGGATCCTGTTGGGTTGTTTGGATCTGGAATCATGGGGTTGTGCTCAGGATGATCTCTCTCCTGGGCCTCTGAAATCTCGAATTGTAGCTTGAGGTCCCTCCTGTAAAGGTTCATTACTATATTTTCCTGTTCTTGATACCGGTATATGCTAGCATGGTTAGCACCAATTTCCAGTAGAGTATTCTATTTTCAATCTAAAAAACAAATAAACACTTTTCGGAAATAATCTAAAACACTCAATTAATCTATTATAAGATACTATAGTATTTAAAATAATAAATACTCGAATAATATATAATTTTAAAATGATGTCTAAATGAAATGAAAAGAATTCAATATTTTTTCGGCAAATTGGGAGTAAATCCCCAAAAGCAATGTTTGATTTGTGTTCAGTACCTAGTCAGACAAACCTTTTGTTTAACTCCCTACCTCCAAAAAACATTCATATTAAGTATATTAATATTACAAATCTCCATTTTACCCTTTGTTTATATAAAGTTTGGATCCCTGTCTTCCTCAAATCTCTTACCTTTTCTTCCATTGTTTGAAGAATTTATGATCATTACAGCATCACATCGTTTTATCTTGCTTTTCATCTCCCATTTTCACCTTTAAACTTCAGCACGTGCTCTAGCCACCCCATTAGAGGTTCTGATTTTCCATCCTTCAATCGTTCATTCGCTGATGCTCGATTGGGAGTGGAATTTCTGGTAATTTAGGGCAGAAGTGCGATTGTACTGCATATCGCTCATGGTTTGATGTGCTTGGACCTTGGTATTTCTTTCATTTTGCTGCACGGTTGATGCCCTATTAGGTGTTTTATTCACTTGTATTTGTTGGGATTTGTAAATTGGTCTAGCATCGATTGAGGCACTCTTACACGACTAAGGTCTAAGATTCACACTTTTCTCTGATGCTTCAATCTGATTTTTGTCTTTCTCTTGCGATGGGCTTAAATACACTTTGTTACTCAATCTTGCTGCTTTGGTGTGATCTTTCCCCGTGGTTTGAGCTCACTGCATTGCTTTGATACAAGTTGGGGTTTTGAGTGCACTACAAGTGTTTCTAGATTATCTAGGAACACATTTATGAGTTTTATTCCTCTTGTAGTTTTATTCATTTGTCGAGAGCTCACACTCTAACTCAACTATACTCAAGGATGCTTTATAAAATTGGTGTCCAACGGTTATCTGCTCATGAAATTGTAAAGATGCATATATTGCCTGCCATAGCTAATGACAAAAAGGCAACATGGCTAGAAGATTTTATGAAATTGGTTGCATTATGTATAAGAGAAACTTCTTTCACCGATAGATTCAGGCGGCGCATGTAATTCATATAATTTACATGTACTGATAGACTCAGACGGTGCATGTAATTTACATGCACCGACCTATTAAATCTCAGTATGCTGCACTTAAACCATGTACACTCTAGACTCATACGATTGTATATACATTTACATGCACCGCATGAGTCGCATACATAAATAAGTCTAGCAGTGCATATGAAATTTTTTTCTTAACATTTATTTTGAAATTAAGATCATATAAAGTACATATATATAAAAATAATGGTATAAGGAGATAACATGTTGTAATTAAGAATAACTGATATTAATCATGTACTGAATATGATGGAAGGTGATAAAATAATAACATCATATGCACCATCGATCATTTATATTTTTCTCATGTTCCGGACAGAATGCTTACCGGTTGGAACCGGTTCGGTCCAAAATCGGCTGGTTCCAGACCCGAAAATCCCAGAACCGGTCCGATCTGGTAAGGAACCAGCAGAAACGACGCTTGAAGCTTGTACCGCATTCTGCTTCAAACCAATCTTTCATTAATGTGAGTATGCATAATGAATCAATAAATAGATTACTTCTGTATTCTCCAATAATTCGGCCACATGTTGAGAATGCCGATTCAAAAGCGATGCTTGAAACTTGTACCACATAAACGTCTCTAGCCATTTTGGCTAAGATAGGGAATTGTGCTGCATTTGCCTTCCACCATTGTAAGACATCGAAATTGTCTTCCGTTAGAAATTGATAATTCAGATAAATTTGCAACTTAGTAGACGTGCTAGCAGAAAGTCATTTTCCCTTCAGTTTTTTCCTGCCCAACATCCTAAGCAAATTGATGCATCCGCCTCTGGATTGAGCTTGGGGGTTCTTCAACGGCCCTTTGTTGCGACGATTCACTTGCATGTTGATTATAATACAATTGAAACATATTTTGGAGAGATTGCATTATAGACGTCTTTTGATCGTCAACAACCTTCCCCAAAAATTTAGCATAATATTCAAAAAAATATTTCAAATGAAGCTAAACCTTGACTAGGATCTAGTAATGTTGCGATGCAGTGCACGTATGGTATTTGTTCCCAATACTTTATAAATTTAGTTTCCATTGCACTAACAAAAGTATGCAAGTCATAATCATCTCTAAATTCTATAAACTTATTAAACATGTTAAATACTAAAGGAAGAAAATAAACAGAAGTTGGATAAGTAACACCGGAGAAGCGTTCTGACACTTATTTGAAAGTACCTAACAATGATACACAATTTTCAACAAATTCCCAATCCCCACCAGCCAAATAAATACTTTCATCGGTATCATGCATTTGATATATTATAAAATGGAGTTAAAATATCTTTGTAAGGTAACATAACATTCAACATATTGTACAACGAATTCCACATAGTTTCTATTGGTGATGGAAAAAGAAGATACTTAAAACCATTAGATACACATATTTGTTTCCAATCACGCTTAACACGGCTCGTGCGTAACCATTTAGAGCAATATTTCATTTTCTCAATACATGCTGAGTGATTGTCCTGATAACCAATTTTCACAGCCAAATTAAGAATACGACATGCACATCTAACATGAAAAAACACCATCAAACATTGGTTTCAGGTAGGTCTTTAAATCACGCATCACAACATTGTTATTCGTAGCTTTGTTTAATGTGATTGCAAATATCTTATCCTGAATTCCATAATGTCTACATGTATTGAATATATATTTAGCAATTACATAACCAGTATGTGCACAATCTAACTCATCTAAAGACAAAATCCATTTTTGCATACACCAATTATCATCAATCCAATGACAAGTGACAACATGATATGAATCCGATTTTACATTTGTCCAAATATCGGTTGTTAAGCTAACCCTACAAGGCAAACTAGAAAGATGTTCAATCAATGTATTTCTATATTCAACAAATACGTCCATACAATTTCCTTTTAGTGTGTGCCTAGAAATATGTTTAAACATGGTTTGTATAGACGAAGCAAATTCAATAAAATCAACATGTTCAGCCTGTATAAAAAGGTAGTTCACATCTAATCACATATCTAACAAGTGACATACAATTAATTTCAGCAGTTAAAATAACATTTGCTTATCTACCTAATGGTTGTAATGTTGTTTCATCAAATTATGTTTTTTACTAAGTATTTTTTAAATGTTCCGGTGTCTCCACTGGAACCACTAGCTTTATATGAATATTGTATCTTACATAATTTACAAATTGTAACATATTCATTAGTACATTCTTTTTGAGCGAGTTCAAAGTGATCCCATATCTTACTTCTTTTGGCACAAGTCGGTCGTCTACTCGCTGTTGTAGTGGCTCCGAATGTCTCCACTTGTTGTCTCTCTTGGGCAGCAGGAGGTTCGACAGGTTGTTCGGGTTCTTGCGTTTCGACGTTCATAGATGAACCTCCAACATTAATGTCAGCAAAATAACCATAACTTTCATTTAACTCGGGAATTGACACATGCAAATTCATTGCTGGCGATGAACTAAGTGATAGGCGACCCGGGACGATACCCGACTACGACCACCCCCGGCTGCGACCAACACTGCTAGATGAAGATGCCATTATTAATGCACAATGGAGAGAAATATATTAGATAGTAGAAGTATAGATTATAGAACTGAAATATAGAATTGTGTGTTACAAATAACAACAACTATTTATAGATTTTAATTTTTTTTAAAAAATAAAAATACGTTGGTAACGGCTGAAATAATCGTTGCCAACGTAAACATAACAACGACTATTTCAACCGTTGCAATGCATTGTTTAATTTGTTTTTTCCTCTAAAAAATAACCGGTTCCGGATTGACCCGGTCCGATAAACATCCCTAGTGCACGACTTGCAATCATGCGACACATGAACAATTGAGATCGGCACTTTTAATTTCCGCTTTCATTAAGTCACAAATGTCATGGTGGCTAGAAAAAAATTCGTTTGACTTTGCTCCCACATTAATTTTCTGGATGATTACTAAGAAATCGAATATGTGCCTGATGAACATTTGGGTGAAAGGGTCCCCTACGCCACACAAATTTCACCCTAAAACATTAATATCATATGATTACTTGATTAAACGAAAATCGTACTACAACAAAACAAACCACTGTTGAGTTTGATTGCTCCATCATTGATGAGTTTGATTGCAAAGGCGGAAGAGTGAGGGTGATGTGTTTGCCATTGCAAAAATTGGAGGTGGGGAATGAGGCAAATGTTTGGGGGATAAAGACCAAAGCAGGGGGTATATTAGTCATGAAAATGGATCAATGAGATTAGGGTTTGAGCAGATGGAATTATTTGAAATAAGTTTTCTAAAAAATATATGTAAGCAGAAAAAAGATTTTTTTGAGATATTAGTTAAAAGATATTTTCATAAATGGTACATTTACGTAATTTTCTCCATATCATTATTTTTTCTATTTTCATAATATCAATTTACTAACATAAGCAAACATATTATTGGAGCAAATACATAATTTGATAACAGAACAATGGTGTCATGGTGAAGACGACATAATACAAAAAACCCTAGTGCCTATAAAAGACCCCAAACTACAAAAACCCGCCACTGAAATTCCCTCCCTTTTGCCGCATTTTTCTCACATCGAAAACACTTTGGTGAATTTACGCAGACATATAGATACACTTCACATATACTTTATATATATATATATCTGATAATATTTGTTAATGGATCAAGATCAGCAATGGCTGATCAATTGCTTGAACGCGTCACTCGATCCCAATCATCAAATCCGAACATTTGCGGAGACTTCACTCCAGCAAGCTTCTTCGCAATCAGGTCCATCAGCGCTGCATTTCTGTTGATTGAATCAATTGCAAAATTGTGATGTTTCTGTCTTTGATTCTGATGATTTTTCTTTTCTTTTGAATAGGTTTCGGTGTGGCCTTAGCTAGAGTTGCTGCAAACCGGAAACTCTCGTTTGGATTACGACAGATATCCTACGCTCTAATTTCGTTTTATTAGATTGATATTTTCCATATTTTAGTTGCACAAATACTATCCTGTGAGTGCATTTTTGTTTATTTTCGTTCTTTTTGTGTTTTTAACAATCATTACTTAGCGGCAGTTCTGCTAAAGCAATATATAAAGAAACACTGGAATGAAGATGAGGAAGGCTTTGAGCATCCTGTTGTTCCCGGCGATGAAAAGGTTCTTCCTTGTTACAAATCTACTTAGTTTCGGCAGATATGGGGATGTTTTGGTCTAAAGACCGGAACTTTGGATTTTACTTTCATTTAATTATCTAAGACCACTTTTAGGCTGCAGTTCTTTTCGTGCCCTTGAACTCTTATTTGATATTGTTTTAAATTTATCGCATGCCTAACTGAAATGACCACTAATTATCTGAACTTGGGCATTTGAATCATTTTTCCAAACATCAGCCTTTTCATGCTTTGCTTCCCCGAGGTTGGTTTCCTAAAGTGGAAAGCAACAAGAAGTTACCTGCCTTTTAAATCTGTTATATACAAAATAACCCCTCATTATGTTAATTTGTCAGGAATCCATACGTGGACTACTTCTTTCATTGTTAGATGATCCACACAAGAAGATCTGTACTGCAGTATGCGTGGCTGTATCAACAATCGCACAGTATGACTGGCCGGATGATTGGCCAGATCTAGCTCCCATCCTTCTAAGTTTGATTAATGACCAGAGTAAACTGAACGCTTGTGAGTCCTTTGCATTAGTTTGAAGTTTCCAACTGATTTATTGTGAGTGAATATGATCTTTGTTGCTATCTCAGTGCATGGGGCTATAAGATGCTTGGCACTTATTTCTTCGGATATGGATGATAAGATGGTTCCTAAACTTATACCAGTTTTGTTCCCGTGCTTGCTCACGATTATGTCATCTCCTCAGGTAAATCTTGTTATTACCTTCCTGTTGTGGTTATCTTATAAAATTCCAAGTCAATGATGTGAAAATCTGGTTTATAACTTTTAGGCAATAACCATCACATTTAGGCAAGCGATATAAGTTGTATTAATCCATCACTTTATCAGCATGTATTGGAAACTGGCTAAATTAGATTTCTGAGTCATCACATCGGAAGAGCTAGTCCTATTAAAGGTACAGTATAGGTTTTGGTTAGTAATAGATCACCAGCACAACTTGATTAATCACTTTATATCCCCTTTGTTTGTTACTTTACATAATAATTTACATTCCAAAGGTGTGCACTTGTATATGGAATGGGGAATTCTAAATAAGAGCATGAAGAACTCTTCTGTTTCCCCAATATTGGCTCTGGGGACTTTTTCCTTGGCCTACATAGTTAAATTTTTTACATTTTCCAATTCTTCCTGTAGTTTATAAGATTTATTTAATGTATACAATTTTGAGATAAGAATTTCACCTTAAATATTTGTCGATGGAAGAAAAGGAGTCGGTCCTCTAGAAAAGTGTTTCTACACTTCTTATTCACTGTGAACCCTATTTGTGGTGTTTGTACTCTGATCCTATTTTTAGAAAGGAGTTTGTGCATGGACATGTATGCTGGCACCTGAGGAGGGTGTAAATCGTAGTATATTTGCTGCTTCTTGGCAAAAACTCTTTGTTTTTGTTGGCTTCATCTGAAGTTTTTAACTAAAAAGACAAAAGAAACTTGATGTGACAATAGAGGAACTGAAGTTACCTTTTCCCTTATGAGTTACATATCTATGTTCATTTTATTCAAGAATTATAGTGTTAAAAGTTGATGTTTCATTTGCTGGTTTGCAAAATTATTCTGAAATGTTTTGTTTGAAATACGAGGCATCATATGAATCCACTTATCTTTATTTTTTTGGGTATTTATGATTACAGATCTATGATAAATGTCTCAGGTCTAAAGCTCTTTCAATAGTGTACAATTGTACTTCAGTGCTCGGGGTTTTGAGTGGTGTATATAAGGTATATTGCTTCTAAAATCTGGATGATTGAACGTCTTTCTATTATTTATAGTAAATTGTTTACTGGTTATTAGATGGAAACAAGTGCCTTGCTGTTACCGATGCTCCAGCCCTGGATGGAGCAATTTTCTTCAATCCTAAAAGATCCAGTGCCATCTGAAGATCCCGATGATTGGAGCATTCGAATGGAGGTTGTTACTCTTTTGGTTTGTCTAACATGATGCTCTGCGAAAATATCTGACTTCCAGAATTTTTTTACCATTGTTGATATCAGGTTTTAAAGTGCCTTAATCAGTTTATTCAATACTTTCCAGACATAGCCGATACTCATTTTACAGGTATGCTACAGTAGTCTATAGAATGTGCTGATACATTACTTTTCTTGTTCATTTTTCTGAATTTGTGGTGGTGTTCTTGTTCATTTTCTGAATTGTGGTGGTGTTTCAGTTATTGTGGGGCCATTATGGCACACATTTGTAACATCCTTGGGAGTCTATGAGCGATCTTCAATTGAAGGTGTTGAAGATTCCTACGATGGGAGATATGATTCTGACGGTGCAGAAAAAAGTCTTGAGTCATTTGTCATTCAGGTTATTATAGTCATCATTGTGTAATGAAGTTTGGCAACTTATAAGTACCATTGTAAAATAATTTTGATGATTAACTACCATACTGGTGCTAAGTGCCGAAGGACAAAAGGTTTGTCCTTCAAATTCTCAAAACATATGATCATCCTTGTTGGTTTCTTGTGATTAATATTGCTTTGAGTTTGACACTGTGGCAGCACAACATTTGTCTTTATTAGATAAGTTGTGGTCTTGCTCTAATTTCCACTTTTGTGCTTGATTTTACATTTTTACTTGCAGAATTGTGAACTTTTCTGTCCTTATATACATGGTTTTATCGTATTTGTCTTGAATATTTGGACTAGGAATGATGGAGTTATTTGTTTTTTTCCTATTGGCTTTCTCAGAAAAGTTACTGTGCTGAACATTCAGTTGGCAACATGATATCAATCATGCATCCATCTTTTATGGTCCAGTAAAAAGTAAACCGATTGTTTAATCCAGTTTATTTATTTTAAGAATACTTATTTGTGTGTTCATGATGAATCACTGTGCAATAATGTTGCAAATGTCTTCATTATACCTCCTGACTGTCAAAGATGATTAAAATTGGGAAATAAAACAAATGAATTCACAGTAGCATCAATCTATGTGTAGAATTCATATGTTTTCTGACATTTTATTTAGCAGCAAACCTTCTCCAAGCTGGTGTATATGAGCCTGCTTTCATATATCTCGCCATGTATGATTCCAGTTAACCATTAACTTTTTCCTTATTGATATTGTATATGAATTTTCGGTTGAAAGATTGTTGTGGCAAAATTCAAATTGCAACATGGAAAATCGCAGTATTATTGTGTACCCTCTGTAAAACTTTTGGGCGATTTGAGAAACTGTTTCATAAATATTGGAGAACCGGTTCAGGCAGAAGCCTGATTTACATTTTGATATTTTGATTATGCATTCTTCTTGATATGTTTTTGTTGTTCTCATTGTTGTCGGGAGTAAATTATTGACATTCACTTGCTAGCCTTGTGATACACCTGCACGTCTTTGGATGCAGTTATTTGAGTTTTTATTGACGATTGTTGGAAGCCCAAAATTTGTAAGGGTATGCTTCACGACTGTTTTAAACAGTTTGTTAGCCTTTATGTGACGTATGGCTGTCAGTTCCTGAGATGTTATTTTTCAATTCAGGTTGTTATGAACAATGTGAAAGAGTTGGTATACTATACCATTGGTTTCCTACAAATGACAGAACAACAGGTATTCTATCTCTATCTGGTCGGCTTATGAAACGATAGCCCTTTGTGTTCTTTTTTGTCAATTCTGGATTATGAACTCGTAACTTCTAACAATCAGTTGAATTTTTTGAATGGGAAGTCTGGTGCCTAATATTTTGTTTAAGCTTGGTGTTATGCCTGACTCTTTGACTTCACAATGACTGTAGCCTGAAAGTTGCTACTAATGTTATATATCCTTAAGATGGTGGTTAAGTTATATATCCTTAAGAACTAGAGAGAATTTGATGGTGCTTAAGTTAGATCTTCAATCAATAATTCTATTTGATCTTATTGATTTGGTCACTGAAAGTTGCTATAGTACTTCCAGATTGCCATACGAAGGGCCACGATGTCATTATGACTCTTGATTGCAGAGAAGCTTGTTCTTTACGCTTGTAATTGAGTATCTTTTTAAATGATTAATATTTTGTTAGTAAGGAGATAAAGAATGTAGCATGCTGTTAGTCCATGGATCTCTTTCACTTTATCCTAGTTGTACGTCATGTTCCATTTATAGTGACATCACATATTGCATAAATTACAGGCATCTATATATTAACTTGCATCTGTAATTATCATAATTCAAGGAGAATTAGTAGATGAATTTCCAGTGTGTTTCCTCTTTCTTTTCTTATCAACGTGGGTAAAGAAATTTGAAGAGACGATGTGACTCTTCTTGGTTTTCCGATCAACAATGACACAAATGTTATTTGTTTACTTTTTTGGAAGGTCCTACATATTGAGTATATCGTGTGTAATTTTTTTCTCCTCTCCTTTTGATTTAATTTTACCATCTTGTTCACATGTAATTTGGATTTAGGTTCATACCTGGTCTCTGGATGCTAATCAGTATGTTGCTGATGAGGAAGACAATACATATAGTTGTCGAGTGTCTGGTAAGGTGGTTCTTGAAATTCTAAACTTTGTTGGTTGGTTACTGAAAATGTTTGTTGTGCATACATCTCTATGTTGATCTTCCGTTATTTGTATTTATTTATGTATATTCGTGATCACTTCTCTTAGTGTTTCTCAGTATATAAATGAGGCATAAAGAATATTGATAGTGTGCTGAGAACTTAAATTGAATATAATTCTCCTCTCCTCTCCTCTCAGAACATGAATATGTAATTGTTTCTCTCAGAGTGTTATGTTGCATGGCCAAGCCTTGGTAAAATTATGCTCTTGGACAGTTAAAGTTTTGAATTGATCTGACATTCTCGACGTGAAATAAAAAATATTGATTACATAGGTTCTATATTAATGTTAGTGTCAGTTTTTTACATATAAAAGAATTTTATAATAAAAACTTCTCTTAAAATATGCAATATATTTTCTTGATGAGAATAGTTTGAAAGATAGTATATGTTAAGATTAGGATAATCTTCAGGTTATATTTGCTAAGTTCCCCTCTCTATGAATGGAAGGTTCTCACATGTGGGTACAATAAACTGCTGGCCACTGGAGCTCAGAAATTTCTTTCATTGTTCCAAATATATTTAATATCTCATCTGTAATGACATTTGATACACTTCTCCTAGGACCCCTTGTTTTCCCTTCTTTCCCTTCTTTCTATTACTGCTCGTAGCTTATTCAGTTTTGACTGGCAGTTAACTCTGCCCTTTGTTTTGTTATGTTTCCTTGATATTGCGTTTTCTGGAGTTTAAAATCAGGAAATCTTATCTTCCAGGTGTGCTTCTACTGGAAGAGATCGTTACCTCTTGTGGGATGGAGGGATTGGATGCTGTAATTGACTCGTTGAAAAGACGAATAAGTGAGTCTCAACAGCAGAAAGATAACGGCACTCCAGGATGGTGGAAAGTAAGTTGGAGAACCACTCAATGACTTGAATCACTGTTACCTAAAAAGAGTGAAATATATGCTAAAATTTATGTTTCACACTATTGTGTTTTTGAGCTCCCTCCTTAAAACTTATTACCATAGTAGAGGAACATCCATCTGGCTGATCTTAACTTGCAAATATGTAAGTCAGAGTTCATTTTTCCTTAAAAAGTGATTTAAATTGGTTGATAGACCTTCTACTTCCTGGCACAAGGGGATATTTTAAAAGAGTATAAGGCATTGTTTTAGTTTTGCTTAGTCCATATAAGGACTTATCATCCAGGTTATAATTGTTGGAAGAAGTTTAATCTGGTTAGAGGTCAAATGACAGATTTACCTTGTCTTCCCAGGTCTTGTAAGAAGTTAAGTTTGATTTCTGCTCTGTCAAGTTCCTTCATAAGGAAATATGAAATAGATGAAACAAATCGAGATCCTGCAAACTTAATTGCCTCACAGTATCACAGCCTTGCTTGTGATTTAAGATTCTTCTCATCTGTTTTTTTATTTTTGTTCAATTCCCTGTGTATGCTGACAGCTGCGGGAGGCTACTCTCTTTGCCTTGGCTTCTGTATCAGAGCGGTTGCTTCAAACAGAGGTATGCCATTACTTGTTACATTTTTGATAATCTGGATGAAAGCGCTGTCAGGATTCTATTCAAACAAATACTCAGTTTGAAAAATATAATAGTCTTTTATGTGTTTGTTCTTGTTTAGGCTACCAGACCAGCTACGCGAAATATGTTGGAGCAAATTTTAATTGATGATGTGGCAACAGGTGAGATGGTTACTTCACTAGATATTAATTGGCTGAGCTGTTAAATATGTTTTGCTTGACATAATATGCAATGAATATCTTGTTACTCGTTCTGCAGGTGTACATGTCTATCCTTTTCTTTATGCACGCTTATTTTCATCTGTTGCAAAGTTTTCTTCTGTGGTAATTATTTAGAAACCCCTTCTTACTCCGCCATTCCTTATTCTTACTTTGCCCTGCTCGTTGCTATTTTGAATAAAATCTATTATGTACCTTGTACTGTGCAGATGAACCCACAAGTGACAGAGCATTTTCTATACGGTGCTATTAAGACAGTTGGCATGGATGTGTGAGAAACCTGAATTTGAACCCTTTTCACTTGGAAATTTCTATGAGGATAGCACTCATCATTCCTTTTACAGGCCCCCACCTGTGAAAGTTGGTGCATGTCGAGCTCTTACTGAGCTCCTACCAGATTCTTCTGGAGGAATTCTTCAGCCTCATGCTCTGGATTTATTCTCGTCACTTATAGATCTTCTCAACAATGTGAGGTGGAATATGATATTTTAAGTTGATATAATTTACTCTTGCTGACATTATGTTCTCGACTGCTTCATAGGCATCTGATGAGACCATGCACTTGGTACTTGAAACCCTGCAGGCCGCTGTGAAGGCTGGTTAGTATGAGTAGCATGGATAAGCAGTACAGTTCCTGCATATATAATGTGAACTGCTTTCAAGGTTTGAGGTTTTTCTAGGTCATGGGGTATTAGCTTCAATCGAACCAATTATCTCTCCTATCATCCTTAATATGTGGGCTTCACATGTCTCAAACCCTTTCATCAGTATTGATGCTCTGGAGGTTCTGGAGGTAAATCTTCTATTTTTTTTAACATTTAGACATTAGCTTTTGTGAACTCTACTAAGTGAAATTATTGATGACGTGAATTTGACAAGTTATAAGACACAACAGGATGTGTCATGACTATTAGGTGAGAGGTATATGTAGTTGTCAATAAGCCGTTTCTCAGATCTAGTGGAAAGGCTATTCTTGGATGTTTCCTCTTTTGTTTTTATATAGATTAGAGATACACAGTTTATTTGGATGCAATTTTGTCTTGGTAGATTTTTACTTCAACTCCCTGAGTTCTTGGAATTACTCACTATGAACAATTAAAAGTTATTTTTTATAAGTGAGATCCTTTATCCATCACATACTTCACTAAATGGCATTGTTTGCACCTGTGTTTTTTATGTTCTCAGGCGATAAAAAATGCTACGGGTTGTATTCATCCTCTGGTTTCTCGAGTTTTACCTTATATCAGCCCAATTCTCAGCAATGTACGCCTGCAAAATTTTCTCATATGTTGCTAGAAATGGAGAAATTTTAACAGTTCCATGTTAGTTTTATTCCTTATGATATTGTTAGCATTTCTCAGCCACAACAACAACCTGACGGCTTAGTTTCTGCGTCATTGGATCTTGTGACAATGTTAGCAAAGGTAATTACCTCTTAGAGCACTTTGCTGTGTGCATATATTTTGGTTTATGAGCTATTTAGTTTCCTAAAGTGACTGGATGTTTGTCTATGTGATGTTATGTTTTCAGAATGCTCCCATTGATGTGGTAAAAGCAGTGCACCAAGTTTCCTTTGACCCTGTTGTTAGAATAGTCCTCCAGAGTAACGACCACAGTGAGATGCAGGTTATCTATAATTTTTCATCACTTTAAACCTCTTGCAATTTGTGCTTTGTTGTCTGAATCTTTTCTAGAAAGTCCTACTTTCCGGTAAGAGATAAATGAATCCAACGGTTTTACTTTTACACCTATCAGAATGCAACCCAGTGCTTAGCTGCTCTTGTGTCTGGTGGAAAACAAGATTTGCTTGCTTGGAGTGGTGATCCTGGATTTACGATGAGATGTTTACTTGATATAGCTTCCAGGTGATGCTCTCGTTTTGTTCTGTTCCAAAATACTCTTGGAACTGTGATTTGGTAGCTGGTAAGCAAAGAGATTATGACCTGAAATACTTGGTTGCCTCTTAGCAGACGGTTAAGACAATGCTGTCAGTTTCCAGTTCATTGTTCTACAGACTAGTTATTTTTTTATGCCAGTAGTTGACCTTTTTAACTATGCGAATTGGTGTTTTATTCTTGGCCTCTACACATTTACTGTTCTTTGCTAGATTGCATTTTTGTAAATGGTTGTTTTTGATGCTGTGGTTGCTGATATTTGGATATTAATATGTCCTGAGGCAAGCAACTGCTTCTGTAACGTTCTCCATTGCATGTTTTTGTGTGCAGGCTTCTAGATCCTGATTTGGAAAGCTCTGGATCACTTTTTGTTGGTAGTTACATTTTACAACTAATTTTACATCTGCCTTCACAAATGGCACAGCATATCAGAGACCTCGTGATTGCTCTTCTCAGACGAATGCAATCTTCTCAAATAGCTGGACTGAAAAGCTCATTACTTCTAATTTTTGCTAGACTGGTAATCACAATATGATATTGATAGATTATGGTCAGTAATGCATAATGAGACCGTGAGCTTACTGAAACAAGAGTTATTCAGTAAAATCTTGCCTACTTTATTACTCAAAGATTACTCAGCTTTATACATGTTTACACTTCTAAGGTAATAAGATCATTATTTAATCATTTCCTATTCTAGTCTGTATACAAAAAGGAAAGTGTATAAATTGTAATATTTCCTATACAAGGTATGAAATCTTCAACATTCCCCCTCAAGCTTAAGAATAGATATTTCTCATTCCAAACTTGCTAAGAAGATTTTCATGACTAGGTTTAGTAAGACTTTTGGTGAGAATGTCAGCTTCTTGATCACTCGTGGGGATATACACAACTTGATCCCTCCTTCTTCCATTTCCTTCTTGATAAAGCTTTGGTCTATCCTCACATGTTTCATTCTATCATGCTGGACCGGATTGTTCATAATGCTAATCGCAGACTTCAAGTCTTGCATTAGTCTTTCTAGCCAAATGACCTCACACATTCCTTGTGCAATAGCTCGAAACTCAGACTCTACGCTGCTTCTTGCTACCACAGTCTGTTTCTTGCTTCTCCACGTAACCAGGTTTCCCCACAGTTTGGAGCAAAACCCAGAAGTCGATTTGCAATCATTACTACCAGCCCAGTCTGCATCCACAAACCCTTCAATACATCGATTATTACTCTTTAGGAACATGAGTCATCTACCTGGAGTTCCTTTGAGATATCGCAAAATATGATTCGCCGCTTCTAAGTGTCTTTGAGTAGGAGAATGCATGTACTGACTCACAACACTAACAGCATAAGTGATATCGGGTCGTGTGAGGGATAAAGTAGATTAATCTGCCAACCAGAGTAGATTAATCTGCCAACTAGACGTTGATATCTTCCAATGTCTACATGAGGCTCATTTTCTTTAATACTGCTCTTCCAGTTTCTCTCTAAAGGAGTTCTTGTTGGTTTGCATCCCAATTTTCCTGTTTCTTGTAGTAAATCCAGAGTATATTTTCTTTGGGAAACGAAGATCCCTTCTTTGCTTCTTGCTATCTCCATCCCCAGAAAGTATCTCAATACTCCCAAGTCTTTTAATTCAAATTCCTCCCTCAACTTTTTCTTGAGGTTATCAATCTCTACACTGTCATCACCTGTAACCAAGATATCATCCACATACACAATGAGAATGGCCTTTCTTCTACTTTCTCCTACTTTAATAAAGAGTGTATGATCAACTTTTCCCTGAATATATCCCAGTCGTATGAGAGTGGAGCTAAATCCGGTAAACCACGCATGTGGGGATTGTTTGAGCCCGTATAATGACTTTCTAAGTTTGCAAACCTTGCCCTGTTAATTTTGTGACTGAAAACCTGGTGGAATCCGCATGTATACCTCCTCATCAAGAGTGCCATTCGAGAATGCATTCTTGACATCAAGTTGGTGTAATTCCCAATCCAAATTTGTCGCAAGTGATAACAAAACTCATATTGAATTGAACTTTGCCACAGGTGAAAGTGTTTCGTCGTAATCAACTCCATACGTTTGTGTAAATCCTTATGTCACCAATCATGTCTTGTACCTATCTATTTCTCCATCCACTTGTACTTTACTGTGAAAACCCATTTTATTCCAACCACTTTCTTGTCCTTCGGGAGGTCTACTATGTCCCAAGTTCCATTTTCATGCAATGCTGTCATTTCCTCTTGTACTGATTCCCTCCATTTAGGATCCTTTGAAGCTTCATGAATGTCTTTGGGAATTTTCAGATTATCAATCTTTGCTGTAAAGGCATTGAAACACGGATAAAGCTTTGTACAAGTCAATAAATTTTCAATTGGATGCATAGTACAAGATCTTACCCCTTTCCTTTTTGCAACTGGAGATCCAAATCATTGCTTATACCTGGTTCTAATTCTGGGTTGGATGATTGGTGTTGCTGAGGGTTCTTTGATCTTCGAGAGTACATATAAATGGGATACCGAAAGTCTTCTCTTTGTTCCTGAACCTGTATGGGAGTATGATCTTGCACAAGGACTGTTTTTTCCCGGTTATATGCATCTTCCGATATTGGAAGTGAGACAGTAGGATCCCAGCCCCTTTTCCCCTCAACATTTTCCCCCTGAAGACCATGAGAAGAGTGAAAAAACTCACCCTCAAAGAATGTTACATCTAGAGAGACGAATAATTTTTTTAATGACGGGGAGTAACACTTATATCCTTTTTGGGTCGGTGAGTATCCTACATACACTTAAGTGCCCTGGGATCAAGTTTGCTCCGACTGTGTTGTTTGTTGTGGACGAAACAGTACAACCGAAGACTTTGGGGGATATTGAGTTAAAGAGGTTAAGATCAGGTAATGAAGCAATGAGAATGCTCAATGGAGTGTTGAATTGAAGGGTTTTTGAGGGAATGCGATTGATTAAGTAGGTAGATGCGAGAATTGCTTCCCCCCAATATGAATTAGGAAGAGAGCTAGTGAACCTGAGGGATCTAGCAACTTCTAATAAATGACGATTTTTCTTCTCTGCCACCCCATTTTGTTTTGGTGTATCAACACACGAGGTTTGATGGTGTACCCCATTTTCTCTTAAGTATTGGTTAAATTCACTCGAGAGATATTCTCTACCATTATCTGTTCGAAGAATATTGATATTGGATTGAAAAACATTCGAAACAAACTTATGGAATTGTTTGAACCAAGACAAAGTTTCAGATTTATCTTTCATCAATGTGATCATCAATGAAGGTAACAAACCATTGAATTGTAGTGAGATTAGATGTTCTTGCTGGCCCCCAAATATCACTGTGTGCTAGATGAAATGGTTTCGAGGATTTATAAGCATGCGAAGGGTAAGTTGTCCTAGATTGCTTAGCAAGTACACAATGTTCACACCGAAAAGAAGATTCCCTTTTATTGATAAAAAAATTGGGTACAGAAGTTTCATGTATGAAAAATTAGGGTGTCCCAAACGTTTGTGCCACAACATAATATCAGAGTTAGAAACAGTTGACAAGGAAGCGAAATTTAAAGACTTTGTACTGTTGGAGTTCTTTGTTCCTGGTACAACCCATTTCTTTTCTCAGCAACTCCAATCATCTTTCCCGAAGAATTGTCCTGAAATTCACAATGAGAAGGATAAAAAGTTACAATGTAATTCATATCTGCTGTTAGTTTGCTTACTGACAAGAGATTATGAGATAATTGTGGCACAAATAACACTGATTTTAATATCATATTTGATAAACAAACCGTGCCCATCCCTATGGCAGGTGATACTTTCCCGTCTGCAACCCAAACATCAATCTTGGTGTGGCATTGGTTATAATTATCCAAAACATCTACTGAGCAGCCATATGATCCGAGGCACTTGTGTCCGCAATCCAATATTCCAAGTTTTGGGTGTTTGACATAAAACTTGATGAATAATACCTGTTTTGGCCATAGCCGCAGTAGGTGTTTTAGGATTTTGATTTCTGGATCTCATGGATGCTCTAGTCAGTTGAAGGAGTTGGCGTAATGTATCCAAGTCCTCACTGGAGAATTCAAGTTAGCATTGGAAGTGGATTCTGCCATGTTAGCTATCCGGGGCTGTCATCGTTGCTTCCTGGATTTCCAATCACTCGGTTTGCCATGAATTTCCCAGCAGGTATCACGAGTATGATTAGGTTTCTTACAGAAATCACACACAACACGATCAGTCTGATACCCGTGGGCTGTATCAGATTTATTTGACATCTCGGTTGGGTGTCGGATGTCACGTGAAACATCTTGTTTGTGCGTGATCAGGGCCGAGCCATGGTTGTCCCATTTAGAGGTATCCCGCTGCGTGGAGTTTAACATCACTTTGCGTCTGCTCTCCTCCCTCCGGACTTCAGCAAAGTACTCGCGAAGTGAAGGGAATGGTTTTGTACCAAGTAGTCGGCGACGAACTTTGTCCAGGTCTGGATTCAGTCCTTGTAGGAAATCAAATGCACGTTCTTTTTCAATCATCTTCTTGTATTTTTTTGCATCAGTGGTACATGCCCATCCCATGTCATAAAAAAGGTCTATTTCTTGCCATAACTCCATCAAAGTGTTGAAGTATTCAGTCACGTTTAGGCTGCCTTGCCTTGTGTTTCAACATTGAGAAGTATTTTCCAGATCTGAGTAGATCTCTTGGACAGCTTCCCAAATTTCCTTGGTTGTCTGGTAATAGAGATATGTACGGCCGATAGTTGGCTCCATCGAGTTGATGAGCCATGCCATTACAATGGAGTTCTCAGCTTCCCAGTTGCCATAGGTTGAATCTGTCTCGGATGAGGTTTTGATAGTACCAGTTAAATATCCAATTTTTCCTCTTCCTCTGATCACGAGAATAACGTCTTGAAACTATTCTCAAAAGTTTAAACCGTTTAGCTTGTGTTGAGTAATTTGGAGGGAGTAGTTGTCAGAGGATGGATTAAAGGATATTATGCGCCGTGAAGATGCCTGATCATCTGTAGCAGAAGAGGTTTATGAAGCCATAGTTTATGCGGGTTGTAGGGATAAGGGCGAAGAAACGGGAGCACCTAGAATCAGGGCTCTGATACCATGAAACAAGAGTTACAGTAAAATCTTGTCTACTTTATTACTCAAAGATTACACAGCTTTATACATGTTTATATATCCAACAATAAAAGGTAATAAGATCACTATTTAATCATTTCCTATTCTAGACTGTATACAAAAAGGAAAGTATATAAATTGTAATATTTCCTATACGAGGTATGAAATCTTCAACACTTAAGCTTCCAACATTTATTTTAATGTGTTTTAAAATCGCATCATGTGTCTTTTTTGATCCGGAAGGCTCTGATCTTTTTAAGTACCTTCTTGATGAATACTCATCTTAGAGCTTGAGAAGTAAATTGTGTAAGGCACTTCGCGTTCAATTATATTTGCTTGTTTAAGTGTTGGTTTGATTTTCTCAATCAAATTGTTTGTGGAGATGACAAAAACATAGGAGATGACAAACAAGAAGAAAGACTATTCTCATTGTGTATATAGATGATATCTTAGTTACGGGTGACGACAGTGTTGAGATTGGTAGACTCAAGAAAAAATTGAGAGAAAATTTGAAGTCAAGGACTTGGGGACCTTGAGGTATTTTCTGGGTATGGAAATCGCTAGAAGTACGTAGGGCATTTTCGTTTCACAAATAAAATACACACTTGACTTGCTACAAGAAACAAGAAAATTGAGATGTATACTGATCGGAACTTCATTAGAGAGAAATTGGAAGAGCATGATTAAGGAGAATGAGCCATACACAGATGTTGGAAGATACCAACGCCTGTTGGCAGATTAATCTACTTATCCCTCACAAGACCCGATAATGCATATGCTATCAATGTGGTGAGTCAATACATCCATGTTCCTACTCAAAGGCATTTAGAAGCAGCAAATCACATCTTAAGATATCTTAAAGTAGCATCGGGAAGAGGAATCATGTTCCTGAAGAGTAGTTACCGAAGTATTGAATGATGACACGGATTGGCCTGGAAGTAATGATTGTAAATCAACCTTTGGGTTTTGCTCAAAGCTGTGGGGAACTTTAGTCACATGCAGAAGCACGAAGCAAACCGTTGTGGCAAGAAGTAGTGCAGAGGCTGAATTTCGTGCTATTGCGCAAGGGATGTGTGGAGTTATTTGGCTAGAGAGTTTAATAAAAGACCTCAAACTTAATATCATCACACCTACCAAACTGTTCAGTGATAGTAAATCCACGATTAACATTGTTAATAATCCAGCCCAGCATGATCGATAAAACATGTGAGGATAGACATTTATCTAGAGTGAAATGGAAGGAGGAGGTATGAAGTTATGCTATATTCCCTCGAGTGAGCAAGAAGCTGATCTCCTTACCAAGAGTCTCACGAAGAGAAATCTTCTTAGCAAGCTTGGAATGAGAAATATCTATTCCTGAGCTTGATGGAGAATGTTGAAGATTTCAGACTTAATTAAGAGATATTACATATAGTAGCTTATACTCTTACCCTGTACGTATTAGGAAATAATCAATTAGGGATTTAATTACCTTTTAGTAAAGATCATGTAAATAGTATACAAGGCTGTAATCCTTGGGTTATAATACAAGCAAGATTTCGAACTTCTCTTGTTTCATAGCCCAATAAACTTCATTTTGCATTTCCAAATGTTAATCTCACTAATTTGTAGGCATATTTAGTGAATCTTTACAACATATCAATTGAACCACATTGGGTAAATCAATGATCTAGTGAAAGGGTAAAAGATAGGACTACTTCTGTTGTTTATTCTATCCAAGTTAGCCAAAGGATGACAATTCAAATGAGTTCTGCAAGTCTCGCCACATTCATTTGTTGTGTTAACATTGTATTTAAAAGCTACTTATCTGATATATAAAGTGAAATAGTGATTTGTAATATTTTGTCTCAAGAGAACTTAACACAATTAGTTTTCCTCAAAGAACTTAAATATTTTGCCTCATCAAATAGAATTATCGATTGAAGCATTGCTCGCTTCCAAGTATTTATACGCTTGTGCCAGTGCCATGACTTAAATAGTATATTATCTTCTCCAATCCAGGTTCACATAAGTGTCCCTCATGTAGATCAATTTATTGATTTGCTGGTCTCGATCCCAGCTGAAGGTCATCAAAACTCCTTTGCATATGTAATGTTTGAATGGACTAGACAGCAAGGCAAGTAAATATGTTATCTTTGTTTTCCAATTACATGTCTGTGGATTGAAGAATTAACTTTTCCCCCATGTAGATTATGTTATAAAGTTTTTCTTTGGTGCTTGACTGTTTTTGAACTCAAGTTTCGGAAATATCTTTTCCTGTAATTGTTTTTCTGTCAATAAATTGAACTACATTGACTTAAAGGTATATACAAATGCACTGGGGAAATACATTTACTGAACTGTATCATCTACAGAGGAGTCATGGGGACATGGATTATGCATTTACTTCAAAAAACTTGTTATTTGATCTTAATGGAAAGACTGACTAAACTTGCCTCCAAATTTTCAAAAAGCTTGCTATTTCTTGTAGACATTTAGTTAAATCTTGTAAGACGTGGTTAAGAACCTAGCCTTTACTAGCGAGTACCCCTAGAAGCATTCTTGTAACTCCTGACATGCTTTTGGATTTGAGAGAGAGATTTAATCGATGAATTTTAATGACTCCATTCCTGTTACAATTTTAAATACGTTACATTATTTATTAACAAGTTAAGATCGGAGGAGAATTTTGAATACATAGAATTCAAGAATATCCCAAACAAGTGATAAATTTGAACCTTGAATTTGAAATTTTATGATTTCTAATTTTCTAATCCAAACACACCCTCATAGTATTTTATAAATGATTCGATTGCTTAAATTCAGGGGAAGTTCAGGGAGCCTACCCAATTAAAGTGACGACCACTGCTTTGGCATTATTGTTATTGTCTGGGCATGTTGAGTTGGGGAATATCAAAGTTCAGGGCCATCTTACCAAGGTTTGTTTTATCTTGAGTTGCCGTCATGTGTTTGACCTTGCAGTGAACCCATTGCTTAATATATTACTGACAGTCTGCAGCAGGAATAACCACGCGCTCTAAATCAAAGCTAGTACCAGATCAATGGACACTATCACCACTTCCTGAGAAGGTACTTGTTAACTTGATTTTTGGCTTCCAAGGCTTGGTTTTTGGCAAACTCTTGAAGCTTTTGACAGCTTCCCATGACATTAGTTGTGCTGAGAATTAGTGAAATTGTATAATTGAAACTAACTACAGTATTTAAGTTGGGGGAAAACCTAGGAAATTGAGGGAAGATGGAATGTCAAATAGATGATGGTTTAATTTGGTGCAACGGTGGTTTATCAATATGTTGGGAAACGATAATTGCCATGTTAGATGAGCAATTGAAACGTGTCTCTTGGGCTGTTGTACGGTTTAGAAGATTTGAGTTGTACCATTACCACCTGTTATAACTTTTGGTAAAGCGACGAGCGCTTAATCCTTCAATTGGTATCAGAGCCAATATCACATACTCGATTCTCATGAGAGTGCAATTATTGTGAGATGATTGTTGGGAAACAATAATTGCCCTTGTTAGGTGAGAATTCAAAACTTGTGGCTTGGGTTGATGTACGATAATGACGATTATGGAAGCTAACTTTGGTTGGTTAGTCCAGGTTTAAAAGATTTGAGTTGCACCGTTTCCACTACCTATAGCTTTTGGTAACGGCAAGGGCTTGATCCTACGCAATAATAAGAAAATAAACGTTATTGGAGATATTCAACATATTCTGATTGCAGATGCATGTAATTTGACGTACTTCTCTGCTCCCTGTGCGTATAGATTATCTCTCTGTTGGCAGACGCCTTACTTGAAATCCAGGAGCAAGTCGATGGAAATAATGAGGTACTTATATAGTCTTTTTAGCGTTTCTATTACCATGTCCAAAATTGGTGTACAATCGGAAATTTTTGCCAATTCATTATGGTAGGATAGTGATTGGGAAGAAGTTCAGAATGGAGACATCAAGGATGAAGATGGCAATGATTATTTTCAATATTCAGTTGCTGCATCACAAGGCAAACCTACATATGAATATCTTGACGCCATGGTCAAGGCCTTCGACGAGGTTCTACTGTTGCTGAACTTAATGGTTTCCAGATTGTTTTTTTTCATTTCCCCCCCTACTTAAGGAGTTTAGTTTTCATGATTGTTCAGGACCAAGAAGATGACTATGAAGATGAATATCTCAGCAGCGCAGATCCACTAAATGAGGCATCTCTTTTATACACAGATTTTTTTAACCATCTTAAAATTGTATAGCTCATTTCTCTTTGCCAATCTATAATTTTGCATCCCATTTTGCAGATAAGTTTGGTTAATAATCTTTTCGAATTCTTCGTGAAGTTCTCTGATCGCGACAGATCATATTTTGAACTTCTTTTCCAGGTTCAATTAAATCTAGTGAATTTTAACTTGTGTAGAACTCTCACATTTTTAGTTTGATTCTTTATCTACTGGTTTGTTTAATAACAATTTGTCTGATTTCAAATGCAGAGTTTAACCAAAGCCCAACAAAATGCTGTTCAAATGGTTTTAAAACGATGAGAAATGTGCTTATTGGTCGAGGCGTGCCTTTTTCTCATTTCTCATCACACTTCAATTTGAATTGCAAGTGGTTGTGTATTTGTGGGGTGTCAATTTTTACTGTTAATTGTATTGTGGTAGTTGTTTAGGACAGTTTTCACTTCATGTTTAGGATCGACATTCTTTGTTTAAGGAAATTAAGTGTTTGTAATTTCTATGTTGATCCATCATTTACCTACTGCATAAATACGCTTATTAACTAATGATTATGATTCTGGTTTTATATCAAATTGAATATTTGTTCTTATATTGTGTTTGGCTTGTTGATATTTGATTGAGGATTTTAGCAAATTAGAATAACATAGAGGTCCATTTACGGTTTACCCACAGGAAAATCCATCATAAATGAAATATTGTAAACACGTAATATCATTCAATTCTTTATTCTTTGACTTTTTCTCCCGTTGTTAATTTATTTTACATTCAATGTAGATCTATTCAAATCGTTCGACGGTTAAAAAAATTTCTACCCTTAACATTGACCTTCTTTGACAGTTCTGGTTATGGTATATGAACAATATATTACGGTTCCGGTTACTATTAATCAACGGCAACGATTTGACCTTTTATGACTGCAAAACCTCCCAGAAAATGTATAATTTCACATTAAATTGAAAAAAACTCAGGCTTCAATTTTATTCCCTTCTGATTTTCTAAACATATAATACCTAAAATGGGTAATATTTTTAATCTCAGTTCTCAACTTCAAAGGTTTTGAAAATACTGATCTAAAAAAGATAGATTCATTTAAATATATGTATAATTCGGCAAGATATATTAAACATCATTAGAAAAAAGGAGATTAAAAAGCCATATATTATAATTTTATAAAACTATCAACCAGAGTGATCGCTTCCAAGTATATAACTTTATATTTTTCGGTAATTTTCGCTTAAAAATATGAATCGATTATCTAAATCCTTTGTTTACCTAATAAATTGATAAAATAACGAAGTATTTCTCCAATATCGGGACTTACGCTCCGATGGAATCTTCATTTCCATTAACTACTCTTACTGGCCGCAGCGAAAATATAGGCTTTAGTGTTCATATATCTTTTCCTAATTTAATATTTTATTTTGAATGCCGAAACATTATTGTCCGGATGTTGTGTTGCTGGCAGGGAATAATGGAATTGTGTAGATCCGACCTTGAATTGACTCATGGTCGACGAATCGGTTAATCGGGTCAACGATTCGATTTGTTGGACATGTAACCGGCCCGTCTATAGGCTGGCTGGTTAAATGTTATAATTTTTGAACCCTTTAACCGAGGTTCACGAGACATGTGACCTGCACAGAGGTGTAGATGTGAACTCATGACCTCCAATTGAAGGTGTAGATTTGAACTCACGACCTCCAACTTAAATAATTGGCTTCAATCACTAAGCTATAAGAGTCTTGTTGATCTAAATAGAGTGTTGTAATTTATATATGATTAATATATGGATGAAAACACATTCAAATATTTTTTTACACTTTTTTCAAATTTTAATAAATTTTTTTATTTTTTATTTTAAAAAAAAGTAATGGTCAAAAGCGTAACCGTAATAATTGGTTAACTGTAACTGAAACATGCGGTTCATGAACCGTAACTGAAACCATCTAGGAAGCTTAAGGTTAAGGGTCGAAGTTTTTTGAACCGTCTAACCGACGGTTCTGAACTTTGGTCAGGTGTAATGAAATGTAAGTATTTTCTCATATACTTGATAAATGATATGCATATATTTAGACGAATAAATTAGGTATTTGTATATGAAATTTTTGTTCCAAGTAATTTTTGAGCAAAACATTTAGAAAATATATTAAAATTTAAATTTTTCATGGGAGGTTCGTGCACTGAGTTTTTGCACCGGGTTTGCCCCCTATTAAAAATTGAAATTTTTTTTATATGATTTTTTGATATAATAAAAATAATTATTTAATTTGAATGCCAAAATATATTTTGGAATGTTTATTGAGAGTTTACAACAGGGAATAAAGAATTGAATATAACTATTTTCAACAAACATATGTATTCATCAAGTATGGAATATAATAAATAACTTATTTATGTTGGCTTACTGCCTGTAAAAAGTAAACAAATGCTCTCTTTAATCGAAAATTTCATCCACAAAGAGGGCCGAAAATAGGGTGGATTTGATGCTCCCTTTATTCAAGTTGGACGAGAATATTCTCTTTATGCTTGCTAGTCATCCCTATGGCGTGTTGGCAAGCAGACAAAATAATTGTTTGCATTTATTTAATCACGATGAAAATGGCAATTGGAATGAATTATTTGGCAGATAGTGTTTCATTAATGCAATATGAATACAAAACACTATTTGTGCTGGTTTCATTTCAAATAGCCTTTTTTAAACCGAGAACCAATCCAAACGTCTTTCTTCTCACTTCACTTGTCTGAAAATATTTTCATGCTATTGTATCATCTTTTTACAGTTAAAAGTGGAAATGTTAGTTTGACAGTTGTTAACCAATTACATATAGTTGGCTTTTTCTCTCAATTTACACATACATACCTTTAATTCTTTTCAGTTTTCTACTAATATTTCTCTTTTAGCTCCATTTATATTCGATTCTATGGAAGATATAGTTGTTCGCCGTCTTTGCTGTTCTACAATTGGGTCTGATATGTTGACCGTACCTATTTCGATGTCTACATTATATTTTTTTACGAACATGACGATTGATTTTGAATTATCAATTTATTGCTGAAATCTATGATAATTGTTGTTTCTTTAATGGTTTTTGCGATTTCTCGAAGAATCATCTTTGATTCTCTAGAAGATCAATGGTTGGCCATCTTTGTTGCGGTTGTTTCATGCTGATAGGTACATAGTTACATATTTCGATGTCTACGTTAGATTTTATTTTTACGAACATGATGATTCCGATTTTGAAGTATCAATTTGTTGATGAAATTTGAGATAATTGTTGTATGGGTTTTTTGCTATTTGTAGTTTTAATACATCAAGAATAATCTTCGATTCAATGGAAGATCAGTTGTTCGTCATCTTCGCTTTGGTTCTGGCATATTCTGCTACTTAATCTAAAACCCTTTGATTCCAAGGTATATCTTCATAATCCAATTTAGCATTTACCCATGCTATTATCTTGTCGACACAATATCGTCAACGAAAACAATATATGCAAACAATATATTCATTATACCGTAAAACATGAGCTTGTGCATCAAGAACTACAACAGAAGATCACTAACAAGAAGTATGAAACCAACGAGTAACAATGTAAAAGCCCGATTTGATTAGAGGTTGTGAGGAATTTGAGTTTGAGTTCGAAGAATGGAAAATTCTATTTAGATTTTACTAAAGCATTTGAATGATTTAAAGGAAACGAGGATGTGGATGTAGCTTGCACACATATTGGTAGATTCTGTTATGAAGAAATAAGATCAGACCGTGGGCTGTGTAGTGAATCCGGATGGTTCTCCAAGCCTCGCAGATCGTCTCCCAAGCAACCAAGCAAATCATCTTCCACATCTGAAGTATAAAAAACTTTAACCGAGTGAAGTTCTTGATTGTCTGTATGAGCTGAAGAGAAATCTGATTTGACCATTAAATTTTCTTGTTTTTCCTTATATGAAAGATTTATGTCCAAATTCTCGCATTCATCGAATATTTGGAAGTATTTTGTTGATTATCAAAAAGACGAGGAGATCTATGATTATCAATCTTGTGTTTTGGAAAAATAGGAAAGGAATTAGATCTCTTCATTTTGGGAACATCAAGTGACGAACATTCGAAGACATTATCATCTACAAGGGTGGATGAGTAGATTGTGACCTCTTTAATGATGGAACTAGGAGGCTCGAAAGATGAAAAGGGAAGAGGTTGAGGCTGTGAATCAATACCATCTGCCACTTCATCGCCATTAAGCAGATTATTAGCCTCATGAGAAACCGCCTCAGAAACTTTGAATTTTGAAGTATGGACAACATTTGTGCTGCATTGAAGGCAGTCCATGTGCATCCTGGCCCCAAAGTTAATTCTTGGAATGCCACCCCCTAACCCCACATCCTGATCAACGGAAGATTGCAATAATTTTGAATTTGAACCCCTCCCCCGCCTCGTCAACAAACCCAACCTCTAAGCCATCCCCTGACTCCTCCTCACCAACCTTACGAGTTACACCCTTCATAGGTGTAACGACAACAACTTGGGTTGGATCAACCAAATCAGAACATGTTAATGCAACCTGCTTGTAGACACCCTCAGAACTAGAACCCCCACTGTCTTTATACTCAGGATGCACCCTAGCAGCTTCCTCGTCCGGCCTACAACATCTTCGACCTTGCTGTTGCAATCGCCTGACTGGAATCCGCCGACGAAGCCACTAACGGCTCAAAACTAGAAGCCAAATCATCACCTACACATTTCTCCCCCACCAGCTCGATCGCTACCATGACCGCCGGATCTAGAAGAACATCTGCAGGGACATTCTCGTACACCACATCTTGTTCATGAATACCATCCGCCAGTTGTATGCAAATAGATGATGGCCGAGCCTTAGCCAAATCCAGCTCCACACACATGCGCGCAACCGTTGGTCAGGATGTGCAAAGAGTAGCGTTATCAAGACAAATTGGTTTGCTATTATTTGTCCAATAGAAAAAAGAACATTCTGCTCAAACAAGTGGACGATAAGTCATGAAAATTAATCCAAATCGGTATGACTGATGGCTCCTCTTTATGGTTGAATGAAGGTATCCATTTGAACACCTTCATCGGATGCCCAGCCACTTGCCAAATACGACTCGACCAAATATAATTGAAGTCATCTCTATTCTTGAAACGAATGAGGATGAACCCATTTTTAAGTGCCCTAACTGAAACTTCATCTTTGAGAGAGATGGCTGCAAAGGCTTTCCGAACATCATCAATTCTAGGACAGTGTCGAAAAAATTTTCCAACCAAGGCAAGTTCGAAAGGTATAGGCAGCTTAGCCACCTCTTCTGCCGTGAAGCACACCGTAGGTACCAGGTTGACTAAAATAGGTGAACAAATTGGAATAGAGTTGGTGTTCCTATTAGCTACAAGATAATTTTTTTTTAAAGGTTTAAAGAAGAAAGCAAAGGAACGGTGCTTGTTGGGTGAGAGGGGGGATGACGATGAGTTGGAAAAGAGTTACCCTCTATCAAGATGATTTGATTTTGAAGTATCAATTTGTTGCTGAAATTTGTGATAATTATTGTTTCTTTTTAAGGCTTTTTTGCAATTTTTCATTTGAATACATCAAGAATCATCATCGATTCTTTGGAAGATCAGTTGTTGGCCATCTTCGTTGTTCTGGAATTGGTTCTGGTATGGTTTGTTAATGTAGACATTACATATTTCGATGCCTGTTATATTTTATTTTGATTTTGATTTTGAAGTATCGATTTGTTGATGAAATTTTTGATAATTCTTGTTTCTTTTCGGTTTTTTGCAATTTCTATTTTGAATACATAAAGAATCATCTTTGATTCGCTGGAAGATCAGTTTTTCGCCGTCTTCGCTTTGGTTCTGGTATGGTTTATTTATGTTGACTGTACATATTTCGATATCTATGTTAGATTTTTTTATTTTTACGAACATGATGATTTGATTTTGAAGTATCAATTTATTGCTGAAACCTGTGATAGTTGTTGTTTCTTTAAGGTTTTTTGCGATTTCTCGTTTGAATACATCAATGATCATCTTTGGTTCTCTCGAAGATCAGTTGTTGGTCATCTTCGCTATTCTGGAATTGGTTCTGATATTGTTTATTCATATTGACAGTACATATTTCGATATCTATGTTAGATTCTATTTTTAGGAACATAATGAATGTTATTTTGAAGAATCATTTTGTTGATGAAATTTGTGATAATTGTTTTTTCTTTACTGTTTTTTGCTATTTCTAGTTTGAATATATCAAAAATCATCTTCGATTCGCTGGAAGATCAGTTATTCGTCGTCTTTGCTTTGGTTTTGGTAAGGTTTGTTCATGTTGACAGAACCTATTTTGATGTCTAATTTAGATTTTATTTCTACGAACATGATGATTTGATTTGAAAGTATCAATTAGTTGCTGAAATCTGTGATAATTGGTGATTCTTTAAGGTTTTTTTTGCGATTTCTCGTTTGAATACATCAAGAATCATCTTCGATTCTCTAGAAGATCAGTTGTTGGCCGTCTTCGCTGTTTTGCAAACGGTTCTAATATGGTTTGTTCAGTTCTACAATACATATTTCGATGCCTATGTTACATTCGAACATGAGGATTTCGATTTTGAAGTATCAATTTGTTGATAAAATTTGTGATAATTGTTGTTTCTTTACGATTTTTTGTTATTTCTAGTTAGACTACATCAAAAATCATCTTTGATTCACTGGAAGATCAGTTGTTCGCCGTCTTCGCTTTGGTTCTGGTATGATTTGTTCATGTTGACAGTACATATTTGAATGTCTATGTTAGATTTTATTTTTACGAACATGATGATTCCAATTTTGAAATATCAATTTGATGATGACATTTGTGATATTGTTATTTCTTTATGGTTTTTTGCTATTTCTAGTTTGAATACGTCAAGAATTATCTTTTATTCGCTGGAAGATCAGTTTTTTACCGTCTTCGCTTTGGTTCTGGTATATTCTGTCTTAGACCTACTTAATCTAAAACCCTTTGATTTTAAGATATCTTTCCATAACTCAACTTTGGCACTTACCCCTGCATTCTCTCGTCGATTAACACAAATCGTCAACGAAACAATATATTCTTTCAGTACATTGAGCTTTTCTTTAAATCGAGAACAATCTCAACTTCTTTCTTCTCACCTCACTACTTGTTTGAAAATATTTTCTCGTTCTCAAATCCTCATTTTACAGCTAGAAGTGGAAGTGCTACTTTGACAACTGTAAACCAATTAAATTTTTTTAGCTTTTTCTCTCAGTTTACACATACATAACTCTCATTCTTTTCAATTTTCTACTAATATTTTTTTGTTATCTCCATTTATATTCGATTCTTTGAAGATTTAACAGTTTGCCGCATTTCCAGTTCTGCAAATTGGTTCTGGTATGGTTTGTTCATGTTGACAGTACCTATTTCGATGTCTATGTGAGATTTTATTTATACGAGCATGATGATTTGATTTTGAAGTAATAATTCGTTGTCGAAATCTGTGATAATTATTCTTTGTTAAGGTTTGTTGTGGTTTCTCGTCTGAATACATGAATAATCATCTTCGATTCTCTCGAAGATCAGTTGTTGGTTGTCTTCGCTGTTCTGGAATTGATTCTGGCATGGTTTGTTCATGTTGACAGTATGTATTTCTTGTCTATGTTAGCTTTTATTTTTACGAACATGATGATTCTTATTTTGAAGTATCAATTTGTTAATGAAATTTGTGATAATTATTGTTTCTTTATGGTTTTTATTATTTCTAGTTTGAATACATCAAGAATCATCTATGATTCGCTGGAAGATTAGTTGTTCACCATCTTCACTTTGGTTCTGTTATGGTTTGTTCATTTAGACAATACTTATTTCGATGTTTATGTTAGATTTTATTTTTACGAATATGATGATTTGATTTCGACGAATCAATTAGTTACTGAAATCTGTGATACTTGTTGTTTCTTTAAGGTTTTTTGCAATTTCTCGTTGAATACATCACGAATCATCTTCGATTCTCTGGAAAATCAATTGTTGGTCATGTTCGCTATGCTGAAATTGGTTCTGGTATGGTTTGTGAATGTTGACAATACATATTTCGTTGTCTATGTTAGATTTTATTTTGAAGAGCATGATGATTCTGATTTTGAAGTATCAATTTGTGGATTAAATTTGTGATAATTGTTGTTTCTTTATGGTTTTTTGCTCTTTCTAGTTTGA
Source organism: Haberlea rhodopensis (assembly GCA_907163345.1). Lineage (NCBI taxonomy): Eukaryota > Viridiplantae > Streptophyta > Magnoliopsida > Lamiales > Gesneriaceae > Haberlea > Haberlea rhodopensis. The sequence continues at coordinate 3,427,005 of CAJQUN010000013.1, forward strand.
ATACATCAAGAATCATCTTTGATTCGCTGGAAGACAGTTGTTTGTTATCTTCGCTTTGGTTCTCGTATGGTTTACCTATTTCGATGTCTACGTTAGATTTTATTTTTATGAATATGATGATTTGAATTGAAGTATCATTAGTTGCTGAAATTTGTGATAATTGTTGTTTTTTAAAGGTTTTTTGCGATTTCTCGTTTGAATACATTATGACTCATCTTCGATTCTTTGGAAGATCAGTTGTTGGCCGTCTTCGCTGTTCTAGAATTGGTTCTGGTATTATTTGTTCATGTTGACAGTACATATTTCGATGTCTATGTTAGATTTTATTTTTATGAAATGGTGATTCTTACTTTGAAGTATCAATTTGTTGATGAAATATGTGATAATTGTTGTTCCCTTTCGATTTATTGCTATCTCTAGTTTGAATACATCAAGAACCATCTTCAATTCATAGGAAGATCAGTTATTCGACGTCTTCACTTTGGTTCTGGTATGGTTTGTTCATGTTGACAGTACCTATTTCGAAGTCTGTGTTAGATTTTATTTTTACGAACATGATGATTTGATTTTGAAGTACCAATTTGTTGCTGAAATATGTGATAATTGTTGTTTCTTTATTTCTAGTTTGAACACATCAAGAATTGTCTTTGATTTGCATTAAGATCAGTTGTTCACCTTCTTTGTTTTGGTTCTGGTATGGTTTGTTCATGTTGACAATACACATTTTGATGCCTATGTTAGATTTTATTTTTGCGAACATGATGATTCCGAAATTTTAAAGTATCAATTTGTGATAATTGTGGTTTCTTTACGATTTTTTGTTTATTCTAGTTTGAATACGTCAAGAATAATCTTCAATTCCCTGGAAGATCAGATGTTCACCGTATTCGCTTTGGCTCTGGTGTATTCCGTCTTAGACCTACTTAATCTAAAACCCTTTAATTTCAAGGTATCTCTCCATAACTCCAATTTGGCATTTAGCCCTTCCATTGTCTCGTTGAAACACAACATCGTCAACAAAAACAATATATTCATTCATTACAAAGAACGTTTCTTTAAACTGAGAACCAATTCATACATATTTCTTCTCACTTCACTGCTTGTCTGAAAATATTTTCCTGCTATCGAATCCTCCTTTTACAGATAGAAGTGGAAGTTTTAGTTTGACCATTGTTAACCAATTACAATTAGTTAGCTTTTTCTCTCAGTTTACACATACATACCTCTCATTCTTTTAAGTTTTTACTAATATTTATTTGTTATCTTAATTAATATTTGATTCTTTGAAAGATTTAACAGCTATCCGTATTTGTTGTTTAGCATTTGGTTTGTTCATGTTGATCATACCATTTCGATGTCTATGTGAGATTTATTTATACGAAGATGATGATTTGATTTTGAAGTATCAATTTGTTGCTGAAATCTGTGAATGTTGTTGTTTCTTTAAGGTTTTTTTTTTATTTCTAATTTGAATACATTAAGAATCATCTTCGATTATCTGGAATTGGCAATCTTCGCTGTTCTGGAATTGTTTCAGGTATGTTTTTTTTAATGTTGATAGTACATATTTAGTTGTAAATGTTAGATTTTATTTTTACGAACATGATGATTCTGATTTTGAAGTATCATTTTTGTTGATTAAATTTGTGATAATTGTTGTTTCTTTGTAGTTTTTTGCTATTTTTAGTTTGAATACATCAAGAATCATCTTTGATTTGCTGGAAGACCAGTTGTTCGCCATCGCTTTGGTTCTGGTATGGTATGTTCATTCAGAAATACCTATTTCGATGTCAATGTTAGATTTTATTTTACGAATATGATGATTTGTTTTTGACGTATCAATTAGTTGCTGAAAACTGTGATAATTGTTGTTTTTTAAAGGTTTTTTGTGATCTCGTTTGAATAAATCACGAATAATCTTTGATTCTATGGATGTTGGTCGTTTTCGCTGTTCTGGAATTGGTTTTGGTATGGTTTGTTAATGTTGACAGCACATATTTCGTTGTCTATGTCAGATTTTATTTTTACGCACATGATGATTCTGATTTTGAAGTATCAATTTGTTGGTTAAATTTGTGATATTTGTTGTTTCTTTATGGTTTTTTGTAGGGATGGCAATGGGACGGGTTCAAACCCGGACCCGCAATGAACCCGTCCCGTCGGGGCGGGTCTGTACCCGCTTCAAGCGGGTTTGGAAGCGGGGAGGGGCGGGTTCTGGGATTGGCCGAACCCGCCCCGTACTCGCACTGCAATACATTTTATTTTTTTTAAAAAAAATATGATATTGATTATACATTTTACTTCTTTAATTGAACAATAAAGTGTCATTATTTAATTTTATATCAAAATTCATGTGTTCATGTTAAAGAAGTTGGACATTTTGAAGGAAATAATAGCAAATTAATAAATATTTAGTAGTTTAAAAATAGTTTTGCAATGCTTATTATAAATATTTACTAGAGAAAACATAAAATTTAATCACAAAACTCAACTTTTGTGTTTCAAAATTGATTTCTAGCTAAATTTTTTTTAAAAAAAAATAAAAAAAAAACTGGAACCGGGGCGGGACGGGTAAACCCGCCGGGTTCGCGGGGCGGGGCGGGTCCGGGTTTTATGTGTAGCGGGGCGGGTCCTGGGATTGGCCAAACCGTCCCATACCCGACCCATTGCCATTCCTAGTTTTTTTGCTATATCTAGTTTGAATACATTCAAAATCATCTTTGATTTGCTGGAAGATCAGTTGTTCGCCGTCTTTGCTTTGGTTCTGGTATGGTTTGTTCATTTAGACAATACATATTTCTATGTCTATGTTAGATTTATTTCTACGAATATGATGATTTGATTTTAAAGTATCAATTAGTTGCTGAAATATGTGATATTTGTTGTTTATTTAAGGTTTTTTGCGATTTTTCTTTTGAACACACTAGGAATCATATTCGATTCTCTAGAAGATCGGTTGTTGGTTGTTTTCGTTGTTCTGGAATTGGTTCTGGTATTGTTTGTACATGTTGACAATACGTATTTCAATATCCATGTTAGATTTTATTTTTACGAACTTGGTGAATCTGATTTACAAGTATCAATTTGTTGATGAAATTTGTAATAATTTTTGTTTCTTTACGCTTTTTTTGCTATTTCTAGTTTGAATACATCAAGAATCATCTTAGATTTGCTGGAAGATCCATTGTTCGTCGTCTTCGCTTTTGTTCTGGTATTGTTTATTCACGTTGACATTACCTATTTCGATGTCTAATTTAGATTTTATTTTTACGAACATGATGATTTGATTTGAAGTATCAATTAGTTGCTGAAATTTGTGATATTTGTTGTTTCTTTCTGGATTTGTGCGATTTATCGTTTGAATACATCAAGAATCATCTATGATTCTCTGGAAGATCAGTTGTTGGTCATCGTCGCTATTCTGGAATTGGTTATGGTATTATTTCATGTTGACAGTACATATTTCGATGCCTGTTTGATTTTGACGAACATAATGATATTTTGAAGTATCATTTTGTTGATGAAATTTGTGATAAATGTTGTTTCTTATGGCCTTTTGCTATTTCTAGTTTGAATAAATCAATAATCATCTTTGATTCGCTGGAAGATCATTTGTTCGTTGTCTTGGCTTTGTTTCTGGCATGGTTTGTTCAAGTGACAGAACCTATTTCGATGTCTAATATAGATTTTATTTTTACGAACATGATGATTTGATTTTGAAGTATTAGTTAGTTGCTGAAGTCTGTGATAATTGTTGTTTCTTTAATATTTTTTGTGATTTCTCGTTTGAATACATCACGAATCATCTTCGATTTTGTGGAAGATCAGTTGTTGGTCGTCTTCGCTGTTCTGGAATTGGTTCTGGTATGGTTTGTTCATGTTGACAGTACATATTTCGATGTCTATGTTACACTTTATTTTTACGAACATGATGATTATGTTTTTGAGGTATCAATTTGTTGATAAAATTTGTGATAATTTTTGTTCCTTTACGTTTTTTTTGCTATTTCTAGTTTAAATACATCATGAATCGTCTTTGATTCGCTTGAAGATTAGTTTTTCGCCATCTTCGCTTTGGTTCTGGTATGGTTTGTTTATGTTGACAATACATATTTGTTGGGATATGCCCTAAGACATATCATTAGATGATTGTTTATGACATACAATGTAATATGATTTTATAAATGGCAATTCATTATTATATATTATTCTTTTAACTGTGCAATGTGAATTAATATGTATGTTAATGTCCTTAGAATAATATTGTATTATTCTTAAAGATGTCCCTAGTCAAGTATTATCATGAAAGGGATAATGATAATACGTAGAGACTAGTATGTGTTGATCGATGAATTGTTCATTGATATGAGATATCAAATCAACATATGGGTACATGTTAGAGAATGATGTACTGGACAGACCCACCATGAGAATGCAACATGGATAGTTATATGATCGTCATATGCAATTCTCATAGTGATAATAATGTATGTAATCCTTACGACTTGTGATCATCAGAGATCCCAACATAAGGAGTTATGTATTTTGATATCGTCAAACGTTACCCGAAACAGGGTAAACTATAAAGGTGACTATTGGATACACTACGAATTATGTAGAGGGATGTTGACTGATCGATATAGGATATGTCCCTCCTATATAACAGGAGATGTGCTTGGCCCTTAATCAAGTGAGAACTAAAATGCATGGCCATGCTCGAATGAGTCGATATGAGATATCAAGCTTATTCGTTTATTCTAGTTCTACTTGGGGATCAAGAAATAAAGATTGGATATACGAGTATGACTATTCCATGACTCGTGTTCAATCTAAACACAAAGGACAAAGGGATTAAGTTACATGGTTAATATTATCACAAGTTCTAAAGATTATGTCGAGTCATTGACATTCTTGTAATTTGGGTAGCCTTGATGTGTTGCTAGACACCGCTCTTCGCTTATAACGTAAAATGGTGTCACTGCCAACATTACAAGATCCTATCGGGTCGCACAAAAGATTAAATCGAGAAGGGGAATTAAATTCATTGGATGAATTAAATAATTAAGAAGAGTCTTAATTAATAATTATAAGGATTAAATTAAAATCATGGGCTTAAGCCCATGAGGCTTTATGAAAGCCTTTAATTAATCATATATAATTTGTTAACAAGGTGTTTAATGTTCATAACACTTCATAACACAACAACCTAGCACCAAAAAGCTCACGGCCGCCGTTCACCTTGCTCTCACGGTTTTTCTTCATAACCGAAGTGAGTTGTGTGATTCCGACGATCATTCTTGATTGTGAATCGAGTGGTTTTTGGTTCCGGTTTAAGAACTAGTCTAGCAACTTGTTCTTAAACTATCCCTTTGTTCGATTAATCGTGTGGATACCGTTGAGGCAAGACCTTGGAGGTGTTGCTCGTGACTCGGGATCGTAGGACGTAGTGCACCGTGGAATCTGCTCAAACACGCTACAAGGGTGAGACCTTCGTATTCCTTTATCCGATATGAATCCCTATGTATAGATCTGCTGGTTAGTAATCCATAAAAATTTTATTCCGCTGCGTTGTATGCTCTTGGATTACTTACAGTGGTATCAGAGCCGTGTACAAGGCTCATATCGGATTTATGTGGTTAAATAGTTTAATCATATTAGAATTAATATTGCATGCTATTTAAAACTGTATGAACATATATGATATGTTAATATTTAGTTTGTGAAAATCATCGTAGAATTGTATTTGATATAATTGACGAATAATCATATTTATTGAGCAAGTTTTCGGCCATCACCATCACAAATGACACCACGGCTAGCCACATGAGGGCTAGGGTTTTCGAACCCTTGGCTCGAGATGGCTTAGTCGTTGTGGCTAATAATTGTGCATGGAAGTGTCGAAAATTGATAAGGGTTTAGAACCCATTGGACGTGACGACTAGCTCATGACGGCTAGGGTTTCGAACCCTTGTAGCCGTGCATGGCTCGGCCATCGTCGCCTATTTTGCTAAAGTTTTGAGACGTGGATGAGTTTTGAACTCTTTGGCTCGATAATGGTTCACGCATGCATGGTTAGTAGCTTTACCACATGAGAGCAAGGTTTTTCAAACCCTTAGCTCGAGATGGTTGAGCCAACCCCGTGCATGGCCTGACCGTGACTCGTGGCTAACCAATTCCGGCGTTTCAATTAAGATGGCTCGATAAAGTTGCATGAAGGTGCGAGGCGGCTAGGGTTTGGAACCCTAGCACCGCCGCCGCTCGAGCCATGGCTCGGCCATGGGCTAGGGTTTCGAACCCTAGGCCCATTAATGGTCAAGCCGTGTGCTTTGTGGTTCGAACCATGGTGGTTCGTGTCTTAGTCGCTTTAGTTCGTGGCATGTGATGTCCCGAGCGTACGATAATTTTTCAAAAATTATTTTACAGTTTTAATTAGAATTAAATTTAAAATGTTTAGAATTTAATTAATTAAATGTTAATGCATGCCTTATGTGTTGTTTGAGCATGGTGCGTGGTTATAGCCCTTTGACCTATTAGATAGGATTTGTGGATGTTTGTAATATATAATACGACCTGCGTGTCGTGCCTTCTCTATTTCATTCTAAATGTAATCCCTCCCCTATGTTCCCCTCGAATGTGAATCGAGGAATTCTATATCTTGTAAATAGTGTTGTTTATTTTATTGATGGTGATCAATGAAGATGGAGCATCGTGCCGGGATGAGGAGGCCATTCACAAATCGGAGCCAAAGGAAGGTGCTTGTGAAGTTACCTTAGGTTGACTCTTAGGATTTTCTCATTGGCTTGAGAGAATCGTTAGTAGGGGCTATAACCATGTCACGTTTAATTATGTATGCTGATGCATGATTTATCTTATGTTTTAGTTTGATAATAGTATTACACATATATGTAGATATGTATACAACTATATGTAGTGGACATATTTTAAATTATCAAACTAATCATGAGATCAATAAATCCCTCTAAAATATTAAGTTTTAGATGCCTTCCAAAATTAAAAGTACTCGTCAATAACTTCGATTGTACATGTGTGGGTTTGCCAAAGCAAAGCACCGTGGCAATCTTAGTAAGGCGCGAAAGGATACAAGTGATATCCGTTATACTTTAAATTGGGTACGACTTAACTAGGTTATCTCAATAGGATTGAGAACTTAGAGGCATGGGTTGGATTATAATTCATTTGATGAATTGAACAAAGTGTTGTTCGTCCAACTATCCAAGAATTACATGTGATGACAAAGTGTTGTCTACCTAAATAACCGAGTCTTGGGCGATTAGCCAAAGCTAACTCAAGATTAGGCGAAATATGGATCTTGGCCCACTAAAGGTTTCGAGGGTTGATATTTTTTAAACAAAATAGTGGGAGTATCATTTAATATAAGACCATGTTAAATGATTAAATCATAAACTTATTTTGTATATTTATATTGTAGATATCCATGGCAACTAACAACGTTACTAGCACTTTATCACTGCGATCGGTCCTTGAGAAGGACAAATTAAATGGGACGAATTTCCTAGACTGGCATAGGAACTTGAGGATAGTCCTCAAACAAGAAAAGAAACAATATGTCCTAGAGGAACCCTTACCCGCTGAGGAACCTCCCCTAACGGCTACAAGAGCGGAAAAAGATGCTTACAAGAAGCATCAAAGTGACGCACTTGATGTTGGGTTCCTTATGCTTGCCACCATGAACTCTGAGCTTCAGAAGCAACATGAGGAAATGGAGGCGTTCGATATGATCGAACACTTAAAGCAATTGTACCAACAGCAAGCAAGACAATAGAGGTATGACGTCTATAAGGCGTTATTCCAGTGTAGGATGGTAGAGGGAAGCCTAGTTGGAACTCATGTGCTCAAGATGATTGGGTACATTGAGAATCTGGACAAGCTGGGTTTTCCATTGGACCAAGAGTTGGCCACCGATGTGATCTTGCAATCGCTGCCTGAGAGCTTCAGTCAATTTGTAGTAAATTACAATATGACTGACATGGAAAAGACTCTACCACAATTGCTTGGTATGTTGAGAACATATGAAGCAAATACAAAGAAGACTAAGGCCACAAATGTTCTTATTGTGAATAAGGGCAAAGGAAGGGCCAAAGCTAAAGGCAACAAGAAAGCAAAGAAGGTCTTTGTTAAATCTAAGCCAAAGTCTTATGCACTAAAGCCAAAAGGGGGGATAGCGAAGGAAGGGAACTGTTTCCATTGCGGTGAGACCGGCCATTGGAAAAGAAACTGCAAAGTATATCTGGAGGATCTAAAGAAAGGAAGTGTGACTTCCGCTTCAGGTATTTTTGTTATAGAAGTCAATTTATCTACTTCTTCATCATGGGTATTAGATACTGGATGTGGATCTCACATTTGTGTAAATGTGCAGGATCTAAAAAGGAGTAGGACGTTGGCGAAAGGTGAAGTTGATCTCCGAGTTGGAAATGGAGCAAGAGTTGCTGCATTAGCTATAGGAGATTATCATTTAGCTTTACCTTCTGGTTTATCATTGATTTTAAAAGACTGTTATTTTGTGCCATCTATTACTAAAAACATAATTTCTATTTCTTGTTTAGACAAGCATGGTTTTCATTTATAATAAAGGACAACTGTTGTTCTATTTATTTAAATGATATGTTTTATGCTAGTGCACAAATGGTGAATGGTGTTTATGTATTAAATCTTGATATGCCTATCTATAACATAAATACTAAAAGGATTAAAAATAATGATTGTAATCCGACTTATCTCTAGCATTGTCGCTTGGGCCACATAAACGAGAACCGCATATCTAAACTTCATAAGGATGGAGTATTAGATTCATTTGATTTTGAATCATATGAACATGCGAATCTTGTTTAATGGGCAAGATGACTAAAGCCCCTTTCAAGGGACATGTTGAAAGGGCAAATGTTTTATTGGGACTAATACATAGTGATGTATGTGGACCAATAAGTACACAAGCTAGAGGTGGTTTTCAATACTTCGTTACATTTACTGATGACCTCAGTAGATATGGGTATGTGTACCTAATGAAGCATAAGCATGAAAACCTTTGAAAAGTTCAAAGATTTCAAGAATGAAGTACAAAACCAACTTGGCAAAAGTATCAAAATCCTTCGATCAGATCGAGGAGGTGAATACTTAAGCCAAGAGTTTCATGACTATCTAAAGGAGTGTGGAATAGTCCCACAACTCACTCCTCGGGATATTCCACAATGGAATGGTGTATCCGAGAGGAGAAATCGAACCTTGTTGGACATGGTTAGATCAATGATGAGTCATGCAGATCTTCCGATATCGTTTTGGGGACACGCTCTAGAAACAACGATTTTCTTATTGAACCGTGTTCCATCTAAATCAGTGAAAAAGACACCATATGAGATATGGACTGGGAAGCGTCCTAGTATGTCTTTTATGAAGATTTGGGGTTGTGAGGCTTTCGTTAGACGTCACGCCACTAACAAACTTGGACCCAAATCTGATAAGTGTTTATTTGTGGGGTATCCTAAGGAAACGAAAGGATACTATTTCTATTATCCCACCGAGAACAAAGTAGTTGTTGCTCGGACTGGTGTATTTCTTGAAAGAGAATTTATTTCTAGAAAAACCAGTGGGAGAAAAATAGAACTTAGTGAAGTTCAACCACAAGAAAACACTGAACCTGAGATTGAGATGGAAACAGAGCAGGCTCCGCAAGCTGTTGTGGAAGAAGCACCTGCTCAAGAGACACAAGCCCAGCGTAGGTCTGTAAGAGAACACCGGGAGCCACAGAGATATGGATTTCTTGTGACTCAACAAGGTGACTTACTACTTATTGATGAGGATGAGCCGTCATCTTATCAACAAGCTATAATGGGCAATGATTCTGAGAAATGGCAAGAGGCCATGAAATCTGAGATGGAATCCATGTATGCAAACCAAGTATGGACTTTGGTTGATCCACCTGAAGGGGTACGACCCATAGGTGCAAATGGATTTTCAAGAAAAAGACCGATATGGATGGTAACGTACAAACCTATAAAGGTCGGCTGGTTGCAAAAGGATTCAAACAAATTCATGGTATTGACTATGATGAAACCTTTTCACCAGTGGCCATGGTTAAATCCATAAGGATCTTACTTGCAATAGCTGCATTTCATGATTATGAAATCTGGCAGATGGATGTCAAAACAGCTTTCCTTAATGGAAATCTGCTCGAGGATGTGTACATGACACAGCCCGAGGGTTTTGTCGATCCAAAGGATGCTGGAAAGATATGCAAGCTACAACGATCCATTTATGGATTGAAGCAAGCTTCTCGGAGTTGGAATCTTCGTTTTGATGATGCAATCAAAGAGTTTGGTTTTATCAAAAATGAAGATGAACCTTGTGTCTACAAGAAGGTCAGTGGGAGCGTAATCATTTTCCTAGTGTTGTATGTAGATGACATACTTCTTATTGGAAATGATATCCCTGCATTGCAATCTGTAAAGATTTGGCTAGGGAACTGCTTTTCGATGAAAGATTTAGGAGAAGCCACCTATGTATTAGGAATCAAGATCTATAGAGATAGATCAAGAAGGCTTTTTGGTCTAAGTCAAAGTACATACATAGACAAGGTGCTTAAAAGGTTTAGCATGCAAGAATCCAAGAAAGGATTCGTTCCTATGACGCATGGCATTTATCTCTCGAAGGAACAGTGTCCTTCAACAGAAGATGAGAGACAACGCATGAGTAAGATTCCATACGCGTCAGCTATTGGATCTATCATGTATGCCATGATATGTACTCGTCCCGATGTATCGTATGCTTTGAGCATGACGAGCATATATCAAGTTGATCCAGGTGAAGGTCACTGGATTGCTGTCAAGAACATCCTGAAGTACTTGAGAAGGACTAAGGATACATTCTTGATTTATGGAGGTGAGGAAGAGCTCAATGTAATGGGTTACACTGATGCAAGCTTCCAAACTGACAAAGATGATTTTCGATCGCAATCTGGATATGTGTATTGCCTAAATGGAGGTGCTGTGAGCTGGAAGAGTTCAAAGCAAGAAACAGTAGCCGATTCTACAACGGACGCTGAGTATATTGCTGCCTCGGATGCAGCAAAGGAAGCTGTTTGGATGAGGAAGTTCATTTCTGAACTTGAAGTGGTGCCTAGCATTAAAGATCCGATAGAACTCTATTGTGACAACAATGGAGCGATCGCATTGGCTAAGGAACCAAGATCTCACCAAAGATCCAAGCACATACTTAGGCATTTCCATTTCATTCGAGAAATCGTTGAAAGGGGAGATGTTAAAATATGCAAAGTACCAACAGATTATAATGTATCTGACCCATTGACGAAGCCACTGTCACAGCAGAAGCATGATCGTCATACTAGATCTCTAGGCATTAGGTATATGTCTGAGTGGTCTTAGTGCAAGTGGGAGATTTGTTGGGATATGCCCTAAGACATATCATTAGATGATTGTTTATGACATACAATGTAATATGATTTTATAAATGGCAATTCATTATTATATATTATTCTTTTAACTGTGCAATGTGAATTAATATGTATGTTAATGTCCTTAGAATAATATTGTATTATTCTTAAAGATGTCCCTAGTCAAGTATTATCATGAAAGGGATAATGATAATACGTAGAGACTAGTATGTGTTGATCGATGAATTGTTCATTGATATGAGATATCAAATCAACATATGGGTACATGTTAGAGAACGATGTACTGGACAGACCCACCATGAGAATGCAACATGGATAGTTATATGATCGTCATATGCAATTCTCATAGTGATAATAATGTATGTATTCCTTACGACTTGTGATCATCAGAGATCCCAACATAAGGAGTTATGTATTTTGATATCGTCAAACGTTACCCGTAACAGGGTAAACTATAAAGGCGACTATTGGATACACTACTAATTATGTAGAGGGATGTTGACTGATCGAGATAGGATTTGTCCCTCCTATATAACAGGAGATGTGTTTGGCCCTTGATCAAGTGAGAACTAAAATGCATGGCCATGCTCGCATGAGTCGATATGAGATATCGAGCTTATTCGTTTATTCTAGTTCTACTTGGGGATCAAGAAATAAAGATTGGATATACGAGTATGACTATTCCATGACTCGTGTTCAATCTAAACACAAAGGACAAAGGGATTAAGTTACATGGTTAATATTATCACAAGTTCTAAAGGTTATGTCGAGTCATTGACATTCTTGTAATTTGGGTAGCCTTGATGTGTTGCTAGACACCGCTCTTTGCTTGTAACGTAAAATGAGATTTTATGTCACTGCCAACATTACAAGATCCTATCGGGTCGCACAAAAGATTAAATCGAGAAGGGGAATTAAATTCATTGGATGAATTAAATAATTAAGAAGAGTCTTAATTAATAATTATAAGGATTAAATTAAAATCATGGGCTTAAGCCCATGAGGCTTTATGAAAGCCTTTAATTAATCATATATAATTTGTTAACAAGGTGTTTAATGTTCATAACACTTCATAACACAACAACCTAGCACCAAAAAGCTCACGGCCGCCGTTCACCTTGCTCTCACGGTTTTTCTTCATAACCGAAGTGAGTTGTGTGATTCCGGCGATCATTCTTGATTGTGAATCGAGTGGTTTTTGGTTCCGGTTTAAGAACTAGTCTAGCAACTTGTTCTTAAACTATCCCTTTGTTCGTTTAATCGTGTGGATACCGTTGAGCCAAGACCTTGGAGGTGTTGCTCGTGACTCGGGATCGTAGGACATAGTGCACCGTGGAATCTGCTCAAACACGCTACAAGGGTGAGACCTTCGTATTCCTTTATCCGATATGAATCCCTATGTATAGATCTGCTGGTTAGTAATCCATAAAAATTTTATTCCGCTGCGTTGTATGCTCTTGGATTACTTACAATATTTTGATATCTGTATAAGATTTTCTTTTGACGAACATGATGATTCCGATTTTGAAGTATCAATTATTTCTAGTTTGAAAATGTCAAGAATCATCTTCGATTCGTTGGAAGATTAGTTGTTCACCGTCTTCGCTTTGGTTCTGGTATATTCCGTCTTAGACTTACTTAATCCTAAAACCCTTGATTTCAAGGTATCTCTCCATAACTCCAATTGGCATTTACCCCTGCCATTGTATCGTCGATTAACACAACATCGTCAACAAAAACAATATATTCACACATTACAAAGAGTCTTTCTTTAAATCGAGAACCAATCCCAACTTCTTTCTTCTCACTTCACTACTTGTCTGAAAATGTTTTCCCGTTCTTGAATCCTCTTTTTACAGCTAGAAGCGGAAGTGTTAGTTTGACAGCTGTTAACCAACTACAATTTGTTAGCATTTTTTCTTAGTTTACACATACATACTGTTGGAATCGAAGAGGGGGGTGAATGAGATTCCTTGGTTACTTTAGCGTTTTAAAATGAGTTTGCAAAAATAAAAGAGTTTGCGCTTGCGGAAGGCTTAAGTCAATCGATAAATAAAATAAAATAAGAAGTAAACAAATAAATGCGTAATGAAATTAAAGCGGTAAATGACAAGGATATTTGTTATAGAAGTTCGGCGATGAATCGCCTACGTCTCCTCTTCCCGGTTAGATAACCTCAAACCGAGGTTCCACTAGAATAAATGATCTTGGCATTGAGGGCTCCAAGTTAGCCACAACACAACTCTTCCCGAGTTACAAAGCTCTTCCCGAGCACACTACTCTTCCCGAGTACACAACGCTCTTCCCGAGCACAATACTCTTCCCGAGTACACAAAGCTCTTCCGGAGCTACCAACACTCTTCACGTGTCTTCTTGGCCTTAAGGGCTCCAAGGATAGCCACAACACATGCACCAACTTTACTTGTTGGCGACTTTACAATTTACAAACTTGCTTTGGTGTTGGAGGACCTTTACAATAAATCAAACCAAAAACACCTTCACGGTGTACTCACACGAAGACAACAAGACTCTAACAAAAAGAGAATTACAAACTCCAATACAATAACAATGTATGGAGATTGCAATGCAATTTGAAAATTATAATGATCAAGACTTTGTAGAAGTTTGTAGGCTTGTTTCTTAGCTTCAAAATGCTCCAGAGCATCCATATTTATAGTGTAGGAGGCCCCCTAGGCTCCTACTAGCCGTTGCTACACAAAAGGCTGAAATCACTTGTCGATCCCCTCAGCCATCGCCTCTGGCGATCTCCATCGCCGCGCCCCAACGGTCAGCATAAATCACGCATCGCCTCAGGCGATGTCCCGATCGCCTCAGGCGATCCAAATCAAAATCCAACGCCGTAGCCTCAGCATCCCAAATCCTTGCATCGCCTCAGGCGAAGTCCAGATCGCCTCAGGCGTTCAACGCATCGCCTCTGGCGATCATGCCATCGCGCCAGGCGATCTCCCCCTACGCGCATGCCTCAGCGTCGCTCCAGTCGATGGCCGTGGCGAAGTCCCCATGGCTGCCATCGCCTGGGGCGATCTGTGCCAGAACATGCACACATGATTTTCTTCATTCCAATCCACTTTTAACCACTTAATCTGCACACTAAGTACACACATTAGTATAACAAACACAAGTTTTGTTGATCATCAAAACTTAAAGATAATCCGGGGATAAATTAACGCACTAAACACAACCATGTGTTTAAGGCTCAAAAATCTCCCCCTTTTTGATGATCACAAAACTTGATAAACTTGAATATGTAATTATGCATGAAATGTGAGTAAACATAACTCCCCCTTAACAATTGCATAGCACATACAAGATACCAAGTAAATCATAAGGTAAGCAACTCTCCCCCTCAAACCATGTATACACAAGCTCTCCCGCTCAAACTATGCATGTATTAACCTTCAAGTTTATCACAAAATTCTCCCCCTTTTTGTGATAATCAAAAAGCACAAAATTTAAATAAACATAGCATAATTTAACAATTTTCACATGTTCATCATCAAGCATGTAATAAGCATAACAAGCCTAAGATTTAAATCGTAGAGATGAGCCACAAACATGTGTTTAAGGTAATCAACAATGAATTCTAAATGTTGCAATGTGTGCATATGTTTTACCAAGAGTTCATGCACCTATGTCCAATTAACATTAAAAACATCAAAGCATCATTAGATAAGCTAATTAATCACATAATATTACATAGCATATTCAAATTTTAATCAAATGCACTTACTATAAAAGGAAAAGCATGCATCATGCAATAAAACAATTTATATGTGCATATGCTAAGGGGTTATGCATTTTACTACAATGAATATTGAGCTTCATTATTTATTGGTCACAATTAATTTGTGCCAATGAAATTTTGAATTGCTCTTATAAAATGAATAAATTAAATTTTACCTCCGATGACAAGAGTGCGTTCTTGTCATTGGTCCTATGCCTCGCGCCTCTTCTATAGTGGTGAATAAAACAAACTCCTCTTTTGAGTTGCTTGTTCCTTCATCCTCCATCTCATTGTTATCCCTACAAAACAAATTTACAATAGGAGGATCTTTGGTACCCATTTGATTTTTGGGTCCTTGAGGGTTAACTTTCAATGGCACTTTTGGAATCCATTTCCACCGCTTATTAGGTTGGTATTGGATTCTAGCAAACCTACACTTATTCTTAGTGTGGCCAATTTTACAACAATAGTTGCAAGTAGGAGAATCATGCTTGGCTTTAGCTAACATGCTTGAAAATGATTTTGATTTGCTTGAAAAACCTAACCCGACTTTATCAAAGCTACAACGTTGCAAGCCAAGCAACTCATTCATCTTTAGACTACTTTCACTAAATTTGCAAAAAGAAGATTTTAAAGAATCTAATTCATTTTTCAATGAATTATTTTCTTCATCTTTCTTAGCAACCTCAAGTTTGAGTAATTTGTTACTCATCTTGGTTTTGCCAAGAACATCTATAAGTTCCTGATAAGAATCTAAAAGTTCATCAAATGAAGGTACCTCATTATCGTTTTCATCTCCTTCATCTATGTCATCTTTTGCCATGAGACAAAGATTTGGTGCTTCTTCTTCTTCTTCTTCTTCTTCATCGGAGTCGCTATCACTCCATGTGGCTATAAACGCCTTCTTCTTCCCTTTGTCCTCATTCTTCTTCCTAGAACACTTGTTAGCGTAATGACCTTTTTCTTGACAATTATAACAAGTTACATCGTGTTTGGATTCATGTTTGGTAGCACTAGAGGCCTTTGGCTTGTTATGTTTGTTGAAGAGCTTCTTGAACTTCCTTGTGAACAAGATCATCTCTTCATCCTCATCGTCATCTTTATCCTCGGAGTGATCTTTTCTTCCAACCAATGCTATCTCATTTCTTTTGGATCTATCCTCCTCCTTTATTTCTCTCCTTATTGCAACTTCAAGTTAATGAGTCACCAATGTGCCATGGAGCTCATCAAGGTCATAGGAAGCATTTTCTCCTTTGTTTGACTCAATGATGGCGGTTCTCTTTGCGTCCCATTCCTTAGGCAATGCTCTTAGGGCTCTCCTCCATATTTGCTTTGGAGGGTACTTCTATCCAAGTTGAGCAAGCTCGTTGATAATTAGGGTGAGCCTTCTAAACATAGAATCCACATCTTCTCCGGACTCCATCTCAAATGTCTCATATTTGAGTTGTAGGAGGTCTATCTTTGTCTCCTTAACTTGGTTGGTTCCTTCATGACAAATTTGTAATTTGTCCCATATCTCCTTAGCGGTTGAGCACATCGAGATCCGGTTGTACTCCTTCATATCTAAAGCACGATGCAAAATATTAATAGCTTTAGCATTTTGTGAGATTAAAATCATGTCCGCTCTAGTGAATCGTCCATATCTTTGGGAACACTTATTCCCCCAACTTCCTTTAAAGGAATGTGTGGACCTCTCACAATGATCTTCCATAGGTCACAATCTACGGATTGGATGTATAGAGAAATTCTATTTTTCCAATACCCATAGTTATCACCCGTGAAGAGCGGATGTCTATTTGTCGATTGACCTTGAGCAAACTCATTTGCTAGATTAGCCATATAAAAATTTTGATTTAAAAACAAAAATCAAATGGCTCTGATACCACTAGTTGGAATCGAAGAGGGGGGGTGAATGAGATTTCTTGGTTACTTTAGCGTTTTAAAATGAGTTTGCAAAAATAAAAGAGTTTGCGCTTGCGGAAGGCTTAAGTCAATCGATAAATAAAATAAAATAAGAAGTAAACAAATAAATAAATGCATAATGAAATTAAAGCGGTAAATGACAAGGATATTTGTTATAGAAGTTCGGCGATGAATCGCCTACGTCTCATCTTCCCAGTTAGATAACCTCCAACCAAGGTTCCACTAGAATAAATGATCTTGGCATTGAGGCTCCAAGTTAGCCACAACACAACTCTTCCCGAGTTACAAAGCTCTTCCCGAGCACACTACTCTTCCCGAGTACACAACGCTCTTCCCGAGCACAATACTCTTCCCGAGTACACAAAGCTCTTCCGGAGCTACCAACACTCTTCACGAGTCTTCTTGGCCTTAAGGGCTCCAAGTATAGCCACAACACATGCACCAACTTTACTTGTTGGCAACGTTACAATTTACCAACTTGCTTTGGTGTTGGAGGACCTTTACAATAAATCAAACCAAAAATGGTGTACTCACACGAAGACAACAAGACTCTAACAAAAAGAGAATTACAAACTCCAATACAACAACAATGTATGGAGATTGAAATGCAATTTGAAAATGATCAAGACTTTGTAGAAGTTTGTAGGCTTGTTTCTTAGCTTCAAAATGCTCCAAAGCATCCATATTTATAGTGTAGGAGGCCCCCTAGGCTCCTATTAGCCGTTGCTACACAAAAGGCTGAAATCATTCGTCGATCGCCTCAGCCATCGCCTCAGGCGATCTCCATCACCGCGCCCCAACGGTCAGCATAAATCACGCATCGCCTCAGGCGATCCCAATCAAAATCCAATGCCGTAGCCTCAGCAGCCCGAATCCTTGCATTGCCTCGGGCGAAGTCCAGATCACCTTAGGCGTTCAACGCATCGCCTCTGACGATCATGCCATCGCGCCAGGCGATCTCCCCCTGCGCGCATGCCTCGGCGTCGCTCCAGTTGATGGCCGTGGCGAAGTCCCCATGGCTGCCATCGCCTGGGGCGATGGTCACCATCGCCTGGGGCGATCTGTGCCAGAACATGCACACATGATTTTCTTCATTCCAATCCACTTTTAACCACTTAATATGCACACTAAGTACACACATTAGTATAACAAACACAAGTTTTGTTGATCATCAAAACTCAAAGATAAACCGGGGATAAATTAACGCACTAAACACAACCATGTGTTTAAGGCTCAACACATACCTCTCAATCTTTTCATTTTTCTAATAATATTCCTTTGTTATCTCCATTTATATTCGATTCTTTGAAATATTTAATAGTTCCCAACCTTTGTTATTCTCCGATTAGTTCTGGTATGGTTCGTTCATGTTGACTATGCATCATGTTGACTGTACCTAGTTCGATGCCTATGTGAGATTCTATTTATACGAACATGATGATTTGATCTTGAAGTATGGATTTGTTGTAGAAATCTGTGATAATTGTTTTTTCTTTAAGCTTTTTTGTGGTTTATTGTTTTGAATACATTAAGAATCATCTTCTATTCTCTGGAAGATCAGTGGTTGGCCGTCTTTGCTATTCTGGAATTGGTTCTGGTATGGTTTGTTCATGTTGACAGTACATATTTCGTTGTCTATGTTAGATTTTATTTTCACGATGATTCTGATTTTGAAGTATCAATTTGTTGATGAAATTTGTGATAATTGTTGTTTTTTTATGGTTTTTTTGCTATTTCTAGTTTGAATACATCAAGAATCATATTTGATTCGCTGGAAGATCAGTTGTTCGACGTCTTCACTTTGGTTCTGATATGGTTTGTTCATTTAGACAGTGTCTATTTCGATGTCTATGTTAGATTTTATTTTTACGAACAAGATGATTTTATTTTGAAGTATCACTTAGTTGCTGAAATATGTGATAATTGTTGTTTGTTTAAGGTTTTTTGCAATTTCTTTGAATACATCATGAATCATCTTCGATTCTCAACATCATAAAAAACAACAATCATCACAAATTTCATCAACAAATTGATACTTCAAAATCAGAATCATCATGTTCGTAAAATAAATCTAACATAGACATCGAAATATGTACTATCAACATGAACAAACCATACCACATCGAAGACATCCAACAACTGATCATCCAGAGAATCGAAGATGATTTTTTATGTATTCAAACGAGAATCGCAAAAAAAAAAAAACCCTTAAAGAACAACAAATATCACAGATTTCAGCAACTAATTGATAATTCAAATTCTAATAATCATTTTTGTAAAAATAAAATATAAATTAGACATCGAAATAGGTATTGTCAACGCGAACAAACAATACCAGAACCAAAGTGAAGACGATGAACAAGTGATCTTCCAGCGAATCTAAGATGATTGTTGATGTATTCAAACTATAAATAGCAAAAATCCGTAAAGAAACAACAATTATCACAAATTTTATCAACAAATTGATACTTCAAAATCAGAATCACCATGTTCGTAAAAATAAAAATCTAACATAGACATCTAAATATGTACTGTCAACGTGAACAAACAATTTCAGAATCAATTCCAGAATAGGGAAGACATCCAACAACTTCACTGACGATGTTGTGTTAATCGACAAGACAAGGGCATGGGTAAATGCCAAATTTGAGTTATGGATAGATACCTTGGAATTAAAGGATTTTAGATTAAGTGGGTCTAAAATGGAATATATCAGAACCAAAGCGAAGACGACGAACTATTGATCTTCCAGGGAATCTAAGATTATTCTTGAAGTATTCAAACTAGACATAGCAAAAAACCGTAAAGAAACAACAATCATCACAAATTTCATCAACAAATTGATACTTCAAAATCAGAATCATCATGTTCGTAAAAATAAAATCTAACATAGACATCGAAATATGTCTTGTAAACATGAACAAACCATACCAGAACAGCAAAGACGGCTAACAATTGATCTTCCAGCGAATTGAAGATGATTATTGAAGTAATCAAACTAGAAATAACAAAAAACTGTAAAGAAAGAACAATTATCACAAAGATTATCAACAATTTGATACTTCAAAATCAGAATCATCATGTCCATAAAAAAAAATCTAACAGACATTATCCCAACATCAGTGTTCTCTCATATATATACATTTGAGTGTGTATTTTACGATGTAGTTTTCTCCTATATTGAGAGTGTTTTTATCTTTGCAAGATATCGATAGGTTGTAACCCACAAAATATTATAGTGGAATCTTATCATCTTGCCCGTTGTTTTCACCCAATTAATATTTTGGGGTTTTCCATGTAAATTGTGGTGTCCATTTTATTTTTCATTTTCGCTATTTTCTATCTTGCATTGCCGCACCTGGAGGAGATTAGACAAAACAAGAGAAAGTACCTTTGTTTTGTGACGGTCAGATGACTTGCACATTGCATGAAATCCGATCTTTAAATCCAGGACAACACATTGGAGTACAGTTTCACTTTGTGCATGAAGTAGTAGAGGAAAAGAGTGTGAATATGCAGCAGATCCATACAAATAAGAGTCTAGCTAATATTCTGACAAAGCCAATTAACAATGAAAAGTTCAAGTGGTTTAGATCCTCAATGGCCTAGCAGAAACATAAGCAGGAAATATATTTGATTCTCAATCAAATCTCCAAGTGGGTAAATGTCGGCAAACAGACAATCATTTATTTCATCATGATGAAAATGACAATTGGAATGGACTATTTGGCAGATGGACGTGTTTCATCAATGCAATACTCGTATAAAACGCATTTTGGACTATGTGAAGCTCCCTATAAATATGGCACTCCTGGTTTCATCTCAATTATCCCAACATCGAGTGTTCTCTCATATATATACATTTGAGTGTGTATTTTATAATATTTGTGAGGTAGTTTTCTAATATATTTAGAGTGTTGTTCTCTTTAAAAGATAATGAGAGGTTGTATACCATAAAATATTATAAAATATTATAGTGGAATATTTTCATCTTGCTCGTTGTTTTTATCATAATAATTTTTAGGTGTTTTTCACGTAAATTGTGGTGTCCATTTTATCCTTCATTTTCACTATTTTCTTTTTCACGTTGCTGCACCACGGACTAATATGACGATTCCCCTAGGTAGCAACCACTCCACCCGAAAATAGGAACTAAAGCAAAAACAGTATTCCACTTTTCCTTGCTGCAAAGATCTCACTCTCAATTCTTTCCATTCCAAAATTTAAAATTTTCCTTCAACTTCCCAATCAAAATCCAATTTTTCTCGGACCCGTCAATGCAAAGGCTCGTTGCTGTTCATTGTCACGACCCCAACATCGATCAAACTGCATCTCGGTAACTGTAGGATCATATACAGGACTATAAATGTTCTCATGCAATGATTGACTCTTGCTCTTCCTAGAGTAGTTTCATAGTCTGTATTTTTCCTTGGTATGGTAGATTATGTTTAGAAGTTTCAGACTTCAGATGTTCTGATGGTATTATATATCAGGTGGACAACTAAGGTAGAACTCAATGTTGAAGTTGCTTGATGGAAAATAATAAAATGGAAGAAGCCAAAATATTTGCTAGATGTTTGATGGTTTTAACTCATTTATATTTTGGGAACTGACACATTATAACGCTCTCTCTACATCTACAAAATGAAAAGGATGGATTAATCATGGTATAAAGGGTCCTGAATCTATTGCCGATCATATGTATCGTATGGCATTGATGGCTTTGATCGTTGATGAATTTCCTGGCATGAACAGGGAAAGGGTGCATTAATTGTTTCTTGTAATCTTTTTTCTCCTTTCCTATTCTTGAGCTGATAAGCTTGAGCCATGCTAGTTGCAATAAAGCGTGGTAAACAGTGCATTTTTGTGTTTTAGAGTCCTATATTTGGGGGAGAGGATAATCTCTAAAACGAAACACCAAAATAACTCGATCAACCAACTAGGTAGAATGGTGAAGGAAATTTTCTTGCATGAGAGAACAAACCAATCAAGCAATGAAGAAAAATATGGCACACACACCGCAACCAACTCCCTCACTCTCGCTTGCCAAATCCTAGTGAATCTATTTACCCAGAGGTTTCTTTCTATGTGCATGTTTCATATGTTTTTTTTTTTGAGCTTGAAAACACCGTGCTCTCCACATTTATGTGGGCAACCCTTCGGCCTCAGAAACACGCGAGCCAAGCCATTTCCGTATAACTCATTCTAATGACTCAAGTGCCACGCCATCGCATAAGGAGGAGGGGTTAGTGGGAAATGTTCACTCAACATATCTTACGTTCATTTGTTCATAAACTTGTTAAATAACATCTGTACCTTCTTTCATTTCCCAGAGTAAAACCTATTTGATTTTATGATTGTCCCTCCTTCATGCACCACTTATCATAGCACCTCACCTCAATAATTTCTTACTTAATTTGTATTTTATGTTGTTTTCTGCTTATTTACATAGTCTTTCCCAATATCTGGAAACTATTGTTATTGCTCGGTTTGACAACTTTCTCGAGCATCACTGAGATATGGTTATATTAAAATCATAATTTTTTTAACAGAGTTTGTGTAAAGAAATATAGCCTACATATATATATATCTGAAATGGATGGCTACGATTGTAGCAGAATATCCAATCGATGGGAATGATCAGATTGTATTATAAATCGAGGAGGTAGTTACTGAGATGGTAACTGATCAATCTGAATCTGATAGCCTCTTGAACCTACAGAGTTAGCAATCTACCAGTATTCGCTTCTCCTTCAAGAAACTGAAATGCTACTGGAAGAGTACATTGTTCTTGATCGAGTGCTGCATTAATTTGGTGATTAATTCATGCTATTGTTTAGTTGATGAAATTCGCTTGTATTCTGTAATAGGGCTGAACATCTACATAAATTTGATCATAGTGGATTCATTTAGGGTTGAAACCCGAACCTTGGATGTAGGATTATTCAATCCGAACCAAGTAAATCTTGTGTGTTTTGTGTTCATAATTTCTTGACTTTGGTTACTGCAATTTATTAATTAACAAATGTTACTTTCCTAACAGACTGGTATCGTTATTTGAACCTGGCTCAAGAGTCTTGAAACTTAGTAATTCTTTCTCGTTTCGCATCTCACATTTTGAAAGCAAGCTTCTGCAACCCAATTTTTCAAGAACCAAGAATCTTGATTCAATTGGTTTAGAAAGAAAATCTACTGGCCAGGGATTTAACTCTCAACCATGACAACATCAAGATTCGACGTGGAGAAATTCGATGACAGAGACGATTTCAACCTCTGGATGAAAAAAAATGATTGCTCATCTTGGCAACTTGGGGCTGGACAATGCACTCAATGGCGAATCAAAAATTCCAGACACGACTACTAACAAAGGTGAGATTCTAAAAAAAGCAAGAAATACTATTGTCTTGAGTTTAAGTGGTCGAATACTTAGTAAGGTCATTAAGGAAAAGGCTGCTTACGAAATGTGGACTAGACTTGAGCAATTATATATGACTAAGGCACTGCCAAATAGGATTTATCTAAAACAAAGGTTCTACAGTTTTAAAATGAATGAAAGTAGAACTATAGATGTAAATATAGATGAATTCACCAAATTGGTATCGGATTTAGAGAACATTGGTAGCGCTTATCGTGTACGCCCAAATTAACCCCGCTCAATCCTCAAGATTAATAACAATAATGTAGTAGCGTGGGTAGAGATCGATCCCACGGGGAGGTGTGATTTCTTGTGTTAATGAAAATCAAAATCAAAACAATTAAAATAAAAGATGGGGTTGTGAGAGAATTATACTAATTAAATTAAAACCAAAGATTAAACTAATGAAAGCGATTCTTGGTATCGGTCGACTCTACCTTATAAATTATAATCTATTTTATCGATTCACAAAAGACTCAATTTTATTTGAACATTCATCAATTGGAAATCTAATTCCTCCCTCACCTTATTCCTAGTCAATTGGTCCAAGCATTCTAATTTAACTTTCATCAATCATTCAATCTCTATATGCATATTCAAGATTAAATTCATGACACCATTTAAAACTAGTGAGCGATGAATCTAAATAACATAAACACAGACGGTTTATATTAAATTAGTCAATTGTTTTCCCTAAGAATTTAATAACACCAACAACAGACAAATATCAAGCTTAGTTGCTTCATAAATTCAATTAATCAAACAATTATCAAATTTAGCATTAGATTACATGCAAGTTATTAGGTTATCAATACAATAAACTACAAATCATCTCAATAAAATCAGAAAAACAATGATATTCAATAAAATTGATAAAAAAAAGCGTAGGAACTCCCCAAGATAAATAAATCCAAGGTATTAGTCTTCCTCAACCAAGAACTAAAACTAGTTAAACATAATTAACAAGAGAAACGAAAAAGAAAAGAAAAGAAAGAAGACTAATCCGACTCCGCTCGTCGAGGTCGTCAATCCCGCCTTCGCTTCGATCTTCGTAGCGTTCTTCAACAAAATTGAAAGAAAAAAATATAAAACTAGTCTAAACTATTCTACTCTATCTAATGATTCTAAAGGTTTGATTTTCGTGCCTAATATATAGGGAGGCTGATGAGGTAGGTTGAATCCATGTAGGAAGGAAAGAAATCAAGAATCCAAAGTTTCCAAAACTCTGCTGGCGATCGATCGCTGTAAAGATGGCGATCGATCGCTAGCTTATTTTTTCATTTTTCTCGGGCGATCGATCGATCGCTTGGAAAGTGTCGTTCGATCGCTAATGTGATAAATTTGTTGCTGAAACTTTCTGCCTCGAGGCAATCGATCTCTGCTTTCTGGGCAATGGATCGCCTGTCTTGGTCAACTTTTATGCATTTTTCTTGGTCTACTTTGATATCTTGTCAACTCAAATGCATTTCTTGATCCTTATTCATCGTTATTAGCTCAATTTCTTCGATTCTACCTACAAATACCCAAATATACGATTAGGTAGCATATGTATCAATTTAACCATCAAAACATACCAAATTGTAGGCAATTAAACGCAATAGATGTGTCTATTTCTAGTAATATCAAACTCCCCCATACTTAATCTTTACTCGACCTTGAGTAAATCAGATAAAATTATAATTTTTTTGTTGGCTCATAGATTCATAACAAACTAACTTGTCCTCAACATTTATGCTTCAACAATTTCAAACATGCATAGTAATGAAAGGCGGTGAAAACTTAACAGTGGAACAAGTTCAATCCCTAAACATCTCATACTCAACAAAGCAGTGAACATGCGTGTGTGGTCATAAACAAGTGTCACACACAAATTATAGATCCAATAAATGCAAACCCACAATAGCTCAAGTTATACACTAACACAAGTATAAGATCACTTGAACACTCTTCTCCATTATCTTAGCCACTTGCAAACACAAATCAAGTAGGTATTTATTAGCTTGTAGCTTGGCCTAGGTATTGGCTTATGAAAGAAATGGTAAGGTGTATCAAATAAGAGAGTATAATGATATGCACAATATAAACTTATCTTCTTGCATGCTTTTTCAAACCTTATTCTTTTGTGCCTTGGCTCCCATTGGAGTCCTATTTTTAACAATTTTCTCAAGGCATCCTTTTTCTTTCATGCATTTCATTCTTTTGACATTGTAGCTCAAAACATATGGATCAATGAATACATAAGTGCATGTGAATGAAACACATCATACTCCCTTCAAAGGTATGGATTAAAATCATATTTAGGCTCATTAGGGAAGGATGATAAGCTAGTCAAGGAATGTTGAATGGTTGTTGTTTGTATGCTTAGCACACAACCATTCTTTTGCATTAAGGCCTAAAAAGGGTACTAGTGATTGATTTTATTTACATGGTAGGCTTGAAAGGCTCAAACACATCAAAGATCGCCTATATCACTTTCATGTTTGCAAGTAGTCTAGACATACACCACAAAGATCATGTAGTTAAGTTCTAGCATGTATTAGAGACTTCCTAAGACTATCACAAAGTTTACACAATCTTCACTACCCTATGCACACTTCACAAGTCATTACAGATTCGTGCTCAAAATATTCAACTACTAAGTAAAAACATAATTTGCATTAGAGTTCAAAGTGTTCCAAGGTTAACAATTCACCTATGCTCAAAGCTCTCCATTAGGTTTCATCATGGGCTAGTGATTCTAAGCATGTGTTCATTACTAACGATGAGTTCAAAAATTTTCAAATTTTTTGATTTTGTTTGTATTTTTGTAATAGGAAAACAATAACAAACCACTAATCCCTCCCTTGGGTTGCCTCCCAAGTGGTACCTCTGTTTAACGTCGGTGGCCCGACTCCAATGCTCGTGCTCATGGTGGGTCATGTTTGGTGTCCAATTCCACCTTATCCCACCTCAGTATCCTTCGGACAGCTCGAAGGCGATGCCTATTCGCCTTATACTTCTTGGAAGTCCTCAACCCTTTTCTCATCCCCTCGTTGTCTATTGATGCATCTTGAGATGGTTCAGGAAGAAGTTTCAGCTCAACATCAGGTACATGCAATTAAAAATTGAGATTTTTAAAAGGAGAATTTGGTAAAGCAGTAGTAATACATGAAGTATCAGTCAAAATTTCTCACATATCTCCTTTGTCAACAAGTCGATAAGTCGTCACCCCTAATTCATGTTCAATGACAAGATATGACTGTTCTAGTGATACGTGATGTGTGATGCCAATAGTATAATCAGCAGTAGGAGGATGAACGGGATCATGAGTATTGAACTTAGCGTCCTCACAATTAAACTCCATAGTAAAAGCATCATCACTTACATCTATTATGCACTTGGAAGTTTTCAAAATGGTCTCCCGAACAGAATATGGCTGCTTTTATTATCATTTTCCATGTCAAGTACGCCAGGAAAGACCAATTTATCAACTTTCACTAGAACGTCCTCAAGTCTTTCCCTATGATCGCAGTAGACCTATTTGCTAATTGAATATCAATTTCAGATTTTTTCAATGTCCTAGTTCTAAATATGTATAGATTGAATAAGGCATAACATTTATTGATGCTCTTAGATCTAGAATGGCCTTATCAATTATATTATTACCAATCGTGCATGGGATAGTGAACATACCTGGATCCGTGCATTTAGTAGAGGTTTCCTTATCCTCATCGTCGGAAAAAAAATCATCAAACATGTCCATTTCATCACAGTATTCGACCTTCAGTCCTTCTTCCACAACACATGATTCTTCTAAATAACGCTCAGTTAGAGACATACATTTTGGAGTTGCAGGATGTGCAAGCTCATTTTCCTCTAGTGGCACATGTATCTCCTCGTCTAGCTTGGGTGACGTAAGTACCACATTCCTCGGGGTTCTACCTCTTCATCACTCCTTGAGGTGACTGCAATGATGGTCTCTCTTGGTGCCTCCATCATCCGGGAGGGTATAATGTCTGAGGTTCGTGCTACTATCCTATTGTTCGATGTTGATATTTGCTCCAATTGAGTACTCAAATCCTGAGTACTAGCCCTGAGTTCCTGTTGAAATTGCAAAGTACTATCATTAAGTGTTGAAACAAGATCCTCTAAAGACTCACCAGGGGTATGGTATTGAGGTTGTTGCGGCCATGGCGGGTATTGCGGTATGTATGGCGGTATGGTGGCCTTCATGTAAGATGTAGATTAACTCATCCATTGATTTGCATAGCTGATGCTGGGATGATCACTCCAAGTTGAATTGTATGTTCTTTCTCCACTCCTTGCGTCAAGTTGGTTCACAAGATACTCCAATTCGTCCAAGCTACTATATTCCGCCATGGCAATCAGTGTGCCTCAGTGGTTCGAGATTAGATGTTCATCTGTAAGCACGAACAAACCAATGTAGCACTAGTGGGAAATAAAGAAAGAAGAAAAAGGCTTTACAGAAAATATTAACACAAAAATATACAACGCCTCCCCGGCAACGGCGCTAAAATTTGGTAGCGCTTATCGTGTATGCCCAAATTAACCCCACTCAATCCTCA
This sequence comes from Haberlea rhodopensis, assembly GCA_907163345.1. Lineage (NCBI taxonomy): Eukaryota > Viridiplantae > Streptophyta > Magnoliopsida > Lamiales > Gesneriaceae > Haberlea > Haberlea rhodopensis. The sequence continues at coordinate 3,455,099 of CAJQUN010000013.1, forward strand.
AGATTGATAACAATAATGTAGTAGCTGTAAGTAATCCAACAATCATGGAACACAGTGGAATTTTAAAATTTGGATTACAAAACCGTGGATCTATACATAGGTTGTTCATATCGGATAAAGGAATAAAGGTCTCACCCTTGTAGCGCGTTTGAGCAGATTCCACGGAGCAGCACCACGTACAACGCCTCCTCCGAGTCACTAGCAAAACTTAACAAGTTTTGCCTCAACGGTATCCACACGATCAAATCGAACGAAGGAAAAGCTTAAGAACAAAGTGCTAGATTTGTTCTTAAACCAAAACAAGAAGCACACTCGATTCACAATCGAGGAATGGCACGAAAAACCACCTTTCTCCCTTCGGCTATCAAGCAAAACCGAGAGAGAAGAGTGAGGCGGCCGATGGTGCCCTTTTTGTGTAGGTTATGATATGAAAGTGTTCAATTATATTAATCACCATGCAATCAAATTATATATGATTAATTAAAGGCTTTCATAAAGCCTCATGGGCTTAAGCCCATGATTTTAATTTAATCCTTATAATTATTAATTAAGACTCTTCTTAATTATTTAATTCATCCCATGAATTTAATTTCCCTTCTCGATTTAATCTTTTGTGCGACCCGATAGGATCTTGTAATGTTGGCAGTGACATAAAATCTTATTTTACGTTACAAGCAAGAGCGGTGTCTAGCAACACATCGAGGCTACCCAAATTACAAGAATGTCAATGACTCGACATAACCTTTAGAACTTGTGATAATATTAACCATGTAACTTAATCCCTTTGTCCTTTGTGTTTAGATTGAACACGAGTCATGGAATAGTCATACTCGTATATTCAATCTTTATTTCTTGATCCCCAAGTAGAACTAGAATAAACGAATAAGATCGATATCTCATATCGACTCATTCGAGCATGGCCATGCATTTTAGTTCTCACTTGATCAAGGGCCAAACACATCTCCTGTTATATAGGAGGGACAAATCCTATCTCGATCAGTCAACATCCCTCTACATAATTCGTAGTGTATCCAATAGTCGCCTTTATAGTTTACCCTGTTACGGGTAACGTTTGACAATATCAAGATACATAACTCCTTATGTTGGGATCTCTGATGATCACAAGTCGTAAGGATTACATACATTATTATCACTATGAGAATTGCATATGACGATCATATAACTATCCATGTTGCATTCTCATGGTGGGTCTGTCCAGTACATCGTTCTCTAACATGTACCCATGTGTTGATTTGATATCTCATATCAATGAACAATTCATCAATCAACACATACTAGTCTCTACGTATTATCATTATCCCTATTCATGATAATACTTGACTAGGGACATCTTTAAGAATAATACAATATTATTCTAAGGACATTAACATATATATTAATTCACATTGCACAGTTAAAAGAATAATATATAATAATGAACTGCCATTCATAAAATCATAAACATTGTATGTCAAAACAATCATCTAATGACTTGTCTTAGGGCATATCCCAACAAATCTCCCACTTGCACTAAGACCACTCAGACATATACCTAATGCCTAGAGATCTAGTATGACGATCATGCTTCTGCTGTGACAGTGGCTTCGTCAATGGGTCAGATATATTATCATCTGTTGGTACTTTGCATATTTTAACATCTCCCCTTTCAACGATTTCTCGAATGAAATGAAAGCGCCGAAGTATGTGCTTGGATCTTTGGTGAGATCTAGGTTCCTTAGCCAATGCGATCGCTCCATTGTTGTCACAATAGAGTTCTGTCGGATCTTTAATGCTAGGCACCACTCCAAGTTCAGAAATGAACTTCCTAATCCAAACAGCTTCCTTTGCTGCATCCGAGGCAGCAATATACTCAGCTTCCGTTGTAGAATCGGCTACTGTTTCTTGCTTTGAACTCTTCCAGCTCACAGCACCTCCATTTAGGCAATACACATATCCAGATTGCGATCGAAAATCATCTTTGTCAGTTTGGAAGCTTGCATCAGTGTAACCCATTACATTGAGCTATTCCTCACCTCCATAAATCAAGAATGTATCCTTAGTTCTTCTCAAGTACTTCAGGATATTCTTGACAGCAATCCAGTGACCTTCACCTGGATCAACTTGATATCTGCTCGTCATGCTCAAAGCATACGATACATCGGGGCGAGTACATATCATGGCATACATGATAGATCCAATAGCTGACGCATATGGAATCTTACTCATGCGTTGTCTCTCATCTGGTGTTGAAGGACACTGTTCCTTCGAGAGATATATACCATGTGTCATAGGCACGAATCCTTTCTTTGATTCTTGCATGCTAAACCTTTTAAGCACTTTGTCTATGTATGTACTTTGACTTAGGCCGAGAAGCCTTCTTGATCTATCTCTATAGATCTTGATTCCTAATACATAGGTTGCTTCTCCCAAGTCTTTCATCGAAAAGCAGTTCCCTAGCCAAATCTTTACAGATTGTAAGGCAGGGATATCATTTCCAATGAGAAGTATGTCATCTACATACAACACTAGGAAAATGATTACGCTCCCACTGACCTTCTTGTAGACACAAGGTTCATCTTCGTTTTGATAAAACCAAACTCTTTGATTGCATCATCAAAACGAAGATTCCAACTCCGAGAAGCTTGCTTCAATCCATAAATGGATCGTTGTAGCTTGCATATCTTTCCAGCATCCTTTGGATCGACAAAACCCTCGGGCTGTGTCATGTACACATCCTCGAGCAGATTTCCATTAAGGAAAGCTGTTTTGACATCCATCTGCCAGATTTCATAATCATGAAATGCAGCTATTGCAAGCAAGATCCTTATGGATTTAACCATGGCCACTGGTGAAAAGGTTTCATCATAGTCAATACCATGAATTTGTTTGAATCCTTTTGCAACCAGCCGACCTTTATAGGTTTGTACATTACCATCCATATCGGTCTTTTTCTTGAAAATCCATTTGCACCCTATGGGTCGTACACCTTCAGGTGGATCAACCAAAGTCCATACTTGGTTTGCATACATGGATTCCATCTCAGATTTCATGGCTTCTTGCCATTTCTCAGAATCAGTGCCCATTATAGCTTGTTGATAAGATGACGGCTCATCCTCATCAATAAGTAGTAAGTCACCTTGTTGAGTCACAAGAAAACCATATCTCTGTGGCTCCCGGTGTTCTCTTACAGACCTACGCTGGGCTTGTGTCTCTTGAGCAGGTACTTCTTCCACAACAGCTTGCGGTGCCTGCTCTGTTTCCATCTCAATATCAGGTTCAGTGTTTTCTTGTGGTTGAACTTCACTAAGTTCTATTTTTCTCCCACTGGTTTTTCTAGAAATAAATTCTCTTTCAAGAAATACACCAGTCCGAGCAACAACTACTTTGTTCTCGGTGGGATAATAGAAATAGTATCCTTTTGTTTCCTTAGGATACCCCACAAATAAACACTTATCAGATTTTGGGTCCAAGTTTGTTAGTGGCGTGACGTCTAACGAAAGCCTCACAACCCCAAATCTTCATAAAAGACATACTACGACGCTTCCCAGTCCATATCTCATATGGTGTCTTTTCCACTGATTTAGATGGAACACGGTTCAGTAAGAAAATTGCTGTTTCTAGAGCATGTCCCCAAAACGATATCGGAAGATCTGCATGACTCATCATTGATCTAACCATGTCTAACAAGGTTCGATTTCTCCTCTCGGATACACCATTCCATTGTGGAGTATACGGAGGAGTGAGTTGTGGGACTATCCCACACTCCTTTAGATAGTCATGAAACTCTTGGCTTAAGTATTCACCTCTTCGATCTGATCGAAGGATTTTGATACTTTTGCCAAGTTGGTTTTGTACTTCATTCTTGAAATCTTTGAACTTTTCAAAGGTTTCATGCTTATGCTTCATTAGGTACACATATCCATATCTACTGAGGTCATCAGTAAATGTAACGAAGTATTGAAAACCACCTCTAGCTTGTGTATTTATTGGTCCACATACATCACTATGTATTAGTCCCAATAAAACATTTGCCCTTTCAACATGTCCCTTGAAAGGGGCTTTAGTCATCTTGCCCATTAAACAAGATTCGCATGTTTCATATGATTCAAAATCAAATGAATCTAATACTCCATCCTTATGAAGTTTAGATATGCGGTTTTCGTTTATGTGGCCCAAGCGACAATGCCAGAGATAAGTCGGAATACAATCATTATTTTTAATCCTTTTAGTATTTATGTTATAGATAGGCATATAAAGATTTAATAAATAAAGACCATTCACCATTTGTGCACTAGCATAAAACATATCATTTAAATAAATAGAACAACAGTTGTCCTTTATTATAAATGAAAAACCACACTTGTCTAAACAAGAAATAGAAATTATGTTTTTGGTAATAGATGGCACAAAATAACAGTCTTTTAAAATCAACGATAAACCAGAAGGCAAAGATAAATAATAATCTCCTATAGCTAATGCAGCAACTCTTGCTCCATTTCCAACTCGGAGATCAACTTCGCCTTTCGCCAACAATCTACTCTTTTTGAGGTCCTGCACATTTACACAAATGTGAGATCCACATCCAGTATCTAATACCCATGATGAAGAAGTAGATAAATTGACTTCTATAACAAAAATACCTGAAGTGGAAGTCACACTTCCTTTCTTTAGATCCTCCAGATATACTTTACAGTTTCTTTTCTAATGGCCGGTCTCACCGCAATGGAAACAGTTCCCTTCCTTCGCTATCCCTCCCTTTGGTTTCAGTGCAGATGACTTTGGCTTAGATTTAACAAAGACCTTCTTGTTTTTCTTGAAGTTCTTAGCTTTAGTCTTTCCTTTGTTCTTATTCACAATAAGAACATTTGTAGGTTTAGACTTCTTGCTATTTGCTTCAAAAGTTCTAAGCATGCCAAGTAACTGTGGTAGTGTCTTCTCAATTTCAATCATATTGTAATTTAAGACAAATTGACTGAAGCTTTCAGGCAACGATTGCAAGATCACGTCAGTGGCCAACTCTTGGTCCAAAGGAAAACCCAGCTTCTCCAGATTCTTAATATACCCAATCATCTTGAGTACATGAGTTCCAACCAGACTTCCTTCCACCATTCTACACTGGAATAACGCCTTAGAGACGTCATACCTCTCTTGTATAGCTTGTTGTTGGTACAGTTGCTTAAGATGCTCGATCATATCAAACGCCTCCATTTCCTCATGTTGCTTCTGAAGCTCAGAGTTCATGGTGGCAAGCATAAGGCACCCAACATCAAGTGCGTCACTTTGATGCTTCTTGTAAGCATCTTTTTCGGCTCTTGTAGCCGTTAGGGGAGGTTCCTCAGTAGGTAAGGGTTCCTCTAGGACATATTGTTTCTTTTCTTGTTTGAGGACTATCCTCAAGTTCCTATGCCAATATAGGAAATTTGTCCCATTTAATTTGTCCTTCTCAAGGACCGATCGCAGTGATAAAATGCTTGTTACATTGTTAGTTGCCATGGATATCTACAATATAAATATGCAAAATAAGTTTATGATTTAATCATTTAACATGGTCTTATATTAAATGATACTCCCACTATTTGTTTTTAAAAATATCAACCCTCGAAACCTTTAGTGGGCCAAGATCCATATTTCGCCTAATCTTGAGTTAGCTTTGGCTAATCGCCCAAGACTCGGTTATTTAGGTAGACAACACTTTGTCAATTACATCACATGTAATTCTTGGATAGTTGGACGAACAACGCTTTGTTCAATTCATCAAATGAATTATTATCCAACCTATGCCTCTAGGTTCCCAATCCTATTGAGATAACCTAGTTAAGTCGTACCCAATTTAAAGTATAACGGATATCACTTTTATCCTTTCGCGCCTTACTAAGATTGCCACGGTGCTTTGCTTTGGTAAACCCACACATGTACAATCGAAGTTTTTGACGAGTACTTTTAATTTTGGAAGGCATCTAAAACTTAATATTTTAGAGGGATTTATTGATCTCATGATTAGTTTGATAATTTAAAATATGTCCACTACATATAGTTGTATACATATCTACATATATGTGTAATACAATTATCAATCTAAAACATAAGATAAATCATGCATCAACATACATAATTAAACGTGACATGGTTATAGCCCCTACTATTGATTTTCTCAAGCCAATGAGAAAATCCTAAGAGTCAACCTAAGGTAGCATCACAAGCACCTTCCTTTGGCTCCTATTTGTGAATGGCCTCCTCGTCCCGGCACCTCGCTCCATCTTCATTGATCACCATCAACAATTTAAACTATACGATTTACAAGATATAGAATTCCTCGATTCACATTCGAGGGGAACATAGGGGAGGGATAACATTTAGAATAAAAGAGAAGGCACGACACGCAGGTCGTATTATATAAATTACAAACATTCACAAATCCTATCTAATAGGTCAAAGGGCTATAACCATGCACCATGCTCAAACAACACATAAAACATGCTTTAACATTTAATTAATTAAATTCTAAACATTTTAAAATTTAATTCTAATTAAAACTGTAAAATAATTTTTGAAAAATTATCGTACGCTCGGGACATCACATGCCACGAACTTAAGGCGACTCAAAACATGAACCAAATGGGTCCGACCCATCTAACCATACGGCTGGACCATGCATGGGCCTAGGGTTCGAAACCCTAGCCCATGACCGAACCATGCTCGAGCGGCGGCGGCGCTAGGGTTCCAAACCCTAGCCGCCTTGCACCATGTTGAGTTTTTCATCGAGCCATCTTGATTGAAACAATGGAATTTGTTAGCCACGAGTCACGGTCAGGCCATGCACGGGGTTGGCTCAACCATCTTGAGCCAAGGGTTCGAAAACCCTAGCTCTCATGTGGTGAAGCCACTAATCCATGCATGCGTGAACCATTATCGAGCCAAAGAGTTCAAAACTCATCCACGTCTCGAAACCTCCATGCACGAACATGAGCCACAACGACTAGGCCATCTCGAGCCAAGGGTTCGAAAACCCTAGCCCTCATGTGGCCAAGCCGTGGGTCAATTCGCTAGGGGGTGGCCGAAACTTTGTCCAATTATTTGATTATTCGCCAATTATATCAAATACAATTTTACGATGATTTTCACAAAATCGATATTAACATATCATATATGTTTATACAGTTTTAATAGCATGCAATATTATTCTAATATGATTAAAACAGTTTAACCACATAAATCCGATATGAGCCTTGTACACGGCTCTGATACCACTGTAAGTAATCCAACAATCATGGAACGCAACGGAATTTTAAAATTTGGATTACAAAACCGCGGATCTATACATAGGTTGTTCATATCGGATAAAGGAATAAAGGTCTCACCCTTGTAGCGCGTTTGAGCAGATTCCACGGAGCAGCACCACGTACAACGCCTCCTCCGAGTCACTAGCAAAACTTAACAAGTTTTGCCTCAACGGTATCCACACGATCAAATCGAACGAAGGAAAAGCTTAAGAACAAAGTGCTAGATTTGTTCTTAAACCAAAACAAGAAGCACACTCGATTCACAATCGAGGAATGGCACGAAAAACCACCATCTCCCTTCGGCTATCAAGCAAAACCGAGAGAGAAGAGTGAGGCGTCCGATGGTGCCCTTTTTGTGTAGGTTATGATATGAAAGTGTTCAATTATATTAATCACCATGCAATCAAATTATATATGATTAATTAAAGGCTTTCATAAAGCCTCATGGGCTTAAGCCCATGATTTTAATTTAATCCTTATAATTATTAATTAAGACTCTTCTTAATTATTTAATTCATCCCATGAATTTAATTTCCCTTCTCGATTTAATCTTTTGTGCGACCCGATAGGATCTTGTAATGTTGGCAGTGACATAAAATCTTATTTTACGTTACAAGCAAGGAGCGGTGTCTAGCAACACATCGAGGCTACCCAAATTACAAGAATGTCAATGACTCGACATAACCTTTAGAACTTGTAATAATATTAACCATGTAACTTAATCCCTTTGTCCTTTGTGTTTAGATTGAACACGAGTCATGGAATAGTCATACTCGTATATTCAATCTTTATTTCTTGATCCCCAAGTAGAACTAGAATAAACGAATAAGCTCGATATCTCATATCGACTCATTCGAGCATGGCCATGCATTTTAGTTCTCACTTGATCAAGGGCCAAACACATCTCCTGTTATATAGGAGGGACAAATCCTATCTCGATCAGTCAACATCCCTCTACATAATTCGTAGTGTATCCAATAGTCGCCTTTATAGTTTACCCTGTTACGGGTAACGTTTGACAATATCAAGATACATAACTCCTTATGTTGGGATCTCTGATGATCACAAGTCGTAAGGATTACATACATTATTATCACTATGAGAATTGCATATGACGATCATATAACTATCCATGTTGCATTCTCATGGTGGGTCTGTCCAGTACATCGTTCTCTAACATGTACCCATGTGTTGATTTGATATCTCATATCAATGAACAATTCATCAATCAACACATACTAGTCTCTACGTATTATCATTATCCCTATTCATGATAATACTTGACTAGGGACATCTTTAAGAATAATACAATATTATTCTAAGGACATTAACATATATATTAATTCACATTGCACAGTTAAAAGAATAATATATAATAATGAACTGACATTCATAAAATCATAAACATTGTATGTCAAAACAATCATCTAATGACTTGTCTTAGGGCATATCCCAACAAATCTCCCACTTGCACTAAGACCACTCAGACATATACCTAATGCCTAGAGATCTAGTATGACGATCATGCTTCTGCTGTGACAGTGGCTTCGTCAATGGGTCAGATATATTATCATCTGTTGGTACTTTGCATATTTTAACATCTCCCCTTTCAACGATTTCTCGAATGAAATGAAAGCGCCGAAGTATGTGCTTGGATCTTTGGTGAGATCTAGGTTCCTTAGCCAATGCGATCGCTCCATTGTTGTCACAATAGAGTTCTATCGGATCTTTAATGCTAGGCACCACTCCAAGTTCAGAAATGAACTTCCTAATCCAAACAGCTTCCTTTGCTGCATCCGAGGCAGCAATATACTCAGCTTCCGTTGTAGAATCGGCTACTGTTTCTTGCTTTGAACTCTTCCAGCTCACAGCACCTCCATTTAGGCAATACACATATCCAGATTGCGATCGAAAATCATCTTTGTCAGTTTGGAAGCTTGCATCAGTGTAACCCATTACATTGAGCTATTCCTCACCTCCATAAATCAAGAATGTATCCTTAGTTCTTCTCAAGTACTTCAGGATATTCTTGACAGCAATCCAGTGACCTTCACCTGGATCAACTTGATATCTGCTCGTCATGCTCAAAGCATACGATACATCGGGACGAGTACATATCATGGCATACATGATAGATCCAATAGCTGACGCATATGGAATCTTACTCATGCGTTGTCTCTCATCTGGTGTTGAAGGACACTGTTCCTTCGAGAGATATATACCATGTGTCATAGGCACGAATCCTTTCTTTGATTCTTGCATGCTAAACCTTTTAAGCACTTTGTCTATGTATGTACTTTGACTTAGGCCGAGAAGCCTTCTTGATCTATCTCTATAGATCTTGATTCCTAATACATAGGTTGCTTCTCCCAAGTCTTTCATCGAAAAGCAGTTCCCTAGCCAAATCTTTACAGATTGTAAGGCAGGGATATCATTTCCAATGAGAAGTATGTCATCTACATACAACACTAGGAAAATGATTACGCTCCCACTGACCTTCTTGTAGACACAAGGTTCATCTTCGTTTTTGATAAAACCAAACTCTTTGATTGCATCATCAAAACGAAGATTCCAACTCCGAGAAGCTTGCTTCAATCCATAAATGGATCGTTGTAGCTTGCATATCTTTCCAGCATCCTTTGGATCGACAAAACCCTCGGGCTGTGTCATGTACACATCCTCGAGCAGATTTCCATTAAGGAAAGCTGTTTTGACATCCATCTGCCAGATTTCATAATCATGAAATGCAGCTATTGCAAGCAAGATCCTTATGGATTTAACCATGGCCACTGGTGAAAAGGTTTCATCATAGTCAATACCATGAATTTGTTTGAATCCTTTTGCAACCAGCCGACCTTTATAGGTTTGTACATTACCATCCATATCGGTCTTTTTCTTGAAAATCCATTTGCACCCTATGGGTCGTACACCTTCAGGTGGATCAACCAAAGTCCATACTTGGTTTGCATACATGGATTCCATCTCAGATTTCATGGCTTCTTGCCATTTCTCAGAATCAGTGCCCATTATAGCTTGTTGATAAGATGACGGCTCATCCTCATCAATAAGTAGTAAGTCACCTTGTTGAGTCACAAGAAAACCATATCTCTGTGGCTCCCGGTGTTCTCTTACAGACCTACGCTGGGCTTGTGTCTCTTGAGCAGGTACTTCTTCCACAACAGCTTGCGGTGCCTGCTCTGTTTCCATCTCAATATCAGGTTCAGTGTTTTCTTGTGGTTGAACTTCACTAAGTTCTATTTTTCTCCCACTGGTTTTTCTAGAAATAAATTCTCTTTCAAGAAATACACCAGTCCGAGCAACAACTACTTTGTTCTCGGTGGGATAATAGAAATAGTATCCTTTTGTTTCCTTAGGATACCCCACAAATAAACACTTATCAGATTTTGGGTCCAAGTTTGTTAGTGGCGTGACGTCTAACGAAAGCCTCACAACCCCAAATCTTCATAAAAGACATACTACGACGCTTCCCAGTCCATATCTCATATGGTGTCTTTTCCACTGATTTAGATGGAACACGGTTCAGTAAGAAAATTGCTGTTTCTAGAGCATGTCCCCAAAACGATATCGGAAGATCTGCATGACTCATCATTGATCTAACCATGTCTAACAAGGTTCGATTTCTCCTCTCGGATACACCATTCCATTGTGGAGTATACGGAGGAGTGAGTTGTGGGACTATCCCACACTCCTTTAGATAGTCATGAAACTCTTGGCTTAAGTATTCACCTCTTCGATCTGATCGAAGGATTTTGATACTTTTGCCAAGTTGGTTTTGTACTTCATTCTTGAAATCTTTGAACTTTTCAAAGGTTTCATGCTTATGCTTCATTAGGTACACATATCCATATCTACTGAGGTCATCAGTAAATGTAACGAAGTATTGAAAACCACCTCTAGCTTGTGTATTTATTGGTCCACATACATCACTATGTATTAGTCCCAATAAAACATTTGCCCTTTCAACATGTCCCTTGAAAGGGGCTTTAGTCATCTTGCCCATTAAACAAGATTCGCATGTTTCATATGATTCAAAATCAAATGAATCTAATACTCCATCCTTATGAAGTTTAGATATGCGGTTTTCGTTTATGTGGCCCAAGCGACAATGCCAGAGATAAGTCGGAATACAATCATTATTTTTAATCCTTTTAGTATTTATGTTATAGATAGGCATATAAAGATTTAATAAATAAAGACCATTCACCATTTGTGCACTAGCATAAAACATATCATTTAAATAAATAGAACAACAGTTGTCCTTTATTATAAATGAAAAACCACACTTGTCTAAACAAGAAATAGAAATTATGTTTTTGGTAATAGATGGCACAAAATAACAGTCTTTTAAAATCAACGATAAACCAGAAGGCAAAGATAAATAATAATCTCCTATAGCTAATGCAGCAACTCTTGCTCCATTTCCAACTCGGAGATCAACTTCGCCTTTCGCCAACAATCTACTCTTTTTGAGGTCCTGCACATTTACACAAATGTGAGATCCACATCCAGTATCTAATACCCATGATGAAGAAGTAGATAAATTGACTTCTATAACAAAAATACCTGAAGTGGAAGTCACACTTCCTTTCTTTAGATCCTCCAGATATACTTTACAGTTTCTTTTCTAATGGCCGGTCTCACCGCAATGGAAACAGTTCCCTTCCTTCGCTATCCCTCCCTTTGGTTTCAGTGCAGATGACTTTGGCTTAGATTTAACAAAGACCTTCTTGTTTTTCTTGAAGTTCTTAGCTTTAGTCTTTCCTTTGTTCTTATTCACAATAAGAACATTTGTAGGTTTAGACTTCTTGCTATTTGCTTCAAAAGTTCTAAGCATGCCAAGTAACTGTGGTAGTGTCTTCTCAATTTCAATCATATTGTAATTTAAGACAAATTGACTGAAGCTTTCAGGCAACGATTGCAAGATCACGTCAGTGGCCAACTCTTGGTCCAAAGGAAAACCCAGCTTCTCCAGATTCTTAATATACCCAATCATCTTGAGTACATGAGTTCCAACCAGACTTCCTTCCACCATTCTACACTGGAATAACGCCTTAGAGACGTCATACCTCTCTTGTATAGCTTGTTGTTGGTACAGTTGCTTAAGATGCTCGATCATATCAAACGCCTCCATTTCCTCATGTTGCTTCTGAAGCTCAGAGTTCATGGTGGCAAGCATAAGGCACCCAACATCAAGTGCGTCACTTTGATGCTTCTTGTAAGCATCTTTTTCGGCTCTTGTAGCCGTTAGGGGAGGTTCCTCAGTAGGTAAGGGTTCCTCTAGGACATATTGTTTCTTTTCTTGTTTGAGGACTATCCTCAAGTTCCTATGCCAGTATAGGAAATTTGTCCCATTTAATTTGTCCTTCTCAAGGACCGATCGCAGTGATAAAATGCTTGTTACATTGTTAGTTGCCATGGATATCTACAATATAAATATGCAAAATAAGTTTATGATTTAATCATTTAACATGGTCTTATATTAAATGATACTCCCACTATTTGTTTTTAAAAATATCAACCCTCGAAACCTTTAGTGGGCCAAGATCCATATTTCGCCTAATCTTGAGTTAGCTTTGGCTAATCGCCCAAGACTCGGTTATTTAGGTAGACAACACTTTGTCAATTACATCACATGTAATTCTTGGATAGTTGGACGAACAACGCTTTGTTCAATTCATCAAATGAATTATTATCCAACCTATGCCTCTAGGTTCCCAATCCTATTGAGATAACCTAGTTAAGTCGTACCCAATTTAAAGTATAACGGATATCACTTTTATCCTTTCGCGCCTTACTAAGATTGCCACGGTGCTTTGCTTTGGTAAACCCACACATGTACAATCGAAGTTTTTGACGAGTACTTTTAATTTTGGAAGGCATCTAAAACTTAATATTTTAGAGGGATTTATTGATCTCATGATTAGTTTGATAATTTAAAATATGTCCACTACATATAGTTGTATACATATCTACATATATGTGTAATACAATTATCAATCTAAAACATAAGATAAATCATGCATCAACATACATAATTAAACGTGACATGGTTATAGCCCCTACTATTGATTTTCTCAAGCCAATGAGAAAATCCTAAGAGTCAACCTAAGGTAGCATCACAAGCACCTTCCTTTGGCTCCTATTTGTGAATGGCCTCCTCGTCCCGGCACCTTGCTCCATCTTCATTGATCACCATCAACAATTTAAACTATACTATTTACAAGATATAGAATTCCTCGATTCACATTCGAGGGGAACATAGGGGAGGGATAACATTTAGAATAAAAGAGAAGGCACGACACGCAGGTCGTATTATATAAATTACAAACATTCACAAATCCTATCTAATAGGCCAAAGGGCTATAACCATGCACCATGCTCAAACAACACATAAAACATGCTTTAACATTTAATTAATTAAATTCTAAACATTTTAAAATTTAATTCTAATTAAAACTGTAAAATAATTTTTGAAAAATTATCGTACGCTCGGGACATCACATGCCACGAACTTAAGGCGACTCAAAACATGAACCAAATGGGTCCGACCCATCTAACCATATGGCTGGACCATGAATGGGCCTAGGGTTCAAAACCCTAGCCCATGACCGAACCATGCTCGAGCGGCGGTGGCGCTAGGGTTCCAAACCCTAGCCGCCTTGCACCATGTTGAGTTTTTCATCGAGCCATCTTGATTGAAACAATGGAATTTGTTAGCCACGAGTCACGGTCAGGCCATGCACGGGGTTGGCTCAACCATCTTGAGCCAAGGGTTCGAAAACCCTAGCTCTCATGTGGTGAAGCCACTAATCCATGCATGCGTGAACCATTATCGAGCCAAAGAGTTCAAAACTCATCCACGTCTCGAAACCTCCATGCACGAACATGAGCCACAACGACTAGGCCATCTCGAGCCAAGGGTTCGAAAACCCTAGCCCTCATGTGGCCAAGCCGTGGGTCAATTCGCTAGGGGGTGGCCGAAACTTTGTCCAATTATTTGATTATTCGCCAATTATATCAAATACAATTTTACGATGATTTTCACAAAATCGATATTAACATATCATATATGTTTATACAGTTTTAATAGCATGCAATATTATTCTAATATGATTAAAACAGTTTAACCACATAAATCCGATATGAGCCTTGTACACGGCTCTGATACCACTGTAAGTAATCCAACAATCATGGAACGCAACGGAATTTTAAAATTTGGATTACAAAACCGCGGATCTATACATAGGTTGTTCATATCGGATAAAGGAATAAAGGTCTCACCCTTGTAGCGCGTTTGAGCAGATTCCACGGAGCAGCACCACGTACAACGCCTCCTCCGAGTCACTAGCAAAACTTAACAAGTTTTGCCTCAACGGTATCCACACGATCAAATCGAACGAAGGAAAAGCTTAAGAACAAAGTGCTAGATTTGTTCTTAAACCAAAACAAGAAGCACACTCGATTCACAATCGAGGAATGGCACGAAAAACCACCATCTCCCTTCGGCTATCAAGCAAAACCGAGAGAGAAGAGTGAGGCGTCCGATGGTGCCCTTTTTGTGTAGGTTATGATATGAAAGTGTTCAATTATATTAATCACCATGCAATCAAATTATATATGATTAATTAAAGGCTTTCATAAAGCCTCATGGGCTTAAGACCATGATTTTAATATAATCCTTATAATTATTAATTAAGACTCTTCTTAATTATTTAATCCATCCCATGAATTTAATTTCCCTTCTCGATTTAATCTTTTGTGCGACCCGATAGGATCTTGTAATGTTGGCAGTGACATAAAATCTTATTTTACGTTACAAGCAAGGAGCGGTGTCTAGCAACACATCGAGGCTACCCAAATTACAAGAATGTCAATGACTCGACATAACCTTTAGAACTTGTGATAATATTAACCATAACTTAATCCCTTTGTCCTTTGTGTTTAGATTGAACACGAGTCATGGAATAGTCATACTCGTATATTCAATCTTTATTTCTTGATCCCCAAGTAGAACTAGAATAAACGAATAAGATCGATATCTCATATCGACTCATTCGAGCATGGCCATGCATTTTAGTTCTCACTTGATCAAGGGCCAAACACATCTTCTGTTATATAGGAGGGACAAATCCTATCTCGATCAGTCAACATCCCTCTACATAATTCGTAGTGTATCCAATAGTCGCCTTTATAGTTTACCCTGTTACGGGTAACGTTTGACAATATCAAGATACATAACTCCTTATGTTGGGATCTCTGATGATCACAAGTCGTAAGGATTACATACATTATTATCACTATGAGAATTGCATATGACGATCATATAACTATCCATGTTGCATTCTCATGGTGGGTCTGTCCAGTACATCGTTCTCTAACATGTACCCATGTGTTGATTTGATATCTCATATCAATGAACAATTCATCAATCAACACATACTAGTCTCTACGTATTATCATTATCCCTATTCATGATAATACTTGACTAGGGACATCTTTAAGAATAATACAATATTATTCTAAGGACATTAACATATATATTAATTCACATTGCACAGTTAAAAGAATAATATATAATAATGAACTGCCATTCATAAAATCATAAACATTGTATGTCAAAACAATCATCTAATGACTTGTCTTAGAGCATATCCCAACAATAGCGTGAGTAGGGAGGTGTGATTTCTTGTGTTAATAAAAATCAAAATCAAAATCAAAACAATTAAAATAAAAGATGGGGTTGTGGGTGAATTATACTAATTAAATTAAAACCAAAGATTAAACTAATGAAAGCGATTCTTGGTATCGGTCGAATCTACCTTTGAAATTATCATATATTTCATCGATTCACAAAAGACTCAATTTTATTTGAACATTCATCAATTGTAAATCTAATTCCCCCCTCACCTTATTCCTATTCAATTAGTCCAAGCATTCTAATTTAACTTTCATCAATCATTCAATCTCTATATGCATATTCAAGATTAAAATCATGACACCATTCAAAACTTGTGAGCGATGAATCTAAATAACATAAACACAAGCGGTTTATATTAAATTAGTCAATTGTTTTCCCTAAGAATTTAATAACACCAACAACAGGCAATTATCAATCCTAGTTGCTTCATAAATTCGATTAATCAAGCAATTATCAAATTTAGCCTTAGATTGCATGCAAGTTATTAGGTTGTCAATCCAATAAACAAACACAAATCATCTCAATTAAATCAGAAAAACAATGATATTCAATAAAATTGATAAACAAAAGGGTAGGAATCTCCTCAAGATAAATAAATCCAAGGTATTAGTATTCCTCAACTAAGAACTAAAACTAGTTAAACATATTTAACAAGAGAAACAAAAAATAAAAGAAAAGAAAGAAGACTAATCTGATCTACGCTCTTCGAGGTCATCAATCACACCTTCGCTTCGATCTTTGTTGCTTTCTTCAACAAAATTGAAAAAAATATAAAACTAGTCTAAACTATTCTACCTACTCTACCTAATGATTCTAATGGTTTGATTTCGTGCCTAATGTATAGGGAGGCTGATGGGGGTATGTTAGAATCCATGTAGGAAGGAAAGAAATCAAGAATCCAAAGTTTCAAAACTCTGCTGACGATCGTTCGCTAGCTTATTTTTCATTTTTCTCGGACGAGTGATCGATCGTTTGGAAAGTGCGATCGATCGCTAAT
This sequence comes from Haberlea rhodopensis, assembly GCA_907163345.1. Lineage (NCBI taxonomy): Eukaryota > Viridiplantae > Streptophyta > Magnoliopsida > Lamiales > Gesneriaceae > Haberlea > Haberlea rhodopensis. Next base: position 3,472,095 of record CAJQUN010000013.1, read on the forward strand.
GTGATAAATTTGTTGCTGAGACTTTCTGCCTCGATCGAGGTGATCGATCTCTGCTTTCTGGGCGATGGATCGCCTGTCTTGGTCAACTTTTATGCATTTTTTCTTGGTCTACTTTGATCTCTTGTAACCTCCAATGCATTTCTTGATCCTATTTATTGTTATTAGCTTGATTTCTTTGATTTCACCTACAAATACACAAATATATAAATAGGTAGCATATATACCAATTTAACCATCAAAACATACCAAATCGTAGGCAATTAAACGAATAGATGTGTCTATTTCTAGTCACATCAAACATAGAGTTCAAGATTGATGAAGAAGATCAAGCTATCTTTTTGTTAAACTCCTTACCCAACGCTTATGATCAATTGAGAGATACCCTCACAATTGATGAAGTGATGAGTGCAGCATACTCTAAGGAACTAGATCTACGAGCTGTTGGAAAATTTCACAAACCTGTTGGGGAGGGATTAAATGTTCGAGGGAGGTCTCAAGAAAGAAAAGAGAGTGGGAACATGGGTAGAAAACAAACAAGATCTAGGTCTAGAACAAAAAAGACCTACTGGATTTGTAAACAAGAGGGACATTTCAAAAGAGATTGTCCCCAAAAGAAATTGAATCAAAAACCTGAGCATAAATCTGGAAACGAAACAGTAAACTTCCTAGATGGCTATGAAGATGCAGAAGTGTTCACTATATGTAGTGATGATCTAAAGGATGAATGGATCATGGACTCAGGGTGTACATATCATATGTCACTATGAAGAGACTGGTTCTTGGACTACAAGAACAAAGCCTCAGGCCAAGTATTGATGGGAAATAATCAAACATGCAGAAGCCAAGGTATTGGCTCTGTAAAATTTAAAATATGGGATGGATCTGTAAAAAAAATTACTGAAGTAAGATTTATACCAAAGTTTATAAGGAATCTGATTTCTTCGGGAACTGGATAGAAAATGACTGATTTAAAAGCCTCTGATGGAGTCTTAAAAGTTATAAAAGGGTCTTTGGTTGTAATGAAAGGTATCCTAAGACAGGGCTTGTATGTCCTACAAGGATCTGCCCTAACTGGAGAGGCTAGTGTAAACATAATAAAAAAAGGACCAAACAGATCTATGGCATAGACGTTTAGGACACATGAGTCTAAAATGACTTATAGAATTAAGTAAACAAGGCTACATAAACTAGAAGCAAATACACACAATAGACTTTTGTGAGAATTATGTCCTAGGAAAATCTCATAGATTGAAATTTGACACTGCCAATCACTCCACAAAATCAACACTAGACGACATACATTCTGATCTTTGGGGATCTCCACAGATTCCTCCCTCACTGTCCAAATGTCATTATTTCTTATCCTTAATTGATGCTTATTCTAGAAAGGTTTGGATCTATTTCCAGAAAACAAAAAATGAAGCATTCAAAGATTTGTTGAATGGAAAACCTTAATAGAAAATCAAACAAAAAAGAAACTAAAGAGGCTAATTCTGTGCTAACTCATGAATTTTAAGGCATCGAACTTGTACTTTCACACCAAAACAAAATGGTATTGCTGAACGTATGAATAGAACAATAATGAACAAAGTTAGATGTATGCTTAGCAAGTGTGGTTTGCCATCAAAATTCTGGGCAGAGGTAGTTGTTACTGCTTGTTATCTCATAAACAGATCACCTTCATCGGCCACTGACTTTATGATTCCAGAATATAGGTGGTCAAATGTAAAACCCAAATTTAATCATCTTAGAATCTGTGTATGTATTGTATATATTCATGTTAGTCAAGGGAAACTTAACCCTACGGCTAAGAAAGATGTTTTCTTAGGTAACCCTAGTGGGGTTAAATGTTACAAAGTATGGCTCCTTGATGAAAATAAGTGTGTAATTAGTAGAGATGTAATATTCAATGAAAATGAAGTGTATAAGTGATCGCTTTTATTTTAAACAATTAATTCCAATGTAGCGATTTTATACCGTAAGTGCACGGTTGTCAAGTTTTAGTATAGTAAATGAAGAACAGGTTGTCGAACCCACAGGGACTAGTAGCAATTACCACGGTCGATTAGAAATACTATATTTAACCTACGATTAAGGAATGATTATTAAACTAAATTGACTTAAGCACAAAAATCAACCTAAACAACAGTGATGAATAATTGAAGAGAATTTATAAACGAATTATCAAGACGTCGGTTCACCCATGTAATCCCCCAAAAGTTGTCTATTAATTAAGATTCAATGTTCTATGTTCTAGGGTGACGAGTTTTCCTATTTCATTCGTTATACCTTGGTCCGGTTATAACAAGTCTAGCATTAATCTACAATAAACCACTCCCGTGTCTTTATTGAATGATTAATACCGAAAAACGCTTTGTGAAAACTACTAGCCTTCGATTTTGATAAATCTATTGCTATCACACGTGTGCTAGATTTTACTTGGTCCGTCTCAACCTAAAACCCACGGCCTAATTTACTACGTCGTATCGTAATCTCCTATGGTCAATTCAATTACGATTACCAATATCATGCAAAAGGTAGCTAATCTTTTACAAGCATTAACAACATAAATTATGCGCAAAGATCATAGAAATTAAATCAAAACCGTTTAATTAACTCAAGGGTTCAAACATGGGATCCCCTATGTCTTGACAAATATTTTAGCCAACAACCATAATCAAATTATAATGCAAAAACATGTCTTTAAACAAATTTAACATCACAATCTGATATAAAAATTAATAAGTTCAGAAATACTAAGATAACGAGGATGTCGCTCCGTGCGTCGCTCCGTTCTTTCGTTCCTTGCGTTGCTCTTGCTCTTCAATGATTTGTGGTGGTGCTTTTGATGGAGGAGAGGCTGCTAGGTTTCAGAAAATTGTGCCAAAAGTCCTCTAAAATTCGTCCCTAGGTCTGATATATAGGGCAACAATAATTGGGAAGGAGTCCCCCTTAAACCCAACATGGAAAGTCTTTATTTTTCCAAAAACTCCTCGCGGCGATCGATCTTCGTCTCCTCGCGATCGATCTTCAATCTCTACTGGACGTGATACCCAAATTAAACAAATCCGCGATCGATCTTCGTCATTTGCCGATCGATCGCGGAAATCTGGCGATCGATCTTCGTCATTGCCGATCGATCGTGGACCTCAAATCTCCAATCTTGCGATTTGGTCCCTCCTTTTCCAGATTTGCTCAGTTTGGTCCTTTTTCAGCATTTTTAAGCCCATTTCATCCAGTTTTATGCATTTGGACCTAGATTCCTGACATATACAAATATATACCAAAACGTATAATATTTTCTTGGAATCACTACAAAAACACCCCTAATCATATATCAAATTAAGTGTAAAAATCACACTTATCAATAAGACTCACATGAACTTCCCAGAAACAGCCAGCTCTAAACAAGCTGAGCATTCCTCTGAGTTTCAGGTGGAACATCAAGATTCTAAAGATGAAATTGATCAAGAAATAGCTGGGAATCAAGATCAAGGTGGAGTAAAGCAGTTACCACCTGAAGATGATCCTGATGTACCACTTGAACATAGTCATAATATACCTCATGAGGATGATCAATAGGATGAACAAATCAGGGAGATACATTTAATGACTATCTACTCTCAAAAGATAGAATAAGAAGGGAAATAAGACCACCACCGAGATTTGCAAGTGATGGCTTCATTGCTTTTGCATTAAGTGTTGTTGAATTACTAGAACTGGAGGAACCAAGTTTATACAGAATCAAAGAATAGCAAGGACTAGATAAATTGGAAGAAATCCATGTTGGATGACTTGCAATCACTCGAACACAATCATACTTAGACACTGATTGATAGGCCAAAAGGAATGAGGATCATTGGTAGCAAATGGCTTTTTAAAAGGAAACCATATATACTAGGCATTGAGGAGGCAAGATTCAAAGCTAGGTTAGTTGCAAATGAATTCTCACAGACTGAGGGAGTTGACTACCATGAGGTTTTTTCACCTGTGGTAAAGCACACTTCAATAAGGATTTTGTTATCAATTGTAGCAAGTCAAAATATGGAACTGGAGCAGCTAGATGTTAAGACCGCTTTCTTGCATGGCAACCTCGAAGAAAGGATATTAATGACACAGCCTGAAGGCTTCATAAAAAGCTTAGAATACTGGAAAAGTGTGCCTACTTAAGAGATCACTTTATGGATTAAAGAAGTCTCCAAGGCAATGGTATATGAGATTTGATGATTTCATGCTTCAGAAGGGGTAAAAGAGATCAAAATTTGATAGATGTGTTACCATCAACAACTTCAACAACAGTCCTGCATATACTTGCTGATTAATGTAGATGACATGCTTATAGCATGTAAATAAAGGAAGGAAATACAAAAGTTGAAGGAATTTCTCAATTCTGAATTTGAGATGAAGGATTTAGGCCCTGCCAAACAAATATTGGGAATGGACATAATCCGAATAGAGACGAAGGAACCTTGACTCTATCACAAGAAGGCTATGTCCAAAAGATAATTGAAATGTTTGGAATGAAAGATGCTAAGAATGTAAGCACTCCTATTGGGGCACATTTCAAACTGGAGTCAACAAAGGAATCTGAAGCAGAGCAAGAACAAATACATATGAAGTCGATTCCTTACTCAAATGCAGTAGGAAGCATCATGTATACCATGGTATCAACCAGACTAGACATTGCATATGGATTGGGATTAGTAAGTTGATTTATGAGCAAGCCAAGTAGGGAACATTGGCAAGCTATCAAGTGGCTCTTAACATATATGAAAGGAACGAATAAACTGAAGTTAGTTTATTCAATAGGAGCTCAATCACTGTGGGAACTAGGAAGTAAGGGGTACTGTGATTATGATTATGCTGCAGATTTAGACAAAAGAAGATCATCTTCTGGCTATGTGTTCACAGTAGAAGGAAATGTAGTGAGTTGGAAGTCAAGCCTGCAACACATTGTGGTCCTTTCAAGTAACATTTCACTTACAGAAGCCATAAAGAAGCTTTGTGATGTGACTAGAAATAGACACATTTATTGCGTTTAATTGCCTACGATTTGGTATATTTTGATGGATAAATTGATGCATATGCTACCTAATCCTATATTTGTGTATATGTAGGTGGAATCGAAGAGATCGAGCTAAAAAAGGCGAATAAAGATCATGAAAAGCTTTGGAGATGATAAGGACTCAAGGTAGATCAAGAAAAGGGCTTAAAATGTAATTTTGGAGAAGATATCGATCGCATGGAAGAAAAGATCGATCGCCTTTGGACAGAAAGTTGAGCAACAAATTATACGAGTCAGCGATCGATCGTTACATTGGAGCAATCGATCGCCAAAGTCTACTGGAGCCAAGTGATCGATCGCTACAAAGCTAGCGATCGATCGCTCGAAGGATCTGTCGAACAAATTAAAGCTAGAGATCGATCTCTAGCTTATAGCGATCGATCGCCAACAGAGTTTTGGAAAGTTTGGATTCTTTATTTCTTTCCTTCCTACATGGACTCTAACCTACTCCATCAACCTCCCTATACATATATGGACGAAAATCAGACCTTGGGATCATTAGGTAGAGTAGGTAGAATATTTTTAGACTAGTTTTATATTTTCTTTTCAATTTTGTTGAAGAACGCTACAAAGATCGAAGCGAATGCGGGATTGACAACCTCGACGGAGCGGAGATCGGATTAGTTTCTTTCCTTTGTTTTTATTTATTACTTTTAATAGAATATGTGTAGCTAGTTTTCAATTCTTGATTGAGGGATACTTTCCTTTGGAATTAAAACACTTGAGAATATTTTGGTTTAATTGTTGGATTTTAATTCAATTTCAATTTGTAATTCAGAATATGATTATTATGATTGTTGTGTTTGATTGATAGATTGATCACCTAGTAATCACATACACAATCTAATGCTAATTAAGAAGCAGCTAAAATTGATAATTACCTTCTGTGGTGTTATTAAATTCTTAGGAAAAACGATTGGATAATTGATTCTAACGGCTGTAGTTTTTATTGATTAGATTAATCAAACTTACTAGTTTTTGAAGCTATCATTGAATTAATCTTAACACCTGTAGTTTTGGTTAAGGATTTGATAATAGTCGAATATGAATGATATTTTCTATTTGACTACGATTAAGACAAGAGATGGATTAAGTTTCCAATTGATGAATAATTGGATGAAATCGATTAGTTAGTGATTTGATGATCAAGTGAATAATTTCCAAAGGTAAAGTTGACCAAAAACAAAGAATATCTTTTATTAGTTTAATCTTTAGTTTTAATTTTAATTAGTATAATTCACTCACAACCCCATTTTTTACTTTATTGTTTGCTTTTAATTTTCATTAACACGAGAATTCACACCTCCTCGTGTGATCGATTCCTACTCACACTACTACATTATTGCTATCAATCTTGAGGATTAAGTGGTGTTAATTTGGGCGTACACGATAAACACACACCACTTTGTTGTTAAAAAGGCTTTGTTAGTGAACTTGGATTCAATCAAACACATGCACTGTGTTATGTGATTCTCAAAGTGTGATCCACTTATCAAAGAATGCCGTGTTTCATGAAAGAACAAAACCATTGATGTTAGATTGCATTTTGTAAGAGAAATCATAACAAGAACGTTGGTGGATGTGGGAAAGATCAACACAAATATCAACCCTGCAGACATGTTAACCAAAATAATTCCAGAAGCAAACTAAAAAATGCATTGAGTTTGCTTAAGATCAACGAATAAAAGGCCACAGACATCTTAAGGAACTCTATTTGGATCCACTGAAACTGATGTATGAGGCAAATGTGGAGATTTGTAAAGAAATATAGCATATATATATATATATGGAATGGATGGCTACGATTGTAGCGGACTATCCAATGGATGGGAATGATCAGATTGTATTATAAATAGAATAGTTAGTTAGTGAGATGGTGTCTGATCAATCTGAACCTGATAGCCTCTTGAACGTACGGAGTCAGCAATCTACCAGTATTCTCTCTCCTTCAAGAAACTACAAATGCTACTGGAAGAGTACATTGTTCTTTGATCGAGTGCTACGTTAATTTGATGGTTAATTCCTGCTATTGTTTAGCTGATAGAATTGGCTTGTATTCTGTTTAGGGCTGAACATCTACATAAATTCGATCATAGTGGATTCATGATGTAATATTAACCAAGTAAATCTTGTGTGCTTTGTGTTCATAATTTTCTTGACTTTGATCATTGCAATTTATTATTCGATCTGTTGCGCTTTATTCCTAACAGTTTGGATCTGCTTGGACTGAACTATTTCTGTATGATATTTATCATTATTTGGCTCTGATAGTGATTGGAGAAAAGTAACATTTGTTAATTAATAGGAAAGTTTCATGCGCTTGAACTGATAGTGGGTTGGCAAGTCCTGTCTTATGACCATGCAACATGTTGAAATACAGTTTTATTCTATTTTGTGTAGCTATTCTTGGGGATATAACTCCATCTCATGGTGTACCGAGAAAAAACATAGACTGGAACAAGCAGCTTTGGACGAGATGTGCATGGTTCTTGCAGGAGGGATGAGAGGTTTGGCCGAGCTTATGAACCTTAAAGGATTTAATTATATCTCCCTTTCTTCTTATTACATCAGATTCTATATTTTATTTTGCAGCTGAAGAGATTAAAGAACTATGACTGGAGTATGAAAACAACTCGTCCCTGGAGGCCAATCTTGTTAAAGATTTCGACAAAGTATGTTATATTTGTAATTCTATGCAATGACTGAATTCAAATCCTGAAGCAATTCTTATAGGATTTTTAATTATAAGGTTATGATGTACATGTGCAGCCATGTTCCGACTTTTTGAGCTCATATGACTTTCATGGCTCCCCGCCACATCGGGTTTGTATAAAAATTATATTAGACGGTATATACATAATACACACTATTGTAATGACTTTGATGGGTTTCGGGAACCTATTTCATCGTGATTGTGATGTTAACAAAACTTGTTATTGTGTTGCTAACATTTTCATCAAGTATGCAACTTATAGAAGATATTCTAGAAGCTTGGTGAATTACAAAATAAACCATCTCTCTGGAATCAGACGTGGACCTCGCTGAATCTCGCTTACAGGATAACATCAGGGCTAGAGCAGCTCTGATATATTGGCACCAAGTTTCAGCTAGCTTATCAAAGCGGAGTGATTCTTGATTACCTGGAAAGCCAAGACAAAGGTTTCAACTTTCTGTTTATCACTTGGCTCAGAAATCAACGAATCAAAAGCTATATTCAAAAAATCGAGTTAGCGTAAATGGAGCAGCAAGGTCCAACTATATTTTATCTGTTTAAATCTTACATGAATAGAACATAGTTTTTTTTTATACTTCATATACCTGGATAATCTTTCTAATGCAAATTCATTCCCTTGATGCATTTTGAGGTATAAATGATTCAAACATTAGAGTATAAAACGGGTAACACAAAAACACATAATTCTTGAAATGGTTATTTACATAGAAAGTGGGAGAATTTGTGTAAGGTGTTTGTTCCGCCTTAAACGTCGATTGATAACCTGCAATCACAACAAGAAACCAATCACAGTATACAATTCACAAAGAACTATAAATCTGAAATTGAAACAAGAGTAAGGGAATTGGGCTCAGGTCGAGCAGGGTATCCTTCCAACGTCGTCACCGGGGAACCAAGGTATCGTAGCCTAAGGTGGGAGACACACACACTGCCGAACACCAACCGAACACAACCAGTATGCGATGGACGATAAACACAGCAAGGGAAACCACACACAGGGTTACACCAAGGAAGGGGATAAGGGCAACACAGAGCACTACACAACCAAGCACAGTTAGCACAACCACGGCTAACAGCAGGGCAAGAACTCAAGCCACAAATCCGAACACACCACGAACAGCGACGCGAAAGGGGGAAGCAAAAATACACAAAGGATTTCTGACTTCTGACTTACCTCATCATGGAACAAAACCATGATATAGCAACGAGGAAGACGAAGGGAAGGAAAGCAAGTCCCAAGGAACGCGGTCAAGCGAGCCAGCCGAGGAGACGCGATGAAGAAGGATCTGGAATGGGTAAGTGAAGAGGCAACTGGAATGGGGCTCGATAAACATGACTAGGGAAACAAAAAGAAGGCCAAGGCCCAACATAGGTAATGGGCCAAAACCCAACAAATCTCCACCTTGTCACAATACCGGCTCCACCTCAACGTAAAGAAAAACCCCATAGATGACTCATCATCGCCCAAAGGGTCCCCACAACACACAAAGTATTGTGTGGACCAAAATTCCTGTCATAGCACAAAGCACAGACAAAGAACACAGACAATAACCAACACAAAGAGGTTAAAGTCAATAACCGGGGTAACAATTCTATAACACGCACAAAGCAGATATAGACTACCAACACAGTCAGCAACACTAATCAATCACCTGTATCAAAATTCAAAATTTTTAGACATGATTGCAATTTAGAAATAGGTAAACACTTAGTTCCCATATCAGCAGGATTATATTCAGAAGGAATTTTTTCAAGATTAACTAACCCTTTAGCCACTACATCCCTAATGTAATGAAATCTAACATCAATATGCTTAGTGCGATCATGAAAAAACAGGATTCTTACACAGTTGAATGCCGGACTGAGAATCAGAAAATACCTCTACCTTACCTTCGAGCAAGTTAAGTTCAGAGATCAAACTTTTCAGCCAGACAGCTTCCTTCAAAGCTTCTGTTACAGCAACATATTCTGATTCCGTTGTCGACAAGGCAACGATATGCTGCAGCTGCGATTTCCAACTTATGCATGCTCCACACAAAGTAAAAACATATGAAGTAGTAGATTTTCTATTGTCCTTATCTTTAGCATAATTAGAATCAACATAACCTTTCAACTTGACACCATCAGCATATTTAGAAAAACATAAGCCATAATGCATAGAGTTTTTCAAATATTGTAACAACCATTTAACAGCATTCCAATGTACCACACTAGTGCTAACCATCAAATACATTATAGAACCAATTGCATTTGAATACGGTACATTTTTCATGGCATCAAAATCACTATCAGTTTTGGGACTTTGATCTTTACTTAGCACAAAATGAGCAGCTAAGGGCACGTTAACAGGTTTTGCATCAAACATGGAAAATTTCTTTAAAATTTTCTCTACATAAAAAGTTTGCTTTAACCAGAGAGTAGATTCCTTTATATCTCTAACAATATCCATGCCTAGGATTCTACTAGCATCACCTAAGAACTGCATATCAAATTTATCACTTAAACAGTTCTTAATATGCTCAATGGATTTCAGACAAGGGCTAGCAATCAACATGTCATCCACGTAAATCAACAAGAAAACAGGCACTGGCATTTTATCCTTAAAATACAAGCAATGATCAAAAGAGCTTCTTTTAAAATTTAAGGTAAGCATGCATTCATCAAACTTCTTATTCCATTGCCTAGGTGACTGCTTTAGGCCATACAAAGATTTATTAAGCAAACAAACGTGATTAGGGTTCTTTGAGTCAACAAAACCATCAGGTTGTTTCATATAAATCTTTTCATCTAAGTCACCATGCAAAAAAGCGGTTTTAACATCCATCTGTTTAAGTTCCCAATTAAAGTGAGCAACAAGTGATAATAAAATTCTCACAGTAGTAATCTTAACAACATGAGCAAAGATTTCAGTATAGTCAATACCCTCTCTTTGAGTAAAACCTTTTGCAACTAGCCTAGCTTTATATCTAACAGAATCAGCTTCATTCTTTACCTTAAATAACCATTTGCAATCTACCAAAGAGCAATTAACAGGTTTAGGTACAAGAGTCCATGTATGATTCACAACTAAAGAATGCATTTCATCTTTCATTGCACTAAACCAATACACAACATTTTTAGATTTCAAAGCTTCATTATAGGTCTTAGGCTCACAATTATCAATTGACTCAAACATATTGAAAACATGCGATTTGAGGTGAAAATCATTAAACCTAGCAGGTTGTTTCACATTTCTTTTAACCCTATCCCTAGTCAACATATAATCATGCAGATCTTCATGTTCATTAGTAACCAATTCATTATGCACATGTTCGTCAACATTTTCATGCAAATTCGGTTCATAAACAGGCAAGTTCTCATGATCCATATCAGGGAGCACATTGTTTTCAATAACTGGGGTAACAATAGGCAAAGACTCCACCTTGCTATGTGTAGTCTCAGACTCATAGTCAGATTCAGGCAAAGATGGAAGCAAGCAGGGCATTTCAGATTCATTAAAAATGACATCCTTACTTATAATAGTTTTGAAACCAGGTTCACATCTTAACCAAAGCCTATATCCTTTCACACCCTCAGGATAACCAAGAAAGACGCACTTAACTGACCTAGGTTCAAGTTTGTCTCCTTTCCTATGCACAAAAGCAGAACAACCAAACACTTTAAGATTTGAAAAATCTAATTTCTTACCAGAAAAAACACTTTCGGGACACTTACCATTCAAAGGCACGGAAGGGGATCTATTTATCAAATAAGAAGCTGTCACGACAGCTTCGCCCCAGAACTTCTTTGAGAGTCCAGAAGATGCAAGCATACTTCTAACTCTCTCGAGTAAAGTTCTGTTCATCCTCTCAGCAACACCATTCTGCTGAGGAGTATAGGGTACAGTCTTGTGTCTCAGAATCCCTGATTCACTGCACAAGTCATCAAATAAGATATTGCAGAATTCCATTCCATTATCTGTCCTAAGTCGTTTAATCTTTTTTCCAGTTTGGTTTTCAATCAAAATCTTCCAGTTTTTAAATTTATCAAAAACATCAGATTTATTTCATTAGAAAAATCCAGTAATCATCAATGATAGACAAGAAATACCTATTTACCACCTTGAGTTGGGACAGGTGAAGGTCCCCAAACATCAGCATGCAGGTTTTCAAGTATATCAGAACATTTAGTCACATTTGGGGAAGGGGAGATAGGAAATTTAACTCTTTGTTGTTTGCCTAAAACACAGGAATCACAAAAAGTAATGCAAGACAATTTATCCCTACCAAAACAACCATCTTTATGTAAAATCTCTAATCCTTTAGAACTCATATGACCTAACCTTTTATGTCATAAATCAGTTAAATCATCTGACACAGAATTAGCACAGATTTTACCATAATCAGAGACTGTTTTGCAAACATACTAATTCATTCTTTTCTCAGCCTTAAAAGCTACCAAAGACCCCCGCATAATTTTCATGCAACCATTTCCCCATTTACCCTCATAACCATCAGACTCTAAAGCTGCACAAGACATCAAGTTATTGCACAAAGCAGAACATGTCTAACATCTTTCAAAGTCACAGAATAACCAGATTCAAATTTCAGTATTACCAATACCAGAAACTTTACACAATTTCTCATTGGCCATAGAAACAGAAGCATGCTCAATTTCTCTGTAGCTAGAAAATAAATTTTTAAGTGGTGTCATGTGATAAGTGCAACCTGAGTCAATAAGCCATTCATTTTCACACACAGGTAATGAAAGCACAGAGTTCACAGAGTCACATAATTCAGTCACCATAAAAATATCCCCTATGTTTTCCCCAGAGGTAGAAGCATTGTTCGCTTGTTCATTTGTCTGATTTCCATTTCTATTCTGATTCTTCTTTTTAGGGCAATCTTTTATGAAATGATTTGGGTCCCCACAATTGTAACATTTCTTTTTACTAGGCCTAGATTTCGATCCAGCCCTACTTTTTCCTCTTTTATCACTTTTATGATATTGGTTATTGTTATTATACCTATGTTGTGATCTACCACGAACGTGCATAACTTCACCAGAGGATTGTCTATTACCTTTGTTAGCTTTTAGATCTAATTCATTGCTTTTTAGGCCGTTCATTACAGTATCCAATGTAATAGAATCTCTACCGTACCTAATGGCGGATTTTACATCACTATAATTCTCAGGAATAGCATTTAAAAGAACAATAGGTGAATAGTCGTCAATGTTCTTATCTCCTGTCAATTTAATATCTTGAATTAACTTAGTAAACACATCCGAATTTTCATCTACGTCTTTGTTCAAGTCTAGCTTGAATCTGAAAAATTTTTCTAACAAGAAAGGTTTACTTGGCAAAGATTTTTCAGTAAACATTTCTTCCAATTTTTCCCAAAGTTCATTTGCAGATGATAGTTTACCACATTTCCTGAGCACAGAGTCAGATAAGTTCAAGATAATAGAAGAGTAAGCATATTCGTCATCTTCAAGTTTCTTAGCAGATGTAATGTTTTCAGCCCAATTACCGTCAATAGCTTTAAATACTTTTTGCTGTATTAAAATTCCTTTCATCTTTTGTTGCCATATCGAAAAATCAGATTTTCCATTAAAGGGTTCAAGGTTATATCCAGAAATTGAAGCCATCACAAATAAGCAAGGATGCACACACAATTACAACAACCAATCAGCAGAAGCAAGGACCACAAGGCACAAACACAAAATGAAAGAATCAATTAAGCTAAGGGGAGGAAAAATCGCTATCACCCACAAGATCACAATACACTCAAAGGTGTACGAGCATGGGGCTTCAGATAGAGATTTTCCTACGGGTAAGGGACACAATTACTTAGAAACAACGTAGTAAAAAGATTACGGGTCAAGATAATCACTTACTACCCAGAGACAAAACTCTGGGGTGACGAAACCACCGAAGATCCGTACACAGCCTGAATACACTCAGCCTGAGTACACTGCCCGAGATCTGGACACTGCCCGAACACCAAAGTGCTCTGCCCGAGATCAGCCCGAGATTCCAGCCGCTGCCCGAGCACTCCAGCCGCTGCCCGAACACTCCACCAGGCACGGAACGCTCTGATACAACTGTAAGGTGTTTGTTCCGCCTTGAACGTCGATTGATAACCTGCAATCACAACAAGAAACCAATCACAATATAAAATTCACAAAGAACTATAAATCTGAAATCGAAACAAGAGTAAGGGAATTGGGCTCAGGTCAAGCAGGGTATCCTTCCAACGTCGTCACCGGGGAACCAAGGTATCGTAGCCTAAGGTGGGAGACACACACACTGCCGAACACCAACCGAACACAACCAGTATGTGATGGACGATAAACACAGCAAGGGAAACCACACACAGGGTTACACCAAGGAAGGGGATAAGGGCAACACAGAGCACTACACAACCAAGCACAGTTAGCACAACCACGGCCAACAGCAGGGCAAGAACTCAAGCCACAAATCCGAACACACCACGAACAGCGACGCGAAAGGGGGAAGCAAAAATACACAAAGGATTTCTGACTTCTGACTTACCTCATCATGGAACAAAACCATGATATAGCAACGAGGAAGACGAAGGGAAGGAGAGCAAGTCCCAAGGAACGCGGTCAAGCGAGCCAGCCGAGGAGACGCGATGAAGAAGGATCTGGAATGGGTAAGTGAAGAGGCGACTGGAATGGGGCTCGGTAAACATGACTAGGGAAACAAAAAAGAAGGCCAAGGCCCAACATAGGTAATGGGCCAAAACCCAACAATTTGTTCACTCGAGAATTTGTTCACTCTATGAGTTTTAGATCATATTTCCAAATTTGCTTTAAACTTTTGTGTTGCAATTTTCTTGTAGAATAATCACTTCCAGAAGGAATGCAAGATTCGCAAATAGGCCAACCTAGTAATGAATTGCATCGGTTCGGTTTTTTTACTCAAAATCGAGTTATTAGGCGACTTTCATCATGACATTGGATATTTTTTTCTTGTCTCGAGTTCAGAATCGTGTTCGTATTATAATTCATATAATCTTGAAAAGATTTGTTTTACTAATGTAGACCAAAATTCTGTTGTTGTAATTTCACTTGTTAGTAAATTAACGTTTGCTGTGTTTATAGTGAGCTGCCCACTGGTTTCTGGGCAAAAAATTTGCCATTTTAAAGATAGGTTGGTTATAACAAACACTGGATTATGCACGCGAGCCTCGGCGTCGAACTCCCCCTGCACGCGAGCCTTGGCGTCGCCTCTGTTGATGCGAGTGGCGATGCCTTCCTGGCAGCCATCGCCTGGGGCGATCCAGCCCAGGTTTTGCACACTTGATTTTCTTAATTCAATCCACTTTTTAATCAATTAATCTGCACACTAAGTAGACACATTAGTATAACAAACACAAGTTTTGTTGATCATCAAAACTCAAAAATAATCCGGAGATAAATTAAAGCATTAAACACAACCATGCGTTTAAGGCTCAACAATCTCCCCCTTTTTAATGATCACAAAACTTGATAAACTTGAATATGTAATATGCATGAAATGTGAGTAAACATGACTCCCCCTTAACAATTGCATAGCACATACAAGATAACCAAGTAAAGCATTGAACAAACAACTCTCCCCCTCAAACCATGCATACAAAAGCTCTCCCCCTTAAATTATGCATGTGTTATTCTTCAAGTTTATCACAAAATTCTCCCCCTTTTTGTGATAATAAAAAAATACAAAATTTAAATAAACATGGCATAAGTATATGTTGACACATAGCCATATTTTAACAATTTTACACATGTTACTTATCAAGCATGTAATAAGCATAACGAGTCTAAGATTAAATCATTGAGAGGAACAACAAACATGCGTTTAAGGCAATCAACAATGAATTCTAAACATTGCAAAGTGTGCATATGTTCTACCAAGAGTTCATGCACTTATGCCCAATAAACATTAAAGTTCTCAAATCATCATTTGGTAAGTTAATAAAATTATTAATCACATAATTGCACATTTCCACATTGCATATTCAAATTTGAATTTGAGCCACATCAAGATATATACCATAAAAGGATAAGCATACATCATGCATTAAAACAATTTATATGTGCATATGCTAAGGGGTAATGCATTTTACTACCTATGAATATTGAGCTTCATATTTATTGGTCACAATTAATTTGTGCCAATGAAATTTTGAATTGCTCTTTTAAAACGTACAAAATAAATTTACCTTTGATGACAAGAGTGTGTTCTTGTCATTGGTCCTATGCCTCGTGCTTCATCTATAGTGCTAAATAAGATGGTTTCCTCCATTGAGGTGCTTGTGCCTTCATCCTCCTTCCCATTGTTGTCCCTACAAAACAAATTAAGAATATGAGGTTCTTTGGTACCCATTTGATTTTTGGGTCCTTGAGGGTTAGCTTTCATTGACATCTTTGGAATCCATTTCCACCTCTTGTTAGGTTGGTATTGGATTTTGGCAAACCTACACTTATTCTTAGAATGACCATCTTTGCAACAATAAGTGCAAGTAGGAGAATTATGTTTGGCTTTAGCTAACAAGCTTGAAAAAGTTTTAGTTTTGCTTGAGAAGCCTAGTCCGACTTTATCGAAGCTACAACGTTGCAAGCCAAGCAATTCATTCATCTTTAAACTACTCTCACTAAATTTGCAAAAAGATTTCTTTAAAGAATTTAACTCATTTTTCAATAAATTATTTTCTTCATCTTTCTTGGCTACCTCAAGTTTGAGTAATTTGTTACTCATCTTGGTTTTGCCAAGAACATCAATAAGCTCATGATAGGAATCTAAAAGTTCATCAAAAGATGGTACCTCATCGTCGCTTTCATCTCCTTCATTATTTATGTCATCTTTGGCCACGAGACAAAGATTTGTTCCTTCTTCATCCGAGTCACTATCACTTCATGTGGCTATAAAAGCCTTCTTCTTGCCTTTGTCCTCACTCTTCTTCCTAGGACATTTGTTAGCATAATGACATTTTTCTTGACAATTATACCTCTTGTTTTGAATCTTGTTTGGTAGCACTAGAGGTCTTTGGCTTGTTATGTTTGTTGAAGAACTTCTTGAACTTTCTAGTGAACAAGATCATCTCATCATCATCATCATCATCTTCATCCTCAGATTGATCTTTCCTCCCAACCAAGGCAATCCCCTTCCTTGTGGATCTATCATCCTTTTTTATTCTTTTCCTTGTCGATACTTCAAGTTCATGGGTCACCAATGTGCCATGAAGCTCATCAAGGTCATACGATGCACTTTCTCCTTTGTTGGATTCGATGATGGCCGTCCTCTTTGCATCCCATTCTTTTGGCAAGGCTCTTAGAGCTCTTCTCCATATTTTCTTTGGAGGGTACTTCTCTCCAAGTTGGGTGAGCTCGTTTATGATTTGGTGAGCCTTCTAAACATTGAATCAACCTCTTCTCTGGACTCCATCTCAAATGTCTCATATTTGAGTTGCAATAGATCAATCTTGGTCTCCTTCACTTGATTAGTGCCTTCATGACAAATTTGTAATTTGTCCCATATCTCCTTTGTGGTTGAGCACATCGAGATCCGGTTGTACTCCTTCATATCTAAAGCACAATGTAAAATATTAATAGCTTTAGCATTTTGTGAAATTAAAATCATATCCGCTCTTGTAAAATCGTCCATTTATTTGGGAATACTTATTCCCCCAACTTCCTTTAAAGGAATATGTGGACATTTCACAATAATCTTCCATAGGTCATAATCTACGGATTGGATGTATAGAGAAATTCTATTTTTCCAATATCCATAGTTATCACCCGTGAAGAGCGGAGGGCGATTTGTCGATTGACCTTGAGCAAACTCATTTGCTAGATTAGCCATAAAAAATTTGATTTAAAACAAAAAATCAAATGGCTCTGATACCATTTGTTGTAATCAAAGAGGGGCGCGGGGGGGGGGGGGGGGTGGGGGTGGGGGTGAATGAGATTCATTGGCTACTTTAGCTTTTTAAAATGAGTTTGCAAAATAAAACAGTTTGCGCTTGCGGAAGGCTTAAGTCAATTGATAAATAAAATAAAGAAGTAAATAAATGCGTAATAAAATAAAGCGGTAAATGACACAAAGATTTGTTATAGAAGTTCGGCGATGAATCGCCTACGTCTCCTCTTCCCGGCTAGATAACTTCCAACCGAGGTTCCACTAGAACAAAGGATCTTGGCCTTCAGGGCTCCAATTTAGGCACAATACAACTCTTCCCGAGTACACAAAGCTCTTCCCGAGCATAACACTCTTCACGAGTCTTCTTGGCCATAAGGCCTCCAAGGATAGCCACACACAACTCTTCCCGAGTTGCCAACACTCTTCACGAGTCTTCTTGGCCTTAAGGGCTCCAAGGATAGCCACAACACATGCACCAACTTTACTTGTTGATGACTTTACAATTTCCAACTTGCGTCGGTGTTGGAGGACCTTACAATTAACTCAACAAACACCTTCACGGTGTACCAACACGAAGAAAACAAGACTCTATCAAAAGAGAAGAATTACAAGCTGTAGGGTCTTCCTACCTTAACATCAAATAGTACACATATAATGGACTAACCATGCATTTATAACCTCTTAAGGGTTCCGGTTGTAGCTTGAGCTAAGAAGATTACAGGCCAAAATAAAATTTGCAAAAGCTATTCAATTACATTCTCAACAATGAATGTTAAAGCTATAGGTTTACACTACTCCTAGAGTAGAGACTATCAAAATCATGCATCCTATATTCATCTTGCTCATTTTAGCTCACCTCCTCAACCCGACCCTAGGCCCTCGGTCCAAAAGTGTACCTACAGGGACAACACATCGTGAGCATATACATATTTACTTAACAAGATATAGAAAACATACAGTAATGCATAACATCTTAGTTAAGTAAAAGTTATTGGTCATTCTTCGACCTCTTTTGTTATCCCTGATTCTTATTCATGTATGAGGGCATCTTACCCCATTGTATGGCATCTTACCATAACATAACCGTCGTGTGGCATCTTACCACAGGGGCATCTTACCCCATCATATGGCGTCTTGCCGTATCATAACATTGTGTGGCATCTTACCACGTGGGCATCTTACCCACTCACATACATTGGGTGGCATCTTACCACATGGGCGTCTTACCCAATCGTATACATCGTATGACATTATCATAAGCTTACTTATCATAACATCATCATCATAAACGTCATCATAAACATCATCATCGTAAACATCATCATAATCATCATCATAAACATCGTCATCATAAACATCATCATAAACATCATCATCGTAAACATCATCGTAAACATCATCATCGTAAACATCATCATAAACATCATCATCGTAAACATCATCGTAAACATCATCATCGTAAACATCATCATAAACATCATCATCATAAACATCATCGTCAAATGTAGGAGTATGGTTTACCGTCCGATGCTCGTACGTTTCTTACGTACCTTAATTCCAAAAGAAGGAGAGATTGCAGAACTTTATCTCCTTGAGGTCGTGGGTACCTGGGACGGTTCTACATAACCATACAAATTGATATTAGAAGCTAAACAATAGCCCAATACCAAAAATTTAACAAAAATCATCATTTTCCTACTTTTGAACAGTGGCGATTGATCGCTCAAAACATGGCGATCGATCGCCAGATTTTTCACATAGCGGCGATCGATCGCTTAAAATGAGGCGATCGATCGCCTTGATGCTCATTTCGCTACTGGACGTTGGCGATCGATCGCGCCATTTGAGGCGATCGATCGCCTATCCTCATTTTCGCGTACTGCTTCTCGGCGATCGATCGCTGCATTTGTAGCGATCGATCGCCACAACCAGTGGTCGCGATTTCACCATTTTTATGTGCATTTTCCAAGCTTATCTTCATACCTTTTGTTGAACAGTGGCGATCGATCGCTCAAAACATGGCGATCGATCGCCAGATTTTTCACATAGCGGCGATCGATCGCTTAAAATGAGGCGATCGATCGCCTTGATGCTCATTTCGCTACTGGACGTTGGCGATCGATCGCTTAAAATGAGGCGATCGATCGCCTTGATGCTCATTTCGCTACTGGACGTTGGCGATCGATCGCGCCATTTGAGGCGATCGATCGCCTATCCTCATTTTCGCGTACTGCTTCTCGGCGATCGATCGCTGCATTTGTAGCGATCGATCGCCACAACCAGTGGTCGCGATTTCACCATTTTTATGTGCATTTTCCAAGCTTATCTTCATACCTTTTGTTGAACAGTGGCGATCGATCGCTCAAAACATGGCGATCGATCGCCAGATTTTTCACATAGCGGCGATCGATCGCTTAAAATGAGGCGATCGATCGCCTTGATGCTCATTTCGCTACTGGACGTTGGCGATCGATCGCGCCATTTGAGGCGATCGATCGCCTATCCTCATTTTCGCGTACTGCTTCTCGGCGATCGATCGCTGCATTTGTAGCGATCGATCGCCACAACCAGTGGTCGCGCTTTCACCATTTTTATGTGCATTTTCCAAGCTTATCTTCATACCTTTCAAAACCAAACTTCCCAACAATAACAATAACATCATAACCCACTAAAACCCACATAAAACACTTCAAAAATCATACCCCAAACATATATAACACATACCCCAAAACAACCCACATAACCACTTCAAAAATCACCACATTTCAAATCCAAACATCATCAAAACTTTAGGGAGAGTCCCATACCTCTTGAAGACTCCAAATCTTGATAAAAATCACACAAACTCAAGTTTTGTGGAGTTTCCTCCTTCCTCCCTTGAACAATTTCGAAAATGTGGAGTGGTTTAGGGTTGAGGATGAGTTGAGGGGTTTTAAAAGAGTAAAGGTGAAAATGGGGTTAAAATGATGGGTGAAGGGTTAAAAAGGGGGTTGGGGATTAATTTAAAATCACACCCCAAACTTAACATGATTCATAAAATACTCCAACATGGTATTTTGAAAGCATTTTACAAAAATGCTCTAAACTTCATCTAAAATCACATCTTCCTCATAATCAACACCATTAAATCATGTTAACATCTTAATACCCAACACATAAATCAATTATCACATGATTCATCATATAAACATAATTAATGCCTTAATTGCAATTAATTAATTTCGGGGCATCACATTACTCCCCTACTTACAAGATTTCGTCCTCGAAATCGCATGCACTTACCCAAAAGAAACTAAACATAACTCATACCAGAAAATAGTTCCGGGTAATGCTGCATCATATGCCGTTCCGTCTCCCACGTAGCCTCCTCGACACCCCGATGATCCCACTGAACTTTGACCATCGGTATAACTTTACTTCGTAGTCTGCGATCCTCACGATCCAGAATTCTGACCGGTCGTTCAACGTAGGATACATCTGAATCCAACTGCACTTCAGTAGGCTGTAAAACATGAGACGGGTCTGGCTCATACTTTCTCAACATAGAAACATGGAAGACATCATGAATTCCAGATAAAGACGGTGGTAGAGCCAAACGGTAAGCCAATGTACCAATACGCTGCAATACCTCATACGGTCCGACATATCTCGGAGATAACTTTCCCCGCATACCAAAACGGACCACACCCCTGAAGGGTGAGATTTTCAAGAAAACCTTGTCTCTTACTTGGAATTCTAGCGGCCGTCGCCGCTTATTGGCGTAGGCTGCTTGCCTATCTTGGGCCGCTTTCATCTTTAAGCGTATCATCTTAATCTTTTCCTCCATGTCCTTAATCATATCCGGTCCTCCGACCGCTTTACTCGTCAAGTCCTCCCAATACAGTGGCGACCTACATCGTCGTCCGTAAAGAGCTTCAAAAGGGGCCATTTGAATGCTCGCCTGATAGCTGTTATTATAGGAGAACTCTACCAGTGGTATAGACTCTTGCCATGGAGTATCAAACTCCAAAACACATGCCCTCAGCATATCTTCGAGCGTCTGAATAGTACGCTCCGTTTGGCCGTCTGTCTGAGGGTGATAAGCTGTACTCAATCTCACCTCGGTGCCCAAAGCTGTTTGGAGACCTTCCCAGAAATGAGAAGTAAACCTTGGGTCTCTGTCAGACACGATCGAGACTGGAACCCCATGCAACCTCACTACATCCCGTACGTATAATTGGGCCATCTTGAGATACGTGAAAGTCATGTTGTAAGGGATGAAATGAGCTACCTTCGTCAGCCTATCCACGATCACCCAGATAGCATCAAATCCAGATGCCGACCTTGGCAAGTGGGTCACGAAGTCCATAGATATATGCTCCCACTTCCACTTAGGTACCTCCAAGCTCTTCAGCTCGCCACCAGGCCTCTGCCTTTCTGCCTTTACTTGCTGGCAGATCAAACATCTCTTGACAAAAGTGATCACATCACGCTTCATGCGTCTCCACCAGAATTGACCACTCAGGTCCTTATACATCTTTCTTCCTCCGGGGTGGATACTAAATCGGCTACTATGAGCTCGTTCTAAGATTCCTTTACGCGATCCCGGCGCATTTGGGACTACCCATCGGTTGTCCAGTCTTAAAGAATCATCTTCAGCCACTCTAAACTTTGTTGGCTGACCTCGAAGTACTATCGACGACCATCTCTGAACTTCATCATCTAACCTCTGGGCTTTCCTGATAGCCTCAAATACGTCTGGCTCGGCCAATAAGATCGACACTCGCTCCGGCGACGTGTCCACATCAAAGTCATAGCCCAGATGGCAGTAAGAGGTCATCATCGCTGATAAACACATAGCGTCTTCAGCAGTACTCTTCACCTTCCTACTTAAGGCGTCTGCTATCAAATTTGCTTTACCCGGATGGTACTCAATCTCACAGTCATAATCCTTGAGCAAATCCATCCATCTTCTTTGACGCATATTCAGTTCAGCCTGAGTGAATAGAAATTTCAGGCTCTTATGGTCCGTATAGATGGTAAACGTCGTACCATAAAGATAATGACGCCAAATCTTCAAGGCGAAAATGATGGCCGCCAGTTCCAGATCATGGACTGGGTATCTGGTCTCATGAGGCTTCAACTGCCTTGAAGCATAAGCCACCACGTGCTTTTCTTGCGTCAATACACAGCCCAAACCTTGCAATGATGCATCCGAGTACAAGGCAAACTTCTTATTCTCAGAAGGGATCACCAATACAGGCGCTGTAGTCAAACGACGCTTCAGTTCTTGAAAACTTTCCTCACAAGCTTCGGACCAAAAGAATGGGACTCCTTTCTGAGTCAGCTGTGTCAACGGCTTAGCGATCTTAGAAAATCCCTCGACAAAACGTCGGTAATAACCTGCTAAGCCAAGGAAACTCCGTATCTCGGGTACAGAAGTGGGTGCTGCCCACTCCATTACAGCTTCAATCTTCTTGGGATCCACAGATATCCCGCTGCTAGATATAACATGACCCAAGAATACTACACTGCTCAGCCAGAACTCGCACTTGCTGAGCTTTGCATACAACTGGTGATCCATAAGGATCTGAAGTACTGTCCTCAAGTGCCGTACATGATCTTCTTCGGTCCGGGAGTAGATGAGTATATCGTCAATGAAAACTATGACGAATTGATCCAAATATGGCTGGAACACCCTGTTCATCAAACTCATGAAAACAGCCGGGGCATTTGTCACCCCAAAAGGCATGACTAGGAATTCATAGTGCCCATACCTAGTCCTGAAGGCTGTCTTCTGGACATCATCTTCCTTTACTTGAATCTGATGGTACCCTGACCTCAGATCGATCTTACTGTAGAGTCTCGTACCCTACAACTGATCAAACAAGTCATTGATCCTCGGAAGTGGGTACTTATTCTTCACTGTAGCTTTGTTCAGTTGTCTGTAATCGATGCACAAACGCATCGAACCATCTTTCTTCTTCACAAATAAAACTGGTGCTCCCCAGGGTGATACGCTATGGCGTATATAGTCCTTGTCAAGGAGCTCTTGCAACTGAATCTTTAATTCCCTTAGCTCCGCTGGTGCCATCCTATAAGGGGCATGAGAAATGGCAGACGTCCCCGGTAATAATTCAATCCCAAACTTGACCTCTCTCGTCGGTGGAAATCCGGGAATCTCCTCCGGAAAGACATCAGGGAACTCCGCCACTACGGGCACATCCTCAACTTTTACTTCTTCTTTCTTTTCCGTAACATCAATGGCATATATGAGATATCCCGAATGGCCGCGTTCCAACAACTGCGCCATCTTGACAGCAGATATCAACGGGATCTTAGAGCGAGAACCATCCCCATAGAACGTCCATGGAACTCCCATATCAGATTTGAACTGTACAGTCCTCTGCCTGCAGTTCACAACTGCCTGATACCTGTTCAGAACATCAATGCCCAGAATGCAGTCAAAATCTGACATTCCCAGAACAATCAAATCTGACATTAGTTCTTTATCCTCAAAATAAATGAGGCCATCGTAGACGATCCGATCAGTAATCATACTTCTTCCAGCGGGGGTCGAGACTATAAGAGGCGTGGGCGACGGAGAAGTGCATATGTGGTGCCTTTCCACAAAACTTGTCGACACAAAAGAGTGTGATGCACCTGTGTCGATCAATATAAAAGTAGGGTGCGTAAATAAAAGACACGTACCCGCTATAACCTCCTCCGGAGCCGCTGAAGCCTGCTCCCTCGTCAATGCATAGACTTGTCCTTGAGGTGGCCCCATAGGCTGACCTCCATACTGTCGCGGCACAAATGGTGGTCTGTGCTGTGCTGTCCTATCCGCAGGCCTCCCCGCAGGACCCTGTTGACTTCCCCTGTTGGGACACTGTCTAGCAAAGTGGCCCTTGTCGCCACAAACATAGCATCCTACACAATCTTTCGTCAAATGTGGTTGCCCACAAAGAGTGCATTGGACCTTCCCGGATCTGTCTCCCTGAGACTGCCCCCTTCCAGATGGGGCATCACTCCTTCGGTTCCCTTTCCATCTATTGTCAGGCCTCTTACCACTGAACCTTGACGCCGATGTGTTTCCTCTTGATTTGAACTGCTCACCCCTTGGCTTCAAATTATCAGGAGTGGATTTCTGAGGGGGTGCTGGCGGTGGTACAACATCAGGGTATGCACCCACTCCCAGTTCGGCTAGCTCAGCCCGTGAGAGTGCATCGTCAAAGCAAGTAGGGCCATAAGTAATTACCCTATCGTACAGCTCCGGCCTCAAGCCCTTCATGAAGTTCCTCATCTTTGCTTGAGTGCTCGTGGCGATGTGAGGTACATATCTGAGTAAGGAGCAATACTGAAGAGCATAATCTGACACTGACATATTACCCTGCTTGAGGTGAGTAAATTCATCTTCCTTAGCTTGTCGTGCAGCAGATTCAGAAAGCGAGTTCGAAACATTTTCCAAGTAACTTCATGACCTTGAGCCTCTTGCTCTACCACGGTGGTCTTCCACCACATTAGCGCCTTCTTGGCCAATTGGAACTCTGCTAACCGTATCCATGCTGTCTTCGCACATGGGGCTGCCACAAAGATCTGCTCTATTCTTTCTAACCATTCCTCAGCTCGTTCCCCTGTTTCAGTTCCTTCAAAGGTTGGGGGTCGGTATGCAAGAAATTGAGTTAAGCTTAGCTCCCCTGGCAACAACTGTTGTTCGGACGGTTCATCATCAAAAGCTGGCGGGGGAAGGGGATTCGTACGCCCCGCACTTGCATTGACGCTCACTGCGTCACCTACCTCCGCGTTTGCTGCCATACTGCAACACAAGGGTTAACAACAAGATCCAAAAGCAGTTCATATACACGTCGTTAGAAAGGCATAACATGTTAGCATAACAGTCATATACTTCATATGTAGCTTATGCGCAAAACATGTTTAAAAGTAAGCACCTAGCTAGCTTATTGCTAAGGCTACCCTTCACTCATTCCCGGGTTATCTAACCACTGCTCTGATACCACTAATGTAGGGTCTTCCTACCTTAACATCAAATAGTACACATATAATGGACTAACCATGCATTTATAACCTCTTAAGGGTTCCGGTTGTAGCTTGAGCTAAGAAGATTACATGCCAAAATAAAATTTGCAAAAGCTATTCAATTACATTCTCAACAATGAATGTTAAAGCTATAGGTTTACACTACTCCTAGAGTAGAGACTATCAAAATCCTGCATCCTATATTCATCTTGCTCCTTTTAGCTCACCTCCTTTTAGCATCTTACCACGTGGGCATCTTACCCACTCACATACATTGGGTGGCTCTTACCACATGGGCGTCTTACCCAATCGTATACATCGTATGACCTTATCATAAGCTTACTTATCATAACATCATCATCATAAACGTCATCATAAACATCATCATCGTAAACATCATCATAATCATCATCATAAACATCGTCATCATAAACATCATCATAAACATCATCATCGTAAACATCATCATAAACATCATCATAAACATCATCATCGTAAACATCATCATAAACATCATCATCGTAAACATCATCATAAACATCATCATCATAAACATCATCATCATAAACATCATCGTCAAATGTAGGAGTATGGTTTACCGTCCGATGCTCGTACGTTTCTTACGTACCTTAATTCCAAAAGAAGGAGAGATTGCAGAACTTTATCTCCTTGAGGTCGTGGGTACCTGGGACGGTTCTACATAACCATACAAATTGATATTAGAAGCTAAACAATAGCCCAATCCCAAAAATTTAACAAAAATAATCATTTTCCTACTTTTGAACAGTGGCGATCGATCGCTCAAAACATGGCGATCGATCGCCAGATTTTTCACATAGCGGCGATCGATCGCTTAAAATGAGGCGATCGATCGCCTTGATGCTCATTTCGCTACTGGACGTTGGCGATCGATCGCGCCATTTGAGGCGATCGATCGCCTATCCTCATTTTCGCGTACTGCTTCTCGGCGATCGATCGCTGCATTTGTAGCGATCGATCGCCACAACCAGTGGTCGCGATTTCACCATTTTTATGTGCATTTTCCAAGCTTATCTTCATACCTTTTGTTGAACAGTGGCGATCGATCGCTCAAAACATGGCGATCGATCGCCAGATTTTTCACATAGCGGCGATCGATCGCTTAAAATGAGGCGATCGATCGCCTTGATGCTCATTTCCCTACTGGACGTTGGCGATCGATCGCGCCATTTGAGGCGATCGATCGCCTATCCTCATTTTCGCGTACTGCTTCTCGGCGATCGATCGCTGCATTTGTAGCGATCGATCGCCACAACCAGTGGTCGCGATTTCACCATTTTTATGTGCATTTTCCAAGCTTATCTTCATACCTTTCAAAACCAAACTTCCCAACAATAACAATAACATCATAACCCACTAAAACCCACATAAAACACTTCAAAAATCATACCCCAAACATATATAACACATGCCCCAAAACAACCCACATAACCACTTCAAAAATCACCACATTTCAAATCCAAACATCATCAAAACTTTAGGGAGAGTCCCATACCTCTTGAAGACTCCAAATCTTGATAAAAATCACGCAAACTCAAGTTTTGTGGAGTTTCCTCCTTCCTCCCTTGAACAATTTCGAAAATGTGGAGTGGTTTAGGGTTGAGGATGAGTTGAGGGGTTTTAAAAGAGTAAAGGTGAAAATGGGTTTAAAATGATGGGTGAAGGGTTAAAAAGGGGGTTGGGGATTAATTTAAAATCACACCCCAAACTTAACATGATTCATAAAATACTCCAACATGGTATTTTGAAAGCATTTTACAAAAATGCTCTAAACTTCATCTAAAATCACATCTTCCTCATATTTAATAATCAACACCATTAAATCATGTTAACATCTTAATACCCAACACATAAATCAATTATCACATGATTCATCATATGAACATAATTAATGCCTTAATTGCAATTAATTAATTTCGGGGCATCACACAAGCTCCAATACAACACAAATGTATGGAGATTGCAATGCTATATGAAATTTGAATTAGCAAAGCTTTGTAGAAGTTTGTAGGCTTGTTTCTTATCTTCAAAATGCTCCAAAGCATCAATATTTATAGTGTAGGAGGCCCCCTAGGCTCCTACTAGCCGTTGCTACACAAAAGGCTGAAATCACTCCTCGATCGCCTCAGCCATCACCTCGGGCGATCACCATCGCCGCGCCCCAACGGTCAGCATAAATCACGGGCGATGTCTCGATCGCCTCAGACGATCTAAACCAAAATCCAATGCCGTAGCCTCATCTGCTCAAAATAATTCATCACCTCAGGCGAAGTCCTCATCGCCTCAGGCGTTCAATGCATCGCCTCAGGCGATCAGCCCATCGCCTCGGGTGAACTCCCCATGCACGCGAGCTTCGGCGTCGCCTCTGTCGATGTGCATGGCGATGCCTTCCTGGCAGCCATCGCCTGGGGCGATGATCACCATCGCCTGGGGCGATCCAGCCCAGGTTTTGCACACTTGATTTTCTTCATTCAATCCACTTTTTAATCAATTAATCTGCACACTAAGTAGACACGTTAGTATAACAAACACAAGTTTTGTTGATCATCAAAACTCAAAAATAATCCGGAGATAAATTAAAGCATTAAACACAACCATGCGTTTAAGGCTCAACACTCGTCTTAGATCGGAGTTATCTCCGGGTAACTATCCTTAGTACGTACTATATGTTCCTGCTTTGGATGAGTCAGATGAGGCCCAAATACGACAGCTCAGCCAAGCCCCTTCTGACCATGAATTCATATTCCCCTCCTCCTCCCAACGACCACACCAACCTCCTGAGGGTTACTACACATTTTACCGCGGGCAGCTGGAGGGGGGTTTACGTTTTCCTCTTCCTGAGTTCTTTCAGGAGCTCAGCACCTTTTATCAGCTCAACCTTAGCCAATTCTCTCCCAACTCCTTCCATATTTTGTGTAGTCTTGTAATTATTTTTAGGGCGTTGGGATTACCTTATGACCACCCTTCCCTCTCTTATTTCTTCCATATCAAGAGATCTGATGAGGGTCCATGGTATGTGATCAGCCAACATGGCCGTGCCTTTGTTGGGGGTTACCCTAGTAAGATCAAGGACTGGAAAAACGATTTCTTTTTCGTAAAACCTCATCGTCCCTGGGTCTGCTTTACTGATTGGCTAGATCATCTTCCGGTTCTCCCCTCTCCACCTAAAAATTTCAAAAAGAGCCCCATCTACTTAGATTTAATGAGAGCTATTGGAGGCCACTGCTTCAATTCATCTAAGCTGTTGGTGGAGGAGCTCCTTTGTTTTGCTGGGCTAAGTCCGACCGATCTGACTTTGAGGGGGAGAGCTGGTACTTGTTCTAGCAAGCTTTAATAGCTATTTTATTCTAAGTGTTTCTGTTAGGTCTGACTGATCTCTTTACTTGTTTATTCAGAGGACAGAGTCATGAGTTCATTAGTGTTGAAGGCTATCCAGAAGAGAAAACAAAAACAGGCCCACTCCCAGGCAGCCGAGATTGTAGATGTTGGGGCTGAGAGTCCTACCAAGGAGGTAGCTCAGCTCTCCAGGAAGAAATGGGCTGCACCAGGGGGGTCTGCAGGATCTGCGATTGTGGAAGCTCAGCCTTTGAGGCAAGTTCGGGCCCGACCTGATCCGTCCGAACCTCCAGCGGTAGGTGATAAAGGAGGTGAGCCAGCTCGGGTTGAGAGGTGTCGTGAGCGGGTGATGGAGGCCTACCGAGGAGGAGTTAGACTTGCTGGGAGGGGCCGAGCACAGTTGCCTTAGCTGTGGCTCGTGACCAGCCTAATGCGGAGGATGCTCTATACATGAACCAACTGAGATGGGGGGACCTGATTACCCGGACTGATAGCCGTCTGACCGAGGCGATGCTTTTGATGGTGGAGTTTACGTCAAGGGATTCTTTCATCCGAAGACAATCCCTAAGGACACCAAGGTCTTCGAGGCTATGCAAGAATCACTGGCTGAGGCCAAATCTTTGCACGAGAAGGAAGTCTCCGAGCTTAAAGCTCAGCTCGACAAGAAGACAGTTGCTGAGGCCGAGGCCCGTTCCTTGATTGAGGCCCAGAAACTCCAATATGAGACTGACCTTCGGGAGCTTCGTAATGAGCTAGCCTTGGCTAACGGGTTAGCTAACTCTGCTGAGCAGGAGCTTGCTTAGGCTCAGAAGTAGGCAGCCGAGGAGAAACAAAAGTCTGAAGAGTTGGTAGGGGAGAAGCTCCTTACTTTCATTGAGGCTGGTTTCCAGGGATGTCTAAGTCAGATTAAAGAACAAGGTTGTCTTGTACCTGACGTCTCTTTGGATTTTCTAGATGTAGAAAAAGTAGCCGACTCTCTCCCCCTGACCTTTAGATATGTTTTCCCTCTTTTGGTCCGTATTTTTGTTTTTGTAGTCACTCGGAATTGCTCTTTTCTTTTAATGTTAGTTCTGTTTTAACATCCTTGTTTTTTTTATATGGCAAAGCTTAATCAGATAGGACCAAGCATGAGATAGCTCGGCCACGTTTAATAAATTACCACGAAATGACAAACTTTAAACAGGTAAGACCAAACATGAACTAGCTCGGCCACGTTTAATAAGTTACCACGAAATGGCAAACTGTAAATAGGTAGGACAAAACATGAAATGGCTCGGCCACGTTTTAATAGAGTACCACAAAATGGCAAACTTTAAACAGGTAGGACCAAACCTGAAATAGCTCGGCCACGTTTAATAATTTACCACGTGATGACAAACTTTAAACAGATAGGACCAAGCATGAACTAGCTCGGCCCTATTTAATAAATTACCACGAAATGACAAACTTTAAACAGGTAGGACCAAACATGAAATAGCTCGGCCACGTTTAATAATTTACCACGTGATGTCAACCTTTAAACAGGTAGGACCAAACCTGAAATAGCTCGGCCCTGTTTAATAAATTACCACGAAATGACAAACTTTAAACAGGTAGGACCAAACATGAAATAGCTCGGCCACGTTTAATAATTTACCACGTGATGACAAACTTTAAACAGGTAGGACCAAACCTGAAATAGCTCGGCCACGTTTAATAATTTACCACGTGATGGCAAACTTTAAACAGGTAGGACCAAGCATGATTCTTTCACTGTTTTGTTCATCATAGAAATGTACTCTTGATGATTATGTTCCAATTTCAGCTGGGAGTACCGCTTCATTTCCATAGACCATACTGAATGGTGTTTCACCTGTTCCCGTCCTTGGTGTAGTTCGATAGGACCATAGGACACTGGATAGTTCTTCCACCCAATTTCCTTTTGCTTTCCCCAACCTACTTTTAGTACTCTGGACCAGAGACCTGTTGGTGACCTCTACCTGACCATTTCTTTGAGGATACGCAATAGAAATAAAAGCCTGGTGGATTTTTAACTCTTCACACCATGCCCTGAGCAGAGCTCCCTAGAATTGCCTTCCGTTATCCGAGATGATTTTCCTCGGGACACCATATCGGCATACGATGTTTCTTCAAATGAAGTTGAAGACCTCTTTCTCAGTGATTTTGGCTAACGGTTCAGCTTCAACCCACTTCGAGACATAATCAATAGTCACAATTAAAAATCTCTTCTGAGCTTTACCTGTTGGAAAAGGGTCCAACTATATCAATGCCCCACTGGTCAAACGAGCATGCTACCACAATTGCTTTCATCATCATAGCTGGATGATACTGAAGTCTAGAATGTCTCTGACAACTATCACATGATATAACCCTAGTAGTAGAGTCCTTCTGAATTGTAGGCCAGAAATATCCAGCCAGGAGCACCTTCTTTGCCAGGAAATATGCTCCTAGATGATATCCACGGCATCCCTCATGGATTTCTCTCAATACATATTTGGATTCTTTCGGACCCAGACAACGCAGAAGTTGTTGAGCAAAAGACCTCTTGTACAAGATTCCTTCTATAAGTATGAATCTCTGACTCCTCTGCTTGAGTCTATAGGCCTTTTTGGGATCACTCGGGATCTTAGCATTGGTAAGATAGTCTAAGAGATCTGTTCTCCAATCATTTTCTTCCATAGATTCAGTTGGATCATCCTGACTAGGGGTTAATTCGATTTGAAACACCACGTCTCTATTTTGCCAAGTGCGGAGAGAACTAGCCACTCTTGCCAAGCTGTCGGCCTTTCTATCCTCTTCTCTTGGGATCTGTTTGAATATTACTTCTAGAAATCCCTCCTTGATTTTTTCTATGGTACTTGCATATTGGATTAACTTCTCATTTTTAACCTCATAGACCCCAATCATCTGTTGGGCTACTAGCTGAGAATCAGAGAAGACATGTATGCGCTTAGCTCCAACATTGCGAGCAGCCCTCAATCCGGTTAATACTGCCTCATATCCTGCTTCATTGTTGGAGGCCCGAAAATCCAATCGTACTGCCAACTGCACCTCATCACCCGTGGGAGAGATCAACGCAACCCCAATACCGCTTCCCTCATTACAAGAAGAACCATCAACAAATGCTTTACATAACTCTTCATTCTCGGGATGCATCGTTTCCGCAATAAAATCTGCTAAAGCCTGAGTTTTGATAGCCGTGCGTGGCTCATACTGTATATCATACTCTTCTAGCTCAGTTGTCCACTTGACTAGTCGTCCAGAGACATCTGCACGACTGAGTATTTTTCCCAGGGAACTGTTTGTCAACACCGTTATAGGATGCGATAGGAAATAAGGCCTGAGTCGCCTAGCTGTTATGATCAGCATTAGAGCCAACTTTTCGATCTTTGAATACCTCAGCTCAGCATCTTTCAAGGCATGAGATAAGTAATAGATAGGGTGCTGTTCTGATTCCATCTATTGTGATGCTCACTTTATTCTATTTATATTTAATTGTTTATATGGTAAATTATGGGATAATTTATGTGATTAAATTATGGACCTCGTATTTTGGGGCGGGCCGTATTATTTGGGCATATGGAACTTTAGCATACTTTTATTTTATTGGGGGATTTGTGAAGAATTAAATTAACTTGAAATATTTAATTGGAGGTGGAGAATTATATTGTTTTGGGATAAATTTATGTAGGTGTTATGTCATTATTTTTAAAAAAAATGGGACTTTTCTTTTTTAAAAAAAAAAGAAACAAAACCAACTAATCCTATACTTCACCATACCACCAGAAAATCGCACACCTCCTCTTCTCCCCCATCAAAGTATCGGCCAACACTCTCTTCCCCAAGAGAAAAATCGAAAAAGCTCATCCATATTCAAGCTAGCTTTGGAAACTCTTTTGGGTAAGATTCCTCTCCCCCTTGGCCCTTTTTTCCCTAGCTTAATCATGTGTTTGGGTGTGTGTGTTGGTGGTGTAGGGTTCGAATATTTAGGGCTGGGAAAGGGGGTTTTGGTTCGAAATTGTGGGGCTATAGGAGAGCTAGGCTTGGCCTTTATTGGTATGGATTTTGATGTGTTTTGAGTTGATAATTGAAAGGAAAGGGTTTGCATTTCAAGTGTGTACAGAATGTGTGTTTAGTGTGTGCTGGAAAGTGTGTGTTAGTGTGTGTGCGTGAATTGTGTGCAAGTATGTGCAGAATTGTGTTTAGTATGTGTTGGAAAATGGTGTGTGGATGTTGTGTGTTGATCGCTTTTATTTTAAACAGTTATTTCAATGTAGCGATTCTCTACCGCAAGTGCACGGTGTCAAGTTTTAATATAATGGTTTAAGAGTAAGGAGTGTCGTACCCACGGGGACTAGTAGCAATTACCACGATCGATTAGAATTACTATATTTAACCTACGATTAAGGAATAATTATTAAACTAAATTGACTTAAGCACAAAAATAACCTAAACAGCAGTGATGGATGATTGAAGAGAATTTATAAACGAATTATCAAGACGTCGGTTCACCCATGTAATCCCCCAAAAGTTGTCTATTAATTAAGATTCAATGTTCTATGTTCTAGGGTGACGAGTTTTCCTATTTCATTCGCTATACCTTGGTCCGGTTATAACAAGTCTAGCATTAATCTACAATAAACCACACCCGTGTCTTTATTGAATGATTAATATCGAAAAATGCTTCGTGAAAACTACTAGCCTTCGATTTTGGTAAATCTATTGCTATCACACGTGTGCTAGATTTTACTTGGTCCGTCTCAACCTAAAACCCACGGCCTAATTTACTACGTCGTATCGTAATCTCCTATGGTCAATTCAATTACGATTACCAATATCATGCAAAAGGTAGCTAATCTTTTACAAGCATTAATAACATAAATTATGCGCAAAGATCATAGAATTCAAATCAAAACCGTTAATTAACTCAAGGGTTCAAACATGGGATCCCCTATGTCTTGACAAATATTTTAGCCAACAACCATAATCAAATTATAATGTAAAAACATGTCTTTAAACAAATTCAACATCACAATATGATAAAAAAATAATCAAGTTCAGAAATACTAAGATAACGAGGATGTCGCTCCGTGCGTCGCTCCGTTCTTCCGTTCCTTGCGTTGCTCTTGCTCTTCAATGATTTGTGGTCTTTATTTTTATGGAGGAGTGGCTGCTAGGTTTCAGAAAATGTGTGCAAAAGCCCCTGGAAACGTCTGAAAATCTTCTATAAATAGTGTGGAGGAGTTTTGCAAAGTTTGGACACAAAATCACCAAGTAGGAAACAAAATCTCGATTTTTCAGGGTTTGGCGATCGATCTTCGTCATTTGGCGATCGATCGTGGAAACATTCTGGATGGTGGCGATCGATCTTCGTTATTGCCGATCGATCTTGGACTTCAAATCTCAAATTTTGCGATTTGGTCCCTCCTTTTCCAGATTTGCTTAGTTTGGTCCTTTTTCAGCATTTTTAAGCCCATTTCATCCACTTTTATGCATTTGGACCTAGATTCATGACATATACAAATATATACCAAAACGTGTAATATTTTCTAGGAATCAATACAAAAACACCCCTAATCATATACCAAATTAAGTGTAAAAATCACACTTATCAACTCCCCCAAACTTAAGCTTGATCGTCTCGAGCAAGAAATAAATTCAAACAGTAGAGTTCAATATTAAAGATTCAAGTAAACCACTTCGCAGTCAATCATGTAACTCAGACATCTCACTTACAGACGAACAAGAATTAATCAGAAAGTTTAACAAGTTGTTTTTCTCTTAGATCAAGCAACACGTCGCCAACTCAGAACGTGCGTGTGTGCTATTGTCACTTTCAAGTTTCATGCAATTTCATAGATCAAATCATTCTAGTCAATGAAAAGTAAGATTATCGTTGAGCACCCCTTAGTCCTATTTTCAAACAGCTTCTCCACTAATGTAGTCAGTCCCTAGACTTGGATCAATAGGTCTTTTTAAGATTGTAGTGTTAGGCCTAGGTGTTGGCTTCAAATAAAAGATAGGATAGCACAAAGAGAGGGTATAAGCATGTAATGTTCATAGTTTTAGCACAAAAATGAGCTTATCTTCTTTTTCTTTTAGCCTTGGCCACTTTGGGTCTTATTTAATCACTTTTTTCTCAAGGCTTTATCTATCTTTTTCTTTTCTCATTCATCATTTTTTCAATAATATACTCATCCAAATGTAGCAATTCATGTGCATCCAATGAGAATCATTATACTCCCTTTGGGTAAGGATAATTCTTTTCAATTTAAGCTCAAAAAGGTAGGTATAATAAGTTGCCAAAAAAAATAAAAATTTGTTGAATGGGGGCTAATAGTATGTTAAACATACTCCATTCTTTTGCAATTAGGCTCAATTGGGACACTATAGATTGATAAATACATGGTAAGCTTGAAAGGCTCAAACGGTCCAAAGATCGCCTAGATCATTTCCAAGTCGAGTTTATAACTATAAAATTTCGCCTCAAAGTGTCATCATCAAATAGTTTCTAAGGTACTCTAAGATGCTCAAAAACAATTCATGAAGTTCACAAAAAAAATTCACTACTACAAGTGCAATTCACAAGATTGTGACTCAAATGTGCTCAAAATATTCCTCATATTTGACATGCTACTCAAAACAAGATATTCACAAACAAGTCTTACAATCATCAAAACTCAAGTTGACATGCTTAGTGAGATTAATATCATCATGGAATAGAGACCACTACTATGATTCATTCTTACCTTACTAATTGAACTCATTTTCAAGAAAAAATTTGTTGGTGCTCAAGAAACGATACAATTCAAAGAGAAAGCATCACACAGTAATGCACTCCCCCAAACTTAATTCATGCATTGTCCTCAATGTAATAAGCATGGAAAGTAAGACAAAGCATTTACCTTTGACAACGATCGTCAGTGATCGTTGCCCAATTCCTCATCAGCTCGTGGGGTATAGTGTTGGAACACGTCACAACACGCATGGAGTTTCTCACCATAATCAAAACAAAAACAAAAGCAAAACGAAAACAAACCAAAACAAACCAAAAACAAAGCAAAAGGATAAGAAAAAGTTCTTGATTTATAGTCTCAAGCTTTACTTATCACCACATTTTCTCAAAGGTTGGGATGGTGAGTGGAGCATGAATCTCCGTAATCAACCGGGTAATGCCTCAACCTCTCATCATTAACGACATAAGTGCCTAGAATAAAATCACTTACCTTAATGGCTCCATGCGGGTATATCTTGGTAACAGTGAATGGTCCAACCCATGAAGCCTTTCGC
Organism: Haberlea rhodopensis; assembly: GCA_907163345.1. NCBI lineage: Eukaryota > Viridiplantae > Streptophyta > Magnoliopsida > Lamiales > Gesneriaceae > Haberlea > Haberlea rhodopensis. The sequence continues at coordinate 3,508,482 of CAJQUN010000013.1, forward strand.
TTGCTTTGGAAAATGCGAGGTGGTGGCGCTTTATGCAATTGGACTGTCTCTCCCTTCATAAACGTCCTTTTATCTTTTTGCTTCTTCGCCTTCCTTGGCTTCACCATGTCATGGATCTTGCCTTCTTCAGTCTCTAGTTCGGTCTTCACCTTCATCTTATCTGTATCTTGCACCACATCATCAGCCAAAATATTAATTTTATCAATAATAAAACATGTGTGTGTGTTGTGTGCATGTGGTGAAGTTCGAAACATAGTAAAGGTAACATGATCCTTTCCTACACGGAGGATCAACTTCCATCGATAATAGCTCTTCCAGTAGCTAGGAATGGGCGCCCCAGGATCAATGGCATACTCGCGTCCTCCTCAATATCCAACACTAGAAAATCCACCGGGAAAGTGAATTGATCTATCTTGACTGGAACATCCTCGATGATTCCTAGTGGGTAGGTGATAGACTTGTCCGCCATTTGCAACACCACCCTTGTGGTCTTCGGCTCTCCCAGTCCAAGTCGCCTAAAAACAGACAAAGGCATTAAGTTCACACTAGCACCCAACTCACATAATGATTTAATGGAAGAAATAGGCCCAATAGTGCAAGGAATAGAGAAACTCCCTGGATCTTTTAACTTGGTAGCCGATTTCTTTTGCACAATAGCACTACATTCCTCAGTCAAAAAGACAGTATCGTGCTCTCCCAATTTCTGCTTCTTAGACAACATCATCTTTAAGAATTTAGCATAATTTGGCATTTCTCGTAATGCATCAATAAATGGTATGTCTACATGCAAATTCTTTAGCATGTCTAAAAATTTGGCAAAGTTTGAATCAACCTTTGCCCTATTGACTGCTGCAGGAAATGGGAGAGGAATATGTACCTTTTCTTGTGGTGTGCTAGGTGTAGTGGACTTAGTAGACTTACCATTGTTACGTGATTGCTCATTATCCTTTTGCTTGATTTCTAGCCTTTTTATCTCATTCTCTTTGCCAAGTTCCTTTCCACTTCTTAGAGTCACTGCATTGGCTTGCTCCCTTGGATTCTTCTCTGTGTCACTCGGTAGAGTTCCTAGTGCTCTCCCAGCCAAGATAGTTGCCAACTGCCCTACTTGAAGCTCCAAGCTTTTGATAGATGAATCTTGTTTATTCACCCTTGTTTCAGTTGAGGATATGAACTTGGTCAATAGTTCCTCCATGCTCGGCTGTGGTAGATAACCCGGTGGTGGTTGCGGTTGATACCTCAACCCTGTATTGTATGTATTTGGGTAGGGGTTGTTTTGTGGCCGGTTTCCTACATAATTCACAGCTTCATTAGTTTGAGCGAATGGGTTACCTGTTTGGCATTCAACGCTCGGATGATTGCCTCCGCATAGGTCACAAGTAATCCCTTGAGCTTTCATCCCTGTCATGCTCATGCTATCTAGTCTCTTGTTCAATGCCTCAATTTGAGCGGCCAAAGCAGTAACTTCGCTCACTTGATGAACTCCAACTTGCTTCTTTGGCAAATTCCTCTCAGACTGCCATTGACAACTATTAGCAGCCATCTCCTCCAACAGTGTATAGGCCTCCTCCGGCGTCTTTCTCATCACAGTACCTCCTGATGCTGCATCAATCATAGAACGATTATCATAAAATAAACTGTTATAGAAAGTTTGTACCTGCAGCCAGATGGGAAGGCCATGGTGTGGGCATCTCCTCAGTAAGTCCTTGAAGCGCTCCCATGCTTCACACAGTGTTTCAGGATCATGTTGCGCAAAGGTAGTGATATCATTTCGCATCTTAGCAGTCTTTGATGGTGGGAAGTATTTTGACATGAAAGCTTGCACCATCCCATCCCAAGTGGTAATTGATCCTGTAGGCAAAGAATGCAACCAAAATTTAGCTTTATTATTTAAAGAGAAAGGGAACAGTCGTAACCTGATGGCGTCGTCAGTGACGCCATTATGCTTGAAGGTGTCGCAAATTTCCAAGAAATTCGCTATGTGAGTGTTGGATCATCAGTGGTCGCTCCCCCAAACTGCACCGAGTGCTGGATCATTTGTATGATTGCAGGCTTGATTTCAAAGTTGTTCGCCTGTATGCTTGGTCTAGTGATACTAGACAATGACCGATGGAACGAGGGATGAGCATAATCCATGAGGGATCTTCCATTAGTCACCTCTTCGTTCCGTCTTTCATCTCTTCCACCTCCTCCTGCATTGTTTTCAGCCATTGTTCGAATTTCTCTTAGTCTTCTAAGAAGAGTTCTTTCAATTTCAGGGTCAAAAGGCTCAAGTGCCGGTTGTTCACTCCTTACATGCACTAGGGATAGCATGCACTAGGGAGTAATCACCTACAAAATCCAACCAAAGAGAAGGCGAATAGTAGAATAGTAGATAGGAAAAGAGAGAAGAAAAAAATCAAAAACAAAAAAAGAATGGCTAAATTACAGTCAACTAATCTAGTATGATATTACTTAAACTAGTCCCCGGCAACAGCGCCAAAAACTTGATCGCTTTTATTTTAAACAGTTATTTCAATGTAGCGATTCTCTACCGCAAGTGCACGGTGTCAAGTTTTAATATAATGGTTTAAGAGTAAGGAGCGTCGTACCCACAGGGACTAGTAGCAATTACCACGATCGATTAGAATTACTATATTTAACCTACGATTAAGGAATAATTATTAAACTAAATTGACTTAAGCACAAAAATTAACCTAAACAGCAGTGATGGATGATAGAAGAGAATTTATAAACGAATTATCAAGACGTCGGTTCACCCATGTAATCCCCCAAAAGTTGTCTATTAATTAAGATTCAATGTTCTATGTTCTAGGGTGACGAGTTTTCCTATTTCATTCGCTATACCTTGGTCCGGTTATAACAAGTCTAGCATTAATCTACAATAAACCACTCACGTGTCTTTATTGAATGATTAATACCGAAAAATGCTTCGTGAAAACTACTAGCCTTCGATTTTGGTAAATCTATTGTTATCACACGTGTGCTAGATTTTACTTGGCCCGTCTCAACCTAAAACCCACGGCCTAATTTACTACGTCGTATTGTAATCTCCTATGGTCAATTCAATTACTATTACCAATATCATGCAAAAGGTAGCTAATCTTTTACAAGCATTAACAACATAAATTATGCGCAAAGATAATAGAATTCAAATCAAAACCGTTAATTAACTCAAGGGTTCAAACATGGGATCCCCTATGTCTTGACAAATATTTTAGCCAACAACCATAATCAAATTATAATGTAAAAACATGTCTTTAAACAAATTCAACATCACAATATGATATAAAAATAATCAAGTTCAGAAATACTAAGATAACGAGGATGTCGCTCCGTGCGTCGCTCCGTTCTTCCGTTCCTTGCGTTGCTCTTGCTCTTCAATGATTTGTGGTCTTCATTTTTATGGAGGAGTGGCTGCTATGTTTCAAAAAATGTGTGCAAAAGCCCCTGGAAACGTCTGAAAATCTTCTATAAATAGTGTGGAGGAGTTTTGCAAAGTTTGGACACAAAATCACCAAGTAGGAAAAAAAATCTCAATTTTTCAGGGTTTGGCGATCGATCTTCGTCATTGGCGATCGATCGCGGAAACATTCTGGATGGTGGCGATCAATCTTCGTTATTTCCGATCGATCGCGGACTTCAAGTTATTTTTTAAAAAAATATTAAAAAATTAAAAATTTCGGTTTATTCGGTTAACCGATATTTTAAAAATGAAAACCAAACCGAATTAACCGATTTTTTTAAAAAATCAAAACCGAATTTCCGAAATAACCGAACCGATTTTCCAAAATATTTCAGTTTTTTCGGTTTAACCGAACTTTTGCTCACCCCTACTTGTTGCTTGAATCACTTCGGTGTTTGTTTGGATGTTTGGAACATGTTCATTGGCTAAATTTAGTTTTGTTGTTGGGTGGTTGGATTATGTGATATTATGGGCATAACTTTATGAATGAATTAATATGAGATTTTGTGCATCAATATTGGTTATGAGATAACCCTTATACCTTTAAGTTCATGTAGAGCCTTCTTGAGCTCTCGGACAACAATGAGGGTGACTTGGCGGTAAAAACAGATTATAAGGTACGTGGTGACGTACGAGCATGTATAATATGAATTATTTCATATTCCAGTATTCATAAATTGTTGAATTGTGATGACTGAATATAAGGGAACAAATATGTGAATAATTGTGATGACTGAATATAAGGGAACGAATATATGAATAATTGTGATGACTGAATATAAGAGAACGAATATGTGAAATGAGTTTGATATATATGTGATGCGTGTGAAACGTACCGCAAGTGTACGGTGTCAAGTTTTAGTATAGGAATTTGAAAGTACGGATGTCGAACCCACAGGGATTGAAAATTAAGTTACACCAAGTACTGTAATTAGAATAGTCTCGACTTTATTTAGACAATCGAGAGCAATATTTATTAAACTAATCTACGAAAATAGAATAAAAGATTAACAAGATGGTAATTTAAGTGGAGAAAATCAATGAGAACGGATTCTAGAGGTTCGACTTCACTCAACTATCCACTATGTCGTGTTTTCCTAGTTTACTAGCCGAGAATTCTTATTTGTTTCTACTCCCCCTCCCGGGTGTTAAGCAGAAGTAATTATCTAACATTAATCTTGATATCTCTATCTAAGATTAATTATCAAACAATTGTAAAAGCGCAGTAATTCCTTTGACGACTTCTATGGAGTTATAGGCCTTCCGAACAATATAACTACCACGATACGAATTCCTTCTTTCCTATTCACAACCCCCTCTCCCGAGTGATAGATCACGAATATGAAATCATTCAATCCATGGCCAGTAGATTAAAAGCATTAGGAACAGGAAAACATAAATAAACCATACGGAAATCCAAATAAACTTCAAGTCAAGATCCGTCTAACTATAGAATAATAAATTAGTTCATGAATACATTAGATAAACACATAGACATGTCTTTAATCATCATAAACATAAGGGAAGAGATAATCAAACGAATTTGGATGATGGCCCTCCGTCCCCGGTAGTCGTCGTCTTCTTCTCCGTTGTCAAAATCTCTACCCTTCGTTGTACGCGCACCGTTTCGATTGATCTCCTCCTCTTTCACTTCAGCTCTCGGCTACTGTCTCTCGCACGTATCGCGTCTTCTACGTCAAAAGTTTTTTTACGTCAATTCCTTTCCGTTTCCGTGCGTGCGTCCCCTAGTTTACGTTAATTCCCCTTCGCCTGCTGGTCTCCTCTTTCTTTTGTACGTCTTTTCTTTTCTTTCCTTTTTACGTCAACTTTATTTAAGTTAATCTCCATCAAATCCTCGTCCGTATCCTTCTATATTTTACGTGAAGTTCTTTTCCCTTCCTGTACGTGGATTGCCTACATAGAATCCTCTCGCTTGCCTTCAGTCAAATTGTTTCCTTAATCTATTATTTTCTTCCTTATGATTGGTCAAATATTCCATGTTCCGTAAATCTTGTTTCATCCGTGAATCTCGATGCATTTTATTCCTCCAATCAAATTGAATGATATCTTTAATAATCTCATCATATTTTGTTTCCCAATCACATCAGATTTTTCTTCCGGAATTTTGCAATATCTCCTTCCAAATTCACATGAAGTATGCTCCCGAAAATATTTAATAAAATCTTGTTGCATAAGTGGCGCTAGGGTGCAACATGTATTCTATCCCGGTGCACGATTTTTCACTGTTGAGTCCCAATTTGAATTCTTGTCACATTTATGTATTTTTCAACATCTTTTAATAATAAAATGCTTAATTCCTTGGATTCCTGCAAAACAACACAGAACAAGACCAAAAGTGTAATTCTGATCGAAAACTAACACTAAACCATGCAAAATAAGAGAAAATATAAGTGTATAAAATACACTTATCAAACCCCCTAAACTTAAACTTTTGCTAGTCCCGAGCAAAATAGAAATGGAAAAAGACTAAGAAATAAAAGAGATAAAGAAAACACACGACTAACGCAAGTCAAAAATGTTATAATTGCAAATTGGCCTCGAAGATCAAAGGTCTAAAAATTTCAAGTCAAGTATGCATATCACTTGCTCAAGAGTTCTCAAGTGTGTGTGACACCACTTCCATTTAACCATTAAAGCAATCTTTACTCACACAAATCAATAGGACTTTGCAAGGTATTGGTTCATGCATTGTTCATAAAAGGATATAGCTTTGACAAACAATGAACAAGGCATAAAATCAAGTAATGAGACGCGTGTGTGGATGTCAATTGCATATTCATTACAAGTGTTTCTCGAGAGTCCATAGGCTTACAATTCCTAACCTTTTCCACTAGTATATTAGACGAATGTGGCTCGGTCAATAGGTCTTAATAGGCTTGTAACGTTAGGCTTTGGCTCATGGCTTCAATAAAAAGATCGGAATTTCAAAACAAGAGAGTAAGTTGAATATGACATTGTTGTGCACTCTCATCTCAATTTCGATTCCTTCTATTGATGATTCATCATTTTTTTTTTCTTTTCAATTCACCCTCTTTTCTCATCCGCCTCATCATTCACCTCATTATTTTCTCATTCTTTCCATCACTATTTTCTTCACCTCTTCAACAAATTTTTTTTTCTATGCATCCGCGCCCTTTTTTCATTATTATCCCCCTTCTATTTTCAATCATGATCATGGGATATATTTGAAATTTTAAAGTGCAATAGATGTCTTACTCACTTGAGGGTAGAAAATAGTGTATAAGCTTTCAACAAGGTGGTCGATGTGGGATTTTGAAATGATGTCGAATGGAGGTTATTATGTGCCTAAGCACATGCCATTCGATTTTCAATAAGCTCAAAAGGGTAGCTAGGGATAAAAAATGATGTATTTCGGTGGATTCAAAGGCTCAAACGAATCAAAAATTGCCTAAATCATTCCTAAGCCACATAGCATCCGTATTTCGCCTCAAAGGGTACTAAAGCAAGTTCTAGACTACTCTCAATTCACAAATAACTTATATGATTTGACCAATGTGCTCAAATGGTATCTCAAAAGCAAGTTGATATAAGAAAGAAATTTGAATGAGATTCTAAAACATAATGCAACAATTCAATCCTCATTCTTTTACGTTTAATCTCAAATGGGCTACTATGGCAAATTTATATCAATGAATAAAGGCCCAAAATATTATCAAAAATTGCCTATATCATATTTGTGTTCATTCAAATCAACTTTAATTGGTCAAATGATCATGGTCTCTAGTGCATGAATGTGAGAAACTCAAGAGCAAAGTGAACAAAAGTTTTAAAAATTTTCACAAATAAGCTCAATTCTTCATCATCGGCCTTCACAATTACTTCAATTCACGACTTATGACACAAAAAGAAAAAAAGAAAAAGACTAAAAAAAAACACAAAACACAACACACATAGGAATCCAGGAAACAAAACATCTTCAATGTTTAAACACCCCCCCAAACTTAAAATCGTGCATTGTCCTCAATGTACCATACAACGTATAAAATAAGGGACAACACACCAACCTGCGACGACGATCGTCAGTAATCGTCGCCCATCTCATGCTCATGGGTATGGTGAGAAGATGATGATAGGGACCTCCGCATCAGTATAGACCCAACCCTTAGATGAAGAATTTTCGATTTGGTTGGCTAAGCTAGACCACTTTGATGCAACCCCCCTAAACTTGCTTCCTTGCACCAATAGACTCCAAAAACCTGCAATTAATCGATAAAAATATGGACTTTAGAGGTGGGATAGCATAATTAAGAGAGATTGAGGAGAAAAAATCGAAATTGAAAAATTTGAGGGGAAGAGGACTAAAAATACGCGAGGCGTAATTACGCCGCTGGAGAGGCGTAATTACGCCTCGCCTACGGCTTTGAAAAAAAATTTTAAAAATGGTAGGCGTAACTACGCCGAAAACAGGCGTAGTTATGCCTACGCTACGGCATTTTAAAAATTTCTGAAATTTGACAGGCGTAATTACGCCACAAAGGGGCGTAGTTACGCCTGTCCTACGGCATCTCAAATTTTCAAAAAAAAATTCAGGCGTAATTACGCCTTGAAAGGCGTAAATACGCCAACCTCATTTTTTTTTTTTAAATAAAAATAAAATAAGGATACAGGATTCGGGTTGCCTCCCGAAAAGCGCTTTGTTTAAAGTCGTCAGCCAGACTATGCGAAGCAACCATCAAATAGCGGCTTCCGCCAATAGTAAGTATCATATGACACTACATGTGGGTCTTGGTTGTGTATGCCCTCAAGCTTGGCAAGATAGTGACAATTAACGCTCGTCGCTCCAACAACGTCTTTCGAAAATTGATAAGCATGGGAGAAAGATTCTAAGCTTGGCTTCATCTCGTGGAGGACGTAATATGGTGAAGTTGGCATCAATGGGAAGAACGGATCCACATATGGCATATAGGACATCACCATCGATGAGTGCTCCTCACTATTTCCAAAAATATGCTCATCTTCCAACGTCACGCTAGGCCCATCTTGACACTGGAATTCATCAGATAACTCTTCCACAGTAGGCTCAACCACTTGAAAATGCTCATATTCCCTTGAATCTTCCGCATGAGTAGGATCACTCTCCCAAACTTGGTTGGTTGGGTTCACTTCGGTGTTGCTAGGAAATGATCCTCTTTGTTGGTTGTTCATGGCATTAGCAAGCTGCCCAATTTGCACCTCAAGAGACTTCATTGTAGCACCCATGTTGTTCATGTGACCCTCAATCGTATCAAGCCTCGACTCATTCTTGTCAAGCCTCAATGTCGAACTTTGAACAAAAGTATTCACCAAATCTTCAAGTGAAGGTTTACCTTCATTCTTTTGTGGAGCATATCTAGGCTCATCTTGACACGGGAATTCATCAGATAAACGAGGGTAATGATTCTCTGGTGGATATTGGTGACTCCAACCCAGCATTGAAGGATCAAAGTGCCACTGATAGTCGAAATTCGCCATATGGTTAAACAGGTGCACCCTGTCATCATCTCTACAATATATGGGACTACCAGCTGCCAAAGCTCCATTAAATACCCATTCTTGTGTGTCAGCATCCAATCCACTGTAGAAAGATTGAAGAGGAGCGTAGTTTGAAAAGTCATGGTTGAATCTGTCCCAAGCTGCATAGAATGGTTCATACGGTTGTTGGGCAAAGCTTGTGGAAACTTGCTGATGAAACATCTCCAAGTACCTCACAAGAAAAACATCAAAAAAGAATAAAATTAAAACAAAAAATAAAATTCTAAATTAAAATCAAGACTACTTGGTAACAGTATCAGTAAACAAAATTATATCAATCCCCGGCAACGGCGCCAAAAACTTGATGCGTGTGAAACGTACCGCAAGTGTAGGGTGTCAAGTTTTAGTATAGGAATTTGAAAGTACGGATGTCGAACCCACAGGGATTGAAAATTAAGTTAAACCAAGTACTGTAATTAGAATAGTCTCGACTTTATTTAGACAATCGATAGCAATATTATTATATTAATCTACCAAATAAAATAGAAGATTAACAAGATGGTAATTTAAGTGGAGAAAATCAATGAGAACGGATTCTAGAGGTTCGACTTCACTCAATTATCCACTATGTCGTGTTTTCCTAGTTTACTAGCCGAGAATTCTTATTTGTTTCTACTCCCCCTCCCGGGTGTTAAGCAGAAGTAATTATCTAACATTAATCTTGATATCCCTATCTAAGATTAATTATCAAACAATTGTAAAAGCGCAGTAATTCCTTTGACGACTTCTATGGAGTTATAGGCCTTCCGAACAATATAACTTCCACGATACGAATTCCTTCTTTCCTATTCACAACCCCCTCTCCCGAGTGATAGATCACGAATATGAAATCATTCAATCCATGGCCAGTAGATTAAAAGCATTAGGAACAGGAAAACATAAATAAACCATACGGAAATCCAAATAAACTTCAAGTCAAGATCCGTCTAACTCTAGAATAATAAATTAGTTCATGAATACATTAAATAAACACATAGACATGTCTTTAATCATCATAAACATAAGGGAAGAGATAATCAAACGAATTTGGATGATGGCCCTCCGTCCCCGGTAGTCGCCGTCTTCTTCTCCGTTGTCAAAATCTCTACCCTTCGTTGTACGCGCACCGTTTCGATTGATCTCCTCCTCTTTCACTTCAGCTCTCGGCTACTGTCTCTCGCACGTATCGCGTCTTCTACGTCAAATGTTTTTTTACGTCAATTCCTTTCCGTTTCCGTGCGTGCGTCCCCTAGTTTACGTTAATTCCCCTTCGCTTGCTGCTCTCCTCTTTCTTTTGTACGTCTTTTCTTTTCTTTCCTTTTTACGTCAACTTTATTTAAGTTAATCTCCATCAAATCCTCGTCCGTATCCTTCTATATTTTACGTGAAGTTCTTTTCCCTTCCTGTACGTGGATTGCCTACATAGAATCCTCTCGCTTGCCTTCAGTCAAATTGTTTCCTTAATCTATTATTTTCTTCCTTATGATTGGTCAAATATTCCATGTTCCCTAAATCTTGTTTCATCCGTGAATCTCGATGCATTTTATTCCTCCAATCAAATTGAATGATATCTTTAATAATCTCATCATATTTTGTTTCCCAATCACATCAGATTTTTCTTCCGGAATTTTGCAATATCTCCTTCCAAATTCACATGAAGTATGCTCCCGAAAATATTTAATAAAATCTTGTTGCATAAGTGGCGCTAGGGTGCAACATGTATTCTATCCCGGTGCACGATTTTTCACTGTTGAGTCCCAATTTGAATTCTTGTCACATTTATGTATTTTTCAACATCTTTTAATAATAAAATGCTTAATTCCTTGGATTCCTGCAAAACAACACAGAACAAGACCAAAAGTGTAATTCTGATCGAAAACTAACACTAAACCATGCAAAATAAGAGGAAATATAAGTGTATAAAATACACTTATCAATATGGTACGGGGACACGTAAATGTACGTTGTCTGGATTGGGAGTTGGGTATTATGTGAATTGAGTTTGATATATGTGGTATGGTGGACATGTAAATGTACGTGGTCCAGATATGGAGTTGGGTATGGATGCCTTTGGCATGACCAGTATGAGAAAGTGTTGAGTGAGATAGATTGATAGACAAAACAGCATTGACATGTAATTATTTATGATTGAGCATAAATAATAGATTCTTGTTGTATTGAATTCATTGTGTGGCTGAGTATCATATTTTCTGTGACGATACTAAACTTGATGTTATGAAAGCGTGTAAGCTTGAAACAGGAACATTGTATGAAAGCTATACAGATTCAGAACTTCACAGGGAGTACATTTTATAGATTGTCGATACTCTTAAATCATGATATCATTATCTTTATGCATTGTTATGATATGAGTAGTGTGATGTTGGTATGCTCACCCTGTGTGGGGGTTGTTTCTGTTGAAACAGGTATTACAGTTACAAGGTTATTTTGGCGTAGCAAGCGCGAGTTTGGTTGGACAATATTGCTTCCTGAAGCGTAGAGTGAGATTGAGTAAATGGTATACATTATTTATGCAACTAGATGGGTATTCATTATTTGTTGCTCGTATGTGAGCACTTGGAGTCGTGTATATGGACTGTATAATGGTGTTGAAGTCCACTTTTTATATCTCATTAGTACTGTGTTTTCCCTGGCCGGGAACTTACTTATGTTCTTTTAGTATTGTGTTTTTCCCTGGCTGGGAGTTAGTTTTAGTGATATGTTATATTTTCGGATAACCCAAATTATGGGGAGACTCTGCTGAAATTTTTATATAACTCATGGGGATTATGTAAAGCATGTAATAATTCTTTAAAGAAAAGAAATTTTTACATACTCAAATGACGTCACAATCGCATTATTGACGTGTTGGGACGTTGGGGTCTTACATCTATGTTACTAGAACTGAGCTGATTGCTTCCTCAGTTGCTGATAAGTAGATAAATAATCGCTCTGCTAGCAGAGGCTTAGCTAGTATAGGGAGTTCAGCCAGGTATTTTTTCAATTCTTCGAATGCTTCCCCGCATTTTTCATTCCATTCGAATTTATCAGCTTTCCGGAGTATCTTGAAAAAGGGGAAACTTCTATGAGCTGACCTAGAGATAAACCATGACAAAGCAACGATTTTTCCTGTAAGGCGTTGTACCTCTTGAAGGTTCTTCGGATGAGACATCTCACAGATAGCTTTCACTTTTTTTGGATTAGCTTCAATACCCCTCTCTGTGACCATGTAGCCCAGAAACTTTCCAATTTTTACCCCAAACACATATTTCTGGGGATTTAACTTTAAACCATAAGACCTGAGAGTGGAGAAAATCTCTGTCAGATCGGCTATTAGATCGGTGCCACTTTTGATTTTACCAGAATGTCGTCTAGATATACTTCCACATTTCGGCCTAGCTGTTCTGAAAAAACCTTGTCCATCAACCGCTGGTAAGTAGCCCCTGCATTCTTGAGCCCTAAGGGCATAACAACATAGTAGAAGGTCGGATCAAAGGTGACAAAACTCACCTTATCTTGATCTTCCTCAGCCAAAGGGATTTGATGATATCCCTGGTAGGCATCCATTAAACATAAGTACTGGTGTCCTGCTGTGGAGTCGACCATCTGATCAATCCTTGGTAATGGGTAACAATCCTTTGGGCATGCCTTATTAAGATCTCGGAAGTCAATGCAAATCCTCCACTTTCCCGAGCTCTTGGGTACCAGAACCACAGTTGAGAGCCATGTTGGAAATTGTATTTCTAGAATATGACCTGCCCGAAGGAGTTCCTCCACTTGTTCTCTTATTACTTTATCCTTTTCAGGTCCAAAGTGTCTTTTCTTCTGTTTTACAAGTTGGACTCCTGAAAGCACATTCAAATGATGTCCTAGGACGCCGTGGCTAATTCCACTCAAATCACGAGCGCTCCAAGCAAAGATATCATCATTCTCGATTAGACAAGAGATGAGATCTGCTCTTATATTTGTTTCCAAGTCCCTAGCTACTTTTACTTTCTGTTCAGTGGTGACGAGCTCAACTATTTTTGGCTCTTCATCTAAGCTGTTTGGGACGCCTCTGTCAATAGGAACATTATACCCAGCTCTTTCAATACAACCGATCTCTCCACGAGCTCGCTTTCTATCTACTTTTACTTCGTCCACATAACATCGACGGGCTGTTTTCTGATCACCACAAAGAACCCCAACCTCTCTACCCACTGGGAATTTTAGTTTCTGATGGTATGTAGAAGCTACTGTTTTGAAGTCCTTCATAGCAGGTCGGCGTAGGATTGCATTATATGAGGAAGGCGCCTCAACCACAGTGAAATTAACCATTTTTGTTATGCGTGACACCCCATGACCAAGAGATAAGGGCAGGGTGATCTGTCCAAGAGGTTGAATTGCATGCCCGGTGAACCCGTACAAAGGAGTTGTACTATGATCAAACTTTGACCCCTCTGTATGCATATTTTCTAAAGTGTCTTTGAACAAAACATTAACTGAGCTCCCGGTATCAATGAAGATCCTTGCTACGTCATAGTTGGCTATGGTTACAGTGACCACTAGAGCATCATTGTGCGGTGTTACAACTCCTTTCAGATCATCAGGCCCAAAGCTTATGACAGGCTCATCTCTTGAAATTACCTCTTCCGATACTTCGAAACTTTTCAATCTTCTACCATGACTTTTCCGAGCTCTGCCCAAGTCTCCATCAGTGGGTCCCCCCGAGATCATATTGATAGTCCTCGGGTGGGATTGTTCTCCACATGTTCGACCCTTCTCCTTTGATTATCTGTTTCTCTAGGAGGAATATCCCTCTCACGGGATCTGGTTCGGCCATCATGTTGTGTTTTTTTCTCTTCTGTTACCTCGGTATCGGCTTCTACCATGATTTTTGTGATAAGGTTCTTGAGTCATTGTTAGGAGAGTTTTTATTTCAGAATATCTTTTGGTGATTCTCTCTATGTTAGGATCGGTCCGGAGTGTTTAGAGGGGGGGTGAATGAACACTCCTTCTAAAAATTAATCCTTCGTGATTTCTTTCGGATTAGTGAAAGAAATCTGTTTCTTAATCAATTCTTGTACAAAACAGACCACTGAAAATATAAGTGCGGAACGGTCTGTTCTGTATGTAAGAATGGATCGATGGCTAGTGAGAAAGAACGAGTGCAGAAATAAGATACACAGGATATGTTTCTGGAAGTTCGAAGGTGGTGTAATCCTTCTACGTCTCCCCTTCTTCCAATTAAGGAAGGTTTATACTAGAAGACTTTGATTTATACAATCCTGTTGTACAAACCCGATTCAGACTGGATTTACCTCACTACCAATCTGAAACTCCTAGTCACTCAATCTGCTCAGACACACTCTGTCTGACAGTTACAATATGTTTCTCACTTCTATTTTCAACACAGAAAACACAAGATGCGCACAGTGATCCTAAATGATCAAATGTTACAAAGTAAACGTGCTTAAGAATGATTTCAGCTCGAGAGCTTCTGAGCTTGTAAGCTTGTGCTGTTTTTGCTTTCTTGTGCATTTTTCAATTGATCAGCGAGAGTCAGTAGCGAGAGTCAGTAAGTTCCTTTTGTTGCATCCTTTTATAGTTGAAGGTACCAACGACATTATTTCCCTTAATGTGCAACTTTGACTCTGCTTAAACTCTGAGTAGGCTTCAGTCTTCTTCTTCTTCAGGATACTTGCCGTTCTGGTTCATACTTTCGGCGACTGTCAGGTAAGCTCTTCTTTGTCTTCTTACCTATTATGGCAATCTTCAGTCTTTGGTCCTTTGTAGCATTAATTACAACATTAAATGCTACAATAAATAGCCGTTAATGATTCAAACTGAGGAGCCATTCTGTATGTATCCTAAGCTGCTCTGATCTGATAAAGATAGAGATCGATCTGAAGCTTTGGTTGAGTCAGTCTGATATTCATCGATCCGGTCTGATAAGTAATGTGACTTATCAGCTTGTTCTGTTGTTGAGCTATCGATCTGGTCAGTCTGATTACCCTCGATCCGGTCTGATATGCTTTGTCATCTTATCAGCTTGATCTGTTTTGGGCGATCGTTCTGGTCAGTCTGATTTCTCTCGATCCGCTCTGATATGTTTTGTCATCTTTAAAATCTCATCGATAAGATCCGGGACTAACACTCTACCTCATCGTCAAGCTTCTGACACTCATTAGTTATATGACCGTACTCTCTATGGAATCCACAATACTTATCAGATGGAGACATACGGGGTCCCTTGTCCGACTTCCTTGGTCTTTCCAGTTTCTTTCTAACATCACATTTTCCCATAGCTCTTTCCAAACTCATGGACAGTTGTATATGTGAAGCAAATTGGCTTCTAGGTCGACCAATGTCGTCGGTCCTATCAGCCGGTCTTTTCTTGCTTACCTCTAACTTCTCTTTCTTTTCTGATGGCCATAGATCAGCCTTTCTCTGTCTCTGAGCATCTTCGAGATTGATGTATTTTT
Source organism: Haberlea rhodopensis (assembly GCA_907163345.1). Lineage (NCBI taxonomy): Eukaryota > Viridiplantae > Streptophyta > Magnoliopsida > Lamiales > Gesneriaceae > Haberlea > Haberlea rhodopensis. Next base: position 3,523,941 of record CAJQUN010000013.1, read on the forward strand.
CAGCTCTCCCTAGAAGTTCGACAAAACTACGATGCTTTACCAATGATTTAAAGAACTCTCCTGCCTTAAGCCCTTGTGTGAAGGCATTAATAAGGACATCTACCGTTGCAGTGGAGACCTCTAAGGCTGCCCCATTGAAGCATTGTACGAACTCCCTCAAGGATTCCTGTTCATTCTGCTTGGTAGTGAACAGACTTAAAGAAGTTTTTTGATACCTCTTGCTGCTGGCGAGTTGGTTTAGAAAAGCCGAACTGAATTCCTCAAAACAACGTACAGTGTTTGGTTTAATTAAATTAAATCATTGTTGTGCTGATCTAACCAGGGTGGTAAGGAAAACACGACATTTGATCCCATCGGAATACCTATGCAACAGAGCAGTATTCTCAAATCTTCCAAGGTGTTCTTCTGGGTCTGTGCTTCCGTCATATTCTCCTACCGCAGGTTGTCTGAAATTTGGCTGGAGATCCTCTCCCAAAATGACTTGGGAGAAAGGACTTTCTCTCCTAGCCACTGGAGGTCGGCCACCTAGATGTTGACCCAATCGCCTTATCTCTCCCCATACAGCTTCCATTGGATCTATCAGTGGAGGCTCTACTTGTGTATCTGCATCAGCACTTGCCACCCTATTATTTTCAGGGACATGCTCTGGTTGAACAGGCGGTGGTGCTTGATTTGTTTGTGGAGGGGGTGGAGCTTGGTTAGATTCCGGAGGTGGTGGAACTTGGTGCTGGAAAAAAGTATTCCGCATGGTTCAATTGATGAGTTGTGTCAGTTGCTCCATAGTCAGATCTCCCACGTTCATAACAGAAGGAGGTGATTGATCTTCTTGCGGTGGAGGGATATCATGATTTTTCATACTAGGACTTTCTCTTCCTCGAAGATTCCTCCTGACTCCATGCCCACGTCCACGTCGTCCAGCCATATCAACGTCTTCAACTCAAGATTTCCCACAATTGATATCACCAAAAGTTGTGATGACCTGCTATTATCAAGAGAGAGGGGGTTCACCCCTCTTTCTTCTCCGATATTCAAAATAACGACAATGGTGTCAGTAAATATCCTATGAGATGACCTGAAAGCACGAAGCAACAGTGAGAAGGGGGCCGGAAGTTTTTCCGATGGGTCCCCTCCGACGCTCAAGTCAGGCGAGAGGATATGAGAAAATATACACTTGTAAAGTAAGTGAAAGAAATTATGAATCCTCCGAGTTGATACCCCAAACCTGGTATTTATAGACAGAGACCCAAGAGTTACCATGCAGTAAGGACTCCTTCCATGTTTATCCAAATCTTACCCATATATGTTGTGAATACAATCAAATCCCTGAAATTGCTCCGCAGATCTAGGACTTACCTAGTTTAGGGGACTCAGTTTCCTTGTTGGGCACACGTATCAAGCAGGGAATGAGAAGAGCTTGGCCAATGAGCTCGGATCCCAAAAGAGGTCGTCAGGCAATTTGGCGAAGGGTCGACATGTGAGGTGAAACACGTCGGCCAAACAGGTCGGTCATAACAAAGAGCGCGGAACAAAAGGCGAGGTCTTTTGAGGAAGGTCAAGTAATACACGGCGGATCAGGTCGGCTCATCATGTGGTGTCTTCATATTTAGGAGGTATCAGATTCTATTGTGAGTCATGTCAAATCTATGTTTTAAAGTATTAATGAGTTATTGATATTGAATTGATATTCAATATAGATATTGTCCGAGCCTCCGGTTCTCGAGGATGTTCGAATCTTGTCGTCGACTTTAAGGTATGTGTGACATACGATTGTATGTAAGTACATTATTTTCGTGCTTAAATGAATAATATATTCTTGTTGTGTTTAAATTAGTACGTAAAGACGTACGAGCCTTGTATGCTATAATTGTTGACTTATGTGGTAATGGTGTTCAAAAGAACCTATGAATGTGCAATGGTTAATGATGATGTCGCTATTGAGTGTGCAATAGTTTATGATGATGTCGCTATTGAGCATGAGATGGTTTAGGGTGCCGCCGTTGTCGAGCGAACGATATGATATTATCAGATTTAATGTGTAAATTGATAATCAAAATGCATGTGATTACAGTAAATCGTTTTTGTAATGATTTAACTTATTATCGATTATGGGATTGATGATTTTGGATATTGTGAGAACATGAACAACTCAGGATATCTCACATGAGTTTGATGTATTCAGGGAATACTTCTTTAAATTGCAGTATTATATTTCGTACATATTACCATCCATGTAATTGTTGATCTTGAGAATTATGTGGTTGATATGCTCACACCGTGTGGGGGTTGTTTATGTTGAAACAGGTAGAACATGTACGATACTGGTTCTGGAATCACGCTCGAGTTATTGAACGAGGATGCTCCCAGGAGCAATATGCTGACTATCTTGGTATAGAGTAATATGTTTTATATAAGTAGATACACATTCATTTATTCAAGAGCTCATTGTGAGCATTTTGATACGTGTATAGAGTTTGTATAAATGTATTGAGATTTATGTTTTTATTTGTGTGTTACATGCAATTTAATTGAGAGGAATTGATTAATGAATTGAGAACATGGTAGTGCATTATGAATGATATACGTATGGGGATTTTATATCTCGTTTTGAGGAATTCCAGCGAAATTTTTTATAGAGGTCATGCATAATTGCCAGGCATATAGGGAGAACTTCATAATGCTATAATGTTATACATTAATGACAATGATAAATGCACTAATGACGATATTAGGTGACCTACACTTATATTCCTTATGTATGTATTGTATAGCGGCCTAGCGGGACTGTCATGCCATTTTTTACCATTAAAGTAACTCGATATTTGACGACCAGAGCAGTGACCTAATAGTTTGTCACACTCTCCCTTTTCAATGGACTCAAGTTCGAGGCTCATCTCCCACATATATGTTGATAAAAAAAAAAGGAAAAAAAAAGTAACTCGATATTTTAATATTATATGGTGTAATAAATTTACTAGGATAATTATAAAAACTCTGATTTTGTTTAAATATCCGGTAGTGTATATTTATCCAATTGGGTTTATTTAATGATGCAATGACATATTATATTTGGAATACTTCATTTCAATGGTTGATGCATCTCAAAACACTACCCTTGAAATGGCCGATCAATTTTTTCATAGGTTTATTTGATAATGTCTTTACGGATATCCCCTTAAAAGCATTTCAACCATTGGAATATAATATTTTGTGGTTGATGCACCACTTGAAATAGATATCAATGTCACTATGGACTTTTCTAAGGTTGTTCAAAAAAAAAAGTCGTCCTTTTTTTTTTGTTTTTTTTCCTACAGTCATTTCTATTTTAATTAAGTTTGAGGTTTTTCTTTGGAAGGCATGTTTATTTATTTATTTGCAGGAATATATATTGGGATTTAGGCGGCGCAATTATTATTTTTTATAATTAATGATGGGGTCAGCAGTCAGCTGCCTCAAATAAAATTAGAAACTTATAAAATGATATATACTGAAATTTTTCCACGAGATATTAAATAATAACTCTTTTTATGATATATTGACAATTTTTTTATGGATAATATATGAGGTAATTTACATTATTTTTTCTAAAAAGCAGGATATACAACTTCCCAATTTCTTTTAGAAAATATATACATGAAATTTAAATTATAATTTTTTTTATCAAGGGGAGCGGCAAACTCTTTTTTCCGTCATATGCAGGACTCGATACCGAGTTACTCCTAAAGGAGAGATAACTGTTTTACCAATTGGAATAAGACCCAACTCAAAATTACAGTATTTTATTTATGTAAATATAAAATTTTCTATGTGCATGACCTGATATTATGATTATAAAATAATGATGCATGTAAAACAATTATAAAATTAAAATGTTAAATCCACGTAAGCAAGAAAAGTCATAAGAATCGGTCAACGGATAAATCTATTTCTTTGTTGCATAGAGTAAATAAATTTAAAGCTAGTTATATAAACAATACAAATTCTTGTATAAAAAAATATAGCACGTATTATCATGATCTTGTTAATTGTAAAATCACATATTCTTGGGTTGTAATTTGAGAGAAAATCATAAATGCAAATGAGCAGGGGTGCGCAGGTCCCCGCACCCTCAAAAAAAATTTAATGTTACAAAAATATATTTATATATATTTTTTTACTTGACTTTTTTTTATAAAAAAAATTATCCTCCCAAATTTTTTTCCTGACTCCGTTAGTGCAAATGAGTTGTGCTATTGACGTTTACCTTGTGTTACATATACTCTTACTTGTATAAATAAAAATTGTCAGACCTGGCTAACATTTCCCTTAAAAAAATTTGTAAAAATCAACAATTTTTCCTTGAATATAGAATAACACATTTAATCATTATAATCATATGTGTATTATATTGACTAGTTGATTTTTCGAATATTAGACCCATTCTTTAAAATATACCTTATATTCGCATTCAAACTATTAGAACTTCGAAGGGAGCTTATTCTATTCCTCTAAAATCACTCACTTTATCCTAATGGGTAGACCCGACTAAGGGTCATATATGACATTGAATTGGTTCGATTAATCAGGTCAACAGTTCGACGGATCGGATCCTTACCCGGTCTGCTTATAGGCGGGCCAATCAAGGGTCAGAATTTTCTAACCTGTGAACCGTCAGCTAATCGACGGTTCAAAGGTTTATTTTAATTTTTTTTTTCATTTTTAAATTTAAAGCATAGGTTATGGTATATATTTGAACTCATGACGTCCAACTTCAACCACTAAGTTATAAGAGCATTATTGATCTAAATAGAATGTTATAATTTACATATATTAATCAGACAAATATATCATATATATTTTCATTATTTAAGCTTGAATTCACGTTATTTTGTAATTAATTAATGGAGGAAAACACATTCAAATATTTTTACACTTTTTTTCAAATTTTAATAATATTTTTAAAATCGTTTTAGAAAAATAAGGGTCAAAGCGTAAGCGTAACAGTAATCGGTGGTTCATGATCTGTAACCAAACCCGTCAAAGAAGATTAATGTTAAGGGTTGAGGTTTTTGAATCGTCGAACCGACGGTTCTGTACCGTGATCAGGTCTACTAATGGGTTTTGAGTTGGTGGAACAATGTAGATTATGAGTTTGAATTCTCCTGTCAACGCTTTCTTGATCTGAGTCTGTTGCACTGGGCAGGCTATTGCGTCAGTCCGAATATTTACCCAGTGCACATCACAAATATAACGACCACGGGTCCCTAGTCATTTAAAGAAAATAAAAAAAAATCACTATCACTGCTTGTATTGAATGCTACTTTGGTATTTCATTTATGTTTGAAAGACCACATTTTTCGTGTTCTGTATTCAAAACCTTCAAAGAAGTTTCCATTTTAAGTAATAATCAAACCTGGCTGCATATGTAATCTCTCAATCTGCTGATGTTAGCTGCGTTTAAATTTGACATTCAAACAAAGGAAGTGATAATTCTTGTGGGATTGTTGATGGTCCTATATAAGAAATGGTCTTCTCCCATTTTGCATTTGGACTTTGCAATCTTACACCAGTAAAGGGATTATGCGCGTGAAATTATTACTTATTCTTTATTTGGGTTCTTGGAGTTCTGTCGCTAAACATTAAATTTGTGGCGGTTATCCTTGGTAATTGTGAGACAATAGGTGGGTTAAATGGTTTGGATTTTACCGTTATTGTGTTTAATGAATGGAATTCAAGTTCATGATTGGGATTTTTGTGCATTTTTGAGGTTAGTGTTATTTGGACAGCTGGGATTTGCATAGGATTTGAATTATTGAATACTGATTCGTGGGTTCAGTCGAGAGCTTGATTCTTGGTTTAAAAATTGGGCCTTTTGTATGATTGATGTATTCTGTTCTTGAATTTGAAAGAACGTATTGCTGAATATGATTTAGAATTTGCATAAATGTTGGCTTTAAAATGATTGAAATGGTCAAAGTTTGTTGATGAGATGTCATTTACATCTCCATCTCCAAATTCTCCAATTGTTGATGCTCCCTCGTATCCTCCACCATTTCAGCCACCAATTTCTCAGAACTCTACGAGTGAACCACCGCCCCAGATCGTTTCACCTCCACCACCTGCCACCGTTGTAAGCCCACCGAACTCATTTTTGCCACCGCCTCCCATGTCTTCTCCACCACCGGCATCATCTCCTCCACCACCGTTTCAGCCATCTTCTCCACCTCCAACAGCATCTCCACCGCCTAATCCGCCGGCTTCCTCACCACCACCACCCACTCCACCGTCTGATCCTCCTATTTCACCACCTCCTCCATCAACTAATCCACCACCAGCCCCTGAAAGTCCACCTCCACCAGTAACACCTACATCACCTGGACCACCAAGCAGTTCGCCCCCTCCTCCTACTCCTATCCCAACAGGAACCTCACCTCCACCGCCCCAGCCACCGGATAATTCACCGCCGCCACCGTCTCCAATCACCCCTGGAAATTCACCTCCACCACCGGCAGCTGTACCACCCCAAAGTTCACCTCCACCTCCATCTCGTAGACCTCCTGGAAGTTCACCTCCACCGCCATCTCGTAGACCTCCTGGAAGTTCACCTCCACCGCCACTGAACTCGGTGCCGCCAGTTGCACCCCGTTCTCCTCCTGCGTCTCCACCATCTTCAAATTCTCCTCCAGGAATATCTCCACCACCTGTATTAAGAACATCGCCACCACCACCACCACCACCTTCCCAGGTTGTGTCACCACCATCCTTGTCACCTCCTTCACTTCCCCTAGTTCCACCTGGTAATTCAAATACCAGTAATTCTGGTGGCAATGCCGGTTCGCCATCCCCTGGTGGTGGAGGGATAGGTACTGGAGGAACGGTGGCCATTGTTTTGGTGGTTGGTTTTCTATTGCTCGGTGTCCTTGGAGCTGCTGCATGCTGTTTGTGGAAGCGAAAGAGAAAGAACTCCGGACAAAAAGGCGGTCACATTTTGCCAACTTCAGCTGAAACTTCTAGAGAATCAGGTGCTGTCTTTAGTGTGTTCTAACTAGGTTTCAGCAGTGACGTATACTCTTTTAAATGTTGCAAATGATTAAAGAAATCTTCGTACTTGTGACCAGGTTCTGGCATGGTGAAGGTGCAAATATCAGGATCCGGTTATGGAAGCGGCTCTGGCAATGGCATCTCTCATTCACCCCACGAGCCGGGGTTGGGGAACTCAAGGTCATGGTTCACCTACGATGAACTGGTTGAGGCCACGAATGGGTTTCCCACTCAGAATCTCTTAGGTGAAGGTGGATTTGGTTCGGTGTATAAAGGAAGACTTGCAGATGGTCGAGAAGTGGCAGTTAAGCAGTTAAAGATTGGTGGAGGGCAGGGGGAGCGAGAATTCAGATCCGAAGTCGAGATAATAAGTCGTATACACCATCGCCATTTGGTTTCACTTGTAGGTTATTGCATTGCCGAGAGTAGAAGGTTACTTGTGTATGAGTATGTCCCAAATGATACTCTCTACTTCCATCTTCACGGTAAATTTTATTGTGTAGTGTTGAAGTCAGGTGATTTTGGCCAAATGTGTACTTATACTTTTGTTACACCTTTTAGGCCAAGGTAGGCCAGTTATGGATTGGAGTACACGTGTGAAGATTGCCATTGGTTCAGCTCGGGGAATTGCCTACCTTCATGAAGACTGTAAGCTATTTATCCTCGATTTTACCATTTCAACTTCAAATCTATCAGAGTTTGACTTCACATTTGATTTGATTTGGCTGCCTTCTTCGTGACAAGAAATACTCTCTGTGAAAGTAAAACTTGAGTTCTAGAGGTGAATTTTCGATGGAAAATTGTTGTGATAATGGCCTATTTCAGACAATTTTCCCAAGATCTGATATAATATTTATGCTGTCTCTATAACGCCTATCCAAAGGATGGTGTAAAGAACAAATATTTTAGTAAAATTCATTAATCTCTACTTGCTCATAGTTCAGCAAGATAAAAATACCTGCTATGATAAGGCTTGAGGAATTTGCAGTAGAGATTAAAGGGATTCCTGCTCGGGTATTGGTAACATAGTTCTCTTCTCATCTTCATAATTAGGGTAGAAAATTTATGAAATACTTTCCAAGATGTGCTTTGAAATAAGAAATTGCTGGGAACAAAATCATTTCCCACCTTTTTTGGTTGAAATTTGTCAATGTTACTCTTTTTGTGTATTTATGTGCTTATATTTTTTGAATGAGCTGGAAAAAATTATTGGCGGTGTTAATATTCGAATTTCTGTATCTTCACGCAATTAAAACGACATTAATTCGCTAAAGTGGCTTATTTATCTTCAGGTCACCCCCGCATCATCCATAGAGATATCAAGTCATCAAACATCCTTTTAGATAACAATTTTGTAGCGCGGGTAAGCCTAAGTTCTGGAGAGTTCTGGAGAACTATATGTTCTTTTCCTTTCAGCCCATCTTTATAAAATCTGCATTTCAGGTTTCTGATTTTGGACTTGCTAAATTAGCTATGGATGCTAATACACATATTACAACACGTGTAATGGGAACCTTTGGGTAAGTTGTCATCCATTTTATGTTCAAAGGAAGCTAAATAGGAGCATCAAAAGAGTGTATGTTACCATATCTTTAATATTATCCCTCTTGTTGGATGGTTCAGATACATGGCTCCTGAGTATGCATCCAGTGGCAAGTTGACCGACAAATCCGACGTGTATTCCTTTGGTGTTGTGCTCTTGGAGTTGATTACTGGACGCAAGCCTGTAGATTCGTCCCAGCCCTTAGGGGAGGAGAGCATAGTCGAGTGGGTAAGTTCATTAAACTCTATTTATGAACCAAGGAACTTGACTAGTTTATCTAAATGGCTTTCTTTTTACTCTGGTACGAGTGAGTAATATGTAAGATCTATCTGGTTGGGGCATTCAAGGCCATCTATCAAAAAGCTTGGGACAATTTGATCCCCTCGTCCTACATAATTCTCATGGTACTAGAAGTATAGATCTAAGTTTTGACTTCTTTTGTTGAATTGGTATTCTTAGTCCATGTCATATTTTTTCTGAACTGTAGATAATTTTCTTATTAAGTTTCTCTTCCATAGATCTTTCTTGGTTTTGAGTCAACTTCATATTCATTCTTCGGGCTGTGAGATTCCTAATGCCAATCGTTAAAATTGGTATTTCTTGGTGTGCTAATTTCCACCTAGCCTCAAGCTGCTTGTTCATTTACACCGCTGCATAATTGGTTGCATAAAACAGCAATATAGAAGTTCAAAAGTTTCACATCTGTCATTTATATGTTTCAGGCCCGACCTTTGCTTAGTCATGCACTTGAGACACAAGAATTTGGGGAGTTGGCAGATCCAAGGCTTGAAGGGCAATATGTCGATGGTGAGATGTTCCGAACAATTGAAGTTGCTGCCGCTTGTGTACGTCATTCATCTGCAAAGAGACCCAAGATGGGACAGGTGACACCCTCTAGTAGGATAATCTAATTACAAAAAACACACATTTAGTATTGTATACCCTTACAAAAATCGTGCAATCATTCAGACCTTTCCGTGGCTTTCCAGGTCGTGAGGGCTTTAGACAGTATGGCTACCTCGGATTTGTCAAATGGAATGAGAGTTGGTGAAAGTGAAATATACAACTCGGCTCAACAGTCCGAAGAAATTAGATTGTTTCGCAGGATGGCATTTGGTAGTCAAGATTATAGTACAGATTTTTTGTATCAAAATAGCTCGAGTAGTGATGTCAACCAAGTACATAGCCCAAGAAATTGATGCACAGAAGTTCCAAAGTCTTACCAAGATGAATAGATTGGTGTAAAATGTAAATGCAAAGGCAGCTCGACTGGAAGGTAGTGCCATCTCTTGCTCTGGTTCTGCTATATCTAGTTTAGATTTTGATTTTCAGATGCGAGTTCGTTTTTGACCAGTAGTCCGATCTTGGCTAGGTTTTGTATCGTATATATCACGTGCTTTCTAATTTTTTCTGTAAATAGAAGCACATTTTTTTGACTTAAGCAGTATCTATTCGAATAAAGTTTTTAATTTTGTTATTTGAGCTGTTGTTTTATCATTTAACTAGGTAATGCCCGTCACGGACTGCGCGACGAATAAAATTCTGACAAAATAAATAGATATATTACACGAGTGCAGTCATATAAGTTAATTATATGATTTTAATTCATTAAATAGTATAATACATATTTATCTGAATGATTAAAATTTATCAATTAAGTATATTGTCAAACCACTCTGTTTGAACATGAGACCTAAACCTTAGAGCATATGGAAGTAAGGAGCGGGAATTATATGAAATTATCAAGCCACACTTTGGTTGTAAAGTTTTGCCTCCTGATATTATCGGCCTCTTTCCTGTCTATTTGCGTTGCTAAGCTGACACAGGACTGAAAGAGGCATGCTCCTATGTTCGAAAAGAGATCACTCCTGCTACCAAAAAGGATAGACCAAAAGCACTGAAATGAATATGAGAAGGCCTTACCTATAGAAGGAATCTTTCGTTATTAGAACCCCTTACTAGTGACTGTAAGCGAAATGTATTTAGTGAACCTGGTCCTCTCGAACCAGATAAACACTAACCTGGGGATACTGAGTTCAATATTTTTATGTATAGCTCTGTTATCTCTAAATGGTATGATAAAGAGTTCTAAGGAACATTCAAGGAGAGGAGACAGTAGTACTTACTAATGGCTCCGGATCCTTGGATGCACGGGTCTCCAGGCACGAGGGCCGCCTCTTCTGCTCCCAGCCCACCACCTGGAGCCCTGAATCGTGAAAGTGGTCCGGCTCACTTTCACTAACTCAAGACTTATTCCAGTATGGAGCCGCTGTCCTTCGAGTATGGCTTGCTGTATTGTAGTAACAGCGAGAATCAGATTACAACAGGTAGCTGCCAGCTACCCCAAGAGGCACAGTATCCTCTTCTCATGATGTAATAAGACCTCAATAGCCGCCTTCATGTAGCCCACTGGTAACCATTACAATGAATTCCTAGAATAGGTTGTATAAATTTGTAAAAAATCCTCCTTGAGATATATGGAATTTCATTAAGCCAATATGTTCATCGTTACATAAGCTACATTGCTGTCAGTGTTCAATAAAAAGAAAAAAATATGTTGCTCCTAGCCAACCCAGGAAAGTCTGTTCTTCGAAAAAAAAATATTTGAAACATGATTGTAGCATAAACCATTGGTAACATGCAAAATAGGGCGGACAAAAAGACCGTTTTTAGGTAGGAGGCAACTACAAGTGAGGGTATAATGTAATATATTTTAGATGTAAAAACTTGCATTATCAAAAAAGCAAACAATTAGTCATTTGAGTGGGAAATCCCTCCAACACAGCAGCTTTGGTATGAAAATATTATAGAGTTCGTACTTGACATATATGATAATTCAGCATATATGATCTGGGGAAACTTAGAAATCATTACGTCCCATCATACCTCAGTTTTCTTTATTAAATGCTTTGTGTGACGACCATATAAAACAACAAATGCCCCTCGACCAGCAATGGCTCTCTGCATGTGAGCACGGGCGGCCTGTTCCAGCCTAATGATTGTTCTTTTAGCTTCTTCATGTTGAAATCTAACAACTGCAAATAACCATAATGTACAAGATAAGTGCAAAGTATATACCCAACTAATTTAGCAGAGTCGTGATAAATTCTAGACTCAATGCATACACAAATGACAATAGCATAATGTCACGTCGAATGAATTAAAAGAAACTATATGTCCTTTAACACTCACCATAATCTCATGCTATTCTATCATCTTTTCTAACTCAATATATATCATGTCTCTTTTTTGTAGTATCACGAGGTTGGAGCCCATGCAAGCGAAACTGTGTACTATGAATTTTGGTAGCAACTACTTTTGATCCATCCTCGTGTGCGCTAAACTAAAAATTCTTTAAATTGGAGAAAAAAAAGGTTTTTATACTTAAAAACATTCAGATGAAATTTTGAACAAATATTTAGTTGAGGTGAGCCAAGGTCCTATCCTCACCCTCTTGATCTTTATGAGTTAAAAACACTTACACGGCTCATGTTATGCACGTTCATTTGATAGGTGAAGTGTGGATCGGTTGCAACAGAATGACCTGCTTGCCAAAAGTCCTAATTTCATTGAATGTGGCAAAGTTATTAGATTGAAACAAAACAAGAGTGTGATAACGTAATATTTTTGGTAATAGAAGAATGAGTCATCAAATGAGAAATTCTCTTTGTAGAAACTAAAAAGTATGTTTGAACAAAGCTTTCCATAAAAATATGAAGAACATTATTTAACATGCAGTATCGTAAAGCACTACCAATATTGCATGTGGAGAATCTGATAAAAATATTTTGTTCCTCCAAATTGAGAAACAATTCGCACACGTTGATCAATAAAATACCATAGATATAAGTTATAACTTTCGAAGATAAATTAATATTTTAGGTGTATACTCACATATGGATTCATAATTTGCATATTCATAGGAAAGATTGGATTATAAGTCGGGCTCGCATCTGGTACAGGGAGAGGAGCATTTACTCCAGGATGGTTAGCTGGTGCCAGTGGTGCTTCCTAAACTCGTGATTGTTAGGAGTTCTTAAGCATGAATTCAATATCACTAAGGTAAACATATTAATTCGAATAAGAAAAGGATACAACTAAAAAATAACCCGGCGCATTTGCGAGGGGACAAAGTCAGGGAGAAAGCTTAACAGGTAGGTCCTCACCTCTTACTGGCTCAACAACATCGCCGCGTAGTAGCGTTCGCGGCTTATTATCGTGAGCATGTAACCAAGCATGCAGGGTCAACTCCATGATGAAATTCTCGCACCGTTTTGCAAACATCACTAATGTTCTAGGATGTCCCCCAGTACACATATAGCCAAAATCTAGTCAATTGTAACCCGGGATCGAATTTGATATAGTTACATGATGCCTGGACAAAGCTCGGAGGCTCGGAACCGCACAAACGAAATCATGTATAATGGGTTATGCTAGAAACTAATTCACATCTGTTCCCCTAGAGTAGATCTTTATGGCATAAACAAAATTTGATTTTTTGAAATCAGCTTATAAATCCTAGGCCTGAGAAGCTTAACTCCTATGCAGTTGTTGCAACTTCAAATTCCAATTTGTAATAAACTGCAACAATGATACAAATCCTCCTCTATTTATACATTTGCTTTGTCTCAAACATCTAGTTAAGAGTTAAGTCAACCAACATATCCTAAGATCTAAGCCTCTGTAAAATTAGCATCTTCAACGCCCTTTTGGAGCACATAAGCACACCTATGTGAACCCGTAGCAACAAACAGAGCCCAAAGTTTATCATGTGACACCGAGAGTTAATAAGGAACTAATTTAATTTAAATAATCACAATCAAAAGAAACGCATGGTTCATTCATATTTAGAAATCAGATTCATCAACCACTCGATAGAGACCATTATAGTAAAGAACCATAATTACCAACCAGAACATCCATCTACCATAACTATAAAAAAATATCCCAACTTCGATTCAAGGGTTCCGACTTATACACTGGATAGCAAAGGAATCTCAAATGAACACCTAAAATTGCCAAAATCATAAACAAATAGAAGCAACAGTAACACAAAAACGTAATTCTGTACAGCTGAACATACCAGTGGCCGATCTGGATTCCGATCGGGAGTTAGATCAATGAGAAGCAACACAATCAATTAAATTCTTAAGTTCATCGAGATGGCCTCCAAATCTCAACTCATATACAGGTCATGTACAACTGAATATTAAACCTAGGCAAATATAAAAAATGAAGATAGCCAGATTTGTGGACTCGTAAAATAATACCAAATTTTATGCAATTTCACGGGGCAATGACAAGGAATCAATTACTCTGCAGTTCCTGCTCTACACTCTTGCGCAGAAGGTGATATAACCTGAGTAGGGTCCGTTGTATCATAGGAACCCAACCAAATCCTCTCCATGCTGGTAGACAACCTAATATCCAATACATACTTACCCCACTTCCACTTCCTCACACCCTTATACTTTGACGACGAAGAAGCAGCAGCAGAAGCTTCACTTTCTCTCACAAAACTAGAACTCGTGGATTTTACCGTAATAAATCAATTATCGGGAAGCCAACAAAAACTACCTTGGTGTTTCTTTTTCTTTTTTTTTGGTTTAACAAGGTATCGAGACACACGTCTTACTAATCATTGGGTGACGGCCCCGACCTCTCATGACCGCCATAGGTAAATCGAGAGATGCACACGGATGGCAGGTATCTGAAGGAGCGGATCAATAGGACCCGAACCCGGACAAAAATCCACAATATTTCAGTGGAGAATTGCCTCACAAGGGATTCGAACCTGTGACGTCGGAGATTTCTCCCCACATCACCTTATCTCTTACCAATCCGTCTATGCCCATTTGGGCAACCTACCTTGGTGTTTCTTAATTGGTTTTGAATGCATAATTGTTCTTGCGTTGGGGAGAAACGGCGGCCACGTATAAATATATGTAGATAGTGTGTGTATAACAAAAAGGAGGTGGGGTCAAAACAAATACCGGCGTGTCGATTGAGACACTGATTGAAAAAGAAAAGAATGGCATTTTAGTAATAAGGAAGAAAAAGCCCAATCGAAATCACTGCCAATTTAGCGCTCTTATATAATAGTTAGGTAATGCCCATAGCGCAATGCGCAAAAAAAATACCTATTGAAAATAAGTAGCTATATTAATGAAATGTTGTCATATAAGCTAAAAACAAATATTAAAATAATATGATTTTAATTTATTAATATCACAATACATATTACACTTAAATGATTGGAAGCAAAGTTAATGCTATAGAAAATTATGAATATAAGTAACGAGAGCTCTTTACTTGTAGGACACGAGAAAATACATGCAGAAATGATTCTTCTCTACAGAGAAATGAGAAAATAAAATTAGCATTGGTTGAGTTTCATTTCCCAAACACATTTCCATCCCAAAAAAAAAATCAAACCATTATCATTATCAGTCCAATTCTGATTCACCCTATCCCAACCTGAAGTAACTTGTTCATAACCAAGCAAAAGAAAGTTGGGAGGCAGATTGTTTGAGATGCTATCGAACGAGGAAAACTCCATTGCCGCTGTAAACTATTTCATATTGACTGAACATGGCACATACAAACTCTATGATACGGAATATTTGTTAGGATATGCCCTAAAACAACTCATTAGATGATTGATTTTGGTATACAATGTAATATGATTTTATTAAAGGCAATTCATTATTATATATTATTCAAATGTCTGTGTAATATGAATATATATATATATATATGCTAATGTCCTTAGAATAATATTGTAATATTCTTAAAGATTGTCCATAGTCAAGTATTATCATGAATAAGGATAATGATAATGCATTGAGACTAGTATGTATTGATTGATGACTTGTTCATGGATATGAGATATCAAATCAGCACATGGGTGCATGTTAGAGAACAATGTACTGGACAGACCCACCATGAGAATGCTACATGGATAGTTATATGAATGTCATAAGCAATCTCATAGTGATAATAATGTATGCAATTCTTACGACTTGAGATCACTAGAGATCCCAACATAAGGAGTTGTGTATCTTGATATTGTCAAACGTTACCTGTAACATGGTAAACTATAAACACAATCATTGGATACACCACGAATTATGTAGAGGGATGTTGAGTGATCAAGATAGGATTTGTCCCTCCTATATAACAGGAGAAGTGTTTGGGCCCTTGATCAAGTGAGACTAAAATGCATGGCCATGCTCGAATGAGTCGATATGTGATATCGAGCTTATTCGTTTATTCTAGTCTATTTGGGGATCAAGAAATAAAAGATTGAACTATACGAGTATGACTATTCCATGACTCGTGTTTAATCTAAACGCATAGGATAAAGGGATTAAGTTACATTGTGAATATTATCACAGGTCATAGGTTATGTCGAGTTAATGACATTCTTGTAACTTGGGTAGCCTTGATGTGTTGCTAGATACCGCTCTTTGCTTGTGACATAAAATGACATTTTATATCACTGCCAACGTTGCAAGATCCTAATGGGTCGCACAAAAGATTAAATCGATAAAAGGGTGATATAATTCATTGGATGAATTAAGTTGATTAGGAAGAGTCCTAATCATATAATAATAATATATGATATTATAGGATGGGCCGAATATATATATATATATATTAGATATATATAAGTTCGTATATAGATATATATACGGGTATTAGATTGGTATGGGCTTAGGGTTCTCAGAAAGCCTTAATCTGATTATTTTAGCCGCCTAAATCTTACCAGTATATATGTATGTGTATTAGGTTAAAGCTAGTGATACGAGTTTTTGAAGTTAATCAGATTAACTCAAAAGGAAAAAGCTAAACCTAGCACAGGTGACGGCCGCCACTTTGTTTCGGTGTCGCTCATCCTTTCACGATTGAAGATCAAGTCTAGCAACTTGTTCTTCAACATCTCTTTTTCGATTTGATCGTGGATACCATAGAGGCAAAGTTGCATAGCTTTGCTCGTGACTCGAGGACTTGCTACTTCGAGGATTCTACTCAAACACGCGTCAAATATATAACTCTCGACACCCGATATGAACACCCGTATAGGTCCTCGGTTGGGAATCCAAATTTTTATTCCGCTGCGTATTTGCATGTTGGATTCCTTACAGTGGCATCAGAGCAGTGTACGAAGCTCATATCGGGGCTATGTGATAAATTGTTTAATCATGCTTTGAGTTATTGCTTTCATGCTTATTATAAACTGTAAGAACATATATGATATGTTATAATAAGATTGTGGAAATCGTCGTAAAAATATATATGATATATTGATAAATTTTATGTATTGGATACATGTATGCACGCGACTGATCTAGCAAGGCGGGCGAACGTAGCTCGATAGTCGGGCGAACGTAGCACGCAAGGCAGGCGAACGTATCTCGAAAGTCGAGTGAACAGGGTTCGCAAGGCGGGCGGCCGCTCAGCAAGGGGCGGGCGACCGCACCCAAAAAGGTGCGGGCGACCGCCCCTATGTGGGTGGGCGACCGCCCACAAGGAAGGGCGAGCGTCCGCGCCCCTCTCGTGCGCGGGGTCCGTCCGCGACATTTGATGTCCGTGCGATAATATCCGTTATTTTATTTTACAATTTTATTAACTTAGAATTAAATTTTAAAATGTTTAGAATTTAATTCATTTATGTCCAACCCATGTATTGTGTGTTGTTTGAGCATGGTGCATGGTTATAGCCTTATGACCTATTAGATAGGAATTTTGTGAATGATTGTAATTTTACATACGGCCTGCGAGTCGTGCATTCTCTATTTATTTCTGTATGTATTCCCTCCCCTATGCTCTCCCTCGAATGTAACTCAAGGACTTCTCTATATCATGTAATTGTTATATAGTATAGTTAGAGTTTTATTGATGGAGATCAATGAAGATGGACCATGGTGCCGGGACGAGGAGGCCATTCACAAGAGGACCAAAGAGGTGCTTGGAGAAGTTACCCTTAGGTTGACCTTTTAGATTTTCTCATTAGCTTGAGAAAATCAGTAGTTGGGGCTATAACCATGTCACGTTTATTTTATGTTGATGTATGTGATGCATCTTTATCGTTTTTATTTAATATTGATGATTGATATACATATATGTAGATATGTATATATGTATATGTACCAGACATATTTTCAATATTAATAAAATCATGAGATCTTTAAATCCCTCTAATAATATTAAGTCAATCAAGATGCCTTCCAATTAAAAATACTCGTCAAGACTTCGATTGAACATGTGTGGGTTTGCCAAAGCAAAGCACCGTGACAATCTTAGTAAGGTGTGATAGGATAAAGTGATATCCGTGTTATTTTAAATTGGGTTCGACTTAACTAGCGTTATCTCAATAGGATTGGGAACCTAGAGGCATGAGGTTGGGTAATAATTCATTGGATGAATTAGAACTGTGATGTCCGGGGATTAATGGCGTTAATCCCGGTATGGTATTAATCCTTAAGGGATTTTATTTGTGGCAATTAAGAATTAATTGCGGTTTGGGACTCCCGGGGATTTTAAATCCGATTTTGGAGTCGTTGGATCCAAGGGATGAGATTGTATTCTCATTGTGGCGATGACCTTGGATTTTGGTATTTGGTGTGATTTGGGGTCCGGAGTACTTTGTACTGGGGCTGACAATGGAATTTGAGTTGGAGAGGTGATTTTTGAAAACAGATGATTTTTAATGAATCATGATGTATTTGTGGAGGTATTGGTGTGTTGTGGTATTTTTGCTATATATACCCGTTGGACACGAGATTTCCGTCATTTGGCACGGAATCACTTCTCTCCCTCTCCTCTCCCCCTCTTATCGTGTAACCCCCCTTTCCCCAACCCTCATCTTTTCTCTTTGGAGAAAAATGGCCGGAGGCTCGATTTAGGAGCCGGATTCTTCGAAGATAAGTTGGTAATCTCCTTCCCCTCGCTTTTATCTTCGTTTGGATTGTGTTTTTGTTGGCTTGAAGTTTTGGGTTAGTTTGATTTGGGTGATTTTGGTAAAAATCATAAATCTTTTGGGTTTGTTTTATTTTGGGTTGAGCACCCTTGTTGGAGGTCCTTGTGTGTGGATTTGTTGTGGTTTTGAGTTGGGAGGAGTTGGGGTATGATTTGTGGAGGTTTCAAGCTTGCAAAAATGGTGTTTTTAGAATTGCAGGTCGCGGCGATCGATCGCCCGTTTTTGGCGATCGATCGCGCGCAAGCAGTGGGCTTTTCAGCAGGGTGGCGATCGATCGCTACTTTTGAGCGATCGATCGCCTCGCGCCAGTAAGGTCTGGCGATCTATCGCCATATCGAGCGATCGATCGCCAAGGGGCTAGCGATCGATCGCCAGCAGGGGATTTTTGTTTTTCTTGGCTTTTTCGTGGGATTTTGGATTTGCGACTTAAATGGTCGGCTTCCGGGGCAATGTTCACATTCCAATGGGAATGCTATGCTTTTAAAATGGATTGGTTGAGGCCAAAGTTTAATAAAACGGAATTCCCGGTTGAATTCTTGGTTATCTTTTAAACTTGTTAAATGATATATTTTGGGTATTATGCATGTTTAGCCGGGGGCTTTTATTTGGTAATCGTCATGGATTGACGATGGGTTTTGAGGTTTGCAAACGTGCGTGGGCACGTGATCGCATGCTTATTCTTGATTGTGAGTTGTTTATGTGTTTTAGCACATATTTCTCGAGGCATGGAACTCAAGCAAGGTTTGGCTTGGACTACGGAGACTTAAGGTACGTATGACGTACGAGCATAGCCTATTATAGTGTTGCAACTATAAAATGCACGGTATGTGATAATTGTATGAAATGGGCATTGGAACACATGGGGTGTGATAATTGCATTATATGGATATTGAAATATGTGGCATGTGGTAATTGCATCGAATAGGTATTGAAATGCATGGTGCATGATACTTACTATAAATGGATAATGATATGCCGGGTAAATGGTATTCATGTCAAATGGTTATACATTGGGAACCATACGGTGCCGCTTTTGAGCGAGCAATGATTTGGGATGCTGTCGCCGTTGAGCGACCATCGGTTATGACGCCGCTATTGTTGAGCGTGCGCGAGGTTTGGTATGCCGCTATTGTGGAGCGAGCAACGAAATGGAACACGGAATTATTGGTTAGATATATGTGAGATCTATGGTCTTTTATATTATGATTTTACCATATTGATCATGGAACTGGCATAATAGAACGGTATTAGTTAATCTATGTGACGATTAACTGGCTTTGGGAATTTGATGAGTTTGGTTATTTTGAGAACATGGACAATACAGGGGATCCCGGATGAGGGTGTTACCATCCAGGGAGTATCATTTAAAGTATGGCATTTACATTCTGTATTTGAAATGCAATGTTATGATTTTTGGATTGGTGATATTGGTATGCTCACCCCGTGTGGGGGCTGTCTCTGTTGGGGCAGGTGTTACAGGTGTAGCAGCAGCTTTGGAGATTGAGCTCGGGCTGTTGATTGAGGTACTTCCAGGATCGAGGTACCAGAACTGGTTGAATAAGCGCATAGAGCCAGAGTTGAGGTCGAGCTATGCTTGGGAGGTGCTTCCAGGATTGAAGTGCCAGTAACGGTACCCGGTAGAGTGCTTTTATACATTAAATACACGCGTGTTCATTGGGTGCTCTTATGTGAGTACATTTTACGTGTATATGGAATGTATAAATGGGTTACGGCTCTTCTCTATTCATTTATGGTTACATGCAATTAAATACGGAATTGCTAAATGAACTAAGAGCATGTTAGTGTATTATGAGGGTGCATGTTATATGAATAATCTTGGTTGGGGAATATGAATATTATGTGGATTGAATGCAAGAAATTTTCTGGATAGCATATGGTGTTGCACTTGCATATGGTTTTTCCCATGATAGTATGATTATATGCACTAATGGTATGGCTTAATACACTAATAACGGGTTAAGGGCACGGGGGTCCTTACAAGAACAAAGTGTTGTTCGCCAACCATCCAAGAGTTACATGTGATGTAATTGACAAAGCGTTGTCTACCTAAATAACCGAGTCTTGGGTGATTAGCCAAAGCTAACTCAAGGTTAGGTGAAATATGGATCTTGGCCCACTAATAGTTTTGAGGGTTGATACTTTTAACTAAATAGTGGGAGTATCATTTAATATAAGACCTTATTAAATGATTAAAATCATAAACTTATTTTGCATATTTATATTGTAGATATCCATGGCATCAAACGACGTTACTAGCACACTATCTTTGTGATCGGTCCTTGAGAAGGACAAATTAAATGGGACAAATTTCCTAGACTGGTATAGGAAACTGAGGATTGTCCCCAAACAAGAGAAAAAACAATATGTCCTAGAGGAACCCTTACCTGCTGAGGAGCCTCCCGTTACGACCGTGAGGGCCGATAAGGATGCTTACAAGAAGCATCAAAATGACGCACTTGATGTTGGTTGTTTAATGCTTGCAACCATGAACTCTGAGCTTCAGAAGCAACATGAGGAAATTGATGCGTTCAATATGTTTGAACATCTAAAGCAACTTTACCAACAACAAGCTAGACAAGAGAGGTATGACGTCTCTAAAGCGTTATTTCAGTGCAGAATAGTAGAAGGAACCCTTGTTGGAACTCATGCACTCAAGATGATTGGATACATAGAGAATCTTGAGAAACTAGGTTTTTCGTTGGACCCAGAGTTGGCCACTGACATGATCTTGCAATCGTTGCCTGATAGCTACAGTCAATTTGTTCTGAATTACAATATGATTGAAATTGAGAAGACTCTACCATAGTTGCTTGGTATGTTGAGAACTTACGAAGCAAATTCAAAGAAGTCTAAGCCCACAAATGTTCTTATTGTGAATAAGGGCAAGGGAAAGGCTAAAGCAAAAGGCATTAAAAGGGACAAGAAAGTCTTTGTCAAACCTAAGCCTCATGCTACTGCACTTAAGCCTAAGGGAAGAGTGGCTAAGGAAGGAAATTGCTTCCATTGCGGTGAGACCGGACATTGGAAGAGAAACTGGTTATACTTGGAAGATCTTAAGAAGACGAAGGGAAGTGTGACTTCTACTTCAAGTATTTTTGTTATATAAGTCAATTTATCTACTTCTTCATCATGGGTAGTAGATACTGGATGTGGTTCTCACATTTGTGTTAATGTGCATGATCTCAAAAGGAGTAGAGTTTTGGCTAAAGGAGAAGTTGACCTCCGAGTGGGAAATGGAGCAAGAGTTGCTGCATTAGTGATGAGGATGAGCCGTCATCCTATCAAGAAGCTATAATGGGCCCTGATTCTGAGGAATGGCAAGAGGCCATGAAATCTGAGATGGAATCCATGTATGTAAACCAAGTATGGACTTTGGTTGACCCACCTGAAGGGGTAAGACTCATAGGGTGTAAATGGATTTTCAAGAAAAGACTGACATGGATGGTAATGTACAAACCTTTAAAGGACGACTGGTTGCTAAAGGTTTCAAACAAATTCATGGTATTGACTATGATGAAACTTTTTCGTAAGTTGCCATGGTTAAATCCATAAGGATCTTACTTGCAATAACTGCATTTCATGATTATGAAATCTGGCAGATGGATGTCAAAACAGGTTTCCTTAATGGAAATTTACTTGAGGATGTGTACATGACACAACCCGGGGGTTTTGTCGATCCAAAGGATGCTGGAAAGATATGCAAGCTACAACGATCCATTTATGGATTAAAGCAAGCTTTCTCGGAGTTGGAATCTTCGTTTTGATGATGCAATCAAAGAGTTTGGCTTCATCAAGAACGTAGATGAACCTTGTGTCTACAAGAAGGTCAGTGGGAGCATAATTATCTTTCTAGTGTTGTATCATGTATGTAGATGACATACTTCTCATTGGAAATGATATCCCTACCTTGCAATATGTAAAGATTTGGCTAGGGAATTGCTTTTCTATGAAAGACTTGGGTGAATCAACCTACGTGTTAGGTATCAAGATCTACAGAGATAGATCAAGAAGATTACTTGGCCTGAGTCAAAGTACATACATAGATAAAGTGCTAAAACGGTTTAGCATGCAAGAATCAAAGAAAGGATTCGTGCCTATGACACATGGAATATATCTCTCGAAGGATCAGTATCCTTCAACACAAGATGAGAGACAACACTTGAGTAAGATTTCATATGCGTCAGCTATTGTATCTATCATGTATGCCATGATATGTACTCGTCTTGATGTCTCGTATGCTTTGAGCATGACGAGCAGATATCAAGTTGATCCAGGTGAATGTCACTGGATCGCTGTCAAGAATATCCTGAAGTACTTGAGAAGAACTAAGATACATTCTTGATTTATGGAGGTGAGGAAGAGCTCAATGTAATAGGTTACACTGATGCAAGCTTCCAAACCGACAAGGATGATTTCCGATCGCAATCAGGATATGTGTTTTGCCTAAATGGAGGTGCTGTGAGATGGAAGAGTTCAAAGCAAGAGACAATAGCCAATTCTACAACTGAAGCTGAGTATGTTGCTGCCTCAGATGCAACAAAGGAAGCCGTTGGATCAAGAAGTTCATTTCTGAGCTTGGGGTTATGCCTAGCATACTAGATGCGATTGAACTCTATTGTGACAATAATGGAGCCATCGCATTGGCTAAGGAACCCAAATCTCACAAGCGATCCAAACACATACTTCGGCGCTTTCATTTCATTCGAGAAATCGTTGAAAGAGGAGATGTGAAAATATGTAAAGTACCAACTGATGATAATGTATCTGACCCACTAACTAAACCTCTGTCACAGCAGAAGCATGATTGTCATACTAGATCTTTAGGCAATAAGTACATGTTTGATTGGTCTTAGTGCAAGTGGGAGATTTGTTGGGATATGCCCTAAGACAACTCATTAGATGATTGATTTTGGCATACAATGTAATATGATTTTATTAAAGGCAATTCATTATATATATTATTCAAATGTCTGTGTAATATGAATATATATATATATATATATGTGTTAATGTCCTTAGAATAATATTGTATTATTCTTAAAGATTGTTCATAGTCAAGTATTATCATGAATAAGGATAATGATAATGCATTGAGACTAGTATGTATTGATTGATGAATTGTTCATGGATATAAGATATCAAATCAACACATGGGTGCATGTTAGAGAACAATGTACTGGACAGACCCACCATGAGAATGCTACATGGATAGGTATATGAATGTCATAAACAATTCTCATAGTGATAATAATGTATGCAATCCTTACAACTTGAGATCGCCAGAGATCCCAACATAAGGAGTCGTGTATCTTGATATTGTCAAACGTTACCTGTAACAGGGTAAACTATAAACACAATCATTGGATACACCACGAATTATGTAGAGGGATGTTGAGAGATCAAGATAGGATTTGTCCATCCTATATAACAGGAGAAGTGTTTGGGCCCTTGATCAAGTGAGACTAAAATGCATGGCCATGCTCGAATGAGTCGATATGTGATATCGAGCTTATTCGTTTATTCTAGTGTAAGGACCTAGTTCCTTAAATGCGGATTTAAGGCATAATTAGAGCTAACATACATTATCAGAGTAAATATGATCGAGTTGAGACTATGAGCCTTAAAATTTACATGCCAAATCAAGGACTTTCAAGTGGATTAATTACATCCCCAAATCAAATGAATGTTTTCATTATAGTTTTACACTACTCCTAGAGTAGACACTATACAAAATAATCATGTCCTTCATCTATCAAAAGTGTTCTTCACAAGCTCACCGCCTCGACCCGCCTTAGCCCCCTTATCATGCCAAAATGTACCTACAAAGACAACCCCCAAAACATGAGCATAAAATTATTCATATCCAACACAATATGAATATAAGGCGTAAATGCATAAATCATAATAAGACACTTCCTGTTTTTCCCATGCATTTAAACGCTTCCTTTTGGGTTGTCCCTGTACCATAACTCATGAGTATAATCAAATAGATTATTTAATGGTTCACACATGTCATGACATAATACCATTCCATATTCATCAATTACCAATCCCTAGTCCGTTCATCACAATGTATTTTAATGCCCCTCGCTTCACATATAGGCGGCATAGAATAACCTCGCTTTAATGGACATGCGGCGCTCCCACCCCTCGCTTCACATTTTAGCGGCAAATACTCTTTCCTCGCCTCATATGACAACCACGCTTCAATGTGACATGCGGCGCTCCCACCCCTCGCTTCACATATGAGCGGCACCAAACAAATAGCGGCAAGCATTAAAATCATCAAAGGATGACCATGACTCATGGGATATGCACCAACAATCATGATATGCATATATGGTCATCATGCATAAATTCAACATGTATTTGCATCCACATTGCACATTTCCACATATACTCGCATCCACAATGCATAATCAATGAGTATAATAGATACATGTACCGTTGGGTGCCCGTACGTCCTCTACGTACCTTTCAAAAGTGGAATTTGATATGGCTTCACTTCCTTGGTTGCGTCGCCACCTGGGATGGTTCTACACAATCACACAACCCCATATTAGAAGCCAAATAATAGTCAAATACCAAAAATTCGTCAAAAAAATCCATTTCCCATTTTTCTGCTGCTGGAGATCGATCGCTACAACGAGACGATCGATCGCGAGCCTTACCGATCGATCGCTTCGATGTAGCGATCGATCGCCTGATCCTTCTGCCTCGAGGCGATCGATCGCGCCATACATGGCGATCGATCGCCTGCCTTGCGTTTTTCCACTGCCCTTCGGCGATCGATCGCGCCATTTCAGGCGATCGATCGCCACAACCTGTGCACGCGATTTCTCCATTTTTAAGCCATAAATTCTTCCCCAATCTTACCAACACTTACACCCACAAACCCAAAACATAAAAACACTAAAAACCTTCAATAAACACCATCAAACAACCAAAAATTTAACATCCAACCAAAAACCATACCAATCCCAACAAACCCATTTTAAAACTCCAATATATCAATCCAAAACCAAGTACATTCATACAAAAACATCAAGGAATGATATATGCCCTTCCTAGGCCTCAAATCTTACCAAGAATCACACCAATGGAGTTTTTGCAAAGATTTCTCTTCTACCTTGGAGCAAAAATCGAAAATGGGGAAGGGTTAGGGTTGGGAGAGGGTTTGGGGATTTTAAAGAGTGAATGGTAAAGTGGGGTGATAAAGTGGGGTAATAGTTAATATAGGTCAAATAAAATTGTACCCCAACAATTAACATGATGTACAAAATACCCCAATATGGTATTTTAAAACATTTTACCAACATGCACCAAAACCTCAATTAAACCCATGCTTTCCAATTAATTGTCAACCATAACAAATAAATCATGCTAATACTCAATTCTCCCAACATGCACAACATGCACCCTGAAATGCACTCCCGGGTAACGTCTTCCATGTGACTAAGCATTTCATCAAGATAATTAATTCCAACACATAAATCAATTATCACCATAATTAATAATATAAACGTAATTATTGCCCAAATTGCAATTAATTAATTTCGGGGATATCACATCTAGTCTACTTGGGGATCAAGAAATAAAAGATTGAACTATACTAGTATGACTATTCCATGACTCGTGTTTAATCTAAACACATAGGATAAAGGGATTAAGTTACATGGTGAATATTATTACAGGCCATAGGTTATGTCGAGTCAATGACATTCTTGTAACTTGGGTAGCCTTGATGTGTTGCTAGATACAGCTCTTTGCTTGTGACATAAAATGACATTTTATATCACTGCCAACGTTGCAAGATTCTAACGGGTCGCACAAAAGATTAAATCGATAAAGGGTGATATAATTCATTGGATGAATTAAGTTGATTAGGAAGAGTCCTAATCATATAATAATAATATATGATATTATAGGATGGGCCAAATATATGTATATATAAATAAGTTCGTATATATATATATATATATATATATATATATATATATATATATATATATATATATATATACGGGTATTAGATTGGTATTGGGCTTAGGGTTCTCAGAAAGCCTTAATCTGATTATTTTAGCCGCCTAAATCTTACCAGTATATATGCATGTGTATTAGGTTAAAGCTAGTGATACGAGTTTTTGAAGTTAATCAGATTAACTCAAAAGGAAAAAGCTAAACCTAGCACAGGTGACGGCCGCCACTTTGTTTCGGCGTCGCTCATCCTTTCACAGTTGAAGATCAAGTCTATCAACTAGTTCTTCAACATCTCTTTTTCGATTTGATCGTGGATACAGTAGAGGCAGAGTTGCATAGCTTTGCTCGTGACTCGAGGACTTGCTACTTCGTGGATTCTGCTCAAACACGCGTAAAATGTATAACTCTCGACACCCGATATGAACACCCGTATAAGTCCTCGGTTGGGAATCCAAATTTTTATTCCGCTGCGTATTTGCATGTTGGATTCCTTACAATATTCAGCAGACTAAATTATTAACATGGTTAATTTTTATCTTTATTCTTGTTTGATGGATTGGTAGCAAGCCGGTGATTATCGAAAAATGCGATTGAAAATCCTTAGCCCAACAAATTAACAAAATAAAAGCATGATGATAATCAGAAATATTTCGAAACCAGCAGTAAGTAAATACGAAGCAAAAATGTCAAATATTCTTGGGCAATATGACATTGCGTGACTAATTTATGAATATCTTCCATTTGCAAAACAACCATAGATATATTCGGGGAAGAGAAAGCATTGACACAAGCCTCATACCGATTGCATAATTAACCGGTTGTCGACTTATAGTGAAACTCATCAATTGTAGAATAAACTAGCCCTTCAGATTCAAGAGATTCCATAGATTCTCTGTCGAAAGCAAAATATTAGTCAATGAGCTGTCATTGGTCTTGGGAAATTTTAAGTTTTTGCGCTATTTCATTCCGATGAATACCCTTTTCATGTGCACTGGAAAATGGAAAAACTCAGAGATTCAGGCAAAGCACGAAATTGTGATCAACAAGACCATGAAGGGCAATCTAGAAGCATACAACAATAACTAATTCTTTAATCCCAATAGAGTGGGGTAGGCTAACAATCTAGAACCATATCAAAGAAAATGTCCATCCACCCATGATTAAATAAAAAGCATGTTTGTACAATTGGAACAACAACTTTTTGCCGCCAAATTGCCTTGAAACTTGTTGAATTTTTTTGAAACCCGAAACTCACTGAATTTTGCCAAACTAATGTTCATGTTCATGGAGTTAACTTTCAGTAATATTGATGAATTTTTTTAAGTTTACTGGGGTCATACTACACTGAGGTTAGATTGAAAATAATTAGTTACAGAACTCGTATAATTTAAATGAGTTCTGTCACAAAAATGGTAATGCCTTGCAACTCAAACCAAGACCGAATGTCTTGTAAAATCACATGAAATGATGCTCATCTGACCCCGAACAGGAGAATAAATCCTATATTTTGCATGTAACATACATGGAAAATGAGAGGACAAACCTTCATAGAACCAACAGGTGTAGTTTAAGGGACTTCAATATAAAGTTCTGGCACTCTAAAAGACTTGATGCTAAAGATGATGCTACAGCATTTGGGTAAAACACAAACTTGTAGCAACACTCAAAATTAAACAGAACAAAAAATCGAAGGAATCCTTTTTTTTAAAAAACAAAATAACAAGGTTGCACGCATCAATGCTCACACAATCTTATTTTAATAACAACTAGAGATTCTTTAATCCATTACGATGTTCCAGATCTATAACTCTATAAGTAAAACGTAAGTAAACAAAACACTAATTGTGGCAAAGTCGCATGTAATTTTTAACGCTGTTAATGATGTTAACTTCCTTTGCAAACAAATTCATATTTTCCAGTGCACCAGACCTCAAATTACACACACATAATCACGCTTAGTCTTCCATAGAAAAAACTTAAACACAACGAAGAACACACACACACACACATAAAAACACAACAGAATTTACGCAGCAGAACATTCGTTAACCCTTATCTTGATAAGCTTTGAATCAACTTGGGAATGAGAGAAGGGGCATAGGCGCATAAGCATGGACCAAATCCATCTTGAAACATATAATACAAGTATAATGCATAATTTCATCATGAAAATCATTAGCTACATGATCAAAAGTTAAATCACAGCACATAAGGACAATAAAAGCCATGAAAGTAAAGAGACGGGGGAGATTCAAATTCAGATTTTGACGCTTCAATCCAAGCACCCAAAAAGCTCGCATAGAAATCAGAAACAAACCTGTGCATTAAGCAAGCTAGCCTCGTGCTTTCTATTTCGGATCTTTGCCATGGTGTCCTACCTTCGTGTCCGATCCTCCTATGCGTCAACGACCACCTTGTGCCGGTTCCGCCGCACCGCCGCCTACTTAATTCCCAAATATGAAAAGTATTCGAGTGAAGAGGATAATCAGACGGGAAAAGGAGATAAGGAGATGGGACATGTGAAAGCAAATTGGATTGGGACTTGGGAGATAACAATTGTAACAAGTTAGTCGGTAGATTTAATGGGAAAAGAAAATCCAATGGCATTCTCGTAAATAGGAGCAACAAATGCATTGCAATCACCGGCCAATTTAGCGCGCTTATATAATGTTAATTAATGAAATTAGTTTCATATTTTCAAGAGAGATGACTTAGTGAACTTTCATTTTTGTGCAATACTATGGCATTGAAAGACAAGTTTCTTCATGGCTTGTTGGGGATTCAAGTTATATACATGTATTAAACTAAGTCATATAATTCTCCTACCATCCTATACTCACTGGCCCATTGTGACCACTGGGTGAGCCCTTCTTCATCATGCATCTCTTCCCGACTCTCTCTGGAATTATGCATTTGCTATTGCAGTTTACTTGATTAACTGGATGCCGACTCATGTGCTCCGTAACAAAAGCCCCTTTGAGGCATTATTCTCTCGTCCCCCTGATTACATCAAGTTGCGCACCTTTGGATGTATGTTAACCTTGGCTACGACCCTACAATCGGAGTAAACTGGATCCTCCTTCTCTACCATGCTTGTTTGTTGGTTATTCCACTTCCCAAAACGCTTATAAATGTATGGGGCTTGATTCCAAGCAGATCTTTCTCTCTCGGCATGTTCTCTTCTCGGAATTTATTTTCCGTCAAAGCGTAAAAATTAATTTTGGTAATGCCCCGGCTGTCAATCTTGAACTTCCAACTGCACCTCTTCATCTTGGAATTTTACCATCTACAGTCTCCAGGCCTTCTGTTCCGCTGCACACGGCCGCTGACTCCACCACCAAAGACAGTGCACCTACGTCTGCTACAGTTTCACAGCCCACTTTGCCCCCGCCTCCAGTCACTCGGACACATGTCATGCGCACAAGGAGTTTGAATAATATCCATCGACCCAGGCAAATTAACTCCGCTTCCAAGCATCCTCTCCCACCGGACATTGAACCCACTTGTGTCTCGAAGGCCCTCAAAGATCCTCGTTGGCGCACCGCCATGACAGAGGAATTTACTACTCTTCTCCATCATGGTACTTGGTCCCTAGTCCCACATGTGCCTAATTCCAATGTCATTGGATGCAAATGGGTTTTTCTTATCAAACGAAAACCTAACGGGTCTTTGATAAGTTCAAGGCTCGCCTTGTGGCCAAGGATTTTTACCAACGCCCTGTGGTTGATTATACAGACACTTTCAGTCCCGTTGTTAAATTGGAAACCATTCGGACAGTTCTTACTGTTTATTTACAGAATAACTGGGCACTACGTCATCTTGATATCAGTAATGCCTTTCTTCATGGCTCCTTGACTGATGTTGTCTACATGTCTCAACCACCGGGATTCATGGATAAAGTCTCTCCGCATCATGTGTGCTGACTTCACAAATCTCTCTATGGCCTACGCCAAGCCCCTCGTGCTTGGTACTCTGCCCTCAGCTCAGCATTGCTCTCATTTGGATTTACTCAGTCACGCTCAGATACATCCTTGTTCACTCTACTACGCGGACCGCTCCACCTATATTGTCTGGTTTATGTCGATGATCTTATTATCACTAGCTGTGACCATACCAAGCTCCAGTCTCTCATCGATCATCTTGGTCGGTTATTTGCTGTTAAATACCTTGTCTCACTCTCTTACTTCTTAGGGGTCGAAGTTGCTTCATGCAAAGAAGGTCTATTTCTCTCCCAACACAAATATATTGTTGACCTCTTACGTTGTCACAAAATGGATGGAGCCAAACATGTCAATACTCCCATGGCAACAAGTGTTTCTAATGTTATTTCATGCTCTACTGATGCTACTGACTATCGTCGTGCAATTGGAGGTGTTCAATATCTGCCTATCACCCGCCATGATATTTCATTCACTGTCAACTGTCTGGCCCAGTCCATGGCCGATCCCACAGCTGACCACTGGGCTGCTGTTAAGCACTTATTCCGCTATCTCAAGGGTACTCTCACTCATGGTTTACTTCTACGACGATCCACTGATCTTTCTATTACCACATACTCTGATGCGGACTGGGTTGGTGACCCAAAATCAAGGAAATCAACCTCTGCTCACATTATATTTCTGGGTCCTAACCCCATCTCATGGCACTCTCTGAAACAACGAGATGTCTCGCTCTCCTCCACTAAATCTGAGTATCACTCTCTCGCTTCTGCTGCCGCCGAACTTTGTTGGATACGAAATCTCTTCACTAACCTTGGTTTACAACTACCTTCGATGCCACGCCTTTTATGTGACAACATCGTGGCCACTCGCCTTGCTCTTAATCCAGTGATGCATTCAAGAATGAAGCATATTGCAATTGATATTCATTTTGTACGTGATCTATATTCCAAGGGCCTCCTGACAGTATCATTTGTTAGCACCAAAGATCAATTAGGCGACATCTTAACCAAGCCTTTAGCTTGGACTCGTTTCTGTTTTCTACGTTCCAAAATCTCTGTGGCTGGCGGCACATCGATTTTGCGGGGGCGTATCAAGGAAGATCCTACATGATCCTACATAATATATTATTACCTTGTAAATTGTTTAAATTAATTGTATAGTATCTTTAGATAATTATGGGAGATTCTTTCGTATCTCCATTCTTGCAAACTCTATATATTGTGATCAATATCAATGGAAAAGATTAAGAGTCCAAAATATCATAACATCAATAATAAGTTTGTTAAATATGATGTATATTAGGTATTTTTAATTTCATTTCTCAATTTTATGAATAATTGACACAATCGTGTATGTGCAACATATGATCTAGGTATTATTTCATGCCTCGAACTCTTTGACCTGTTGGTCGAGGTAGCCTTCTTCATATTCCTTGGAGGAATCATTAAATAATATAGGACTTTTGAAATGACTCATTTTAATTAAATATGATAATTCTCAGAATTGATTTAATGATTAAAGTTTAAAATTGTATCAATAAATATAAAATCAAAAATATATAAGAAAATGACTCGAATAAACTTGAAAGTGGATAACAGTAGTAACTAATAAGTGCTTAGAAAATGTATGGGAAATTTAATTTATTAATTATATTAGTACAAGAATAATTTTGAAGAATGTTGACAATTGAAATAATGAACAAAAAATAATATTATAGTAATTATAAGAAGACAAAAGGGCACATAAAATAATTAAAGTAAGTAATACAAAAGCAGACTTTTGATTCAAAAACAAAAGGAAAAACTTATTTGTTTTTTTTCTACGATAATTTTGATACAAAAATACTAAAAATATTGTGATGTTATCCAATATTTTCGATGTTTGGTAAAGTGTGTGTAGTAGATATAAATAGAAGATGCCACAATTTTTTACGTGAAAACCCCACAAAACGAAAAGAAAAATCACGATACCTAATCCATCATAAATTATTCACTTTGAATGATAATGATTTATAATGTTTCAGTACAATATTTAAGTAGTGGAATAAAACAAGACAACCATGCTTTTTATCTTTTGATTGAGATAAAGACCGAACATAATGAAACTTCAGTATTTTTTTTCACAAGAGATATTAACCCCTTTCAATGTGATTCCAAACTGGTATATATAGTGTCAATTCCAACAGTTAATGCACGTTGAATCCGAAAAACGATCTGCCTTTGATTGTGGTGTGATTGTCTCCAGACATGTCCAAGAAATCTGTTCACTATCAACGCACGCTCATATGTCTCTATTGACTGACAATTACATCTGGTCGTCCGCTGTTGTTTGGCCAAGCGAGCTCGGGTATTTTATGTTCGACACTTATTTTGGGGTTGTATCCGAAGAGACTGATTCATCCTATGATATTATATTAGTAGATTGCATGAAACTCCACTATGTTATAATGAAACTGCACGAAACTAACATGTGTTAAACAAAAGACACAAAGACACATCTATTATTTAAAACCGGAACAAAACTCTCCGTGTTAAAAAAAAGTCAAAAAACCCTCATGCTTTCTAATTTTTTCTCCATCTAAATCGTTTTTTCCTCTTTTGCCGGCTAACGTGTTTATTGTAATTTGCACTAAATAAGAAATTAATCCAAGTTCCTTATCCTCTCACACAGCAGCGGAAGCATGAATTGTAGGAAGGCGGCAAACAATTTAGGTCAATTTTTTTAAGGGGTCAAAAAATAAATTAAGGGGAGACACTATATTTTTTGAAGAGCAAAAGGGTAAATATTTAATTTGTTTTTTTAAAATAAATTTAGATAAAAGAAATTTTTTTTGGGCACGGGGCAGTTGCTCAAAAAAATTAATACTCACAGTCGATTAATTAATTGAATTTAATCGCATGATCTCACTGCAACAACCTCGAAATCAGTCCAACGAATCCTCCAAAAGGACCAAAACCCACATCTCATCTGGGAAGGTAAACAGTTTCTTCCTCAAATCTCACCTCTTTGAATTTGAGCTACTATGTATGACACTTGTGTAGCTCCAAGAATTTCATTTAGAACACGAGGTTCGACTTTATATTCGTTCAATGACAACTCATACTGCCGAAATCATAGGCACCCTTTCTCCTGTTCATTATATTCTTCGTCGAGATCTTGTTGTTCTTGCTGTGTTAATTCAGTTTATAGACTGCCCATATCGCCAAGTTATTGCTATGATTCTTACGGATTAAGGCAGTCCCAATTGATTCCACGGTCGTGTAGGAAACTGATTTCTGGTGGTTTTGATGGATATTTTTATTACCGGTTGCCAGTGTGTGATATGGATCGAAGCTGTTATTGTGGTACCTTTAGGGAGATGGCTGTTGGTGGGAGAATATCTCGGTTAAGGAAATGTATGGTTTTTGAGGAATTGTGTGATATTGGAGGTGTTGATGAGGCTGAGGTTGTGCTCAGTTTGTTGGCTGAGGATATAGGTGAGGAGAGTATTCATGTGGGAAAGGAAACCAAAAGATTGGTTAAGAAATCCTCGGTGAAAAAGAGAGAGGGTTGTGACGTTTGTCACGAGTGTGGGAGTAAGGAAAAAAGAAATTATTTGGGTGGTAATGAGAGTGGGACAAGGATTAAGCATGAAGTGTCGACAGCTAGCTCAAGGAAGGGCGACAATAGAAGAGAGGAAAGGATTCAGAAGGAAGAAGAAAGGATAGCTTTATCGAGGAAAGAAAGGCTAAAGGCTCGGCTACAGGAAGAAAAGAGGGAGGCCTTAATAAGAAAAGAGGATAAAACTAGAGGAAAATTAGAGAGGGAAGCCTTCTTGAGAAAAGCAAGCCAAAAGGCTGAAGAAAAACAAGAGAGGGAATCTTTATTGAGGAAGGAGAATGGTGTGGTGCATTCAAGGGAGGAAGAGAAGGAAGATTTTTTGAGAAGAGCAGATCACAGACAGCGGGTGAGGAAAGATGGATCTAGTTGCTCTTCTTATTACTCATTTTCTTCGGCTGGTGATTATGAAAGTGACAATGAAATTGATGTTAGGGACGAGAGATTTGTGGGAGAGTTGTCAAGTGGGTACGTAAGGAATTCAAAGAATAATGAAATGGTACACCAGGAAGCTAGGCAAGATAACAAGAGGCATGAGGATAATGAAGAACATGGGGTTAGTTTGACAAAGAAGAGCTCTGGGCAACGATCCCATACTGGATCAAGATTTGTTGATTCTGAACTCAGAAAGAAAACAGAGAAGAAACTTACTGATATCTCAGTTGATGAGATGGAAAATAGAAAAGAAACATCTCAAAAGAAATCAGAACTTTTGCTAGTGCATGAAAGTGGTTATAAAAATTCTTCCGAATCTTACACAAAATACGATGCTAGGACATCACAATTAACTGGAAGCACTGGATTTGATAAGGAGAGGGCACAGAAGAATGTGGATGCAGATGATAAATTATCAAGGCAATCTGCAATGAAGCTGAAGTATAAACAGTTGGAGGAAATCTCAGGCACAAGAGATGACGTTAGGACTTCTCATGGCTCACAAAAGATATTCAGTGGCAATGATGAGATGTCTGCTAAAGTAACAAGCTCAAGTCAGGAAGTGGTAGGAGAAAATCGAACAGCATCTGGATGTAGAACCAGAGAGGTGGCGTATCAGATGGATTCTTTGAAGGTTACTGAGCAATCACAAGAGATTAACGTTAGAAAGAACTTAATTTCTCATCAAATGTTTGAAACTAATGTTAAGACCAGGGAAGACTACTCAAGTAAAGTTCTTAGTACAATTAATGAAGCAGAAAAGCATAAACACTCTGATCAGGCTAGCAGGCTGGTGGAATCAGGGGGAAAGTCCCAACAATTAACAAAAAAAGGAAGCACTTCAATCTTGAAGCAGCAATCTGACAACCATTTTATAAAAGAAGAAGATAGCGTGAGCTTAGCTTTTGGGTCATCTTCAAGATACAAAAAACAACACTCCTTAGAACATGCTAAAGTTGTTAACAAAGAGGATTCCGGAAGTGGATCTGATAACTTGACTAACATATTTATCACTCAAGCTACGGATTCTGGTGGAACGGTTGTAGAGGAACAACATAAGATTGACCCAGAGCTGTTGATGAGACCTTCATCTTCTCAATTAGGAGCTACAGGAGTGCTAACTGCCGGGTCAACTGGTGTAGTTGTTAGTGGCAAGGTCGGTGATGAAAACTCACAAAGTGATTCTACTGCATTACCTGCACATCACCTGGAGAGGTCTCCAGCATTGCATCATGAGTCATACGGTGGTGTCAAGAGCAATGCAGGGCAGCCTTCAAAGGTACTATTGCAGGACGATGGAATTGGATCAGCTGCCAGATTACAGGAATCCTCAGCCCACTATGTTGGTGAGTTCGTTAACAAGGCAAGACATGAACTTTTGAGTCCTGAAATTCAAATGGAGAAGAAAACTTATGAAACCGAGTTTGTGCTTGAGGAGAAGCGTGACCAAAAGAGTTTGGTTCAATATACTTCTGGAGGTTCTCAACCAAAGAAGCATGACACAAGGCATTCCAATCCGGGCTCTAGCACACAGGGGCCTTTGAATGAGATGTGGAACGGAGATGAGCCATCTGTTGAGGAGCCATCAGAGTCGGAACTGCAGGAGGATGAAAACAGTGCCGGCAATGCTATTGTCAAGAGAACTGGCAGGTCCTTATGGAACGTCATAGCAGATATTGTTCAGCTGCGGTGGTCTACACGATCCAAAAGTCAAGGCACAGGTGGAATGACTGGTGGTAGGAGTTCACCCAATCAGTCAACAAGTAGTGAAACATGGTTCTCTGGTCACGAAGCTGAGGAAAATGAAGAGGCTACTGGAGAAAAAGAAACGAGAAGCATGACACAAGAACCTATATCTGGCATTCAACGACAAGAACCAAAAAAACGCTCAAAATTTGAAAAAGGTTCTAGCTCGTCAACTTTCAGGGGCAACCTAGAGCATGCCGGGATAAATACTTCTTCTTCAGTTGTTTTAGGAAGTGGTTCTTCAGCTGTGATCATTTCTTTGCCTCCCGTTGAAGAAACTTCCAGAACAAATCATGAACCATCATCTTCTGCAACTTCAATAGTAGAGTCCTCAAATCTTCTTCCTGCATTACGGCTGCGAAGATCTCCTGTTGTGAGGATGATTTCTGAGAGTGCAGAATCAAATGTATCTGATAGTAGCACGAGTGAGCAACTAAATACTGGATCAACGGAGCAATCTGAAACAGCAATTATCGTTGGAGAAGTTCAAGGAAGGAAACTTAACAGGAATGACCGAGTCATAAAGGATAGGTTTGATGTATGGGAAGAAGCGTATAGGATTGAATCAGAACAGAGAAAAAATGATCAAATGTTTATGAGGGAAGCACTCTTGGAATCCCAAAAAGCTGCTGATAATTGGGAGGTTCCGGTGGGGGCTGTGCTGGTGCATAATGGCAAGATAATTGCTCGTGGATGCAACCTGTAAGTTTCTTCAACATGTGTTTTTCCTTTGATTTGTTTGTTACGCTAAATCAAGTTACTCTTGATTGACAATATTTCAGGGTAGAAGAGTTGCGTGACTCCACTGCTCATGCGGAACTGATTTGCATTCGGGAGGCTTCAAACATATTAAAGACTTGGAGGCTTTCGGTTATATATCTGTCTCTGTATTTCACAACAAACATGATTATATTTTCAATTTATCCAAATAGAGAGACATTTCAACATTCTGCAAACTTGACTAAGATGTATAAAATCTATCTTATGAAACCAACATTTTTTTAGGGGAGTGGGGGTACTACTGTGACTAGTTTCCTTCATTATATTTTACCAGGGCATGATGTATCTGGTTTTTCTAATATTATATCAGTATCAGGCGAGAAGTTACCCTCGTTGATATTGATTAGTGATGTAATTAGCAACAAGAACCAGGTTTTTAGTTGCTTTGGTTTCTTGTAAGTTGGGATGTACAGGCAAATTTGTGATCACTTATTTTGGAGGTATATTTTGACAGTGTAAAATAGTCTAGCATTTAGGCTATTACATTAGGATGTAAATTTGGCAGATAATATTTTAAATTAGGATGTTAATATTCTTTCCATACATATGTTGTACTTTCCTTACATAAGTTGTAATTGTATCCTATTTAATGGAGTGATGAATGAAGAGAAAGATATTCAGAAAGAAAGTCAATTTGTATTACATGGTATCAGAGCCAAATACAATCTCGAGTCTTTTCTTTCTCTGATTTTGATTGCGCATCGTTACTGTTCATCGCGCGTCGACACTGTTCATCGCTCGTCACTGTTCACAGAGTCGTACTGTTCATCGCGCGGCACTATTCATCGCATCGCTACTGTTCATTGCGCATCACTGTTCATCGCGCGAATTTTTTTTTCCTCGATTGATTGCTTTTATCGTGACATCCCAAAAACTAATATTGGGTTTTGTTCGATCGGCTTTATCGCATCAGTGTTAGCCTTTGTTTCTCATCAATTGCTAATATTGTGCGATGTTAATACTAAAATACTGTCAAATACTCTTTCATACCATGAGTAATTTTGAATCTTTCGGTATCAAATTCACGGGTAAAAACTATTCGGCTTGGGAATTCCAATTTCGTCTGTTCGTGACGGGAAAGGAATTATGGGGACATGTTGATGGGAGTACTTTCATCCCTCTTGATACAGCGTCCCTAACCAAATGGAAGATTACAAATGCTCGTATCATGTCATGGATGCTAGCATCTGTCGATCCACTCATTGTCCTAAATCTTTGCCCATACAAAACCGCCAAAGCCATGTGGGACTACTTACAACAAGTCTATTGTCAAAACAATGTGGCTAGGCGATTTCAACTCGAATACGAGATTGCCAATTACACTCAGGGTAATCTCTCTATCCAGGAATATTTCACGGGCTTTCAAATTCTTTGGACAGAATTCGCTGATATCATTTATACTAAGGTTCCGGCTGGCTCCCTTGCGATGTTCAAGCTGTTCATGAACAAAGCAAGAGAGATCAGTTCTTGATGAAATTGCGCCCTGAATTTGAGATCGCTCGATCTACGTTAATGAACCGTGACCCATCTCCATCATTAGATGTTTGTCTCGGGGAATTACTACGCCTTGCAACACAAGGGAATTTCCAACAACATTCAGGATTTTCTAATGATGTGGCATATGTCTCCCATGTCAAAGGGAAAGAAAAGGGCATACGTCAAGTCCAATGTTACACTTGCAAGGAATTTGGGCATATTACAAAGCATTCACCACTAAAAAATGCAATTATTGCAAGAAGCCCGGCCACCTTCTTCCCGATTGTCCTACTCGGCCACCAAAACGACATACCACAGGATATCAAGCTGCAGTTTGTTCTTCTTCCGCTCCCACGGATGCGCCTTCCACTCTCACCCCTGAAACGGTGCAACAGATGATTATCTCTACTCTGTCTGCATTGGGTCTTCAAGGTAATAACTCCGCTTCCCTTGCCTCTTGGTTGATTGACTCAGGGGCCTCTAATCACATGACCAACTGCTGCCAATCTTCATAATGTTCGCCCATATTCGGGTCCGTTACAGATTACTGTTGCTAATGGTAATCAGTTACCGATCCATGCAACTGCTGATGTGAATTCTACTTTTCGGGATGTTTTTGTATCTCCTGCACTAAGTACTAGTTTTATTTCTGTTGGACAATTGGTTGATGACAATTATAATGTTTCTTTTTCTCGTTCTGGTTGTCTTGTGCAGGATCAGGTGTCGGGGAAGATTCTCGCGAAGGGGCCTAAAGTGGGACGTTTATTTTTTTTACATTTTTCAACTCCCCAAGTTATTTCTTTCGCTTGTAATACAGTTCATCATAATAATGCTCTATGGCACAAACGTTTGGGTCACCCTAATTCGCATATTTTTTCTCATATAATAAAGTCCGGTGTCTTGGGTAAAAACAATCGTTTTTCATCTCTTAATTTTCCTGACTGTATTACATGTAAGTTAGGTAAGAGTAAGTCTCTTCCTTTTCCTGATCAGGGTACCCGTGCTCAAAATTGCTTTGATCTAATACATAGCGATGTGTGGGGGTATTTCACCCGTTATTTCTCATGCCAAATACAAATATTTTGTTACCTTCATCGATGATTATAGCAAATATACCTGGATTTATTTTTACGGGCTAAATCCGAGGTATTTTCGATGTTCCAACAGTTTGTAGCTTTAGTGGACACACAATTCTCTAAACATATCAAATTCTTACGTTCTGATTCGGGGGGTGAATATATGTCTACTGCCTTTCAATCATTCCTCAATAAAAAGGGAATAATTTCACAACATTCATGTCCATATACACCACAACAAAATGGGGTAGCCGAACGTAAAAATCGCCATCTGCTTGACGTCACTCGTACATTGTTACTTGAATCGATGGTACCTTCTCAATTTTGGGTTGAAGCCCTATCTACCGCGGTTTTTCTTATCAATCGTCTTCCATCGCGTATATTAAACTTAGCCTCTCCTTATTCCCGTCTCTATAATCGCATGCCTAGTTATCTAAATTTACATACTTTTGGTTGCGTCTGTTTTGTACACTTGCCAGGGCATGAACGACACAAGTTGTCGGCTCAAGACTAAATGCGTCTTCATGGGTTATAATAACTCTCACAAAGGCTATATTTGTTATGACGTCTCTTGTCATAAATTTCGCATTTCACGACATGTTTTCTTTGAAAATCACTATTACTTTAGCAGCAATATGGCTCCGTCAATGACTCCGTCAACAGTTATGCTCCCATCATTTGATTCCCTGTCTTCTACTCCTCAACGCTTCAAACCTGGTTTCGTGTATGAAAGAAGGCGTTTTGCTGGGCCACTTAGTGAGCCCGACCCCCACCTGATCCGGTTCAACAATTGGACTCTGATCCTGAAACATTGCTTCGTCGTTCGACTAGGCCGTCTCATGCACCCGATAGGTATGGCTTCTCTCCAACCTCATTCCATGCTACATTGTCCTCTAATCCTATTCCCAGATCTTACTCCGAAGCTGTCAAGCTTCCCTATTGGGAAAAAGCAATGGTAGACGAATTACAGGCTCTTCAAGAAAATGATACATGGGATGTGGTATCTTGTCCGCCCAATTTTAAAGCAATTGGGTGCAAATGGGTATTTTCTGTCAAGCTTCGTTCAGACGGGACCTTGGATCGCTATAAAGCCAGATTAGTTGCTCTTGGCAATCGCCAAGAATATGAAATCAATTACGATGAAACATTTGCACCTCTTGCCAAAATGACAATTGCCGCTTCTCGGGGTTGGCCACTGCATCAAATGGATGTTAAAAATGCATTTCTCCATGGTGATCTAAAAGAAGACGTTTACATGAAACTTCCTCCAGGGCTTTCTCTCCTTTATGTTCGGCAATCTGTGAACTGAAGCGCTCTATTTATGGACTAAAGCAAGCACCACGAGCTTGGTTTGATAAATTTCGCACAACACTGCTTCGTTTCTCATTTCAGCAAAGTAAGTATGACTCCTCTTTATTTCTTTGCAAAATAACGGCAGGTGTCGTCCTCCTTCTAGTCTATGTGGACGATATTGTCATTACTGGGACAGATTCTTCTCTGATCACTCGACTACAACATCATCTTCATGCTTCTTTCCACATGAAGGATCTTGGTCCACTCACATATTTCTTGGGGTTAGAAATCTACAGTGATCCTTCTGGCATTTTCTTAAATCAGCACAAATATGCCCAGGATCTTATCACATTGGCTCGTCTTGATGAAACTTCCTCCGTCGATACTCCATTGGAAATCAATGTGAAATATAGGCGTGACGAGGGTGATCTCCTCTCTGACCCTGCTATGTATCGTCAATTGGTTGGCAGCTTGAATTATTTAACCATCACACGGCCTGATATCTCCTTTGCAGTTCAACAAGTCAGCCAGTTCATGCAATCTCCACGACACTTACATCTCGCTGCAGTCCGTCGCATTATTCGATATCTACGTGGCTCACCGTCTTGTGGCTTATTTTTCCCCACAGGCAATCCACTAAATCTCATTGCTTACAGTGATGCAGATTGGGCTGGCTGCCCGGATACTCGTCGCTCAGTTACAGGATGGTGCATGTTTTTGGGTTCGTCCTTAGTCTCTTGGAAAAGCAAGAAACAAGCAAGAGTCTCCAAATCGTCTACAGAATCTGAATATCGGGCGATGTCTGCTGCTTGCTCTGAAATTCTTTGGCTCCGTGGTCTTTTGCGCGAAATTGGATTTCCACAAACCCAACCCACTCCACTTCATGGCGACAACACCAGTCTATTCAAATTGCCACCAACCCGGTCTTCCATGAACGCACTAAACAAATTGAAGTGGATTGTCATTCTATTCGCGATGCAGTTGACAACAAGACTATCACTTTATCATATGTTTCCACCAATCTTCAACTTGCAGACATCTTCACGAAGTCCATGACTCGACAGCGTCATCAATTCTTAATTGACAAATTGCTGCTTAAAACCAGCACCAATTTGAGGGGAGATGACAATGTAAAATAGTCTAGCATTTAGGCTATTACATTAGGATGTAAATTTGGCAGATAATATTTTAAATTAGGCTGTTAATATTCTTTCCATACATAGGTTGTACTTTCCTTACCTAAGTTGTAATTGTATCCTATTTAATGGAGTGATGAATGAAGAGAAAGATATTCAGAAAGAAAGTCAATTTGTATTACATATTTGAGTAGCATTTTGCCCTCAGACTATTTGAATGATTCTTCAGGTTGAATCCATGTCAAGTTTCAAGATATGAAGTATTCATTATGAATTTATCTTGATTTGAAAAAGTACTGTCTAACAAAAGAAATGACTTATTAGCCAATATTATGGTGCCAAAAGGAAAAACAATTAATGCAAGTATAACCTACACTTGTATATACCTAAATGTTGTTTAACATTGCACTAAAGGTATTGAAATCTTTGAAATTGCTGTCGATAGTTCCCATGGTATTTTATAACTTTATTGTGGAGCCAAAGTTAGAAAAGCACCTTTCGTAAGAAGTTTTCTTTCACAATTTTATTTTTCTTCATCCATCTTTACAAGAAGGGAGAGGTTGTGTTTGAGGGAAAAATAAACTAGTAGATCTCTCGACTCTTGACTCTTGACACCTTTCATTGACACGCATATGAGAAAATGCGCACGAAGTTCCTGGCTGTGTTTAGTACCATGGCACTGAAAAATAAAAATAAATAAATAAATGTTAAATTTGTTTTTATCAACAGGCAACTACCCTTTATGTGACTCTTGAACCATGTCCGATGTGTGCTGGGGCAATACTTCAAGCTAGAATAGACACTGTTGTATGGGGAGCACCTAACAAGCTTCTAGGAGCTGACGGCGGCTGGATCAGGTAAGCAGAACAAATTTAAAAGTCTCTGGTTATTTTCAAGAAATCCCGATATATGCTTTTTTCTGTGCTTATATTGGATATGGTTTGTTGTAATCTCCTCATCTCTTTGGACCGGAAAAGTTGCTTGCTAGTTTTGTATGTTACTGCATTTCATCGATCATTACCTGACAGCAACTTGAGTCGACATATCAATGCTGATCAAGTTAAATTTATGTTCCAAGTTCCAACTTTCCATGCTTCCTATTCTCTCCACCGTGTGTCTGCTATCCAATATCCTTGTTAAAGTCGATAACAATGCTTACTCCCTCAGTACGAATATCCATTGTAAAATTTGTCAGACCAAGTTACCAATCTCATTCC
Organism: Haberlea rhodopensis; assembly: GCA_907163345.1. Taxonomy (NCBI): domain Eukaryota; kingdom Viridiplantae; phylum Streptophyta; class Magnoliopsida; order Lamiales; family Gesneriaceae; genus Haberlea; species Haberlea rhodopensis. The sequence continues at coordinate 3,567,181 of CAJQUN010000013.1, forward strand.
ATTACAAGTTCCTTTTCTTTACTTCTGCCAATTACTGATGCATTTTGCTGTAATCCCGAATCGAAGGAAACATTTCAGACTTTATCGATGTGCTGATAATGTAATTTAGTTCAATGTTTGGGTGCATTTATCTGGTTATTATTAAAACCTAAGATGTCTCTTCCTTAGTCAGATGAGAACGTCCTTCATGCATGGTCTTATATTTTATAATAGAGAAATAATAAAGATAATGAAATATTGTTATGCCAGCATGGTGAAGCAAATTAACTTTGTTTGTTAGAAATCAAAGAGTATATTCTAGAATTAGATTTGGTATTATTAAGATTATGGTATTTTTTAGACATTTATTTAGTTGGGAATTATATTTATCCTTAAACATTTTCACCTCTATGGATAGGTAATTGTGATTACACTAGTCCTCTGAAAATTGTATAGTAGATGTAAAGTTTCTCTTTATCTGTGATTCTTCTTGATCGATCCCATCGACACTTTTTATCACGTGTCCTGGCTGGTAAGACGAGGAGATTAACTGGCTGATATGACAAGGATTAACAAACACACTTTCATAAAGAACCAACAATCTTGATCAACATTTGCAGACTTTTTCCCAATGGAGATGAAGAAAATCGCTTGGACCAAACTGATAAGCCGCCTGCTCCAGTTCACCCTTTCCATCCAAAGATAACAATCCGACGAGGAGTGTTGGCATCGGAATGTGCGGATGCAATGCAACAATTCTTTCAGCTGAGGAGGAAGAAAAGAAAGAACAAATCCGACCCTCCCACGCCTCCTGCACGCCATCCCATTGCACACCATCCTTCTAAGTTCTTAACTATGATTCATGATGCCTTCCATATTATGTTCTGTTTGTAATTAACCGGGCAATGGATTAGACGTTCTGAATTTTAACATGAACAATATTCAGAGTTAAAAATGAATATTTTTTAAGATGTAATTTTAAAATAGATTCTGAATAATATTCCGAATTCTTCTTTTAATGTATGCATGCTAATTGATCAATTCAAATTCTTTTTCTCCAAGTTTTGTCATATCCAAGATTGTTGATTCTTTATGACTTGTCATACCATCCAGTTGTTAAAAATTTACCTTTTTATCACGTGTCTTGACTTGATTTTTTATGACTTTTTCTTCAAGTTTTGAATATATCGAGTATTACATGTAAAAAATATACATATTTTCAAAAAATTATAAAACATGTTATCACAAAAATAAACATATGTATATATACAAAAAATAAGCTATATATAAACTTGTATATACCATATATGAACATTTATGAACTTATTTCGTAAAACCTACATATAGTTTTAACGATATTAAAAAAAATGTAGGAGATGAGGTTTCGTGTAGAGTTTAAGAAAATAGGTATATGTTTTGCCTATTTTTTTCAACACGGTGATTTTTCGGCAGGGTTTAAACAAGAGGGGTTTTCTAGTTTCTTGGTTTAAACAAAGAGGGTTTTTTTTTTATCTTTTGTTTAAAACATGAGAGTTTTTGTGTAAAATTTAAGAAAATTATGGATTTTTTTCCTATTTTTTAATACATGAGTTTTATGCATTTTTACTGTAGTTTCGTGCAATTTATCCCAAGAATGCTTGTGCGAAGACATGATAGGATACCAAACTCATAATATTTTATTAATCTTCTTTGATTTTCCTTCTTCTAAACCTAAACATCCATTACAGCAGAGAGAAGAAATTCTGATCAATATTATTTATTTTAATTGAATGAGATGTGACTCAATACCAAAGTAAGATGCTTTGCAAAAATCATAATGCGGTTGAAACCCACTGTTTGGCTGCTTTTTTGCCAACTGTAATAGCTGTATTGCATGCATACCATAAATTTAATACTCCGCATGTTCGACCTCACGAGGGAAAATAAAATATTATTTATTGGATCGAGACAAAAAATAGTATTTATTTCAGAGAAATGCTACACTCCATCATATACAGACACGGATAAGTTGATACATAAATATAATAAAACCTCTATAAATTAATAGTCTCTCTAAAATAATATTTTTTATCGATCCCAACTTAGATCATTTTAAAAAATTAGTAATTTAATAAATTAAGAAGATAATATTTTTTAAGAAAACTCTTATATAAATTCATAATCTTGTCAATATCATAAATTAATAATTCTCAATACCAAATAACTAGGATAATTTAATAAAATATTATTTTATTGTTGTTTGTTCTTTCTTGAAATTTAAATCTAGGTGGATTTAATCTCTACCTTTTCACATTGCATTCAAAAGCTCGGGTATCGTCTTCTCGGACTACATCAAAAATTGTGAAAAAGATTTGCCGCTATGAGTGCTTCCTTTCGAGCTGTTGGTTTCAAATTACTGAATCATCCTTAGCTTCATTATCAACAGGAGTTCCAATTACGCTAGCCACAATTTCTTCTAAACTTTAGGTCTCTAAACATTCATAATTGTCACCAGGTGATTGACATCTATTTTATTATGATAGTCGATATCATTAATCATATTTTACAGATATACATATACTGATTTTTTATGTAATTAAATTTATATTCATTGAATCCAGAAACACTCTTTAAATTGATAAATTATTAATATCTCTCTAAATTAATAAAATTTTATGGTTCCAACATTATTAATTTATAGAGGTTTTACTATATGCTGATTACGAATAGGCTCCTTTTTGGTTTGTCTTGCTCATAGAAATTGTTAGGAAAACCACGGGTTTTTCAATTTATTATTGGGCTGACATATTATATTCAATTATATTAGCATTTAAATTGATGGGCTGAAATTAAATGATCTAATGTTGCAAGCCAGAGAATACTGAATTTGATATGGGCTTATTGAGTAGATACACATATTGACTAATTAGAGTTTTATGGGAACTCTAATTTGTCTCTATATAAGGACACTCTAGGTTATGGTCCCCAACACACCAAATCGAACACAGTTTCAATTTCCCCATCAGGAAGAGAGACGACGGTCCCATTTAGGAATAAAGAGATTTGGTTGAGGAAGACCACAAACCACACGGGTCGTGTTCATCAGTTCGTAATCGATTGTCATTTTCATTCCGCAATAGTTTCCAATCGCTTACAATGGATCCATGTATATTTATATTTGAAGATCTACAAATTCAAATGATTTGACATGATGTATGTTAGGATCGGTCCGGAGTGTTTAGGGGGGGGTGAATGAACACTCCTTTAAAATTAATCCTTTTTGATTTCTCTCAGGTTAGTGAAAGAAATCTATTTCTTAATCAACTTCTCAGCAGAACAGACCACTGAATATAATAGTGCGGAACGGTCTGTTCTAGACTAGTAAGAACGGCTCGATGGCTTAAAGAGTGTAACTTAGTGCGGAACGATAAAAGACAGAATATGTTTCTGGAAGTTCGAAGGTGGTGTAATCCTTCTACGTCTCCCCTTCTTCCAATTAAGGAAGGATTCCACTAGAAGACTTTGATGTATACAATCCTGTTGTACAAACCCGATTCAGCTGGATTTACCCCACTACCAGACTGAAACTCCTAGTCTCTCGATCTGTTCAGACACACACAGTCTGACAGTTACAATTGAATTTCACTTCTCTATCTTAGTAAACAATACAAAAGACAGACTGATCTTGTCTATGCACACAATGATCCTATGACGATCAAAAATTACAATATGCTATGCTTATGAAAACTTTGGGCGAACTGGTAAGATGAATACCTTATGAAAGTGGTTCTGCTCAAGAATAGCTGGACTTGTAAGCTTGTGCTGTTTTAGTTCTCTTTTCGTTTCTTGATTGATCAGTCGTCGCTTTGAGCTCTTTAGTTGCATCCTTATATAGTTGCTTATACCAACGACATTATTTCCTTTTCTGTGCAACTCTCGACTCTGCTCAATCTCTGAACAAGCTTCAGTCTTATTCTTTTAGGCACTTGCCTTTCTGGTCTATGCTTTCGACGTCTGTCAGGTAAGCTCTTCTTTGTCTTCTTACCTTTTAAGGTAATCTTCAGTCCTTGGTCTTTGTCACCATTAATTGCATCATTAAATGCTTCAATAAATAGCTGTTAATGATTCAGACTGAAGAACGAAACTTATTCAACCTTGTCTGCTCTGATATGATTATTGTTGAGCTGATCTCGTGCTTCGATCTGGTCAGGCTGATTTTCATCGATCCGTTCTGATTTTGTGATAGACCATATCGGCGTGATCTGTTTTGACATGGTTTAGCGCCTTGATCGGTCTGATCCGTTTTGTCATCTTTAAAATCCGGAACTAACAAATTCCCCCTTTTTGATGATGACAAAACCTAGCTTCTATGTCTTCTTATTCAGTCTTTTAAAAGTTCTGAAGCGTATACTTGCGGATCAATTACGTCTTCTTGTTTAAAATAAATGAACATTGTTAAGTTGTAGTTCGGATCGATTAAGTCATTTTGTTCAAAATAAATGAACTAAGACTTAGATAAGTAACTGAAGAACTCTGATTTTATTGAGTAAAAATGTGATATACATTTACATGTCTGACTTATATAGACATCTACTTCTTTGCTCAGGACTGTTGAGCTGACTTGAAATCATTTTTCTTTTCCCCCTTTTTGTCAGCAGCAATCTCCTGAAGGAAATCTACGATCTGCGTGAGCTGAGCGCAAATAGCATTCCAGACGAGTGTCTTGAGCAATAAGGGATTTGGCTACGGAAGTCCGAACTTCAGTTGCCAGCTCGATCTGTTCTTTTCTCAGGCTGTTTTTATAAGAAGCTTGCTGAGAGAACAGGTCAGTCAGTCCGCGCTGAATACCGCTAATGCTAGCCGTAATCTTTTCTCTGAAAGATTCAAAATCCAGGTGGGTAGACCTTTGACTCTGATGAACTTCTCTGACTCGTTGAGAGAGAAAGAGACAGTTGTCAGAGAGCTGTTGTAGAGATTTGGCCAGAGATGAGGCTTCAGCATGTAAATTTCCCGGAGAGTGATCAGATGGTGACGTAGTAGGATCATCCTCGGCTACAATTGGTACAAGTGAAGAGACATCAGATTGGCGTGTATCGGACCGGATCAAAGTGACCAAGTCCGTAGTGAATTCTTCCAAAAACGCCAAATCTTCAGCAGACTGATCTGAATGAGTGATAGGTCTTGTAGGCTCCTCAACCTGTAAAGCGGACAACAATTGTTGACACCACGAGATCCGGATCGACGGAGTCTGGTGAGACAACTTTCGAAGGTGCGGCGGTTGGATTGTGCTGAATGTGGGAGACTGAAGACGCCAGAGGGATGGAAGTTGTGGGAGAATCCAGCAAGACATCATGGCCTCAGTCTCTGCTGCAGACGGAGCATTGGTCAGTGGCTGCTCCGCTGTACCAGAAGTAACTGGCTCAAAGAATGGTTCTGCCACAGTTTTGTTCGCAGAGGGGTGATCTGGGCTGGGAACCGGAGTGGATATTGAGCTTCTGTCGTTGAAAACGAACAGCCATGAGAAGATTACGAATATCCATCTCCAGCTGAGCAATGACAGCACTGTCATCTTTGGCAGTCGGATTGTTGGCATCAAAATTCGCCTTTTGGCCGCAATGAGTAAGTTTGCCAGTCTGAGCCTGTGGTTAGCCTGGAACATTTCTTTACGATGCACCACAATCCGTAGTAATCAGTTTCTGTCCCTTTAAGGACTTCTTGTTCCATTTTGTGGAGTCTCTTTAGCTTGCCAAAGAACATACCAAAATGATTGATCGTTCTGTATTCAACACATTCATCAAACACCACAGTAAGCTCCTTTACTTTATCTTCAACATTTTCCATGGCGATGTCAATAGCAGTTTGAGCGGCTGACTTGGGTTTTGAAGAGAGGGGCTCAACTAGAACTGCCTTGCTTTTGTCTTTGCCGATGGGAGACGAGGGCTTAATCCCTGATTGAGTGTAGTCTCCTAATTCTTTGATAACAATGCCCTTGACCACAGGGATAGTGGAAGGGACTCGGATGGTGACCTTTGGTACAGTGGATGGAACTGCTGAAGGTTGAGTTGGAGTTTGAGTTGCAGGGGTGGCTTTTGTTGAGGGCAAGATATGTATGGTTTTGATATTGATGGTTGACAAAGGCTTGGTGATCTGGGTTCTTGGTTTCTTTGGAGGAGGTTTGGCTGGAGATGAAGGAGCAGAGGCAGACTGAGTTTCCTCTGAGTCAGTCTGGACTGTCAGTTTGCGCTTAACTCAAGGTTTTCTAGCAGCAGCCTGTTCCTGTCCCCGTTCAATCTTTACAGTCACCAGATTAGATGGAGTGGGTGGAGCACATTTGGATTTAAGCAAGGCCAAACCCTTGGGGTTGAGAATCTTAAAGGGGTTGAGAGCATACGGCTTCCCCAGCTCGATGTCCAGTGTCTCCAAAATCTTGCTGAGAGGAACAGCAAAGTAGACAGCTTGTTTGGATGCAATGATCGTTTCTAGCAGGACTCCAAACAAGACCGCAGACCAATTCATCTTTTGTCCGGAATGGATAGCAGCCATTGCCCCGAATTTTTTGGCAGTTACGACGTCATAGCTTCCGGCTTTACCCAATAGTGGCTTGCCCACAATCTCACAGAGAACTTGAAAATGAAACAACATTTCTTTCTTTTTGAAGGATGGCTGCAGTTTGTGGCCAAAAATTGATACTTTGCCCTGAAGATTGGTGATAGTGGCCTGACCGGTGCTAGGAAGACCAAAGGTCTTTGACAGCATTACCTGAGAAATATCAAAAGATTTGCCCTTGACGGTGGTGGAGATGAACGTCTTTTGAGAAACGGCATTGGCGAACAACTGTCGAATATCTAACTCGTAAACCACCGTCCCGCATTCCAGAAAGTTCCTTAATCCTGAAGATTCCAAAGATTTGAACATAGAAACCATTTCTGGATCTTCAGCCCTGTAAATTTCATCGAACTCAACAGATAAAGAGTTGTGAGTGATAGTGGTCATTTGAATATGTAATGAAGAATGCGGAGAAATTGGAAATATTTGAAAGTTATAAACAGACAGCAGTAATTCGTAAAAAGTTAAATGAAAGTGAGATGTACAGCCCGCTAAATAGGAGAAATAGGACACGTGTCTGTATCTCGATGACTGATATTTAAGTGATTCAAAATAAACGGACATGATGAGAGAGAGATAAGGCGGTTAAAATTTCGATCAGTCGGGGCTGTTTAAACAATTACTATATTAAAGACTGGTTGTAATAGAGCAGACAGATCATAGGATAATATCAGATTTGCAGAGATCGGTCTGAAAGTTCGGACCGGTCTGTGTCTTTCTGATTTTTTTTGTATTATCGATCTGTGCCTAGTTCACGGTCTTTAAAACATAATAAACGATACCTCTAAAATATCAAGATAGATCTATTAAACCAAGAATTTGACGAAGATAATTAAACTTAGCCTTAGGGAGTGGTTTGGTGAAAATGTCTGATGTTTGCTGGTCTGTTGAAATGTGCTCAATCCGAATTTTCTTTTTGCCAACGTGATCTCGAATAAAATGATGTCTGATATCAATATGCTTTGTTCGAGAGTGCAAAACTGGATTATACGTTATAGCAATGACACTGGTGTTGTCACAAAATATCGGAGACTCAACAGCTTGAATGCCATAGTCTCTGAGCTGATGTTGAATCCAGAGCATTTGAGCGCAACAGCTTCCAGCGGCAAGATATTCCGCCTCAGCTGTAGATGTGGCAATAGATGTTTGCTTCTTGCTAAACCATGAGATCAATCTTTCACCTAGAAATTGACAGGTTCCACCGGTGCTCTTGCGATCAATCTTACACCCAGCATAGTCAGCGTCTGAATATCCAACTAAACTGAAATTAGAATATTTGGGATACCAAAGACCAACGTTCTGAGATCATTTTGGGTATTTAAGAATGCGCTTAGCAGCAATAAAGTGGGATTGCTTTGGATCAAACTGAAATTTAGCGCACATACAAACTGAAAACATAATATCATGCCGGCTCGCTGTAAGATATAATAGCGATCCGATCAGACCTCGATACATGGTTACCTCAACTGCTGTTCCCCCTTCGTCTTTATCTAGCTTAATTGAAGGACTCATTGGAGTTGACGCAATTGAACAAGTCTCCATTCCGAATCTCTTGAGAAGCTCTTTGGTATACTTGGTTTGATTGATAAAAATACCATTGCTGAACTGTTTGACTTGGAGACCCAGGAAAAATGATAGTTCTCCCATCATACTCATCTCAAACTGTCCCTGCATTACTTAAAGAATTTCTCGCAGAGTTTGGGGTTAGTTGACCCAAAGATGATATCGTCAACATAGATTTGAACTAATAAGGTATGTTCCCCCTTAATAAATTTAAATAAAGTTTTATCCACTGAGCCGATCTGAAAATCGTGGTTCAGAAGAAATTGAGACAAAGTATCATACCATGCTCTTGGAGCTTGTTTCAGTCCATATACGACTTTATTCAGTAGATATACATGATCTGGAAACGAGTGGTTCTGAAATCCAGGAGGTTGCTCAATGTAGACTTCCTCCTGAAGCTTACCATTAAGAAAAACACTCTTTACGTCCATTTGATATACTTTGAAGTCTTTAAAAGCAGCAAATGCAAGAAATATTCGGATTGCTTCAAGTCTGGCGACTAGTGCAAAAGATTCACCGAAGTCGATTCCTTCTTCTTGTCTGAAGCCTTGTGCCACCAGTCTGGCCTTGTTTCTAACCACCACTCCATCTGCGTCTAGCTTGTTTCTGAAAACCCATCTGGTTCCAATAACAGGCAGACCACTTGGCCTGGGGGTTAATCTCCAAACTTGATTTTGTTCAAATTGGTTAAGCTCTTCTTGCATGGCTTTTATCCAGTTATAATCAGTCAAAGCTTCATCAATCTGTTTGGGTTCCAGATTAGATATAAAAGTGGCGTGAGTGAATTCATCCATCATCTGTCCTCTGGTTCTTATGGGTGCAGAAGGACTTCCAATTATAAGAATTAGGTGGATGCCTCTTTGTCCATCGATAGCTTGATTCTGGATTATCTGGTCCAGACGGATTAGTAGTAATAACATTATCAGCATCTGCTTTAATATTAGGGTTCAAAACCTCCAGATCGGCTCGATCTGGAAGAGCTTCAGTGCCTTGATCATGTCTATCTGGTACTTCAGGTTCCGGTGAATTGTCTCTTGATCTATTAGCTACAATCTCATCATCACTGTTAGCTTCGAGATGGATATTTTCCATCTGATTTTGAATTAATTCCTTGTTACCCTCAATACACAAGGATTCATCAAACACTACATGAACTGATTCTTCTACAGTTAAGGTTCGATTATTGAAGATGCGAAAAGCTTTACTATTAGATGAATATCCTAAGAATATTCCATTATCTGACTTAGCTTCGAATGTTGTAAGATGATTCTTACCATTATTGTGAACGAAACATTTGCAACCAAATACATGAAGGTGGGAGATAAACGGTCTGTTACCTGTCCATACTTCATATGGAGTTAGATTTAATTTCTTGTTAATCATGGATCGATTTTGAGTGTAGCATGCAGTATTTACAGCTTCTGCCCAGAACTTTTGGGAAATACCAGAATCTGCAAGCATTGTCCTTGCTGCCTCCTTAAGCGTTCTGTTCCTTCGTTCTGCAACTCCATTTTGTTGAGGAGTTCGAGCGGCTGAGAATTCATTCTTAATTCCTTGGTCTTCTAGAAAAGATTCAAGTTTATGATTTGAGAACTCAGTACCTTTGTCACTTCGAATTCTATCTATGCTAGATGATCTCTCATTCTGAGTGCGTTTCAGCAGCTTGATCAACTTCGGACCGGTCTGATCTTTACTGCTAAAAAATATAGTCCATGTAAAACGTGAGTAATCATCAATGACAACAAGAGTATACCTGCATTCCCCCTAAACTTGTTATTGGTATAGGACCAAACAAGTCCATATGTAATAGATTCTAAGCAACGTGAGGAGGATTTGGCATTCTTGTTTTTGAAGGATGATCTGATCTGTTTGCCCATTTGGCAAGCTTCACAGATCTTATCCTTGGCAAAGTCGATATTGGGCAGACCGACAACTAAATCATGTTTACACAGGCTAGAGATAGTCTTAAAGTTGAGATGATTCAAGCGTTTATGCCATAGCCAGTGTTTATTATCATTATTCGCGATGAAGCAAGTAGGATTATCAGGTTGAGCAAAATTCCAGTTAATCTTATATGTGTTTCCATTTCTGATTCCTACAAGCATGGTCATACCATCTGATGATTTGACAGTGCAGGTGTGTTTGTGAAATTCTACAGCATAACCATTATCACATAGTTGACTTATGCTAATCAGATTATAGCATAGATTTTCAACTAATAGCACATCATTGATAGTAATATTACCATGGACAATCTTACCCTTGCCCACGGTCTTACCCTTTGAGTTATCCCCGAAGATGATCTTTGGTCCAGTACATTCTGTGACTTCAGACAGCAGCTCGACGTTTCCTGTCATGTGACGAGAACACCCACTGTCTAAGTACCAGTCCGACACTAGTTTCTTCAGTACCTCGTCTGTTTGACTCATTTCTTCGTCTTCCATTAGACATTGAATTTCTCTTCGCTTTCGCTGGATGAATATTCTGAGCTTTCTGATTCTGAGTCAGTCTAAGCCCACTTGCTGTTACCTTCCTCTGCTACCAGAACCTTTTGGGACTTCTCATGATGATTTTTATGATCTTTGTACTGCTTCTTTTTCTTGTCATCACGATGCCTTTCTTTTGTTCATCTTTCTTCGGTCTGGTGCAGTCTGCAATAAAGTGTCCGGTCTTACCACAATTGTAGCAAGCCTGATCATTAACAGCATCATCGTCTTTCTCGATTTATAGTGATGAGAAGGTTTGAAATTCCGTTTGTTCTTAGACATGAATTTACCAAATTTCTTGATAAATAATGACATAGCATCATTACTTATATGTTCGATAGATCGGTCTGTTGAAGGGGGTGGTCAGGTCTGGAATGGCTGCCAGTGCTTTGTTTGGTTGAGAGATGAATGGCTCTGCTTCACCTCTGGTGATCAGTTAAAACTCATACACCTTAAGATCTGCGAACAGATCATGGAGTTCAACTTTGTTCAGATCTTTAGACTCCCTCATTGCAATTGTCTTGACATCTCATTCCTTTGGCAATGCTCTCATTACTTTCAGAGCAATCTCTCTGTTAGAGTATTCCTTGCCCAGACCATTCAGTTCATTGATAATACCAGTGACTCTTTCATCAAACTCGTTTAGAGTTTCTCCAAGCTTCATTTTTATGCTCTCAAATTTTTGTAGAGCAATAGTCAGCTTGTTTTCCTTAGTCTTGTCGTTCCCTTCACATAGCTGTACTATCTTCTCCCAAATTTTTTTGGCAGTTGAGCACATATTGATCTTACTGAACATATTCTTGTTCAACGTTTTGAACAAGATGTCTTTGGCTACGTTGTCTAGATTTGCTTCCTTCCTTTCTTCATTCGTCTAGAGGGATCTGTCCTTCTCGACCATTTGGGGTTCACCACAAGTAATGGCAGCTGCTGTATTAACTTTCAAGATCTTCATTGGTCCATCAGTGATGACGAACCACATATCGTCATCCTGTGCTGCCAGATGAGCTTGCATTCTGATTCTCCAATCAGCATAGTCTTCTTTTGAGAACATGAGAATCTTGTTGAATGATGCCATTAGTCCAAGTATCTTTGATGATTAAGACGATCCGCTCTGATACCACTTGTTAGGATCGGTCCGGAGTGTTAGAGGGGGGGGGGGGGGGGTGAATGAACACTCCTTTAAAATTAATCATTTTTGATTTCTCTCGGGTTAGTGAAAGAAATCTATTTCTTAATCAACTTCTCAGCAGAACAGACCACTGAATATAATAGTGTGGAACGGTCTGTTCTAGACTAGTAAGAATGCTCGATGGCTTAAAGAGTGTAACTTAGTGCGGAACGATAAAAGACAGAATATGTTTCTGGAAGTTCGAAGGTGGTGTAATCCTTCTACGTCTCCCCTTCTTCCAATTAAGGAAGGATTCCACTAGAAGACTTTGATTTATACAATCCTGTTGTACAAACCCGATTCAGCTGGATTTACCCCACTACCAGACTGAAACTCCTAGTCTCTCGATCTTTTCAGACACACACAGTCTGACAGTTACAATTGAATTTCACTTCTCTATCTTAGTAAACACTACAAAAGACAGACTGATCTTGTCTATGCACACAATGATCCTATGACGATCAAATATTACAATATGCTATGCTTATGAAAACTTTGGGCGGACTGGTAAGATGAATATCTTATGAAAGTGGTTCTGCTCAAGAATATCTAGACTTGTAAGCTTGTGCTGTTTTCGTTTTCTTTTCGTTTCTTGATTGATTAGTCGTCGCTTTGATCTCTTTAGTTGCATCCTTATATAGTTGCTTATACCAACGACATTATTTCCTTTTCTGTGCAACTCTCGACTCTGCTCAATCTCTGAACAAGCTTCAGTCTTATTCTTTTAGGCACTTGCCTTTCTGGTCTATGCTTTCGGCGTCTGTCAGGTAAGCTCTTCTTTGTCTTCTTACCTTTTAAGGTAATCTTCAGTCCCTGGTCTTTGTCACCATTAATTGCATCATTAAATGCTTCAATAAATAGCCGTTAATGATTCGGACTGAAGAACGAAGCTTATTCAACATTGTCTGCTCTGATATGATTATTGTTGAGCTGATCTCGTGCTTCGATCTGGTCAGGCTGATTTTCATCGATCCGTTCTGATTTTGCGATAGACCATATCGGCGTGATCTGTTTTGACATGGTTTAACGTCTTGATCGGTCTGATCCGTTTTGTCATCTTTAAAATCCGGAATTAACAATGTACATCTTGGATTTATGAATTTGGATTTATGGTTTTCGATATTGCCTTGAAAAATATCCATCAAGTGGTATCAGAGCGATCTTCATTTTAAATCATCATGAATATTTTCATATCTGTTTTGGAATTATAAATTTTTATGGATCTGATTCAAGAAAAAATTTTGGGTTTCTTCATATTTTAGAATTTCCATTTGTAATTTTAAAAAAATTTGGAACGGACGCCAATTCTGGTTCAGAGACGGCACGATTGTGGTCGTCTGGTTTAGGGTTGTCGTCAGCCATGGATATTCTGTTCGGTGAAGGTGGCGGCGACGTGGATTGACTATGAGATTAGGGTTAGGGTTTGGTATTTGGGGAATAAGGTCCTCAATTTAAGGCCCTGTTTGGTTCTGGATTTATTTTTAAAATCTGAAATTTTCAAAATTTGGTATTTTGCCATATTAGAAATCTTGCATTTTTCAAAATAAAAATTATGACACCCGAAATTATTTGAATTAAAATTTTGGAATCATTCATCATTTTATCATTTTTTGGTTTATTCGGTAAATATTTGGTAGTGAATAATTTAAAACATAAATTAGTTGTATTTAAAATCTATGTGAAAAATAATCGGCCCAAATGAAGATCATTTTTTGGCCAGATAAAAATATTTAATTAACGTCGTTGTGTATATATAATTTATACGAATTGTGACCGGCACAAAGGAATGTTACAATTTGGTTAAATTACTAACACATATTATACCTATATAATAAGTGTGGGATGATTTGCTATTAATTAATATTGTAATGAAATAGCAATGAATAGTAAATTACTGTTCATTAAAAATTCAATTTTTTTGTTCACGTTTTTTTAGTTAAATAAATTTTCTTTTCTTAAATAAAATATTATTTTTTTATGCGCGGGTTTGGTTTGAACCGATTAGGAAAAAAATATACCTTAATCAATGTTGATGCGAGTAACTTCAAATGTTATTTTTTTTCAGTTTATATAGTAAGATGAGTAACAGTTTTTGAAAAAAAAAAGTTAGAGTCAGCCATTTGTTTATTTTTTCCCAAAATTCTATTACATTAACATGGTCGTTTTTTTAATTTTTTTTGTTAAAGTGAGTCATTTGAAATGTTATTTTCGATCAAATTAGGAAATTGATCAACATGTTGATACCTGGCACAAAAATTTGTATAAGATATATGTGTTTGTAATATATGTGAACTGTGATCGGCCCAAATGAAGGTTAATGTTTGACCATATTACAAATACACCTGTCGTAATAAACATGTGATGATTATAAAGTTTTCAATGTGAATAATAGTCAATCCAAAGATAGGCTATTGTTTGACATGATTTATTATCAATGTTTGATTATGTCGTTGAGAGTACCACTTACAGTTAATTTCTCTATCCAAAGACTTTAAATTAATATTGTGCTAGGTATCTTGAGATGGGTTCCCCAATACGGGATTTTTTGAGCAAATTTTGAAATAATTATTTTATTCTTCATTCAGTTTCTATTGCTGCTGCTACAAATGTTTCTGCCCAAGTTAACAACATCCCAATGCTGAGTGGGACGAACTTTAAGGTCTGGAAAGAAACCGTGGAAATTGTACTCGGTTGTATGGATTTAGATCTCGCACTTTGGTCATATGAACCCGTTCTCACTCCGGAAAACCAAATGAGGGTAAAATTGAGAAATGAGATCGTTCTAATCGAATGTGCTTGATGATTATGAAATGTTCCATTCCGGAAGCGTTTCGGGCTCTGTTACTGAGGGCAAGAGTGCCAAGAAGTTCCTGGAGTAAATTGAGCAATATTTTACCAAGAACGAAAAATCAGAGGCGAGTAGCCTATTGGCAAGAATTGTTGCGATGAAATATAAGGGTAAAGGGAACATAAGGGAGTACATAATAGAGATTCTCATCTTGCATCAAAACTCAAGTCGCTTAAGTTGGAGTTGTCTGAGGACTTGCTCGTGCACTTAGTTTTGATCTCATTTCATCCGCACTTTGGGCAATTCAAGGTGAGTTATGACACTCAAAAGGACAAATGACACTCAGAAGGACAAATGGTCCCTCAATGAGCTTGTATCTCACTTTGTGCAAGAGGAAGAGAGACATCAACGATATAATACTGAGTGCTCACTTGGTCTCAACCTCTCAGAATAAGAAAAGAAAGAGAGCTAAGAATATTGCAAAAGATCTTCTCAACAAAAGGAACAAAAGAAACAGGATAAGACATTTGCATGTTGCTTCTGTAAGAAGCCGGGACACATGAAGAAAGAGTGTTCCAAATACGCCGCTTGGTGTGAAAAGAAGGGTATGCTTCTAACTTTGGTTTGTTCTGAGTTAATTTAGTTCATGTACCTAAGGATACTTGGTGGGTAGATTCTGGTGCTACTACTCACATAAGTATGTCTATGCAAGATTGCATGTACTGCCGATCGCCCGGTGCTGCTGAAAGATTCATCTTTGTGGGAGATGGCAATAAAGTTGCAGTGGAGGCTATAGAGACTTTTAGATTGCAATTAAAAACTGGTTTTTATTTGGATTTATTGGAGACAATTATTGCACCGTCTTTTAGACGAAATTTAATTTCTATTTCTAGTTTGGACAAATCAGATTTTTCTTGTTCATTTGAAAATAATAAAGTTAGGGGGTATATTCAATCTAAAATTTTACTGGTTTTTAATAACTTTTTTTTAAATGGTAGACTTTTATGGAGTTGATAGATTTCTATTGACTTTTATAGAATTTCATGGAGTTATAAAAAGATTTGTATAGAGTCTCTAGACTTTTTCAATAGATTTCTACGGACTTTATCGATTTTTAATGATTTTTTTTAAATGATGGATTTTGATGAAATTGATAGCTTTTCTAATAACTTTTGTAGAATTACACGGAATTATAAAAAGAATTTTATAGACTCTATAGATTTTATAACTTATAACTGATTTCTTTGAACTAACAATTGAACATAAAATAACTTATAATATTTCTTTTTTACTATTAATGTAAACAAATTTTACTTATTTAACAGCAAAAAATGTGAAAATCGTTATTCAATTCTATTGCATGGCAAAGATTGAACACTTTTTTTGCATCTTCAAGATGACGATCTTGATGATTCAGTCAATGTTGCTATATAATTGTATTATATAATTTTGTGTAATAAAACAAAAGTTTCCTATTAAATAAAATTTTATAAACTTAAAATATTTTTTGATGATATTTGACTACTATAAAAATTCTTCAAACATACTTTTTAAATTAAACAAGATAATTTATATAGTTATAAATACCTTTTGTTTTAGAAAAATATTTATTATAATTGTTTATAGATACAGACCCATACAATCGTTTTAAAAATCTATTATCTAATATAAAATTGAGCACATTAACTTGCTATTTTATCAAAATACTTTTGCAAATATTAATATTATATTGGATAAAAAAGGATGATGTGAAAAAAATAATAATTGAATATTCTTTAGGTATTCATCACAATTCCACGTTTCTGTATTGCATCTTCTATATAGTACACATAGATATACAGACACATACTTACATCCACACGTTAGGAATTAAGTAAAGGGTACATGCAGAAAGCAGGGGAGGAAAATCAATTGGCAGGTGACCGTGTCGAAAATGAAAATAAACGTAAAGAGAAATGAGGGTATGTAAGGACCCCCGTGCCCTTAACCCGCTATTAGTGTATTAACCCATGAATTTAGTGCATACAATCATATAATCATGGGAAAAACCACTTGCTACCATAGCATAACATGCCAACAATAAAATTTCTTGCATTAAACCGTTTAATGTTCAAATCCCGCATACCACTCGACTCATAAGTATGCATGCACCTTATAATACACTAACATGTTCTCAATTCGATTTGCAATTCCTTAAATTAATTGCATGCAACCCATAAAAGAAAAAGAAAACAACTCAGCACATTTATACAAATCATATACACATATAACAGTGCTCACACGCGAGCATCAAATGAGTGAATGTGTATTTAACGTATAAAGTACCCGACTCAATACTGGCACTGGTACTTCAGTCCTAGAAGCACCTCCAATCCATAGCTCGATATCAACTCCAGAACTACCGATGTACCTGTTCCACCTGCCCCAACAGAGACAGCCCACACACGGGATGAGCATATCAATACCACCGATCCAATAATCACAATATCATATTACATAATTTACAGAATGTAAAGCGGTGAATTTAAAAAGACACTCCCTGAATATTGTCATTCTCATACGGGATCCCCTGTGCTGTTCCTGTTCTCAAAATAACCGAAACCGTTAAATTCCCAAAAGCCAGTTAATCATTACATTGATTAACTAATATGTTCCCTATATACCAATACCATAATCAATAAAAATAAATCATTCAACAATGATTATAGATATCTCATATATCTATCCACTGATTCCACAGTTTTATTACCTTGCACACCCAATAGTGGCGGCATCACAATCAATGTTCGCTCCATAGCGATAACACCCAACCCATTGCTCGCTCCATAGCGACACCATATGATTTATAATATTTACCAATTTATTGCATTAACATTATAACATGCATTTCACAGTTGCAATAATATAAAAAGGCTATGCTCGTACGTTATACGTACCTTATAATTCCGTAGTCCGAACCAAACCTTGCCTTAGTCCCGTGATCCAATGAATCATGTGCTAACACATAAAATAACTCACAATTATTAATGAGCATGCAACCACGTGCCCAAGCACGTTCACAATCCCCCAATTATATCATCAATTCATGACGATTAACCATTTTAAAAGACCCGGGCGAAGCATACCTCGAAACCACGACACAAAATAATTTTCCAAAATCTCCGACCTACGGATCGATCTGTCAACCTACCGATCGATCGATAAAACCCAAAAATTTACATTTTGGCTACGACATTGCACCGATCGATCGGTAGCTCTACCGATCGATCGCTAAGATGCTACCGATCGATCGCTAAAACATAGGAATTAAACCCATCGCTACGTATTTGCACCGATCGATCGGTAAGATGCTACCGATCGATTGGTCATTGCACGAACCCGAAAACCACCATTTTTAAAAGCTTAAACCTCAACAAACCACACCCAACTCCTTCCAACTCAAACCAACAACAATTAAAACACCCAAGGACAACCAATAAGGGTTAAAACACGTTTTAAATCAAGAATAACAAAAATCCAAGATTCTTCAAAATCTCCCAAAATCTAAACCCAACTCTAAACATGCCCAAACTTAGCAATATCACTATCGAAACGAAGATAAATGCGAGGGGAAAGAGATTACCAAGTTATCTTTGATTTTCGCTCCGAGATCGAGCCTTGCTCGATTCTTGCTCCAACGGAAAAAGGGAAGGGAAATGGGGTGAGAGAGAGAGAGAGAAGGAAAAATGATTGAACACCGAGTCCATCTAGTATATATAGTACCAAGACTCCAAAATCCCAAGTCCTTCACAAATACATCATGATTCATTAAAAATCATATGTGTTCAAAAATTACCTCCCAGTCTCAATTTCCATTACCAGCCACAACTCAAAGTACCCCAGACTTCAGATCCCACCAAAAACCAAATTCCAAGGTTTATCGCCACGATGAGAATGCAATCTCACCCCTTGGATCCAACGACCCCAAATACCGGATTTAAAATCCTCGGGAGTCCCAATACCGCAATTAATTCATAACTGCCACAATTAAAACCCATTAAGGATCAATACCACACCGGGATTTACATCATTAATTCCCGGGTATCAAAATTATCCCCCACTAATAAAAATTCATCCTCGAAATTTGCACATGCGTACCCCACGTATTGCCAAGACCACTCAATCCAATCGGATCCACATCGTCGAATCATTAGCATATCATGAACGACACACCAACTGAGAGGACACCGACCATTAATTCCTGGGCATCACAATTATCCCCCACTAATAAAAATTCATCCTCGAAATTTGCACATGCGTACCCCACGTATTGCCAAGACCACTCAATCCAATCGGATCCACATCGTCAAATCATGAACATATCATGAACGACACACCAACTACGAGGACACCGACCTCGCACCAATTTCTGGAATGGAGTAAACCTCCCAAACCATCACAATCTCAAATGATGTCATCATGCCTCGATGCTAACCACTCAAAAGCAGTCAGTCAAGCGTAATTGTTAGATACTCTAATCGTCCATGATTCCAACACTTCCATGGTATCTCCCCCGCTTAGACTACGATGTCCAACACACATCGCTACAAGGGAAGCCACTAGAATACATCAGTATACACACACTAAACCCAGTTTTCGTTCTCCAAATCCATCTCCATCAGAGGAGTAGTTGCACTACCTTGCAACTCGGATCGGGCAACTCACGGCCACGGATCAACACAAAACACATCTCCACAGATATCAACATCTGTGTGTTCCAAGAAATCATATCTTGGTCCAAATACACCATCGAGACTCCACAAAGTCTCAAATTCCATAGAGAACATGCAAGAAAATCGATTGCATTCCCACCCCACGTGTCAACGACACCCAACAGATTGAGCCCCGGCCATCCCTCGTTTACTCTAGGAGTCAACAATCCTAACACAGGGATGCTATCAAATTACCCAGTAATGAATTACCATGGCCTCAAAACACGACAATCCCTCCTCAAGGGATTCAACCAGACCTCACGATCATTCTTCGGAATACATCGTGTTGTTGAGATTATCAATCTCAAGGTGCCACAATCTCTCACCAGAGATTCACCCATCCAAGCATACTAATCCGATGCTCGACGAGTACCAAAATGCTGGCATTCGTATGCACACATCGGTATACATGCCTAAGCACCAACACCACATGCATACTCAATGCACTCGGCTCGGGTATCTCCAATCATACACACAAGCCTCATATACAACTGTCAATCCTCAATTATTCTCTCCCAGTGGAGAATGATGATTGATGAACCAACGACCAATGGTGTGTTTCCATCATCAACACCACACAAACCAACTCATCGAATCTTCCATTGATTCTCAATAGGCATAAGAATACCGCCTTCCTCAGAAGGGAAATGTCATGAACCCGTGACCTCCAACTTTGAACCACCGTTCAGGAAAACTTGAATATATTTATACCAAAATATATTTCGGAACCAATAAATACACAACTGGTTCAGAATAGTGCCTCCTCACCACTATTACCAATCCAAAACCCGTATGCATGACGTATACCCATTCTAACGATGCTTTGTACTATTACCATAATACTCCACAATCTCGAGCATCTCCCCGGAGATGTCTCCTCGTACGTCTCACCGAAAATATAAAGTCCTTACACAGATGTCTCCTCGTACGTCTCACCGAAAATATAAAGTCCTTACACAGTCCAACACCAGTAATGCTTACCATGGCTAGTTCACAATCAACCCTTGATCGATACTAGCTGTCTCCATGACAGTATGCTCCAATCTCTCCAACAGATACAATCAATATAGTAGTGTCACCCCACTAACTATATCCCACAATTCCGATTGTGTCCCCCATTGCATTCCATATGCAAGAATTCTCAACCAACGCTAACAATGACTTGTCAACACTCACGTTGGTACACCCAACAAATTGAGTTGTCCCAATACAAGTCCCTCAAAACATTTAACGTATAAACGTTCTTGTGAGGTATTCCCTGCCTAAATCATCATGCCACATAATGACTACAAGAGTCCACCATGAACCCTCATCGTATCACCATACGATTCACCAAACTCGGATCCAACGAGCAGTATAATGACTACATCAAGCTCACTATAACACTGCAACAATACCTGGCTATCAAATCGCTGCCTCCTTAGGTTTATACCAAACCTACCGACGTATCATGTTCCATCCTGGTATACCATACCGTACAATCATTTAGAGTAGTTGGTCATCACCCAGTATTTCTCTAACACCCATGCACAACAGAAATCACGGTGTCCTACTCAACCACAATGCAATCCTAATTCATTAGGATTTATTCCACACCTTCATGTGTGGATGTGACCATGTCCACCATACGCCACATCGGTATATGCAAGTAGTTTCCTCAATAACTACTCCTACCACCAGTCACTTGGCCATAGCCATCCAAACGAGTATACTCATAGGTACCATTACTCGTAAAATATTTACATCAAATACGTACTGCGGTACACTTACCTGTATGGCGCATCCAATAGTTCATCGAGAAAACCTGCTCGGCATAATGGGCTCGTCAACTGGTGACTCAGACACTACCCTGTGCCCACCATTTGCACCCCAACCATACGACTAAATACATATCTCTGAATGTATTTTTCATCGTAAAGACGACACACGTCCACATAGAATATCTATTATGTCATCATCATCCTGTGGCGGTACATGTCAACATATGACATCCACAATATCATCGTCAACCCGTGACGGCACATGTCAATACATGACATCCACAATCTCATCGTCAACATGTGACGGCACATGTCAATGCATGACATCCACAATATCCTAACAAAATAGCAATATACCATAACGCATCGCTAACAAGATAGCGGCATACCTGTATTCATTGTCCAAAAGCGGTACGCAATCAACACCCATCGCTCGAAGGCGGCACAATCCCGTGCTACGTATATAGCGACATAACCCATCGCTAATAATCAGCGGCATAAACCATCGCTATAGAACTAGCATAATGAACCATCACTTTACATATACTTGGTGGCATGAACCATCTATCCACCGCTATGTATACAGCGGTATAACCATCGTTACCTAAACAGCGGTATCACATCATCGCTAAGTATACATCAGCATATATTCTATGTCACAATACCCCTCGCTTTGTGTAACAGGGCCAAGTATTCCATTTCACAATATGCTAAATCAACAAAGACAATTTAAATCAACATATATTCATCACTTTCCCTCTATAGCGGAGGCACACATAATACATTGCACGCTCTCATTAGTGTCGATCCTGACAATAATCACGTCGTGCTCTCTCTAGAGTCGACCCTGATAGCAAATACGTCACCCGCTATCTTTAGCGTCGACTCAGGCAATAACTATGCCACATGCTCCCCCTAACATCGACCCTGCCATCATACACATCAATGTTCTCTTTAGCATCGACCCTGACAATATACACATTGCACGGTCTCTCTAGCATCGACCCAATAACAATATACACGTCGCATGCTCTTTCTAGCATCGACCCAATAACAATATACACATCGCAAGCTCTCTCTAGCATCAACCCAATAACAATATACACGTCGCATGCTCTCTCTAGCATCGACCCAATAACAATATACACGTTGTATGCTCTCTCTAGCATCGACTCAATAAGAATATTCACGTCGCATGCTCTCTCTAGCATCAACCCAATAACAATATACACGTCGCATGCTCTCTCTAGCATCGACCCAATAACAATATTCACGCTGCATGATCTCTCTGGCATCGACCCAATAACACATCGCTCGCTCGTCAACGACGACTCTATCACATCGTACGCTTGTCACATCTCTCGCTCATCAGCGGCAACCCTATCACATTGTTCGCTCATCAGCGGTGACCCAATCACATCGCACATCCGTCAGTGACGACCCAATCACATCGCACACTCGTCAGTGGCTACCCAATCACATCGCTCGCTCATCCGTGGAGACCCTATCACATCGCTCACCCGTTAGCGACGACCCAATATCACATCACACACTCGTCAGTGGGGACCCGATCACATCGCACACTCGTCAGTGGCGACCCAATCACATCGCTCGCTCACTCGTTAGCGGCGACCCTATCACATCTCTCACCCGTTAGCAGCGGCCCAATATCACATCGCACACTCATCAGTGGCAACCCAATCACATCGCTTGCTCGTCGGCGGCGACCCAAATCACATCGCACACTCTTCAGTGGCGACCTAATATCACATCGCTCGCTCGTCAGCGGCGACCACATCGCTCACTTGTTAGTGGCAATCCAAACAGCAACTCAACGTCAATTCACCATCCACTAGGATCATCAATATCCTCACCAGTGAAACATTCCCACCATACCGTCTAAGAAAATCTCAAATAATATTTTCGACACTAAAAACTCGTTACTATCGCTATCATCCAACACTCATGAGGGCATATTTGCATTAACAATACATAATACAATATACATGGATACTTTGAGCTAGTATTAGCACATCATCACGTATTTGTGTCATCACATTTATGACATACACATACTCAATCTTCAAATATCCACAGTCTATTGCTGCCAAACCATTCATGTCATCTGACATCATATCCCATAGCTCATTTTTCTGATTCTCCTGCAAAATCAGATTTTTAGCACTGTATACGTATATGGCACGTGCATAACTCGATAAAATTCATTCATTCCATTACTAGCAACGACATCAATTTACCATCGACATTAATTACCGTCAGCGTGGCATGTCATTCATCACGCATCTTAAAAAACATTATCATTTTCACCATAGTCAAGCTAATGATATAAATAAAACGAGTTACCGTACTCGTGGCTTTTCAACGATACCACCTTCATTGTGTATGTTCATTTACATTGCTGGTCATTTATCAATATCACATTCTTCGTATCTCATACGATCCTGCAATCACGATGGTTAGCAATAACATCAATTTTCATTGCTTCATAACATGCATCCCAAAGAGCAAACCACTGCTCTGATAGGGTAATTAGGAATTAAAAGTCATTCCAAATCTTTACTATGAGTGGTGGATAATTTTTAACTTTTTTGAGATGTACATGTGGCATCAAAGTTTGAACCTAAAGATTTCAACAGAAGTAATTAAAAGTCTATGAGATTTTGGATACCTATAAAATTTTATAGAGTTTTAAAAAGTCAAGTTTGAATACTATCTGACTTTTAAAAACTCTACATAATTCTGTTTTGAATACCAGTAGACTTTTATGGAGTATATAAAAATATGGATTGAGTACCTCTAGACTTTTAAACTCCATAAAAGTCATTAAAAGTCAATAAAAATCTATAAACAATACACCCCCCTCAGTCTCTATCAAAATTCAAATTTTGTTGGTTCCGGTTATTTGATTGATAATCTATATGTGCTTGATATTGTTAGTTCCCATAACGAAATATTGCAAACACGTTTTCATGGTACAAAGCGAAAATTAAGTGAGAATTCCGCAAACTTATGGCACAAGCATTTAGGTCATATCTCTAAATATAGAATTCAGAGGCTTGTGTCTGATGAAATTCTTGAATCCCTAGATTTCACAAACTTTCAACTTTGTATTGAGTGCATCAAGGGAAAATGAACAAACACTAGAAATTAGGTGCCCAGAGAGCTACAGACGTCTTAGAACTAATACATATTGATATATGTGGTCCATTCCCTACAATTTCATGGAATGGACAACAGTACTTCATTACGTTCACATACTATTACTCTAGATTTGGATACCTATATTTAATACATGAGAAGGCACAATCCCTAGACGTTTTCAAGTCTTTCAAAGCCCCTAGACGTTTTCAAGTCTTTCAAAGCCCCTAGTTGAACTTCAACTTGGAAAGAAAATAAAGGTTGTCAAATCTGATCGTGGTGGTGAATATTATGGAAGTTACGTTGGATCAGGAGAACAACATCCGGGACCCTTCACAAAGTTTCTCAATGAGTGCGGAATTGTTCCGCAATACACTATGCCAGGCAAACCCAGCATGAACGGTGTTGCAGAGCAACAAAATCGGACTCTGAAGGATATGGTAAGGAGTATGATTAGTCATTCCTCCTTGCCAGATTCACTATGGGGAGAAGCTTTAAAGACTGCAGTATATATTCTTAACAGAGTACCAAGTAAAGCAGTTATCAAAATCCCTTATGAACTGTGGACTAGCAAAAGGCCCAGCATCAGACATTTGCACATTTGGGGTTGTCCAGCTGAGGCACGGCCTTATAGGCCACTCGAAGGAAAACTGGACTCAAGAACGGTTAGCTATTATTTTGTTGGTTATGTTGAACGCTCTCGGGGCTACAGGTTTTACATCCCACATCAAGATTCTTCTTTGAAAAGGGATATGCGAGATTCCTTGAGGATATTGAGTTTGGAGAGGAAGGAAATATCAGGAATGTTGTCTCTGAAGAAGAATATGTTATTGATCGTAATGAGGTCTTAATACCTAATGCTATTCAAGACACAAATCCGACACTAGATAACAATGTTCAGGCCATTATCCCTGACATTGTTCGATACCAAGACAACAGTGAGATTTTTCCTCAATCACCACCTATAGAACAAACTCAACAACCTCAAGAAGTGCCACTAAGGAGATCCACTAGAGAGAGGAGAAATGTGATACCAGATGATTATATCGTCTTTCTCCAAGAACATGATGATGACATTGGTTTAATAGAGGATGATCCGCTCAACTTCTGTCAAGCCATGTAGAGTTCTAATTTTCAGAAGTGGATTGATGCCATGAAAGATGAGTTGAAGTCTATGAAAAGATAATGACGTTTGGATCTCGTCGAATTGCCTAAAGGTATGAAACCTATTGATTGCAAATGGATATTTAAAACCAAAAGGGATTCAAAGGGCAAAGTCGAGAGATATAAGGCTCGTCTAGTCGCCAAAGGCTGTACTCATAAGGAAGGCATAGACTATAAAGAGACTTTCTCTCAGGTATCTTCGAAATACTCTTTTAGAACAATAATGACACTCGTGGCTCATTATGATCTAGAGCTACATCAGATGGATGTCAAGACTGCGTTTCTAAATGGAAACATTGATGAGACGATTTATATGGTACAACCGAAAAACATTGTATCGTGATATCCAAAGTCTATGGTATGTAAGCTGAAGAAGTCCATCTATGGTATCAAACAAGCTTCCCGTCAATGGTATCACAAGTTCCATCAAGTCATCACCTCATACGGTTTTGAGGCGAATGTTGTTGATGACTGTGTATATCATAAGTTTAGTGGTAGTAAATATATCTTCATGGTATTATATGTCGATGACATTATGCTCGTTAGTGGTATTATTGGCTGACTACATGAAACCAAGAAATTTCTGACAAAGAATTTTAAATTAAAGATCTTGGAGATGCCTCTTTTGTATTAGGGATTCAGATACTAAGAGATCGTTCTCGAGGTATCCTTAGGTTATCACCAAAGAGCTATATCGATAAGGTTTTGAGCAGATTTGGCATAGAGATAGTAAACCGGGAGACACGCCTATTGCTAAAGGAGACAAATTTAGTCTGAAACAGTGCCCCAGTAATGACCTTGAAAGAGAAGAGATGAAAAAGATTCCTTATGCATCGGCAATAGGGAGTTTGATGTATGCTCAAGTTTGTACTCGTCTCGATATTGCATTTATTGTGGGAGTTTTAGGCAAATATTTAAGTGATCCGGGTATGCAACATTGGACGGCAGCCAAATATGTTATGCGTTATTTGAGGAGAACAAAAAGACTACATGCTCACTTATCGGAGATCAGATAGTTTAGATATCATCGGGTTCTCTGACTCCAACTTTGATGGATGCCAAGATAGCATGCGCTCCATATCAGGATATATTTGTATGTTGGCTGGAGGAGCTATATCATGGAAGTCTGCTAAACAGACTCTTGTAGCTTCTTCGACCATGGCTGCTGAGTTTATTGCTTGCTATGAGGCATCTAACCATGAGATATGGCTACGGAAACTTGTCGCTGGGCTACGAGTGATATATTGCATTGACAGGCCATTAAGATTTATGTGACAACAACTCAGCATTGCTTTACTCCAACAATACTAGGAATTCAACCAAGTCAAAGTTTATTGACATTAAGTTTCTGGTTGTTAAGGAAAGAGTTCAGGATAAATAGATTTCTATAGAACATATAGGGACAGATTCTATGCTAGCAGACCCATTAACCAAGGGCTTGACGCCTAAGGTATTTCATGAGCACACTACTCATATACGCCTTATTTCTGAGGATACCTTGGTTTAGTGGGAGTCAATTTTATGTACTATATGTTTGCTTTAGACATTGAATTGTTTGATTTTATGCAGAATAAATTTGATGGTTTATGATCCTATTTATGAACTCGCTTATGTTTTATATTTGCAATGTTCACATTGCATTAAGAACTTTGGAATGATCTCACAAAAGACTAAAGAAGGACCAGTTGGAAATGGACATGTCTGAGATCACATTGCATGTAATTTCCATGATACTCATCCATATTTGATCTATGTCATTGAGTTTATTAGTATGGTGATCATCGTGGTCTAGTCACGACTGTGTTGTGATAAAAGCTACGGTAGTTCCATTATTAATGTATAAGATGGACCAGATTGTTCAAGAGTAGCCTAAGGTTAAATAACACACAGAAGCGCGCCTAAGGAATTTGTGATATAACTGATTCAGGATGATATGTAGGCCAAGTGGGATTGTTAGAAATACCATGGGCCTTCCAAACTATTATTGGGCTGACATATTATATTCAATTATATTAGCTATTTAAATTAATGGATTGAAATTAAGTGATCTAATATTGCAAGCCCGGGACTACTGAATTTGATATTGGCTTATTGAGTAGATGCACATTTTGACTAAGAGTTTTATGGGAACTCTAATTTGTCTCTCTATAATGACACTCTAGGTTATGGTCCCCAACACACCAAATCGAACACAGTTCAATTCTCACCATCAGGAAGAGAGATGACGGTCTCATTGAGAAATAAAGAGATTATGTTGAGGAAGACCACAAACCACACGGTTTGTGTTCATCAGTTCGTATTTGATTGTCAGTTTCATTCTATAACAGTTTATGATCGCTTACAATGGATCCAGGTATATTTTTATTTTCAGATCTACAAATTCTAATGATTTGACATGCTGTAGATCTTGGACTTATGAGTTTGGATTTATGATTTTCAATATTGCCTTGAAAAATATCCATCAGAAATACCATATATTAATGATAGATCCACGTTGATATTAAGTTATCTTTATTATATTTTATGTGATTTTTGGTAATTGATCGTGTTTAGTAGTTTTGCACTAATTAGTACAACTTAGATGTTACAGTCATACGAGGTATTGATTTAGTCTCCCTCTTATGTAATGTTTAATTTGACGCAACATAATAAATGGTGTAATGCCACATTAAAAAAATAAAATAAAATAAAATAAAAGATCGAATAGATTTAGATATTGTATAATTCACAAGATTCAAACTTTTTAGATATATCTGAAAAAGGGTATTTGACCGGTATCATTTAATAGCCATAGATTGAGATAAATGTAATTGGGTGAAAACAAGGATGTGGGAGCATATCTAAAAAAAGTAGAGAGATCAAAATAAATTTTACACATAATTATGGAGCATCATTTAGGTTGTATTTGGATGAAAGGATTTGATTTAGAGGAAATAATTTGAAATTTATGGATTTGATCTGACATATAATTTCTTGTCATTTCAAATCTACCCAAAATGCAAAAGAAATGCATTGAAAAAATTGGGAATTTGAAATATTATCAATTTTTTTACCCAAGAAGATTTGACTATTTGAGTGAGGAATTTGAAATGCTCTCATTTCAATCCTTCAATCCAAACACAACCTTAAACCTTAAGTAATTTGAGTATTCCTAAAAAATTAAATTTCATATAATATAAAATATAGAATGAATATTTATGAAAGTGCATGTCACTTTACTTCGAAGAAGTGTCCTCAAAACTCCAATAGTGAAATGCACATAAAAGACATGAAATGAAAAGATTGATCATAAAGTGAATAGTAAATTAATAAATTACTTGATGCATCAATAATTAAGTCTCATCATTTCCCTTTAATCTATTAGTTTATCTGATTGCAACACACGAACAATATTTCAGGCAACATGTAGCATTCATATGACAACTGCATTCCTCTCATGACATATCACCAAACTCTTCCAAGTTTCAAAGTATGCCACAACTTTGAGTTATAAATTCACAAATTCTTGGTATTCAACTCCTATCTCTACAAAAATGGTAACATTACAATGGACTTATTTCACAGCTTTCTTCTGCATTTTCTTGGTGATAGCCAATGGCCAAGGACCGGCATCTTCGCCCTCTAATACACCAGCTGCATCGATTATAGTACCGCCTCCGGTAACTGCACCTACCTCACCACCACAACCTTCACAAAATCCACCAGTTTCAAGTCCATCACAGCCTCCTGCATTGCTCCCTCCACCACCTACCGTTCCACCGACAGCACCACCGCCTACTGTTCCACCACCGGCACCAACACCTACTATCCCACCACCAGCGATCGCCCCAGCACCAGTGCAAGTACTTCCACCAGCATCTCCACCTGTGATACCAGCACCAGTGCCACCACCTATTGTACCACCAGTGCAAGCACCAGCACCAACAATAACCTCACCTGCACCAGCACCAACAACAACCTCACCTGCACCAGCACCTGAATTAGTCCCATCACCTGCACCTGCGCCTGGAAAACACAAACAAAGGAAGCAAAAGCATAAGCATCATCATGCACCAGCGCCTGCACCAACTATCTTAAGCCCTCCTGCACCTCCTAAAGTTCGACAAACCGATGAAACAACACCAGCACCGGCGCCAACCTTAGATTTGGTAACACATCTGTCTCATGTTTAACTATATTTAAGATGAAAACGATATAGAAACTTATTATTTCACAATATCATAAAGTTGATGATCCCTCATAATTCATTTACAGAGTGGAGGGGTATCCATTAATCAGCTGGCGAGAACTAGAATGCCGGTGACTGCAGGACTGCTTGTGGCTACTTTTATGGGACAAGCACTCTCCTATGGATTCATTTGATAGAAAGATTTTGGTGTGAGAGATATGTTTATTGGCATACAGAAGGGGATCAGCGCATCACTTCAATTTTCAATTTTAATTTTCAGTATTTCCTCCTCTATATTGTTTTCTTACCATCTAATTATATGAAATTGGTTCATTTATTAAATCCTTAAAAGCTTTTCCATTATAGATGAATGTGAAAAGAAGACAAGTTTACTCTAGACTTATCTGTAATTGTATTTAAATAGATTTCCTCCTACGAGTACACTGCCACAAGTTCAAGATTATCAAGTAAGCTTGAAATACTGGGAATATCCCAAACATACTATCAGCAAGCAATAAAAACACGATACTCGAACATTCAAAGGGAGCAAGAAGCTTAAGTTTAATGAATGGAAAAACAGCAATCTTAATCAATCCATAACAAATAGCTTAAATTGTATTTAGTCCATAAAAGGTTCTAAGAATCTGTAGAAAGTAGTGTGACATTCTAGACAAGAGATTATGCGATGAGGATAAAAGGAACAAAATAGAAAATCATAGCAAATGATCGTAGTAGGAACAGAAAGCAAGAGAGTTCTGTAATCGTGAACTTCATCATATGATCCATATCATTCCAAAGCTAATGGATTCAAGAGAATAAGCTATGTGAAAATTCTAAGATTGACACACAAGTTTGCATTTTATGCATATTACAAAACTCCTCACAGTAATAAAATAATCCTGTCCTCGAAGTTTGATTATCATACCATGACATGTAGCAACATATCGAGAAACCTTGGCGTAAATGAATTTGTAATAACTAATACGCTAGGACACTTAGACAAAACATCAGAACAATTATATATTCTTGAAAACTACGAAGGTTCATGCATAAATGTGATAGACATAGGAGACGAACACTAATTTGAATGAAGATGGAAAATTAGTTTTCTAACTTAGATTTTTTCTCAAAGATTTCAATTTAAAAGATTTCAATTACCTAATACAACCAACAATCTTCAAGTTTGATTGAATAGTTAGCTATGATATCATTTAAATGTACCACATGGGATCCTAGTAAGCTGACTGAAGTAAACTAGGATCTTGAATGAGATTTATGAACAAATTCAGAAAGCTATTTGCCAGATTTAATCAATAGTCAATCAACAGACTGAGAAGTATAATCACACTTGGTAAACTTTCAATACAATGTTAGAATGCTCTTCCTAAGTTTTTTCTACATAATAAGACCGTGGATTTGCTTTACATTCTTAATTCTTTCTAAATAAATGTTTATATTGAAGAGACTATATGCCAAATTATAAGGCATTGATGATCAAAAGGGGCTAACACTGCGTGCTAATTTTAACATGAATTCAGGTACTAGGCGCTTTCTGGGAGGAGCTATAGCCTCTTTGACCAGAGCTTCAGAGTCTTTGGCATGAATGAATGCAACCAAATCTTCAAACATGTCATCTCTGCCACCCCTCATTGGATCCTGCATTTCGAGCATGATGTTAATGGTCAGATAAAATTACAATGAGAAAAACCATAAGCAGTTGGCTTCATGAATAGGCTTTCACGCGTAAAGGAGTAAGTTAGTATGCTAATAATATGAAGAGAAACAGTTTGTGTTCGCCAAAAATACCTGAAGGAACAAATCTGTGTGTGTCTTTCCTTCGTACAGAATCAACTGCGCTTGTACTCCCAAGTTTTGAAGTGTCTCAGCAAAACTTTTACTGCAAGAAAGCACAATCCTCACAACCAATATTAAACATGCGTACTTAGACAAGAAAAAAACATTACAAACAATTTGTATCCAACACAAAAGTATGCTAATCCTACACCTTATCTATGATATACATGGGAATTCAAATGGTGTTAAGCAAGTTATTTCCTTTCTCATTTTTCGATCTTTTCAGTTGCTATATGTTTCTATAGATAATATTTTTCCCACCTGGAATCAGAAGGAATGGAATAATCTCCGGTTCCATGGAAGAGGATCATAGGCGGTAGGAGAGAAACAGCATTTCTAATGTTTGGGTCTTGCACCATAACTTCTGGAGAGTATCGTCGCAAGGATTGTTCTCCCTCCATTATACTGGGGTGAAAAATTAGGAAAATAATATTATACACTGTAAGAAAAGTAAGTGAAAGCAGTGGTGCACTTAGTTAAGCACAAACCTTAGAAATATCGAGCGGCACAAACCTCGACTATGGAAATGATCTACCAGGTTGATACAATTGTATCTATCCATAAAATTGAAAAGGCCGCTTAAATTCCAATATTCAGGCATACAAAGACAAGAAGTGCAAACAATTTTCTTATTCTAATAAGGATCAGATAGTATTTCAACAGCTGTCATCCATAATAGGCAGGAAGAAGAGCTATTTGGAGTTAATAAACACAGGTTAATGAAAGGAGACTTAAGCAACAGAAGGTGTGAGATTCAAACAAGACCTTTAAACCCGTGCGAGAAGAAAGACAGAAGCATGAAAAGAAAAGATTGCAGAGAAGACCAAATAGAAGGAACCTACATGTACTAACTTACCAAAGACAAGTCTATGTTCTAAATCTTGTTAATGTTATCGAGCATTTCTGTTTACTAAAGTAAACTTCAATACTTCGGAAGCAAAATCTAGAAGCTCTCATAACCTTAATTATGAGACCATGTTCAAAAACAACTATTACAATTCAATACTAAGATACTTAGAATAACATGATATCATCTTCATTCTCCATATGATCAGTCCCTCCCCACGATGAAGTCATTCAGAAAAGTTCACAAATAATTTGCAAGGTTTCCAATGAAGAAAATCATTTTGAATTCGAAGAGTATGATCTTGGATATAAAGCTCACCCTCCAGATAAACCAAAATATGCTTTCATTTGAGACACACTCCAAGAAGTCTTCCCTCCACTAGATTCTTTGGTTGCCTGCTCCAATAGAGCACAAGCAGCAATATGCGCACCAGCTGACTGGCCCATGAGGAAAATTCTAAGCAAAGAAAAAGTGAACTAGCCGTAAGTGACTGATAGTTAAGAGCATTAATCTTAAGCAAATGTAATAACAAACAGACTACCTGTTCGGATCACCGCCATATTCAGCAATGTTATTGCTTACAAATGAGATACCTTGAGAAACATCTTTCACCATGTCACTAATTGTTCCCTGTGGGAAATTCCTTAAACACAAAAATAGCTACATTTATTATCCATACTAACCATCATTAACATAATCTTTCCTAAAGTAGTTGGCCAGGCAGATATAACACCCCTGTGATTAAATTTCAGATCACTGATTTAATTAATGCATGAAAAATGGGGGTGATATAAGATATTAGATCAAACTGCTCTGTATGTACAATAAAATTAAGACAGCCCGGCCGCTGGAACTGCATTGTTTTGTCCCTATGGATCATACAGGAAGTATTTCACAAGGATTTTCCGAAAACGATGTGAGTTGGAATCCAGTAATCTGAGCATTGCCCCCATATTCAGTTTACCTGTAATCTATGCAAGCCACAATAAAAATGATTCATCAATAGATTGATGTTACCTGTAATCTATGCAAGCCACAATGATATCTCTTTCTGATAGCTGTTGTCCTAAGAGCGTACCCCATGCTCTATAACTATACCAAGAAATATGTAATTCCATATTATTGAGAAAAACAATATCAAAGAAAAAAAGAGTTACTGCATACCCGATAATCCAGGCTCCACCAGTTACAAATGCAACTACTGGCTTCGGTCCATCTCTGTTTTTCGGAAAGTAGAGATCAAGTCTGCATAGAAAATCTTGATAATGTATCCCATTTAAACAGTTCTAAATAAAAGAGATAAGCATCAAATGTGCATGACTCGTTAAGGTTGGATTGAAATATAGTATCAAAATACATTTTACTAAAACTCTACCTATTTCTCGGCTGGTCTCCATAAACTATATCTCTACTTATGTCGCCAGAGTAGAAGTAACTATATCCAACTGCATCAGAAATTAAATTTCTTCAGAAAATGTAACTCTCTCATCTTCATCTTTTGAAAGAAATATTGAATAAGGTCAGTTAAAGGTCGATGGACAATCAATATATTTACACACCTTGTAAAAAACCAGGGAAAAGAAGGAAAGCATAACAGCCAAGGGCAAGAATTCCTGTAATCCATTTATAGCCTACCCTGAATAAATATAAATGATTAAAAGGTGTTTTTTATTATATTAAAAATAGAGTACAAGTTTAAGCAAATGATGTGCTTGAAGATTTATGCACTAAATGGATCACCAAATCACCTTTTTCAGCAAACAAACAAAGCCACATGTTCAGTGGCTCCACTCATTTAATTTTTACAAAAACTAGCATTCAAATCAATTTGTAATCGTAGAACTTGAATGCGTATCTTAAAAGTCAATAAATAATATCTTTAAAAAAGTAGAAAGACCAATATATTTTCACCCAAGATACTGCAACATCTTGAAACGAAGACAAGTTGTTGAGATGTAAGTATCAAAGACAGCTCGCCGTACGCCCTGGGGGAAAGACCGGCTCCGGCCTGAGGAGAGGGTGAAAAGAGACGTGTCACTTACCACGCGCCTCCGCCTCTGCTGCTGACACGAACTCGAATTGGCGGCGTTAGTGTAATTCAAGGTTCTTTGAATAAAGGCTCTAGTTGGCAACAGAATTTTCCATGTTTCTTTACCCAAAACATCATTTTCTGATCTACGCAATTTTATGGATGATGCTGCTGAGTTTTGTGACAATGGAAAAGGTAAAAATGGTGATGCTGAAGTGGGATTTGATACAGGAAATGTATGTGATGGCATATTTATAGCACTAAATTATCGCTTAAGTAAGATTTGAACGGGATACCGTTAAGTTAGTTGCAATTGCTGACGAAAGAATCTTGCAAAGGATAAAGCTGCAGAGTTAGATGAAGAAATGGAAATGTTGATCATTTTGTAGAGTCCAACGTGTACGTTTGGGGAACTGATTGCCTGGTTGGAGATGTTGGGTCCAAGCATTGTTGGTGCCACTAGTAATTTTCTGATGGTATATTAGCAACGTGTTAATAATTATTGTTAATGTCAAATATTTATTATAAATTTAATATAAAAATTATTTTGACAATAATAATAATTGATCTACAAATGACATTTTCCATTATGAAAATATACATTGGTATATTATTCTGAATAATAATAATAATAATAATATATAAGGGTTATTTATTTTCTTTTTATTATCTTAATATAAAAAGAAATTCGAAAAAAATAATGACCTTTTATTTATTTTTTATTTATATCTATTATTTCTTTTTATCATCTTATTGCTTTTACCCCTTTCTAGTAATCAATATTTTACTCGTTTGATCCAACTTTATTTATTTCACTCATTTTATATTAGTTTAGCATTTTAACAGCAACAAATACTTTTTTAACTATTTCTTCTAAACTAATATTTGTTTTTATTTTTCAGATAAAAATCTTTTAACTCCCAACTTGCACATGTTATAAAATAAAAATATAAAATAAGCTAACATATGAATCAAAACTAAGAAATAAAAACCCTCCCTAATTGTTAGGATCGATTTCGGGGGTGGGTTGCCATTCCACACCCGAATTCAACCAACTTGAGCTTCAATAGCTCGTGTTCTTGAAATAATTGCACCGAGAGATTATATCGAGTTCGGTTACAAAACCGAGCGGAAGACACTCGACATAACCCGCTCTAAAACCGATTACACATTTGAAAGACATTTTAAAGATATGCAAGAAAGTATGTAAAAACAGTAAGGTAAATAACACAAGCATTTGTTTCTGGAAGTTCGAAGCACAACGCTTCTACGTCTCCCCTTCTTCCATCTCATGGAAGGATACACTAGAAGACTTTGATTTATACAACTCTTTGTACAAACCCGGTCCAGTTGGGCATTCCCCATCCAACTAGAACTCCTAGCAACTCAACTATGTATGTTCTTTAATGTCTCACATACAAAGACATCTCAATCGGTTGTGATGAATCATCAACCGTTACAATGGTATTCACTCTTCTATTTTAGCTCACAAATACAATGAATAGAGTGAATACAAAGGCACAAATGATTCCATACTGAATCTGATACAGCAAGGTAAGAGGTGCCAAAGGTTTGAGGAGTGCTCTTCATTTAGCAGCTTTTGTCTTTGAAGTTTCTCAATTGAATCCCAAGTGGGTTTGCTTTGGAAGGCTTGGATTGATCTTCAATCAGCTGTTATTGAGCTTCCAAATCATGTATATATAGCCCCAAGTAATGATATATACGTTAGATACAAGAATATAACCGTTGGGATAATTTTGGTAAGCTTTCAAACATTGCAACGGTCATATTCTGCTTCTGGGCTATTTTTGGAAGTCTGCTGGTCTGGTCAGCCAGTTGGTCTGGTCAGCTGGTCTGGTCAGCCAGTTGGTCTGGTCAGCTGGACTGCACAACCAGTTGGTCTGGTCAGCTGGACTTGTCACCAGTTGGTCTGGTCAGCTGGTCTGCACATCCAGTTGGTCTGGTCAGCTGGACTGGTCACCAGTTGGTCTGGTCAGCTGGTATGCACATCCAGTTGGTCTGGTCAGCTGGTCCTCCAGCTGGTCCTTCAGCTGGTCCTCCAACTGGTCCTTCAGCTGGTCCTCTCCAGCTGGTACTCCAGCTGGTCCTTTCACCTGGTCCTCCAGCTGGTCTGGTCAACTGGTATCCAGCTGGTCCTCCCAGCTGGTACTCCAGCTGGTCCTTTCAGCTGGTCCTCCAGCTGGTCTGGTCAACTGGTACTCCAGCTGGTCCTCATTTCAGCAACCAAACTCAAGGGCATTTCTTAGCACATCATCAAGCTGTAAAATATCATCTACGAACTGCACACTTGATGAAATATGTTAGCAACACAATAACAAGTTTTGTTAACATCAAAATCAAGATTATTCGGGTTTCCAAAACCCAACAATCTCCCCCTTTTTGATGATCACAAAACTTGAATAAAAATATGAACATTAAAGCACAATGTTGCATAACAAGAAAAAGTCATATTTTTTAAACAATATATTTCTCCCCCTTTTTGTGTGAATCAAAAAAGAAGACAAATAAAATTTACTCCCCCTCAAGGATTGAGATTAAACTCTCCCCCTTTAATTTTAAAAGGTTTGAAAATTTTTGCAAGTGAGGGGCAAATGGGGTAGGCTAAAACAAATTTAAAAAAATGCAATGCACATTAATTTTTGAAAAATTAACCTCTTTTGATGATGGATGAAGCATACTTGGCAACAAATTTGAATTTCTTGACAAAACTCAACAATGTCCATTTCATCTTTCTGCGGTGGCAGCACACTTAGTCCAACTTGAACAAATAAACTGCTTTTCCTCGAGCAAGTTTGGGCTGCAAGACCTATACCGTTGCGATCCTATATGAGTCTAGTTTGCAACGCAAAAAACGGTTCGTCATTTGGACATCCGAACAAGAAGTTATGCCATTTTTTCCAAAGTCGCTGCAAGCTGCCAGAAAAACTGAATGCTTCGAAAATTGTTAGAAAAAATTTCAAAATAACAATTTTAAGCTTAAAATGAGTTTAAAACTTATTGAACGAGAATTTGAACATTTAAAATATGTTTTAAAATTATTTTCGTGTAAAATGAATGCAATGAAATTGATTTTTATGCTAAAAATTTTCATACACCAAGTTTTAGAAAATTATGCTATAAAAATAATTTCATGCTCATGAGAAAGTTTTCTTAAAAGATTTCCGTCTAAAATAAGTTAAAATGCTTTCCAAGAACAACCAGGCTCTGATGCCACTTGTTAGGATCGATTTCGGGGGTGGGTTGCCATTCCACACCCGAATTCAACCAACTTGAGCTTCAATAGCTCGTGTTCTTGAAATAATTGCACCGAGAGATTATATCGAGTTCGGTTACAAAACCGAGCGGAATACACTCGACATAACCCGCTCTAAAACCGATTACACATTTGAAAGGCATTTTAAAGATATGCAAGAAAGTATGTAAAAACAGTAAGGTAAATAACACAAGCATTTGTTTCTGGAAGTTCGAAGCACAACGCTTCTACGTCTCCCCTTCTTCCATCTCATGGAAGGATACACTAGAAGACATTGATTTATACAACTCTTTGTACAAACCCGGTCCAGTTGGGCATTCCCCATCCAACTAGAACTCCTAGCAACTCAACTATGTATGTTCTTTAATGTCTCACATACAAAGACCTCTCAATCGGTTGTGATGAATCATCAACCGTTACAATGGTATTCACTCTTCTATTTTAGCTCACAAATACAATGAATAGAGTGAATACAAAGGCACAAATGATTCCATACTGAATCTGATACAGCAAGGTAAGAGGTGCCAAAGGTTTGAGGAGTGCTCTTCATTTAGCAGCTTTTGTCTTTGAAGTTCCTCAATTGAATCCCAAGTGGGTTTGCTTTGGAAGGCTTGGATTGATCTTCAATCAGCTGTTATTGAGCTTCCAAATCATGTATATATAGCCCCAAGTAATGATATATACGTTAGATACAAGAATATAACCGTTGGGATAATTTTGGTAAGCTTTCAAACATTGCAACGGTCATATTCTGCTTCTGGGCTATTTTTGGAAGTCTGCTGGTCTGGTCAGCCAGTTGGTCTGGTCAGCTGGTCTGGTCAGCTGGACTGCACAACCAGTTGGTCTGGTCAGCTGGACTTGTCACCAGTTGGTCTGGTCAACTGGTCTGCACATCCAGTTGGTCTGGTCAGCTGGACTGGTCACCAGTTGGTCTGGTCAGCTGGTATGCACATCCAGTTGGTCTGGTCAGCTGGTCCTCCAGCTGGTCCTTCAGCTGGTCCTCCAACTGGTCCTTCAGCTGGTCCTGCAGCTGGTCCTCTCCAGCTGGTCTGGTCAACTTGTACTCCAGCTGGTACTCCAGCTGGTCCTTTCACCTGGTCCTCCAGCTGGTCTGGTCAACTGGTATCCAGCTGGTCCTCCCAGCTGGTACTCCAGCTGGTCCTTTCAGCTGGTCCTCCAGCTGGTCTGGTCAACTGGTACTCCAGCTGGTCCTCATTTCAGCAACCAAACTCAAGGGCATTTCTTAGCACATCATCAAGCTGTAAAATATCATCTACGAACTGCACACTTGATGAAATATGTTAGCAACACAATAACAAGTTTTGTTAACATCAAAATCAAGATTATTCGGGTTTCCAAAACCCAACACTAATGTATCAATGAAAACTAATGGTGCAATTATAAACTAAACAAGGTCAGAACAAAGGGCGGAGCCACTATATAGGTTAGAGTGATATCCAGCCTTATGCAAATTTTCAAAAAAGAAAATTATTTATTGTAAATTTTAGAAAATTTAGTTTTTTAGTCCAACCCTCTAAATTATGATAGTTTTTTAGCCCTACTTAACTAGATTAGACCCATGTATTTTTGAATCATGACTCCTCCCCTAGTCAGAGAATACCGTGTAATTACATAATTGTCTATAAAAGACGTATAATTCACATAAAAAGAATATATAATTTTTGTATGCTAAATAATCCATAAAATTTACAAATTGTTTAGAATAGAAATAATATTATTTTGGAAGCGTCATCTTTATCGTTATTGTTTGGTCTGTTATTGGCTTTTCTCTTCCTTTAACTTTTGCTTTTCTTGTACGCTTTCTTCTATATTTGTTCCTTAGACGTGGTATGAGACTTGTTTTAAATGTTAAAAATAATTTGACTAATCAACGCAACAATTTGAAACATTAGCTATCTATTTTTTGTATTATTTAAAATAATCAACTTTTATACACTTCACATAAAGATATATATGTATATGTCGATAGAGTAAATAAAGCAATGATACAGAGCTATCATATAGCACCCAATTTTTTCTATCCTGTTGTTCGATCTATATCCATCCATTTAGCAGCGTCTTAGGACGAGTTTCAAGGGAGGAAAG
This sequence comes from Haberlea rhodopensis, assembly GCA_907163345.1. Taxonomy (NCBI): domain Eukaryota; kingdom Viridiplantae; phylum Streptophyta; class Magnoliopsida; order Lamiales; family Gesneriaceae; genus Haberlea; species Haberlea rhodopensis. The sequence continues at coordinate 3,606,862 of CAJQUN010000013.1, forward strand.
GGATCTGTATGGCCTAGTAGTATAAAATGGGCTTCCCATAGAAAAGGGCTTAAATTTTCGTACTCTATACATCACCATGGGTTTGAGAACTCCTCAATTCACTAAACCATTCACAGACTGAATGGAAAGAATTATATTTGGGAATGGCTTCCAATCAAGTTGAATATTGACCACAAAGGATGACTTGGGTACCAAACTTGGGAAATCAAAGAACCTGCTGCTACTGATGATCCCAAGTGAAAACCCGAAAATTCCCTCATAACAGCTTGGCTTGTCAAATCTATTGGAAAAGATATATTTGTTTCTGCTCACTACAAAGCAGTTCATGAGACCTATTTGAACCTCGAAAACTATTGAATTAAATGTGTTCATCTTTGAAGTTTAAGTTCATCATTGACTGTATCTGAACTTATTTCTAATTACATTCCTTGTATCTGAATTGAAGAGTCACAAGATGACTAGTATAAATTTCAGTCATTAGGATGTAATTTAATTATGAGAATATATATTTGAATAAGATTAAGAGTCATGAACTCCATTCTATCAAAGTGTGATGTTCTTTAAATTCAACAAGTGGTATCAAGATCTTAGTTTGATATGTCAAAGGACGTATCATGTCCATTGTTGGAACAACAACACCAGTACATGTCTTCTTCAGTGGAGAAGACTGTGATTACTGGAGTATAAAAGTGAAGACCTTCTTTATTTCGCGAGATCTGTGGGAAGTGATAGAGAATGGTGTCACCTCACCAACTGTAGAACAATCTAGTGAACATCAAAAGTCTGAAGAAAAGAAGAACGCAAAGGCTTTATTTGTTCTCCAGCAAGCAGTAAGTGGTTCTATCTTTCCAAGGTTGATGAGAGCAACAACAACAACAAAACAGGCTTGGGATATCTTGCAGCAAGAGTTCCAAGGAAACGAGAATGTAAAATCAATAAAACTTCAAGGCTTGAAAGGGAACTAGAAAATTTTAAGATGAAGGAATCTGAAAATGTAAAGGAGTATTCTTCTAGATTAATTGATCTTGTCAACTCAATGAAGGCTTATGTAGAAGATTTGACTGATCAAAGAATATTGCAAAAAAATTTTATTCGCCTTACAGACAAATGATCATGTGATTGCTGATGTAGAAGAATCTAAAAATTTATCCACACTTACAATTACTGAATTGATGGGATCACTGCAAGCACATGAGCAGATAATTGAAATTAGAACAGGAGGCTATTTAGAAAATGCATTCCAATCAAAAGTGAATGTAAATTCTCAAAAGACAAAAGATTATAAGAAGAACTGGCAGAATCACTCAAAAGGAGGAGAGAAAGCCAATACATATGAGAAAAAGAAAGAAAAACAGGGAGTTTTTCCTCCTTGTGGAATTTTCAAAAGAACAAATCATGTTGAAAAAGATTGTTTCCACAAAGGAAAATATCAATGCACATATTGCAAGAGGTTTAACCATCTTGAAAAAGATTGCAGGAACAAGACCAATCAACAAGCTAACTATACGGAGGAAAAGAATGAAGAGTATCTATTCTTTGCTAGCCAAGGCAGCACCAGGAAAGCAGCAGATATGTGGTTCATTGACAGTGGCTGTAGCAATCACATGGCAGCTGATGACAACATCTTCTCTAACCTTGATAAATCTGTCAAAACAATAGTAAAGATGAGAAATTGAGAACTGGTGGAGTCTGAAGGAAAGGTAATTGTTGCTATTGAAGAAAATGTAAAGATGTTTTACTTGTTCCTTCATTACAACAAAACTTGTTGAGTGTTGGTCAGATGATTCAAAATTGTTATTATTTGCATTTTGAAGACGGTGTTTGTAAATTTTTTTATAATAATGCGGAAAAAGCCAGAATTAAAATGGGTTGTAATATGAATTTCCCTATTCGATGGGATTATCCTAAAGCTATGAGTGCAGAAATAAATCATTCCACCACGTGGCATAAGAGGTTTGGGCATTTTAACTGTAATGCTCTAAGATAACTGCACCAAAAAGAGATTATTAGAGATTTACCTTTGGTTCAAGATCAGGTGGTTGTATGTGAAGGTTGTATGCTTGGAAAGCAACACAGAGATTCATTTCCATCTCAAAGTCATTGGAGAGCCAAAAAACCACTTCAACTTATACACTCAGATGTGTGTGGTCCAATGAGAACACCATCACATACACTCCACAACAAGATGGAGTGGTGGAAAGGAAAAACAGAACTGTGATGGAAATGGCCAGATCAATGATGTTCGAGAAAGGACCTACCCGTTCAATTTTGCTGTCAATACTCCTGTGTACATGTTGAATTTGTGTCCTACAAGTGCAATTCTAAACCAAACACCATTTGAAGAATGGCATGGAAGAAAACCGTCAACAAGCTATCTAAAGGTGTTTGGTTGCATTTGTTATATTCACGTTCCAACTCCACATAGACACAAATTGGAGGAGAAATCTCAAAAGGGAATTTTTCTAGGATATAGTACTCAATCTAGAGGCTATAGAGTTTATATCTTAGAAAAAGAAAAGTTGGTTATCAGTCGTGATGTGAAAGTTGATGAAGAAGCTTTTTGGGATTGGAAAATAAGTATCGTTTCTAGAAAATATGTCCCTGTGGAAAATCCTGAAACAGAAACAAATCTTGACATTCAAGTTGATGAGCCTGGATCTCCAGCTTCATCAAATATTTCAGATGATACATCACCAAGGAAATTTAGATCATTGACTGAAATCTATGAAATCTGCAACTTTCCGTCTTTAGAACCTGAAACTATGCAACAGCCTCCAAAGAAGATGTGTGGGTTAAGCAATGGAGGAGGAGATGAGAGTGATAAAGAAGAATGACACTTGGGACTTGGTTGATCTACCAGCAGAAAAGGAGGTCACTGGAGTAAAGTGGATTTACAAAACTAAATTAAATCCAGCTAAATCAATTCAGAAACACAAGGCAAGGTTGGTTGTGAAAGGCTATGCTCAACAATTTGGAAAAGATTACAATGAGACTTATGCTCCTGTTGCATGATTAGATACAATTCAAACTCTGATAACTCTTGCAGCCAACAAGAAATGGAAAATCTTTAAACTAGACGTAAAATCTGCATTTTTGAATGGGGAATTGCAAGAAGAAGTCTTTGTTAGCCAATCAGATGGATTCATTGAAGAACCTGGAAAAGTTCTAAGGTTGCAAAAGGCTTTGTATGGCCACCGAGGACTTGGTATGGAAAGATTGACAAATACTTTCTTGATCAATGGTCTATGTAAAGCATCAGGGAGGTCAGATATACTAATTATTTCTTTGCATGTTGATGATTTAATCTTTACAGGGAACAATACCAAGATCATAGAAGATTTCAAAGCAAACATGATGAGTACTTTTGAAATGAGTGATCTTGGTCTAATGCAATTTTTCCTTGGATGGAAGTAAGCCAAGAAGAAGATGGAATCTTCATTTCACAAAGGAAATATACTCATGAATTGTTGTCAAAATTCAGAATGCTTGGTTGTAAAGCAGTAGCTACACCACTTATTGCTAAAAGAGGCTTCAAATGAAGGATGGAGCAAAGAAGGTTGACCCTGCCATGTACAGGAGCTTAGTTGGCAGCCTTCTTTATCTTACTACAACACGACCAGTTATAATGTTTTATGCAAGCTTGCTGTCCAGGGTTATGCACGAACCAAGCCAAATTCACTTTGGCACAACAAAAAGAGTTGTTAGATATCTGCAAGGAACCATCAACCATGGCATATGCTTCAAGCACAATTCTGAAGGAAAAACTAATTGGATATGCTGATAGTGATTGGGCAGATGTCGTGGATGACTTCAAGAATACTTCTGGAGCTCAGGAGTATTTTATTGGGAATCAAAGAAGCAGAAAAGTGTGGCTCAATCTATTGCAAAGGCCGAAGATGGTGCGGCTGCAGGTGCTACAAATCAAGCTATTTGGCTGACCAAAATTTTAGAAGACATGAGAGAGAAGCAATTAAAACCTGTTGAAATCTTATGTGATAACAAGTCTATAATTGCAATGACCAAGAATCATGTTTTCCATAACATGACCAAGCATATTGGAATTAAATATCACCATATCAGAGAAGTGGCGGCAGATGAGGAAGTTCAACTAAAGTTCTATAGTACCGAAGATCAATTGGGAGATATATTTACTAAAGCTTTGCCAAGAGACATGTTTCATTTGCTGCGTACTAAGCTGGGAGTATTCAGTAAACACATTAAGGAGGAGTATTGAATTAAATGTGTTCATCTTGGAAGTTTAAGTTCATCAATGGTTGTATCTGAATTTATTTCTAATTACATTCCTTGTATCTGAATTGAAGATCACAAAATGATTAGTATAAATTTCAGTCATTAGGATGTAATTTAATTATCAGAATATATTTGAATAAGATTCAGAGTCATGAACTACATTCTATCAAAGTGTTCTGTTCTTTAAATTCAACAAAAACTCGCCTCACATATTTGATTTTGAAGAAAGAAATTATAGCAGTCTAGACGGGGAGATTGAGTAGTACGATGAGATGATTGCATTATGACAAGAGTTAGACCTGCAATATATACATGTGAAGTTATGTTTTGATAATTGGAGGAATTGATTGTCTTCGTTTGGTAAGTGGGACAAAAAATAATGTTAATGGGATGTTAAGGATTTTTCTTCCATGCACCCGGTGTTCAGAAATACCAATATATATATACATGTATGTATATGTATATATATGTGTATATGCATATTGGTGTTTCGGACACCACGTGCACCGAAGAACTTCGGGACTGTTACAATACACAATATATCGTAGTTGATCAGTTTATTATTATTTAGTCAGTTAAGCTTGGTAGTTAACGTAATAGTTGGAAGTTAGTTCAGCAGTTAGTCTGTATAGGAAGTTTAACTTATAAATTTGCTTGATGTATATAAACTGATGTACTTGAATTAACTTAATTTATTGTTACACCTGATTAGACTTTGCGATAATTTTCACATGTACGGATGCATTTGTCTATACTGGATTTAGTAGGTGTTTGCAATTACTTATGAAAACTGCTTATCTGCTTTTCAGATAAAAAAAGCAGTTTTTTGGTGTTTTATTTGTTTGCTTCTGCTATTGCTTCTCTAAAAATAAGCAGAAAAAAGTATAAGCAGAGAAGCAGGTCATGACATGCTTTTGACTGCTTTAAGTTGTTTTGTGGCAATTTCGTAATTAATTTAAGTTTATTAAGCTGCTTTTTTATTTAAATAACAAACACTCAATGCTTTTGCTTAAAATCAACTTTTTCCAACTTTAAGCAAAAGCAACATAGAAGTGCTTTGAATAAGCAATCGCAAACACACCCTTAGGCTGTTAGGCATAATTTTATATAGCTACACTATTGACTCCAATTAGATCTTCAAGGGGGTCCCACACAATATTGATATCTATAATAATAGTACCAAACATTTATGAATAATCAAATATAACCTCAAAGAAAATTATTTTTAATAAAAATAGTCTCACATAAATATTTTTACAAATGTAGTTCCACATAAGTTATTTTTTAATAAAAATGGTACATAATCCCATAATTCTATCGACCGACTTTTGGACGCTTTACATGGGATTCAGATGCTTATACCTGGCTTGATCCCGCAGTTTCTACTTTTGGCTGTCCGATGACTGTTATCTTGGGAACCAAATGCACAAATTTTGCTTAGGGCTCTCGGTGATTTTTAAGATATTTACACTTGTACTTATATTTTACTATTATTTTTGTTTTGTTGCTATTAGCATTTTGAGAAGGTCTTGGCATTATACCCTCTTCCTTCATCCATCCTCCTTCAGGATTTTTTTGTTGGTTGGTTTCTTAATTATATATAGTAGAGGTCCATCAAACCCCAACACACCTACAAAGGTGGCTTTTATTAAGAAGAAAAAAACCTTCAAAAACTTGAGACTATTTTTATTAAAAAATAATTTATATGTGACTATATTTGTATTACTTTCGTTAAAAATAAATTTTTTTGGACTATATATATTAGTTTTAAAAGTTCGATACTTCATTTAAAATACTTAGAGACCATTTTTACAATTTACCTTAATTGTAAAATACATAAACTTTAAAACAACATATAAATTGCAAAACCCAAATCATAATCAAGATAGAATCTTCATACCATTAGCAAGATCCAGTAGAAAATAGCAGGATTCATGAAATCAGACCCAGACGCATAACCAATCGAACCAAAATATGCCATCACCCGACCCACATTATCCACTATAAATAGACAACCCTCCGATAATACAACCACCGAATGATTTTGAAATTCTGAGATTTATGCGATACAAATATATTTTGAAGCATTATTAATTTTCGAAAACCAAATGCTAGGAATTCCGAATTCTGGCCCTGATGTTGTGGGGTTATAATCGTTACTATGGCCTGATATGGCGGTTAACCGTTGTTTTGGTTGGCCAGACCCTTTATTCTGGGGTGAACCGATGTTATGACTTATCTCTAGGAGGGTTAAGTCTATCAGTACCAAGAGGAAAATAGAGAATTTTACTGTGCTTAACTCGTTTAAAATATGGTATGTTGAGATATGAAATATGTACCGATTTGGTATCGGTTCTGCTTTGGCTCTAGGTGAACAATATGTTTAGGCTCTAGGTGGGCATTATAATATACCTATTTAGACGCTGCTGAGCATTATTAATCTGATGTAGAAGACGAATATCAATATCAATTTTGGGTATGGTGAGCTCCTGTTGAAATGAAATCAAGCTCTGCTGTTATTTTAGTTTCGTTTATTTTAGCTTCTTATGTTGTAATCATTCATGAAATCATAATTGTGAATTGTAAAGAACAATTTTAATTTTTATAGAATGAAAAGATTGGTCCTTTGAAATCTGTATCTAAGACTTGTTTTCAAATATTTAATTTGGTAGCAACACTGGTTTCATCGATCCCGGTTTCGAAGTGTGACACGGTGAGGGTTTGGCTAGAGCTTGGGGCACTCGATAGAGATTCAGGGTGATCTCAGAAAAGGCTTGAATGTTAGCTTTCCACGCCGGTGACCCTTGTCCTCAAGCTCTTCACCCACCAATAGCTACTCGACCTCCATCGATGTAAGGCAGAGAGAACTCCACTTCCCAAGTATCTCATCTATTGTTAGTACCACACCAAGAAATCCACACACCGAAGTACGATCAGATTCATCAGTTTCTACTTGAATTTTGTTTTGGTAGATGATCATCATCATGTTGATTAACTCTCCAGCATAAATAAAGGTTTTTTTTTTTTATTAATGATGAATACATGTACGAAGTATAACTGGACGAGAATCTAACTTTTGGAGAAATTAATTGAATAACTCATTTTGTGATTATTAGGCCAAAATCGTGTGTGGATGGATAAAAAATTCTCAAAAGAATGTTTTATAAAAAATATGCATTCTATGAATAATATACATTTTTGAAACAAAAATATATAGAAGAAACTTATAAATTATTTTGCACTCTATAGATTAGCGGTGCAAATTGAGTCAGGTTGTATTAATTTGAGATCAGTGAAAACTCAAGGCTTCTTGAGCTCGAGCTCACTGTTGTTTATGAGCTTGTTCTGATTTTATATAACTTTTCATAATGTCATAAAAACTAAAATTTTAAATATTTACAAAGTTTGTGATAATAGCATATAATTAATTTTATTTGAAAAGTTTGTGAAATTATCTATTGGCTTAAATTAATTTGAAAAATTGATGGCCAGGTCTAGTAATAGCAAATGACTCTTCTCAATATCGTCGTCTCTATGCTATTCAAATTTTTTAAATATGTACTTTTCCAAATTTATCATATTTACCATTATTCCAAACAAACTTCATGGCTTCATGCCTAAATATAGGATTACACATCAAGAAGGCATAATCCAAAAAGTACGGTGACGCCATTCGGCCTAGGTATACCTTATACACATACAAACGATTAAAACTGAAACATTAGATTCTGCCCGAGAAGCAGATTGTTATGGAAAGACACGGAAAATTAAGGCTGCAAGAAAAAACAAGACAGATTAAAGATACAAAAAAAACCACACAATGAAGTGAAATTCACAGATGTGATGAAGTAGTTTGTCATTAGCAAAACTCAACCATTCCTCATGGCAGTAACCGATCTCAGCCATGAATGGAAGCAAAAATTTATATAAAAGCCAATTCATTGGTACAATGAAGAAAAGTATGCAAGATGACATGCATGAGGTTTATGGTTGGTCGATATGCACAGCATTATTCTATAAAAAACATCAGGAGATATAATCCGTACCAGATATTTGGAATCACTTCCTTTGTTTATTTGTCACTGTTCTCTGTACAGTAGAGACACCATCTACAAATTTTGTCCGGAAAAGAACATTGGCATTATTGAACATGCCTTCCTTTAAAGACACCACAATAAACTGCAAGAGATTGACATTTGATTAGAGATGGTAGCAACGAGCATGAAGAAAGTAGTACTCGCATTGTTTAGCATCTTGAATGATTTTATGATATCAAGGAAAATTTATTTTCTTTCTTATGTTGCGATTGCCATTTTAATATTATTTTGGCTGCTAAGTTTCAGCACTAGGAGATGGAGAAGAACAGACAAAGAAAGGAAAAACACCAACTTGGGAGTGTGGAAAGTGAGTCTTAATCATCCTTCCAATGTTTTGAGTGTGACTTAGATCAAGAGCTGCATCAACCTGAGGCATCTCAGAGAAATTAGTTTGCAAATAGAATTTAAATATATATCCAGACTTGCACAAGGTTTCACAAAACAATTAAATACTTTCATTTTCACAGTAATAGTGAGACAAACAAGTATTGACATAAAAAAAGTGGGAAACTTTACGGAGAATAGTTAAATCATGATGATTGAGAAAACAAGATATGAAAATGATCATCCTTAAATGTATAATCGCTCAATGATTTTATTGGATAGGGATCAAGAGCAATTTCATGAAGGATTTTAAAGTGCAGTTCAACCATGATTAAATAAAACACAAAGCTATATTATCGATTGTGTGAGCATTTCTCATACCTCATCCAGTATGTAGAGTGGAGCTGGTTTAAAAAGAAGCAAGGCCAAAATTAAAGAGAGAGCAAGAAGAGATCGCTGCCCTCCACTTAGTTCGGACAAGGACTGTTTCCAGACACTCCCAAAAGCAACCCGGACCTCCAAACCATCAAGGAAGCTGCATCCTTCAGGTGGTTGAAGTTTCGCCATTGTGCCAGGCAGCAGAGTAGAAAATATAGATCCAAAATCTCTGAACAAATTGAGCACTTGATAAGCATTTAACTATCAAGTCTGGCCAGTATTGAAGAATTACAATGAAGCACCATTACAGCAACATAACCCTACTTCAGATTAACTAGGACGAATATGTAAAGCAAGAGTGAACTTTGTGAAGTAAACTTACTTGTTTACTTTAACCCAAGTGACTTTAAGCATTTCCTTCTTCTTTTCATCAAGCTCTTCAATTACCATTTTGATTTTTGACTTGTCATTCTACACAAAGATTATTATAAATAATGATAATCTTCAAAGAGCAACATTTTGTTTTCGATATTACTAACCTCAATAATATTCTTTTTGGAAATCAAGTCATTGTACTCATCCTCAGCTTTTTCAAACATGGCCATGACCTTCTTATTCACTCTTTTCTCTAGACTACAAAAAAAAAGGAGAACTGGATGAAAATTCCGGAGGTTGTTGTTTTGCTATTTTATTTTAACATTAAACTTCAATGAAAATTCCAGAAATTGTTTTTTTCCATTTAGTTTGAACATTAAATATGAAGTGTAAGAGCCAGCCCAATATACAAAGCAACAATTTCTTGCTCAATCCTTTTTTATTTATTATGCAAAATTCTTACCCAGATTGTTCAGCTTGCAGTTTCTGAAATTGTTCACCAGCCTTACGAGGATCACGAGCCGCAAAGTCATAATCTGATCCAGCTCTCCCAAAGAGTTGTTTCTCAGATGCAATCCAAGAATGCTTCTCTACCAATTTCTCAACCTTCAAAGAACAATCTTTCTGATCCACCTCCATGCATTTCACCTATATTCATTAAAAAATATATAAGGAAATAGGGATCGGAAGCAAAAAAATGACTGGCACGAGGAAAAAAATAAGTTACCTCGTTATGCATTCTTTTCCTCTCTAGGTTTGCCTCAGTAATTTTATTTTGGATCCCCTGCTGCTCCTTGCAGATACTAGTAATCTGTGAATCACATTCTTTGAGCTTCCTGCGAACCAAATTGTGCTCAGATTGTACCTCATCATGATTTGTTTTTAATAAAGCAACCTGCAAGAAAAAGGTACAATGATAATTGTGCAATCTTCTACAAAGAAACACTGATTAGAGCACCAAATATCAGTATTTTCCGTATGTACCTTGGTCTTCTGAGAGTCCACTACCAAAGTAAGATCATTAACCTGCTTCTTTAAAGCGGCTAGTTGGCACTCGAGTGATGTTTGTTCCTTTTCAGCTGCTTCCATTTCCATCACCAGTCTCTCCTTTTTACTCTCATGCGCCTAGGGAATATCGACATCGCAAGTAGTTTATTCATTTCACTTATTTGATTAAGGATGAAATAGCCTAGGCTCCAACATATTCTGTTAAATGTCTAATCAAAGTGGTTAAGAATCGTCATCATCACCTTCCTCAGCCCCCAATGAGATGATATATCAAAGGTCAGGATGCTCATAAGAACATAACTTTAACGTCTTATGCCATTATTAGGGAACAAAAATATGAGTTGAAGAAACAAATGCGTTTGACTTACTACCATTGTTAACAGTTTATCAAAGGAGTCTAAACTGAGATAGCAATATAAACATATAGTTTTGAGCTGTAAAAGTCATTTATTAAAATATTTTAGCCTGGCATATAGGTCAGAATTTACTTCCCATTGGCTAGCATTCACTTGCTATGATGCTCCAGACATTTATGGAACTCTTTCTGCATGACTTGTGCGATTCCATGAGTTCTTAGAAAATTGGCAATCCTAGGTTTCTTTCAACAAATTGATGTGGGTGGAGATGAGAAGCATCAATTTTCATAGTTATTGTTACAAGGAAAGATTGTGTGCTATATGGGAACTTCCATGTATTCATATATTTACCATTATTGTACATTTGGTGTTAGGAAAGTCAATATTGTATATTAGGAAAGTGTATTAGGTTTCCAATTATGTATATTGTACGCCTCTTTATAAAGAGGAAGAGATTACTAGAAAAGATAGATCTTGAATTCATATGTTCTGTCATGGTATCAGAGCAAACATTCTGATAAATTTTTGTTTTCGATTCTTGGATAACTTACATGGCTTGCAAATCGTGGATTTGCGTTTGGATCAATCTTCCTCGTACGTGGGTCGCTGATTTTGGATTTGCTCTCGGCCACTCCCGCTTTTGTTCGCCGATCTCTGGATTTCTTCTCGGTGCATTGTAGTTTTTCGCACGCTCTGTGGGTTTCCACGATTTGCGATTTTCTTTTCTGTTGAACGTGGCAGCGGCTTTCCTTCAGGTTTTCGTACCATCGCTTCTTCTTTCTTGGTCGATTGTGGCAGCTTTGTGTGTCTTTTGGCTTCGAAGACTTCTTGCTTTGATTTTCATTCGTGGGGCTCCGCTTTTGTCTCTTGATTTGTACGTTTAAGTAATGTTTGTTGGGTAATTTTTTTGTGGACAGTGGATTTACCTCCTATTTCTTTTGGTGTGCAACATGTCTACTGACACTCTCTCTATCAAACTTATGGGCAAGAATTATTCTGCCTGGGAGTTTCAATTCCGCATGTTTCTCAAGGGCAAGGCACTTTGGGGACATCTTGATGGCTCCTCTAAAGCTCCTACTGAGGGCAAAGAATTGTCTCAATGGGAAACGAATGATGCTCGGATTATTTCATGGATTCTTGGGTCCATTGATTCTCATATGGTTAACAATCTCCGCTGCTTCACCACGTCCAAAACCATGTGGGATTATTTGAAACAGGTCTACTACCAAGGCAACACCGCTCGGCGGTTTCAACTTGAACTTGACATTGCGAATTATTCGCACGGCTCTATGGCCATGGAGCAATATTACTCTGGCTTTCTCAACTTGTGGCGCGAGTATACTGACATTCTCTATACTACTGTGCCCCAAGAAGCTCTCCCTGCTCTTCAAGAAATTCATGAGGTTAGTCAACGCGATCAGTTTCCAATGAAACTGCGTCCTGAATATGAGAATACTCGTGCTGGATTGCTGAACCGCGACCCTGTTCCATCTTTAGATGTGTGTTTTGGCGAACTAATGCGGGAAGAGCAACGTTTGGCCACTCATGCCACTCTTAATTCTTCTCCAGCTGCTTCTGAAGTCGTTAATGTTGCTTATGCTGCACACGGCAAGCCTCACAGTCGTGGTTCCCTTCAGTGTTATAGCTGTAAGGGTTACGGCCACATTGCTCGGAATTGTGACAAGAAATTTTGCAATTATTGTAAACAAAAGGATCACATCATTGCTGACTGCCCTACGCGTCCTCAGAATCGGCGTGTCAAAGCATTTCATGCGGCTGCTCCTTCCTCTAACTTGGGTTTTGACTCGGCTAGCCCCACTCTTCCAGCCGCTACTTCGCAGCCTCTTACACCTGATTTGGTTCAACAGATGATCCTTTCGGCTTTCTCTGCCCTCGGTCTTCAACACAGCGGTAAGATTGTTTCATCTCCTTGGTTTGTGGATTCTGGAGCGTCAAATCATATGACCGATTTTTCTGATTATTTGCACAAAATTCGCAAATATATTGGTATTCAACATATTCAGATAGCTAATGGTCATACTCTTCCGATTACACATGTCGGTGATATTAACCCTTCCTTCCCTGATGTATTTATATCTCCTGGACTATCTACGAATTTGATTTCCGTTGGTCAATTGGTTGACAGTAATTGCACTGTGAATTTCTCACATGATGGTTGTCTTGTGCAGGATCAAGTGTCGGGGAAGGTGATCGCGAAGGGGCCTAAAGTGGGACGTCTGTTTCCTCTGCAGTTTACCGTGTCACCTGCTTTATCTCTGTCTTGTTTTACTGTTTCAAATAAGCCTGTTTGTTGGCATAAACGTTTGGGTCATCCGAATAATGTTGTTTTATCTCATTTATTGAAGCATGGTTTTTTGGGGAATACACCTCACTTCTCTACTTCTTCATTATTGCTTGATTGTTCAACTTGCAAACTTGGGAAAAGTAAGATATTACCATTTCCAACTCATGGTAGTCGTGCTCATGCCCGTTTTGAGCTTATTCATAGTGATATCTGGGGTCTTGCTCATGTTGCTTCGCATGCTAATTATAAGTATTTTGTGACTTTCATCGATGATTTTAGTCGATTTACATGGGTGTACTTTCTTCGTTCCAAAGCTGACCTTTTTACCAATTTTGAGACTTTTGTTGCATACATTGACACAATTTTCTACCACTATTAAGTGTCTTCGTTCTGATAATGGGAGTGAATATATGTCTCAAGCCTTTCAGACTTTCTTGCACCAAAAAGGCATTGTCTCTACACGTTCTTGTCCCTATAGTCCTCAACAAAATGGTTTAGCTGAACGCAAAAATCGTCACTTGTTAGACATGGTCCGAACCTTGCTCTTAGAGTCTTCAGTAACGTCCACCTTTTGGGTTGAGGCCTTATCTACGGCCGTCTACCTTATTAACCGTCTTCCTTCTCAACACTTGAACTTTGAATCTCCATATTTTCGCTTGCATGGCACACATCCCAACTATCATCCTCTTCGTACCTTCGGCAGTACGTGTTTTGTTCACCTCCCCTCTCACGAGCGCCACAAACTTTCCGCTCAATCTGTCAGATGTGCTTTCTTGGGCTACAATCCTAATCACAAGGGCTATGTGTGTTATGATGCGGTATCTAAACGAATGCGTATTTCTAGAAATGTTACTTTCTTTGAAAATCAATACTACTTTCAGCATCATGCTCCTTCATCTGCCCCAGTGGTACTTCCTCGTTTTGATCAGGTTGTGACTTCTCATGACCGTTTCAAACCAGGCATTGTCTATACGCGGCGCCAGGCCCCTCTCTCACCACCTCCTCCCGACCCTGATCCACCTCTCGAACAAATTGCTCTTCGCCGTTCCTCGCGATATATCCGTCCTCCTGCCAGGTATGGTCTATCTGCTACTTTGGCCGATATTGTTCTTCCTCAATCTTATTCGCAGGCGGCCAAGCAAGCTTGTTGGGTGAAAGCAATGCATGAGGAAATTCAAGCTCTGTTAGAAAATCACACATGGGACCTTGTCCCTTGTCCTGCAGGTGTTAAGCCTATTGGTTCTAAATGGGTGTATTCTGTTAAGATACGTTCTGATGGGACTCTTGAACGATACAAAGCTCGACTTGTGGCAAAGGGCAACCATCAAGAGTATGGGGTCGATTATGATGAAACATTTGCACCGGTTGCTAAAATGACTACTGTTCGGCTTGTTCTTGCTCTTGCAGCTTCTTCTAGTTGGTCCTTGCATCAGATGGATGTTAAAAATGCATTTTTACATGGTGACCTTAAAGAAGACATTTATATGACTGCTCCACCCGGGATGTTTTCTACGCCCTCCTCGAATGTTTGTAAGCTCCGGCGGTCTCTCTATGGTTTGAAACAAGCCCCTCGGGCTTGGTTTGACAAATTTCATACCACGCTGCTCCGTCTCTCCTTTGTCCAAAGTCAGTATGATTCTTCCTTATTTTTTTGCAAGACTACTAATGGCATTGTTCTTCTTTTGGTCTATGTCGACGATATTGTTATCACAGGATCCGACTCCGCCTTGATCTCTGAGTTACAACAACATCTTCAACTCTCATTTCATATGAAGGATTTGGGTCCTTTGCATTATTTTTTAGGTCTTGAGGTGTTCACCACTCCCACTGGCACGTTCTTGAACCAACACAAATACACTCAAGATTTGATCTCCTTGGCGGGTCTTCAACATGGTCGCACCGCTGATACTCCATTGGAAGTCAATGTTAAATACCATACTGATGATGGCGAATTCCTCTCGGATCCCTCGCTGTATCGTCAACTTGTCGGGAGTCTCAAATATTTGACAATTACTCGTCCTGATGTCTCTTTTGCTGTTCAACAAGTTAGTCAATTTATGCAGGCCCCTCGGCATCACCATCTTACAGCAGTTCAACGGATTATTCGCTACTTAAAGGGTACTGTCCACTCACCCATTGAGCTCATTGCATATAGTGATGCTGATTGGGCGGGATGTCCAAACACTAGACGCTCAGTTTCGGGATGGTGTATGTTTTTGGGTTCTTCTCTTATTTCATGGAAGAGTAAGAAACAGGACCGGGTGTCTAAGTCCTCCTCTGAATCCGAATATTGCTCAATGTCCTCGGCTTGTTCTGAGATTGTATGGTTGCGCCGGTTATTGGATGAGCTTGGCTTCTGTCAGTCTTCTCCTACTCCTCTTCATGTTGATAATACCAGTGATGTTCGTATCACAGCTAATCCAGTGTATCATGAGCGCACCAAGCACATTGAAGTTGACTGTCACTATATCCGCGAGGCCTATGATGCTAATGTTCTCACTCTTCCCCACACTCCTTCCACTCTTCAAACCGCAGATATCTTCACCAAGGCCTTGTCTCGTCCTCGTCATGATTTCCTTGTCAGCAAATTGCTGCTTTCTAATCTCCCAGCATCAATTTGAGGGGGGATGTTACAAGGAAAGATTGTGTGCTATATGGGAACTTCCATGTATTCATATATTTACCATTATTGGACATTTGATGTTAGGAAAGTCAATATTGTATATTAGGAAAGTGTATTAGGTTTCCAATTATGTATATTGTACGCCTCTTTATAAAGAGGAAGAGATTACTAGAAAAGATAGATCTTGAATTCATATGTTCTGTCAGTTATAGATGAAACACAATTGAGTATTGCAACTAATTATGCTCAACTCTAACAGCTACATGGTGAAAAAACAAAAAAAAATAATGATTCATGTTCAGACATTTAACTCAAAGTGGGGAAATTTTGAGCATAGTCATTCAAAGACGTAAAAAACAAAAATCTCCTTTTATGGTCGTTTCTGCAGAAAATTAGACTTAAAACATGCTAGAATGTGCAGAACACCTACCTTCAGATTCTTTGAAGCTGATTGCATATGACTTTTAATTTCCTTCATCTTTTTCTCCAAATCATGAAGTCTGGTTTCTCTACTTCCAGCGTGATCATGAATTGACTTTTCCAAATGAGAAACTTTGGCTATGGAATCTTCATAGAGAAGTTTCTTTTCTTCCAAGGCGGATTTAGTATCTCTAACCTCCTCATCAATCTTCTTTACTAACTCACTCAGCTATACATCAAGGAAACAGATTGAGACGCAAAATGAAAATGCACTAATATAGAATACCATATAAAGTGCTTGCTGATTTTAAAATGAAAATTTAACAAAACTGAAACACGTAGTTAGATGCACCAAATACACGTATAAGAAGCAACCTTATGATGCTCATTTTGCTCAAGCCTGTTCTGGAAGAGTGAGAGGTCAAGTGACTTGAGTTCCAGCTGTGACTTTAGGTCTTTAAACTTTCTTTGGAGGGGAAGAAGATCAACAACCTGATGCCAAAACATGGAAGAGTTATTATCTTCATCAAAGACAAATATTGCAGATTTGAAGTTTGTTTATGTTGTCTCTTCTCACTAATTACAGAATTTAACATTGAAGTTACAATGCTAGATCCCTGGCCCAAATCCCATGAAACGATTTAGCTTGTGCAGTTACAAGGTAGGAGAGAAAATTGTTCAGATTGTACATAACTCCAATTCCTGAAATCCAGTTCATTGACGTAAATATAATTAAATTTAATATATATTACGATTGGTCTAATGTACGTACAACTCTAAATACTGCTGTCACACTTGCAAAACAGAAAGAAAGTGTCCTAGTTAAAGGCATAACAAAGATAAATGAACCAGCTCTTGCAGTCCAACAGTGTAAAAGTTGAGGAAGTCGAGCATATTTTCTCATCATCACAAACTTAAAGGTAGAGAAGTTGTAACATGAACCTTGGCATCAATTTCTGATAAACGGTTTTGATGAAAAGATAGCTTTTCTTCGGCCTCTGCCAAAGCATGAAGCTGCCTCAGTAGATTTCCTCCACCTCTAACATAATAAACGTGAGAATTAGAATGAGATGACGTTCTATCTTTCTAGGGTTATTTGGATGAACTCGTTGGATATCAAACCAACACGTATGGATATTATCTCTTACTTGCGGCTACCACCAGTCAGAAGTCCACCGGGCTGGAAAATATCACCTTCAAGAGTCACGCTAGGTGTTCCAGTTTCTCTATTGAAGGCAACCTTTATAACATCAACTAATTAGAGTGTAGAAGAATAAAACAAAATTCTAAAGCTGCAGCTGCAATATAAAGCTTGCAGAAAGGCATGCGATGGTCAAATCACAGACCATACAAGCCAAAATTCAAAAGGTCGTATCATGTTTTCTCTTCATCCACTCACTATTTTGAACCATCACAAAAGCACAAAGAAAAGGTGAAAGCCTTTCCAATATCCTAATTCCATGAAGGCCAAAATACAGCTATATCATTGAAACAAGTATCCGCACTGCCCAAAATAAAATAAATGGGGTGTCAATACATGGACAAGTTAAGTGTGGAAATGAGCAACACCACCAAATTAATCATGTTACCCCCAACTCTGCCTGCAGCAACCAGATGGCGCAGGAGGAGGTCTAAATTTTTTTTCATTTCATCATTGTTTCAAACCCGATAACAATGAATCAATATCCATTTGTTATACGAAATCATTTAGGTGCAAGGAAACTTTACCAAAATGAAAGAAGTAAAGCAGCATTTAGAGCATAAATTAAATGAAGTTCTTGAACTCAGCAATTCAAATGAGTACATGTTATCAGGTGAGCTTACCTCTCTTGCTGCATCAATTGTCTTGCAAACAAAGGTTGACCCAAATACATATTCAATTGCACTCTGCATTGCACTTCTATCTCTCAGAAAGGACCATATTATAAAGCTAAAACCTTTTTTTTATAAATAAAATTAAATTGAGAAAGTGAATTTGATATTTACTCCGGTGACAAATACTTAACTATAATCATGGTAATTATTAAACTAGAATGATGAATATACGACCTAAGTCCATACAGAAACATGAAATATGAATTGTAATCAAATGCTATTTGAAAGCATACTTGCAATTCTTTGTCATATCCAACCAGAGAAAGAGCTACTTCTGCGTTGCCTTTGCCAACCTTAAGAATGAAAAAATATTATATTCAAGGAGCTAGGTAAAATG
The DNA here is from genome assembly GCA_907163345.1 of Haberlea rhodopensis. Taxonomy (NCBI): domain Eukaryota; kingdom Viridiplantae; phylum Streptophyta; class Magnoliopsida; order Lamiales; family Gesneriaceae; genus Haberlea; species Haberlea rhodopensis. The sequence continues at coordinate 3,625,211 of CAJQUN010000013.1, forward strand.
AGTTAAAGACAGAGATAGCAGAGGATACCAATCTAGCAGCAGCATTTTGAACTCTCTGTGGGATAGGATGGGTTTGAATCTTGTTTAAAGGGATGATTGTCACCCTCTTTCGCAGACCACCTTTTTGAAGAAGTTGTTTTCCAGTGTTCTCTGTGTCAACAACAACATTAAATAACTTCCCACCAGCAGCAACCTGCACGAAATATCATCATATAACACCAAAGAGCATTAATATTACAGCATATATATGCAAAACGAAAAGTGGTGAATAACAAAGTGTGGTGAAAATGCATTAGCAAACCTCTAAGGCAACCATTGCAGAGCTATCCTTGACATTAATTAGCTTTGCAACTACACCTTTCACACTTGACCTATCAAAATTTCTTTCTGGATCATTGTAAGTGAAGTCAACATTGGCCAATTGTGAAGAGATTATTCTCACTTCATCTTTAAATTTCTGCACCATCTCTAACTCGGTTCCACGATCCTGATACATGTTTGAGTCATGATGTAGGTACTTCAAAGATAGAAAACTTTAATTCCATCCAGGACAAACATACCTTTTGCAGCGTTTCTATATGGCTGTCTTCATAAGCAAGAGATTCTAAAGCTTCTTTAACTTTTTCAACATCTTTTCTCTTGATATTGATCTCCTTCTCTAAAGCAGCAGCAGCTTCATGCGTTGATGTTAATTTACTATTTTTCTCTTTCAATTCTTTTTCACAATGACTTATTTTTGTTTGTAACTGCTTCAGATCTGTTTCTGCCCTTCCGACAGCTATCTTGGCATCTCCAAGTTGATCTTCAAGGCACTTCTCTTCATTTCCACTGCTCTTACCTGCTCTAACACCCTGAGTAATACATCCATTGATGTCAAAGAGATTTCCCAAAGTATTAAAATACTATGAATGTTCTTGGTCAGATATTAATTTAGAGGGTTTTAAATTCTTTACTTGGTACTCCTTCTCATGCTCATCCAAACTTCTTGAAAGCTCTCCAACTCTTTTCTTAAGACCCGAAGCACCATCTTCAGCATTTTTCACAGCAGTAGCAATCTCTAGTGCCGATTGTCTTGATTCTTCAATACCCTTCTCAATCTGACAATAATAATAGAGAATATTACAAGATGCAGAACACAAATTAAACAATTCAACAGAGAAACTCAATTAAGTGCAAGCAACAAGATGGACAGAAAACTGATATTGCAAATGCCAATCCATGTACCTTGGCCACATTCTCTTTCTCAGTCATAAGATTGTCTTCTTGATTTTTAAGCACCGAAGTTTCCTTCACCAGATCCCGTGAAAGAGCATCCACTTTATCTGATAATATTTTTATTTCCCCACCAATGCTTGCTTCTTTTTCAGCACTCAGTTCTGATATCTTCTGCTCCATATTCTTTGTATCCTCTTGCATACTCATAATACTATTGTCAATCTCAGAAATCCTATTTTTTATTTCTTGAACATGTTGAACTGCATTTTTTCTAATCTCTTCTGCTTGCACATATTCATAAGCAATGCAAAACCTTTTAAGTCGATCAAGTTCTGCATTTCCATTAGCCCATTGCATGTACTGCATCCTTTCTTTTCTCAACTTCTCCATAGCTGGGAGTATTTCCTGGTCAAGAAGCTTGTCAATCTCATCTACCTTGCTCTGTTTTTTTTCAAGTGTTTTGAGAGCAGCTTCTTTCTTAGTCTCATACATTCTTGTCCCAGCAGCCTCTTCGAGCATTGACAATATTTCTGGAGGTTTCATATTCAGCACTTTGGTAATACGCCCTTGCATTATAAGAAAATGCGGATTGTTCACATTCAGCTGCACTGAGTGGAAAAGATTCTGAACTCGACTGGGCTGAGCTAGGTGCCCATTGATCAAATATTTGTTCCTTCCACCAACTACAATCTACAATAAAATATTGTAGGAGAATTAGGTCGTTCAATGGGTACTTCCTGGAAGGCATTTTAGTACAAGTACACAGCAATAGGTTTCTCAGGTTGCAGCATTGGTAGCATTGTGGGTGGCTGGATGTGCCAGTTGATTAGCTGAACAAAATCATGGGGGTTTTTGCAGATATTATACATGGGTAAATCACAAATTCTTCCCCATGTAAACGAAACGGACTTTACTATTACGAACTCTTAAACACTTTAATGACGAAGTCCAAAATTCACTCATTGTTCAAGGCAAATAGCAGTTTACAGTTTACATCACCATCATACTCTTTACCCTAAGGTGGAAATAAATATTTTAAAACTACAGTTCCAAAAAGGTATAAGAACAAAACCTGATAGGTCTAAGAATAGTCTGGTGCAATGCTAGAACCTAGTAGCAAAGCCATTCAACAGAATATTCTCCATGTCGTCGCATGAAATGGTAAAAATAACACTCTCACAAATTGAGAAATACTTCATTGAATATACACTACTGTCCTATAAAATTGCCAAAAAGTTTGGAGTTTTTTCTTCAAACAAAAAAATTGCATGGTTTATGACCAAGCAAATGCTTGGACAAACCAATTTCAACAAAAATAAGAAGTCAGAAATTATTTCGTCAAAAATACCTGGCGAGTAACTGTGATTTCTTGAGAATCCTCATATCCAAGAGGGCTGCGATTCCTATCAGAGTTATCAAAAACAACTGACACCGTAGCTTTAGTAATTCCAGCTTGGCCTTGCTTGTACACCAGCTCCTGCAAATTGGAAGCCCTAACCTGCTGCAAATTCGTGATTCCCAAAACAAAACAAATAGAATCGAGGATATTCGATTTCCCCGATCCGTTTAAACCCGTAATTGCATTGAATAAAGGATCAAAATCCGGGACTACAGTCCTAGTTGCGTAGGACTTGAATCCCTCCAAACAGACTTCCTTAATGTACATTTTCTTCTAGATAGTTACAATTGAGGAAATGAAACAGTAGAAATTTGAATTCTAGTGCTCTTTCGAGACTAAAACCCAGTAGAATCGTAACCCTAGTAGGTTTTGGGAATTCAGTTTCTTGACGAGATCGTGAATTTTGGGAGGGAATATGTAAATAAGATGAGGCGGGAAACCTTCTGGTTTCAAAGGAATGATGGGCTTTAATTAGATTTGATGAAACCAGGCTTTTGTTTAGATGGCCCAATTAGTGGTAAAAGCCTGGTTAGGAAATTCTATCTTCGACTTTGATTATTATCTAGGGAAAATTTCGGGCCGGTACTACTTGATAAAAGATTTTTCGGCCCAGTCACCCCAAAAAAATTTCTTTCAACTAGGTCCAATTTTGGTCAAAATGACCAAAATAGTCTTCTGCCTTCCTTGGATCACCTCCTTCAACATCAAAAACCCTAGTCTCCAACCCTCACATCAGCCACATGTCCCAACCACCAACGCTGTCGTCGGAAGTTGTCGCCCCTCCCATGGCGTCGGAGCTGCGCGAATTGGTCAAACGAAAACAAAAAGGTTGTGCAAGAAGACAAAATCATCGCACTTTTATTTATCATCTATTTACCGATTGTGTTGATTTTGTTTTATATTTCTTATGAATTTCAATTTTTTTGTAATGTCTGTACATAGATTTTTAATGTGAAACGTAACAGTATAATATATTTGAATTGTTCGATTTTGCACTGTCTTGCCATGCGACTTGTGGAGGAGAGAATTTCACATCCTGAGAAGTACAAGGATGAAGAGCCCAAGCCTGAATTGGAGGACTCAGTTTATACCATTACGCTATATTTTCGGATAATGTGCTTGCAATCTCTGTGGTGGTTAACTATGTTGTTAAGAATGCAGATGAGCCATGGAAACATGTTTTTCATATTGTTACCGATAGGATGAATTTTGCTGCAACAAAGGTTTGGTTTAAGATGAGGCCAATTCAAGGGGGGTTGTTTGTAAAACTCAAAATTATAATGTATTTGATATGTTCGATCAATTGTTTGAATGAAAATTTTGAGAATGTAATGATATTGAAACCATTAGTGCATGTAATTTACATGTACCGACAGTTCATGAGTCTATCGGTGCATGTAATTCACATGCACCGATAGACTCATTGGTGCATGTAACTTACATGCATCTTTAGACTTAGGTTTTGCTTTCTTATTCAGTTTGTTATTTCACATCTCAAGCCTTCTATTTCAGTTTGCTAAAATTAAAAGAAACTAATGAGGAAAAAAGTTACATATTCAAAATTATATATAAAAATGCTATGTTTTTGGTTAAATATAATATAAGTCTATAGGTGCATGTAATTTACATGCACCAAAATCGACTCAGCGGTGGATGTAATTCACATGCACCGACTTGCAAAAATCTATCGATGCATGTAATTTACATGCACCGATAGGCGGAGATGCACTAATATATGATTTTTTTTTATCTAATTACTAAATAACAATGATCAAATCAAAAAAATGTGAATTAATTTTTCATTCTATAATTTTTACAATTGATCTCATAACAAATTAAAGATACAATATATTACTTTAGAAATTAAATTTTTATTATGGATGAGTATATACTATATGATAAATTATTGCATAATCTCATAACCAAATTCTATTATTTTTCAAATGATAATATATTACACATACATGTCTTAATTTTAAGTGTTATTTGTGATCGTCTTTAACACTTACTATATGATACTTATTTATTATGTAATTTGAAAACCAATGCAAATGTTGAGTCTACCGATGCATGTAATTTACATGCACTGGTAGACTATCGGTGCATGTAAATTACATGCACCGATAGACTAGCGGTGCATGTAATTACATGCACCGGTAAACTAGGGGCGCATGTAATTTACATGCGCCGTTATATGTTGCTTGCTTGCTGATCTTATAACAAATTAAAGATACAATATACTGGTGATGAAGACCTGAAAGGACCTTATACTCGCTCCGCGCTTGTACAAAAGAGTAAATGATACTAATTTGAGAAACAATGCAAATTTGAGTCTACCGGTGCATGTAATTTACATGCACCGGCAGACTATATGTGCATGTAAATTACATGCACCGGTAAAATTTTGAGTCTACCGGTGCATGTAATTTACATGCACCGACAGACTATTGTTTTACTTAATTTCATATATATGAAGTATAAAATTATATATTTCTTTGTTTTATATGTATAAAGCTTACACGCAATTTATATTTATTCATAAATATCAAATTGCATGCATTGATTACTGCTCAAATATATATTATATATGCATGCATTGACTACTGCTCAAATATATAGATAATCAATGCATGTAATTACATGCACCGGTAAACTAGGGGCGCATGTAATTTACATGCACCGTTATATGTTGCTTGCTTGTTGATCTTATAACAAATTAAAGATACAATATACTGGTGATGAAGACCTGAAAGGACCTTATACTCTCTCCGCGCTTGTACAAAAGAGTAAATGATACTAATTTGAGAAACAATGCAAATTTTGAGTCTACCGGTGCATGTAATTTACATGCACCAACAGACTATAGGTGCATGTAAATTACATGCACCGGTAAAATTTTGAGTCTACCGGTGCATGTAATTTACATGCATCGGCAGACTATAGGTGCATGTAAATTACATGCATCGGTAGACTACCGATGCATGTAAATTACATGCACCGATAGACTAGTAGTGCATGTAATTACATGCACCGATAAACTAGGATCATGTATTGGGATTGCATGTAATTATATTAATCATTATATATTAGTTGTGTTATATACATCCTGGAAGCTACCTCACTTACTAAAGATGATGTAGTATTATGAAACAAAAATATGGAGCACATAGATGATCGAAGATTATGTTGTGGAACACCACCTGGTAACCACATGTATCAGTCTTAAAATATGCACTCGGAATGATTAGTTATATATGTTGACATATATATATATATATATATATATATCCACAAATTGTGAGTGGAAGGCCCAAGCAGGCAATATCTGTGTTGCTTCATTCGACTGGAGCTACAAACCTTTGGAAGGAGATGATATGTTTATCTTTTTCAAATTTGCTACAAAAAAATTTGTTTATCTAAAGAGACCTTTTAGCAAACACATAATGTGCATCAAAATTGAATTAAAAGTTCAATGTTAATTAAATCCAAAAATAACATAAAAAACAGCAAACAAAATTGAAACGAAACATATGTTTTCTGTGGTTGGAGAAGGACATTTGGCGAAACGAAAAGGAGTCACCGTCGCATCCACCACAACGCCGCCACCGCTCCATACGCCTCGCATAACCACCATTGTTGATTTCCCAGAACACGCGACAATCAACAACTCTCACGGCGAGGAAGATATAATTCATCTGTTATAAATTGGTTTTTAGAACAAGGGTGTTATAGGAATACCAAATGACTAATTAGATTAGGGTTTCATAAAAATGGACTTAGTTGAAAGAAGATTCCTACAAGATGTATTTAGTTGAAAATAAAATATTTTGCTAGATTTAGTTGAAACATACTTTCAAAAGTGATACATATGTGTAATTTCCTCTATTATTCTATTTATCTAACTAATATTACCAAAAATCACCCTAATTTAAAATAATTATAAACTAGCACAAATTATTAAAATAAATTAAACCATCCTTAAAATACATGAAATAGTGCCCATAAGAAACAGCTAGATATTATTAATCGAACAAGATTAATCTAAAATCGATATTTTTTTAATTTTATTTAGGAAAATATTAAATATGAACTCGAAATCCATCTAATATTTTTTTTCACGACCCTATTTTATCAAAATTTCTTTCCGAGAATCGGCAAAAATCCATCTAATATTTAAAAACATTAAGATTTAGACATGTATTCATGCAACTTAATATATTTTTTAAAAATATTTAAATATAAACTTTAAAATTTTATAATACAATTAAATATCTATAAATCAATTTGGATTGACATTTAAAAAAAAAATTAAATTTAACATTATATTACGTAGTTTCATGACATTTAATAAAATTAAACAAAACTTGCACTAAAATGGAAAATCCATTGTATTGAAAGCTCTATCGATTCTTAATGGATTATACCTTAGCTCCACTTATTTATAATCATAATTCATAATATTTTTTTGGGTAATGTTTTTTCTCCAGGATTTTTTTTGATGTCTTTAAATTTCAGTTCAACCGCACTGTATGTTTACTTTTGGTCCATTAAGGCATACTTAGAACATTCTCATTTATGAATGTCCAAATTTAATGTTTTTGCTTGTTCAAAATTTAAAAACCGTTCTTTTTCCGGAATTGTACTCTTACCAACTCCTATGTTCGGAGCAAGATATTGTCTAATAGACCACGAATTACAAACGTCTGGAAAAGCTCTATTGCTATTTCGCGTAGCAATCCGCATCGATGTAATGAAAGTGAAGGACCTACGACAATGACGGAACGCTCTGAATAATCGACATGTTTGCCAAGGAGAGCTGCCTTCTCATTGCCTTAAGGTGGATTAAGGGAATATTCGAATACTAAGATTAAGGTGATCTCTGACTATCATTATAAGATAATATGAGTCAGGAAACTATAACTATCTATAAAAGAGTTGACAGGAGTGATTGATCCTCTAGTCAATGAGCATTAACGTACTATAGAGGACTTAAGCTATCATTACCGATCCGTGCATTTGATCTATTTTTATTAGATATCGGGTGATGTACATGAATTTCATAGCCGAAAAGGGAACAAATTTAAAAATTATTTCGAATTTTTTTTAAAAAATTATTAAGCAGCGTCCGAACTCTGTAGGTTCGGACGCTAATATTCAGGGCAGGGTCCGAACTTTGCAAGTTAGCTTTGCATTATTTTTGCAATACCCTCATATTTACAAATTTAATCTTTTTAGAATTATTTTTTAAAAAAAAACCTTCAGTGTCTATCAATAGTTTATGGAAACCGGCCGGGTCTTATTGTCAGCTTCCTTGTGTAACCTTGTTTCTTTCTTCATATTTTTTTGTCAAGTCAATTTATCCATCTAGTACAAGTAGTGCTCACCAACTCAAAAAATTACAAATACATTCGATTCAATGTTGTGTCAAAAAGAAAGTCATCCGGAACTAACACATTGATAAGGTATAGCCGGGTTCAAAAATCAGTCAAACAGAGATTATTTACATGAAAGAAGAAATCCAAGACCAATTCCGAACCGTCCCTTCATCAATTAGTTTGTCGTTTTTGGGTTCGAGACCATGAAATATGATACCATTAATATGTTTCCAAATGTTACAAATGATGAAATGTCACAGACCATTTGGATTTTATAGATAATCCGGAATGGGTTCAAACATGTTTCTTTCTTCATAAAACTTCTCAAACCGAGTCTCGCTCAACAATATGAAATATATTTTTATGGTAGTAAGTTTTTCAAATTATTCAGTTGTAATCATCAATTGTTAATAGGGTTTGGAATTAATTTTAGAAGTCAAAATTTACAGTCCAAAAAATGACTTTTTTGAGATTTTTGTCCTTAATAGAGAGAGAGAGAGAGAGAGAGAGAGAGATTTTACAATACCTTTCGTATGACTTTTTTTATAAGTTAAAGTGAAGATTAGTTCAATAATTACATATTTGAAAGTGCAAATAAAATTTTATAAGGTAATATATAAAGAGAGAAGAACGTTGATTAGTTATCATATTAAAATTACGTGCAAATTACAAGATCTTATAGAAAGCACAATTATCATACACGAAAGCACAAGGTGAATACTTTATGAAACATGTGAAGAACTTAGGTAAGTAATCAAACAAATTGGCTGCTTATGGAAATGAATGTCAGCTGAGCATCTTAATTATTCATTTGTTCACTTTTTTGCCACAACCTCTTATGGCATAGCACCATAAACATCTCTCAATATAGGAGATGCATGAATTCAAACATATATTAAGATAGAATTGTTGGAATTTTTGAAATAAATTAAAGGAAGAAAAAAAAAATAGGCGCTCGATCCATCGAGCACAAGACCTCGATCGATCGAGCAAGGTAGCAAAATTCGGATTGTTGGAAATAGGTGCTCGATCGATCGCTATGTGTCTGTTACCAAGAATGGTGTGTCCCGTCATGTTGTGATGTGTTTTATCTTGATGGGTATATCCAAATGGTGACTTTTGGACTCCTATCTTTGGTTTATTATATATAGGACATTCCCCACTAGTTTAAGTGCTAGACATTCATTCCAAGTGGCCGCAATGATTGAGAAGTTGCCTCCGTCGTGGAAGGTCTTCAAGAATTATCTCAAGCACAAACGAAAAGAGATGAATCTTGAAGACCTTGTGGTTCTCTTGAGCATCGAAGAGGACAACAAAATTTCTGAAAGGAAGGAAATTGGCACCAACATGAAGAATGAGTGAACTTAGTGGAAAAACACGCCGGAACAAAGCTCAAGTTTGACGGCATGGCCTCCAAATCTGGAAAGGCAAAGAAGTTCAAAGGCAAGTGCTACAAATGTGAAAAACCCAATCACATGGCAAAAGATTGTCGCAATAAAGACGATCGTGGGAATGCTCAAGTAAATGTGACCGAAGAAGACCATCTCTCAAATGATTTGGATGATCTAGTCCTTACCGCTTAATTAGATTGTGTATCTTTGAAAATTGTAAACTCCAAGAATAGAGTGGTTCTAAATAAATGTAATGGCGATATTTGTTGAAAGCCATAAAATTTATGTTATTACTTCTTGTATTGAATCTTATGGTTTGTGGCACGATTGTTAGGATCATTTAAACCATAGCTCGCAACACAAATTGTAATGTTAAATTTATTGCTTGTGTGGCACTAAGTTAAAAAAATCGTCATTCATTTGTTACGTCTCTAGAGTTAACTCACAATGATGTTTTTTATGGAAAGATTGTGCAAACTAGAGATGTGAGAAAAGTAATTTGTTACTTTATCAATATTTACACATGATATTGTTGTGACTTCTTTGTTATGAAGCAAAAACGAGGCCAGTGAGGTGTTTAAACACTTCAAGAATGAGATTGTAATAAAATTTAGCAAATGAGTTTTGCTATGAGAAATTGTGAGTAGATTATACTTGTGTTGTCTAAGAATTTGACGCTTAAACTTGAATATGCAAGACTATAAAATCTTGAATTCGAAATTCTGAGCTTTGTACGCTTAAAACACAAGTGATAGATCGAAGCCACAAATTTTGACTAGGCGTGTAATAAATAAAATTGGTTCATTTTGAGTTTCTAAGCTAATACGCTTATAACATGAATTTGTAAGATTTAAAATCTTGAATACAAGTTTTCTAAGTTAGTGCGCTTAAATTGCAAATTGTGAACCGAGTTTGAGAATATTATCCAAGTTCCAACTTTTGTAAGCAAGTACGCTTAAATCCGAATTTTTCAAGACATAAAAACTTAAATTTGGATTTGTAAGACGATAACGCTTAGAATTTGAAACACGAAAGTTTGAACGCCAGTGCACTTCGTTACTACCCAAGTTGTGGGGGGTTGCAATTCTAGGATTCAATCACATACCAAGTACCACATTTCAAGGACGAAAAACCTTGTGATTGAAGGAAAATAATTTCCTACAATATTTGAAATGTGGGGGTACTTGGCTAAACTAGAAATGGGAAGGCTAAAGTGAAGACGTAACAAACTTCAAATAAGTGACATGAAGAGTTTGACAGATAATATTGTTAATAAATGTGTACACTCCTAAGCATATGTATACTTGTGTAATGATGATATGCTCATTGGAGAAGCAATTTAGAAATCATCAAGTAACAAAGAAAAATATTAACGAGACATTTTTGAAATGTGTGCATCAAGAATAATACTTGGAATTAATGTTTCCAAGACACTTGAAGAATGAAATCTCAAGGATTAATTTTAGTTTCAAATTTTAAGCTTTGCACTTAAATTTCAAGTTTGCAAGAAATATAATCTTGAACTTGTAATTTTTAAGAATCTATGCGCTTAAATATGAATTGTGAATTAAAGTTGAGTATTTCTTCTGGTCTCGAATGTTGTAAGAGATAACAACACTTTAAATTCGATAATGAGAATATCCTAAAAGGAAAAAATGATGCAAATGAGGTAATGTGATTACAAAAACTAAAGATATATTATTGTGAAAAATTCTCTATGCAAAACATATGACGTTTCTTCGGCCGAGTGGCTATATAAGTTGTTAGAGAAAAATCCTGTGCATGCAACTAAAAATATTTTGTGCTAATGATATATGACAAAATGACCTCTAGTGGCATAATTATGAGTAATTATGTGAAACCGCGGATTCGCATATAAATTGGTTAACCGAGAGATCATGTGGAAGTTTATCGAGGGGAATGGGGTTAAAACCCTATAATCAAAATCTTATAGATACCCAACCTTGTTGACTGGAGATCCTAAAATCTAGGTTCAAAAGGGACAACGAATTTATGAGATTGTATAAACACCTTGGAGATCACTCTCCAACCCATTCCTATGATAAATGGTGTAGTCTGTAAAAGGGGTACGATGATAGGCAAAATGCCTTTAATGATTCCCATGACATATAAGAATATGTTGGAGTATAGCGGGATATTCTTCTAGGAGATCACCTACGTAAGTGTGAAGTGTGGCCGCTTCAAAGAATGAAAAACACTTATGAAACCAAGCGTGGTCCATGGCCGAAACAGACACAACCGTAAGAAACCTATACGAATGTTAGAATTGTTATGGTGTGGGTTCAATTGTCTTGGTGTACACCAACGACTAAATAGTTCAAGACTATTAGTTCACTATTAAGTCAAGTAAATCCTATTGAATACTATTATGTAAGATTCAAAGTCGCAAGCTATCTCTCCAGATACCATAATAGTTCGTCAAAGCACTCAAATTGCATACATGCATTAATTTAATTTATATGGGGGATTGTTAGAATTTTTGAAGTAAATTAAAGGAAAAGAAAAAAAAATTAGGCGCTCGATCGATCGAGCACAAGGTCTCGATCGATCGAGCAAGGCATCAAAATTCTGGTTGTTGGAAACAGGTGTTCGATCGAGCCTGGTGCTCGATCGATCGAGCACTGTGTCTGTTGCCAAGAATGGTGTCTCCATTCATGTTGTGATGCGTTTTTTCTTGATGGAGTGCATCCAAATGGTGACTTTTGGACTCTTATCTTTGGTTTACTATATATAGGACATTCTCCACCAGTGTTATTCATTAGATTTCGAAATCATCAAACTAAAAGATTAAATTGAGAGCATTTTGTTTGTTCATCAAGCTTCTTCTTTTTGAGTGCTTTGAACCTTTGTGTTTTGAGGACTTGTGATTTGGAGTGCTCCTATCACAAGTCATAGTCGTTGTATCTTGGGAGACAAATTGCCATAGCAACGGGGCAATATTGTCTTAAAGACGGATATTACAAATCTCGCATCGATATAAAATTTTGAAGCTATTGTTATTTTGTTACTAAATTCCTGAGATACATTTTGAGAGAGAAAACATAACAACAAAAACTCATGTATACATGGGCGATACCAGGTGGTGGCTAACCACCTCATGGACCCTTAGGCTTAGCCCAATTTAATTTTTAATTTTTTTAAAATCTAATCTTATAATTTATTCATATAGCCCAATTTATTTGAAAATTTCTACTAATAAAAATTTGTTTATAATTCTTTAACAAATTTGGCTCGTTAGCTCGGCTGCCTCAATTTATATTTAAGAATTATTTTAAATAATTAAATATACTATTTTTAAAAACTTTTAATAATATTAAGTTTTATACCATAAAAAAATGTACAAACCCAATTATCAAAAATCAATATATATATATATATATATATATATATATATATATATATATATATATATATATATATATATAAAGTTGTAACCCGTGTAATTAAGGATTCAAAATAAGATTTGTCATTGGTCAAGTTGTAAACTCACCTAAAATCTCTAAACCCAAACTTTCTTTAGCTTAACTCCCCTTATCAATTATTCTATATTCTAACTGCCCAACCATACTTCCATCTTCATTATAACTCCCTACCCCACAACACTTTACAAATTTACCCTTATAAAGTTAAAGTGATTAATTACAGAGACCCCCCTAGAGTTTTAAATACTTTTCAAATCTCACGTAAAGTTTTACTATTTTTTCTAATAATCTTTTCCTTTCACGACCCATGTTCGTAAAATGATATCAGAGCCTATATTTATTCTGAAAATACTATAATAATATCTTGAATATTAATTTGTAACATATACGAAAGAGAAAATTCAAGAAAATATTATGGATCCGAATGTTCGTGGTGCAAGTCATACAGGTGGTACTTCCAGAAATTGGAAGAACTAAATCAAGGATATCTGGCCGAAGCTAAACACTTCAACCAGAAATAGAAAATTCTACTAGATATTGGTGCTAGCCCAACTAGCATAATCCAGTATCAAGAACAGGAGAAGGTGGCGACGAACCTTTACATGATGAACCTCAAGCAATAATTCGAGTTAACTGAGGCCCGGGAGAGAGTCCATCCTGAGCACAATCACATTATTCCAGATCCGAACCCCTCAATAGGATCCGGAACAGACGAATAGGATGGGAGAACCAACCTTTTGAGAAATCGAACCGGATTCTTCTAAGATATCCCAAGATCTTAGAGAAATCCAGAAGACAGTGCAACGTTATGGATACCTTCAATACCATGTCCCTGCACATGTGCATCAGATTCAAAGTCAGATGAAGATTATGATTAAACATCAGGAGAAAATTCTTGAGAATCTTCGAGATGTTCAAATCCGAATAAGGAGTTGGAGTCAAGACCAAGTTCGACGAAAAAAAGACAAGGAGGGTGGTTACCACAGTCCTATGAAACAAAACCCTTTTACACCAAAAAGGGAAAGCGGAGGAGGTCCAAAGGCCTTTGACGTAGACTGAAAAATGATTGCAGTCCTACGAGGAGAGCTCATCCTTCCCACCAAGTAATGGAAATAATCAACCTGGAAGATCTACGTGATCTTGCTGATTCGTTTACGGGATTGAATCTCGTAGAATTCAAGACAGTAGAACTTGTAACAGACCTCCACCACAAGAAAATTTCGGGTCACACACTCCACCCGAAGGTGATCAAAGTATGCCGCATAATGAAGATTTTACCCCAGCAACTTTAGATCCCCCAGTTGGAACAAGGAACCATTCCCGCAGGCTAGATTTACATCAAACGCCTTACAGGAAATCTCAGTTAGATCCAATCCATCCATATGAACTTATGCTCAACATGGATATCTTGGATTTCAAAAATAGAGAAGTTCTTATTGATGAATGGGCTTCAGCAATGAGAATAGCAGCAGGAACACTTGATCTCAGTAAAGAAGGATTCATTTTACGTCTTAAAATGAGTTTGGAAGGACCAGTTAAGATTTCCTGGGAAATGGGAGACCCAAGTACCAAAGAAGAAGTTTTAGCCGGAGAGTCCCTAGAAGATATTGTGGACAAGATGACAAAATCTTTAAAACCTGTTTCATTGTGGTAAGCTACTTCGAATGAATGGAGAAAGAGAAGGCTAAAAAATATAGACAAGCTCTAATTAGCCTGGAACTACATGATATATGTTATGTAGATGAGTACATCAAACTCTTTACAGAGTATAGATGGAAGGCAAAGATAGAAGAAAACGATGCAGCAGAACTGTTCTTTGCCAAAATACCGAGTCCATGGAGAGAAATGCTTACCCAGGAATATACACCACATGCAATCGAGATGGTGTCTAGGAGAATGTCATTTCGTAAGGTAAAGTTCGAAAGGCTTTTAAAAATGGCCAGTATTCTTACTTGCAAAAAAGTTTATCTTATTAGTTTGATGGTTAAGGGTGGGCCTATGTCATACCTACGGATGGCAAACCGGTGGGTCTGGGACGAGTTTGTCGAAAAACGGGACCCGCCTCGCTACAAAAAAATGTTCTTAGACCCGACCCATGTAATACCTCGATTTGCTTTATATGTGATGTCCGGGGATTTATGGTGTTAATCCCGGTGTGGTATTGATCCCTGATGGAGTTTTAATTGTGGCAATTAGGAATTAATTGCGGTTTTGTGTCTTCCGAGGTTGTTAAATCGGGCATTTGGGATCGTTGGACCCAAAGGATGAGATTGTATTATGATTTTGGTGAAAAACCTATGAGTTGGGTTTTAGTGGGACTTGGTGTCCGGGGTGCCTTATGTTGGGGCCAGTCTGGGGATTTGATGTTGGAGAGAGAGTTTTTGAAAACAGATGATTTTTAATGAATCATGATGTATTGGTGAAGGTATTGGTATTTTGGGGCATTTTTGCTATATATACCAGTTGGACTCGGGATTCCGTCATTTGGAATCCATTTCTCTCATCTCCTCTCCCTCTCACGCCTCTCTCACCCCAAACCCTTCCCCCTTTTTCCTTTGATGAGCAAATCGACGGAGGCACATCCTAGGAGCCGGATTTCTCGAAGATAATAAGGTATTATTCATCCCCTCGCATTTATCTTCGTTTTGATAGTGGTTTTGTGGTGTTTGGGAATGTTTTGTGTTGGATTTAAAGAAATGGGTTTTTAAAGAATTTTGGGTTGGTTGGTTTGAGGAGTTTTTATGGTGTTTATTTTGAGGCTTAATGTTGTAAGGGGTGTGAGGATTGTTGTTGGGCAAAATTTTGCAAGAAAAACGCCATTTTTGGCTTTTACAGGTCGAGGCGATCGATCCCTAGGGCAGGGCGATCGATCGCCGCGACGTTGTTGGAAATTTCAGGAAGATGAACAATGAGGCGATCGACCGCCTCAAATGAAGCGATCGATCGCCATGAGGCAGTGGCCATTTACGCTAAGAGGCGACCGATCGCCTGAAAAGGAGCGATCGATCGCCTATTCCTATTTTCACGAGGCGATCGATCGCCTGAAATCATGCGATCGATCGCCAATGCCTTATTTTGGGGAATTATTTTGTGTTGAGTTTTCGATGCATGCTTCGCCCGGGGCCTTTTCAAATGGTTAATCGTCATGGATGACGATATATTTGGGGTTTGTGAACGTGCTTGGACACGTGATTGCATGCTTGAGATTAATTGTGGATTATTATCGTGTTTAGCATATAATTCATCGGTCACGGGACCAAGGCAAGGTTTGGACTTGAACTACGGAATTATAAGGTACGTATGACGTACGAGCATAACCCTTTAATATAATTGCAATTGTTGAGTGCTTGGTACACTGTATTGCAAGGAATGTGTGTGGAAATGCATGACACATGGTATTAGCAATAAACGGAGATTGAAATGCATGGTTTATGGTACTTGCTTCAAATGTCTATATATGCATTGAGAATTGCATGGTGCCGCTTTTGAGCGAGCAATGATTGGGATGTTGTCGCCAGTGAGCGAACATCGATTATGACGCCGCTGCTGTTGAGTATGCGTGGAAATGGAACGCCGCTATTGTAGAGCGAGCTATGAAATAGAACCCTGGAACCATAAGTGAGATATATGGGAAATTTGTAATCATTATTTAATGATTTGATAGTATTGATTATGATATCGGTACATGGCTAATAAATTCGTTAATCAATGTAATGATTAACTGGCATTTGGGAATCTGATGGTTTCAGTGTTTTGAGAACAGGGACAGTACAGGAAACCCCGGATGAGGATGATACCATCCAGGGAGTATATTTTGTATTTCATAGCATTTACATTTATGTAAATTATGAATTGTATTGTTGTGGCTATTGGATTTGGGATATTGGTATGCTCACCCCGTATGGGGGCTGTCTCTGTTGGGGCAGGTGGTACAGGTGTAGCAGCAGCTTTGGAGTTGAGCTCGGGCTGTTGATTGAAGTACTTCCAGGATTGAGGTACCAGAGCTGGATGGATAGACGCTCAGATCCAGAGTCGAGATCGAGTTGCGCTTGAGAGGTGCTTCCAGGATCGAAGCACCAGTAACGGTATCCAGTAGAGTGTTTTATACATTAGATACACGCTTATTCATTGGGTGCTCTTATGTGAGTACATATTACGTGTATATGGAATGTATAAACGGGCTACGGCTCTTCTCTGTTCATTTATGGTTTGCACGCAATTATATATGGAATTGCTAAATGAACTAAGAGTATGTTAGTGTATTATGAGGATGCATGTTATATGAATAATCTTGGTTGGGGGATTTGAATATTATGTGGATTAAATGCAAGAAATTTTCTGGATAACATATGGTGTTGCACTTGCATATGGTTTTCCCCCTGATAGTATGATTATATGCACTAATGGTATGGCTTAATACACTAATAACGGGTTAAGGGCATGGGGGTCCTTACAGTAGTGGTATCAGAGCAGTGGTTAACTCTTTGGGGCTGTTGAAGGCCTGGAACATGCTGATAGGGATGAGTAGCACATATTTATGCATGATAGTAGTTAGTGTTGTGTGACACAACTATTTTGCTTATGTGTATTTGTGATATGTGATCATAGTGAAACGATTATATGTCATAACATCTATAGAATCATAATATAACCTGTTGATTATGATTGTGAGTTGTGACACAGGGACAACCAAATGGAGCATTTTGAAATGCATTGGGATACGGGAAGTACTTTGTACTCGTAGTTTATGCATTTACTCATTATAATCATATTGTGGTGAATATGGATTATCGTATGCTCATGGTTTGAGATTGTTCCTGTAGGAACACTATGACACGAAAAGCTAAGGCCAGAGTTGAAAGACACGAAACGGTAACCTACATTTTATATACATCATGGAATTATGCATTGTGGTTGCATGTGTACAATACAGTGATGGTTTTAATGCTCTGCCGCCAAATGTTGAAGCGAGGGGTGGGAGTGCCGCATGTCGCATTTGAGCGAGGTGCATTAAAATACACTCATGATGATGTATGTTGGAATATGGAATATGCTTTGTGTTGCAGGTATATACGGAATACTTGGTGAATATCCCATGAGTCATTGTTATGGATGAGTGATGATTTTAAATGCTTGCCGCTACTTATTGTTTTGTGCCGCTAAAATGTGAAGCGAGGGGTGGGAGCGCCGCATGTCACATTGAAGCGTGGTTATCATATGAGGCGAGGAAAGAATATTTGCCGCTAAAATGTGAGGCCAGGTGTGGGAGCGCCGCATGTCCATTTAAGCGAGGTTATTCTATGCCGCCTATATGTAAAGCGAGGGGTGGGTGTACCGCATGTTTTATTTGAGCGAGGGGCATTAAAATACACTACCGTGACAATGACTAGGGATCGGCTATTCTATGGCGATGGTTTATGCCGCCAGGTATATTGATAGCGACGGTTCATTCCGCTATATTGATTGGCGATGGTCCATTCCGCCAGATGTATTGATTGGCGATGGTTTATGCCGCCAGGTATATTGATAGCGACGGTTCATTCCACTATATTGATTGGCGATGGTCCATTCCGTCAGATGTATTGATTGGCGATGGTTTATGCCGCCAGGTATATTGATAGCGATGGTTCATTCCGCTATATTGATTGGCGATGGTTCATTCCGCCAGATGTATTGATTGGCGATGGTTTATGCCACCAGGTATATTGATAGCGACGGTTCATTCCGCTATATTGATTGGCGATGGTTCATTCCGCCAGATGTATTGATTGGCGATGGTTTATGCCGCCAGGTATATTGATAGCGACGGTTCATTCCGCTATATTGATTGGCGACGGTTCATTCTGCCAGATGTATTGATTGGCGATGGTTTATGCCGCCAGGTATATTGATAGCGACGGTTCATTCCGCTATACTGATTGATTGGCGATGGTTCTTGCCGCCAGGTATATTGATAGCGACGGTTCATTCCGCTATATTGATTGGCGATGGTTCTTGCCGTCGGATATATTGATAGCGATGCCTCATTCCGCTATTCTATTGGCGATGGTTCATGCCGCCGGGTATTCTATTGACGATGATTCGTGCCACCAGATATTACATAGCGACGGGTCATTCCGCTACACCTATGGCGATGGTTTATACCGCCGGATATCTATAGCGATGTCTTATGCCGCTGACTCTATGACGAGAGATCATGCCGCTGATTCTATAGCGATGGGTTATACCGCTATGTGCGTAGCGCTGGATTATGTCGCCTACGAGCGATGGGTGCTACTTGTGTACCGCTGGTGGACGATGGATACATGTATTCCGCTATCTTGATAGCGATGAGGTATGGAATATTACTTTTGATAGCATTATTGTGGATACTACGTGTTGCTATATACGTCATGTGTTTGACGATGAGATTATGGATGTCGTGTATTGACATGTACCGTCATATGTTTGACGATGTTAATTGGATGTCATATGTTGACATATGCCGTCACGGGATGACGATGGCATAGTTGATGTTCTATGTAGACGTATAGCGTCGTTTTGATGATTAATACATTTATGTTATGTATTGAGTTGTATGGTTTGAGTGCCTTTGGTGGGCACATGGTAGTGTCTGGGTCACTAGTTGACGAGACCATTATGCCGAGCAAGTTGCTCGAAGAATTATTGGGTGCACCGTACAGGGATTGTACCGCAACACATATTTGGTGTCTATATTGTTCGGGTAATGATATCCTTGGGTATACTCGCTGGTTTGGCTTAGGCCAAGTAATTGGTGGTAAGAGTAGTCATTGAGGAAACTACTCGCTTGTTGTTGTGGTCTGCGGTAGGCGTGATCACACTCACCCTGAGGGTGTGAGATAAGTCCTAATGGATTAGGATTGCTTCGTGGTTGAGCAAGGACACTGGGATGTCCATTATGCTTTGGTTTTAGAGAAATATTGGGTGATGACCCACTACTCTAAATGAATGATACGGTATGGTATACCGGGTGGAACGTATGAGACGTTGGTAGGCTTGATATGAGCCTTTGGAGGCAGTGCTTGTTAGCTAGATATCGTGGCAATGTTATAGCGTGCTTTTGATAGCCGTTATACTGCTCGTTGGATTCGAGTTCAGTGAATCGTATGATGATACGATGAGGACTTTTTGGTAGACTCTTGTAGTCTCTTTGTAGCATGATAATTGAGGCAGGGAATACCTCGCGGAGACGTTTATACGTCAAATGTTTTAAGAGACTTGTTTTGGGACAACTCAATTTTGTTGGAAATACCAACGTGAGCGTCGACAAGTCGTTGTTAGCTCTGGTTGAGCATCTTTGCATATGGTATGCGACGGAAGTCACAATTGAAATTGTGTGGTATAGTTAGTGGAGTGACACTACTATATTGACTTTATCTCTTGGAGAGATTTGGATTGTACTGTCATGGAGGCAGCTAGTATTGGTTGAGGGTTGATCGTGAATCAACCAGGATAAGCCCTACTAGTGTTGGACTAGGTGATGGCTTCGTACTTCCAGTGAGACGTTAGAGGAGACGTCTCTGGGGTGATGCTCGAGTGTGGAGTACTATGGCAATAGTACAGGGCATCGTTGTTTGAGTATACATGGCGTATACGAGTTTCGATTTGATGATAGTGGCTTCGATGCACTATTCTGAACCAGTTGCATATTTTGGTTCCGAGATATATGTTGGTATGTATATCCAGTTTTCCGGACGGTGGTTCGAGGTTGGAGAGTCATGGATTCATGACACTATACTTTTGGGAAAGGCGGTATTGATATACCTGCCGGTTGAATCTTTTGGGAGATTCGTTGCTTTGGTTGTGTGGTGTTGATGTTGAAATCACACCCTTTGGCTTTGGTCTGTCGACCACTATTCTCCGTGGAGTGAGAATAATCGAGGTTTGACAGTAGGCTTTGGAACTTTGGGTATGCTTGGAGATACCCGAGTCTATTGCTTTGAGTGTGCCTGTTGTGTTGGTGCTTGGACATGTATACCCGTGTGTGTATACGAATGTCATCTCTATTTCGTTCCTTGTTGAACGTCGGGTTAGTGTGCCTGGTTTGATGAATCTCCGGTGGGAGATTGTTGCAATTCGAGATTGGTAATCTCGATGGCACGATGTATTCTGAGGAATAATCGTGAGGTCCGTTTGACTTCCCCTGATGAGGGATTGTCGTGTTTTGGAACCATGGTAGTTCTTGTTGGATAATTCGATAGCCTTCCAGTTTTAGGGCTGTTGAATCCCAGGATAAATGAGGGATGTCCAGGATTCGGATTTGTTTAGTGTCACGGTCGACACGTGTTTGGGAATGCAATTGTTTGTCTTGCATGTCCCCTGTGGAACTTGAGACCTTGTAGAGTCTCGATAGTGTGTTTTGGACCAAGATGGGACTTCTTGGAACACATGGTTGTAGACATCTGTAGTGATGTGTTTTGTGTGGAATAGCGACCGTGGTTTACCCGATCCGGATTGCAAGTGGTGCAACTACTCTTTTGGAGGAGATAATCGGGAAAGCGAAACTGGATTTTCTGTGAGTATACTGCTGTATACTAATGGTCCACATCATGACGATGCGTGTCAAGCATCGTGGGCGAGTAGTGGATATCATGGAGAGGTATCTATGTTAGAACCAAAGGGTTTTTGATTGATTTGCAGTCATGATGGACTGACTTCCGGGACGATTCACATCGAGGTATGTTGTTATCTTTCGGGTTTATATTGGTTTTGGCGTTGCTCTATTGTAGAGCTTGGTGCGAGATTGGTGTTCTCGCAGTTGATGATTCGATTCTAATGTGGTCCAGAATCGGGGTTGTGGCGTTACTTTGTTTGTGTAATCCTGGTGTTACGTAAAGTATGCCGGTGCAAATTTTGAGGGCGAAATTTTATTAGTAGGGGATAATTGTGATGTCCGGGGATTTATGGTGTTAATCCCGGTGTGGTATTGATCCCTGATGGAGTTCCTAATTGCGGTTTTGTGTCTCCCGAGGTTGTAAAATCGGGCATTTGGGATCGTTGGACCCAAAGGATGAGATTGTATTCTCATTTTGGTGAAAAACCTATGAGTTGGGTTTTAGTGGGACTTGGTGTCCGGGGTGCCTTATGTTGGGGCCAGTCTGGGGATTTGATGTTGGAGAGAGAGTTTTTGAAAACAGATGATTTTTAATGAATCATGATGTATTGGTGAAGGTATTGGTATTTTGGGGCATTAAGTGTTGAAACAAGATCCTCTAAGGACTCACCAGGGATATGGTATTGAGGTTGTTGTGGCCATGGCGGGTATTGTGGTATGTATGGCGGTAGGGTGGACTGCATGTAAGGTGGAGGTGGGCTCATCCATTGATTATCATAGTTGAGATTGGGATGATCACTCCAACTTGGGTTTGATGCACATTGTCCACTCCCTACGCCAAGTTGGTGCACAAGATACTCCAAATCATCTAGTCGCCTATAGTCCTCCATGAAAAGATCCAATTTCTCAGAAATCAACCTGTAAGCACAAACAAACAAGAGTAGCAGTGGGGGATAACAAAGAGAAAGAAAAAACAGAAAATATTAACACAAAAATATACAACGCCTCCCCAGCAACGGCGCCAAAATTTGGTGTGCGCTTATCGTGTACGCCCAAATTAACCCCATTCAATCCTCAAGATTGATAACAATAATGTAGTAGCGTGAGTAGGGATCGATCCACGAGGAGGTGTGAATTCTTGTGTTAATGAAAATCAAAATCAAAACAATATAGATGGGGTTGTGAATGAATTATACTAACTAAAATTAAAAACAAAGATTAACTAATGAAAGCGATTCTTGGTATCGGTCGACTCTTCCTTGGAATTATCATCTATTTCATCGATTCACAAAAGATTCAATTTTTCATATGAATATTCATCGTTGGACGTTTAATCCAATAATCAAAGTAATATCTCACCTTATGTTTAGTTAAGTAGCCCAAGCGTTCTAGTTTAACCCTTATCAAACAATCAATCAAAATACAAGCGATTAAGATTTAAATCGATGATAGCATATGAACTAGTGAGATCGATGAAGCTAAACAACATAATCCAAGCGTCTATGTTTAATCTAGTCAAGTGTTCTTCCTAAGAATTTAACAAACTCACAAGACAAAATTCATCAATCTTAGTTGCTTCGTAAATTAGAGGGATCAAACGATTCCGTATTTGATATCTAATTTAGCGTTAGATTTCATGCAAGTTATTAGGTTGTCAATCCAATAAACAAACACAACAATCATATCAATAAAAACAGAAAAACTCTTGATACTCAATAAAATTGATAATTAAAGCGTAAGAATCTCCCCAAGATAAATAAAATCCAAGGATTTGTCTTCCTCAACCAAGAATTAAAATCTAGCTAGACATAATCTAAGAAAAACAATAAATAAAAGCAAGAGAAAGAAAACTAATCCGATCTCAGCTCGTCGAGGTGTCAATCCCGCCTTCGTTTCGATCTTCGTAGCGTTCTTCAACAAAATTGAGAGAAAAATTGTAAAACTATCCTAAACTACTCTACCCTAACTATCTAGATGGTTTTAGGTCTGATTTTCGTCCATATATGTATAGGGAGGCTGATGGAGTAGGTTAGAATCCATGTGGGAAGGAAAGAAATCAAGAATTTTCACTTTCCAAAATCCTATTGGCGTAATTACGCCTAAAATGGCGTAACTACGCCTAAATTCCCGTAGCACTGGTGTAGGTACGCCTGATTTTCCATTTTTCTGACGAGTTTTGTATTTTGGCCGTAACTTTCTCGTACAAACTCCGAATTTGATGAATCAGCTGTCCACGCGAAGATAACTCAAAGTTCTACAACTTTTATATGGACCACATTTCCAAAACATGGCTCGAACATATAGAAATTTGAGGAGAAAGGAGCAACATGTGTCTTGGATTCTGGTTTTTTCCTCTTTTCTTCGACTTTAGTCATCTTTCATCATTTTAGCTTGATTTCTTCACATTTCCCTACATTTACACAAATATACGACTAGGTAGCATATGTATCAATTTATCAATCAAAATATACCAAATCATAGATAATTAAGTGCAATAGATGTGTCTATTTCTAGTCACATCAAACACCCTCATACTTAATCTTTACTCGACCTCGAGTAAATCAGACAAAATTACAATATATTTTTTTTTTGCTTGGCTCATAGCATAATAACAAACTAACTTGTCCTCACTTTTATGCCTCAACAATTTAAAACATGCATAGTAATGAAAGGCGGTGAAAAGTTAATAATGGAACAAGTTCAATCCCTAAACAATTCGTACCCAACAAAGTAGTGAACGTGTGTGTGTGGTCATAAACAAGCGTCATGTACAAATTATAGATCCAATAGAAGCAAATCCACAATAGTTCAAGTCATACACTAACACAAGTATAAGCTCACTTGCACATTCTTCTCCACTATCTTAGCCACTTTGCAAACATAAATCAAGTAGGTCTTTAATAGCTTGTAGTGTGGCCTAGGTATTGGCTTATGAAAGAAAGGTAAGGATATATCAAGTAAGAGAGTATGATGATATGCACACTAAAAGCTTCTCTTCTTGCTTGAATTTTTCAACTTTTGTTTCAACATTTTTCTTCTTTTGTGCCTTGGCTCCCCTCGGAGTCATATTTTTATCTATTTTCTCAAGGCATCCCTTTTCTTTCATGCATTTCATTCTTTTCCTTATGAAGCTCACAAACATTTTAATCATTGAATACTTAAGTGCATGTGAATGAAACACATCATACTCCCTTCAAAGGTATGGATATAACTCATATTTAGGCTCATTAGGGAAGGATGATAAGCTAGTCAAAGAATGTCGAATGGTGGTCTTTAGTATGCTTAGCATACTACCATTCTTTTGCATTAAGGCTCAAAGAAGGGTACTAGAGATTGATTTTGTTTACATGGTAGGCTTGAAAGACACAAACGCATCAAAGATCGCCTATATCACTTTCATGTTCGCAAGTAGTCTAGACATACGCCTCAAAGAGCATGTAGTTAAGTTCTAGCATGTATTAGAGACTTCTTAAGACTATCACAAACTTCACACAATCTTCACTAAGTTATGCACACTTCACAAGTCATGACAAAATCGTGCTCAAAATATTCAACTACTAAGTCAAAGCAAAATTTGCATTAGAGTTCAAAGTGTTCCAAGGTTAACAATTCACCTATGTTCAAAAGCATGCATGATATCAATTAGGTTTCATCATGGGCTAGTGACTCTAAACATGTGTTCATTACTAACTATGAGCTCAAAATTTTCAAATTTTTTAATTTTTTATATTTTTGTAATAGAAAAGCAATAACACACCACTAATCCCTCCCCCATACTTATATCTTACATAGTCCCCAATGTAAGGCAAAAATACAAGAAAAGAGAATCTAACTACTAAAGCAAAAAATAAATAAAAGGGAGAAATGAAACTAACTCCCCTTGGGTTGCCTCCCAAGCAGCACCTCTGTTTAACGTCGGTGGCCCGACGCCAACCTTCTCGCTTAAGACGATGCCTGTTTGCCTTGAACCTCTTGGAGGGTTTTTGTCTTTTCACTATGTCGCCTTCCTCCAAAGAAGTCAGTTGAGGTCGATCAAGATCTACCTCGTGGCATCCTTTAACTTGTTGTCCCCTATGCTCGCCTTTGGGAATCTCATTCTGGTGAGATTCCTTGTTATCCACCTCGATCTCTATTTGTTGTTCAAGTATTGATGGCCTCAGTACCATCGTTGCTGGAGTTTTTACCTCTTTGCCACTGTCCAAGGTGATGTTGTCTTCGAAACAATAGTCCCAAGGATCCATTTCATCACAGTATTCTTTCGCCGACTCCTCTTCCACAGCACATGATTCATCTAAGTATTCAACATAGCTCTCAGTGGGAAACATACCTTGCGGAGTTGTAGGATGTACAAGCTTCTTTTCTTCTATTGGCACATGTGTCTCCTCTTATAGCTTAGGTGACATCAGTACCACCTTCTCCATAGTCTCCTCTTCTTCATCACTCCATGATTCGAATGCAATCATGGTCTCCTTTTGTGCTGCTATCCGATCGGTCGATCTTATTAGTTGCTCCATTTGGTTACCCAAATTCTGAGTGCTAGCCCTGAATTCCTGTTGAAATTGCAAAGTACTATCATTAAGTGTTGAAACAAGATCCTCTAAGGACTCACCAGGGATATGGTATTGAGGTTGTTGTGGCCATGGCGGGTATTGTGGTATGTATGGCGGTAGGGTGGACTGCATGTAAGGTGGAGGTGGGCTCATCCATTGATTATCATAGTTGAGATTGGGATGATCACTCCAACTTGGGTTTGATGCACATTGTCCACTCCCTACGCCAAGTTGGTGCACAAGATACTCCAAATCATCTAGTCGCCTATAGTCCTCCATGAAAATATCCAATTTCTCAG
The DNA here is from genome assembly GCA_907163345.1 of Haberlea rhodopensis. NCBI lineage: Eukaryota > Viridiplantae > Streptophyta > Magnoliopsida > Lamiales > Gesneriaceae > Haberlea > Haberlea rhodopensis. The sequence goes on from CAJQUN010000013.1 coordinate 3,651,458, forward strand.
AAATCAACCTGTAAGCACAAACAAACAAGAGTAGCGGTGGGGGATAACAAAGAGAAAGAAACAAAACAGAAAATATTAACACAAACATATACAACGCCTCCCCGGAAACGGCGCCAAAATTTGGTGTGCGCTTATCGTGTACGCCCAAATTAACCCCACTCAATCCTCAAGATTGATAACAATAATGTAGTAGCGTGAGTAGGGATCGATCCTACGAGGAGGTGTGAATTCTTGTGTTAATGAAAATCAAAATCAAAACAATAAAAGATGGGGTTGTGAATGAATTATACTAACTAAAATTAAAAACAAAGATTAACTAATGAAAGCGATTCTTGGTATCGGTCGACTCTTCCTTGGAATTATCATCTATTTCATCGATTCACAAAAGATTCAATTTTTCATATGAATATTCATCGTTGGACGTTTAATCCAATAATCAAAGTCATATCTCACCTTATGTTTAGTTAAGTAGCCCAAGAGTTCTAGTTTAACCCTTATCAAACAATCAATCAAAATACAAGCGATTAAGATTTAAATCGATGATAGCATATGAACTAGTGAGATCGATGAAGCTAAACAATATAATCCAAGCGTCTATGTTTAATCTAGTCAAGTGTTCTTCCTAAGAATTTAACAAACTCACAAGACAAAATTCATCAATCTTAGTTGCTTCGTAAATTAGAGGGATCAAACGATTCCGTATTTGATATCTAATTTAGCGTTAGATTTCATGCAAGTTATTAGGTTGTCAATCCAATAAACAAACACAACAATCATATCAATAAAAACAGAAAAACTCTTGATACTCAATAAAATTGATAATTAAAGCGTAAGAATCTCCCCAAGATAAATAAAATCCAAGGATTTGTCTTCCTCAACCAAGAATTAAAATCTAGCTAGACATAATCTAAGAAAAACAATAAATAAAAGCAAGGGAAATAAAACTAATCCGATCTCAGCTCGTCGAGGTGTCAATCCCGCCTTCGTTTCGATCTTCGTAGCGTTCTTCAACAAAATTGAGAGAAAAATTGTAAAACTATCCTAAACTACTCTACCCTAACTATCTAGATGGTTTTAGGTCTGATTTTCGTCCATATATGTATAAGGAGGCTGATGGAGTAGGTTAGAATCCATGTGGGAAGGAAAGAAATCAAGAATTTTCACTTTCCAAAATCCTATTGGCGTAACTACGCCTAAATTCCCGTAGCACTGGCGTAGGTACGCCTGAAATGGCGTCTTTACGCCTGATTTTCCATTTTTCTGGCGATTTTTGTATTTTGGCCGTAACTTTCTCGTACAAACTCCGAATTTGATGAATCAGCTGTCCACGCTAAGATAACTCAAAGTTCTACAACTTTTATATGGACCACATTTCCAAAACATGGCTCGCACATATAGAAATTTGAGGAGAAAGGAGCAACATGTGTCTTGGATTCTGGTTTTTTTCCTCTTTTCTTCAACTTTAGTCATCTTTCATCATTTTAGCTTGATTTCTTCACATTTCCCTACATTTACACAAATATACGATTAGGTAGCATATGTATCAATTTATCAATCAAAATAGACCAAATCATAGATAATTAAGCGCAATAGATGTGTCTATTTCTAGTCACATCACATGCTACGCCCGGGGCCTTTTCAAATGGTTAATCGTCATGGATGACGATATATTTGGGGTTTGTGAACGTGCTTGGACACGTGATTGCATGCTTGAGATTAATTGTGGATTATTATCGTGTTTAGCATATAATTAATTGAGAACATGGACAGTACAGGAAACCCCGGATGAGGATGATACCATCCAGGGAGTATATTTTGTATTTCATAGCATTTACATTTATGTAAATTATGAATTGTATTGTTGTGGCTATTGGATTTGGGATATTGGTATGCTCACCCCGTGTGGGGGCTATCTCTGTTGGGGCAGGTGGTACAGGTGTAGCAGCAGCTTTGGAGTTGAGCTCGGGCTGTTGATTGAAGTACTTCCAGGATTGATGTACCAGAGCTGGATGGATAGGCGCTCAGATCCAGAGTCGAGATCGAGTTGCGCTTGAGAGGTGCTTCCAGGATCGAAGCACCAGTAACGGTATCCAGTAGAGTGTTTTATACATTAGATACACGCTTATTCATTGGGTGCTCTTATGTGAGTACATATTACGTGTATATGGAATGTATAAACGGGCTACGGCTCTTCTCTGTTCATTTATGGTTTGCACGCAATTAGATATGGAATTGCTAAATGAACTAAGAGTATGTTAGTGTATTATGAGGATGCATGTTATATGAATAATCTTGGTTGGGGGATTTGAATATTATGTGGATTAAATGCAAGGAATTTTCTGGATAACATATGGTGTTGCACTTGCATATGGTTTTTCCCCCTGATAGTATGATTATATGCACTAATGGTATGGCTTAATACACTAATAACGGGTTAAGAGCACGGGGGTCCTTCCATTATACACGTGTGATATGATTATATCGTTATTATGACTAATTTCGATATGATATGAATTGGGTTCGGGTTGAACCGAGGATGAATTAATACATGTATAAAATGATACATGTCAATGAATGAAACATATGGCAATGTATGACTTGAATTAAATCAAGTGTAGTGACATATCAAGTAACTATGAGTATGCATTTGATTTGGATTTCACCTTCATGTATATGTCAATTAGCAGGTCATTGCAATGAGCATGTCATTATCTCCAACATGACCTATATCAAGTGGACTAGTGGGTGGAATCACATACTACACCACTTTTCACCTAAAATTCTCTACAAAGCTTCTCTCCAACCCTTGGAGATTCTTCTTGGTTTGAGCTTGGATTTCACTAGAGAATTAAGCTAGGAAGCTGAGTGAAGTGATTTCCTAACTTCTTGGTAAAGAATTTATGGTTTTGAACTTGAATTGTGTAATTGGTGTTGAAGTATGTGAATTTGAATATCAAATGTTCATGCTTAGAATCATAATAGGTTTATATGCCAAGAATTGGATTCTAAGATGGTAGAAACATGTTTATATGATACTAGGGATTGCATGAAACATGGTTACACGTAAATTTGTGAGTAGGAGAAGAAGTACCATGAAGATATGCTTGAAAATCGCCATTGTTTGAAAATTCTGTTGTCGACCGATCGATCGCTAGGATCGTACCGATCGATCGGTAAAAACAGGGGAAGTAAGGCGGTTCATGTACCAATCGATCGCTGAAGGCGACCGATCGATCGGTGAAATGCCGTAGCATTTTTTAGAAATTCAGATTTTAGAGCGACCGATCGCTAGGGTTGTCTGTTTGGACCGATCGATCGCTAGAGTGACCGATCGATCGGTAGACTTAAAATGTTATATTTTTGTAACTTTTGATATTGATGCCTATGATAACATGATACATTATTGGCATTGTTGTAGCATCATCACAGGGGACGGGGCAACGAGGCAATTAGCCAGTGACGACTGATTTATCTCGCTTGTGTCGCTGTACAGGTACGTGTTGATGTACGGAGTATAGATATTGTGTGATGATGTTATGAGATTGATATCATATGAATTGTGTTGTGTTGGTATCATATGATTGGTAGTATCATATGCATGTACATTCATGGATATCATGTGTTTGAAATGGATGAGGTATATGCTTTAGCATTAGAGGTATACGCCTGGTTTGGGTATATGCTCGGGTATGCTACATATACGTTAGCATTAGAGGTATATGCCTGGTTTGGGTAACTCTGGCTATTATCACATATGAGTACGGTACTATGATATGTGCTGCAAATATGAAGATGTGATGTGGTTCCACTGACATATTGAGCTGAGATAGACATATCATGTGATATCCCCGAAATGATTAATTGCAATTTGGTGCATTAATTGTGTTTATATGATTAATTATGTGGTAATTAATTATGTGTTGGGAATTATTGTTGGAAACATGATTTATTTGCCTTGGTTAGCAATTAATTAGAAATCATGTGTTAATTGATATTATGGTGCATTTTGAGTTAATGCTTTGAAAATATCATGTTGGGGTGTTTTATACACCATGAATTGTGGGTTGCATTTTTAATTAAACCAACACCTTTTATTACCCCAACCCCACCATCCACTCTTACTTTTTAACTTTACCAAAATCGAATCCACAAACCCTTTCCCTTCCATTTTCGAGCTTGAGCTTTTGGGAGAAGAGAAACCTTTCAAAAATCTTGATTTGTGGAGATTGTTGGGTGATTTGAGGTCCCCAAGAGGTATGGATACCTCATGGTTAATTTTGTTGTGTTTTGTTTAAGTTTGATATGGTTTGAAGGGTTTTAAAATGGGTTTGTGTTGGGTTGTTGTGGTTTTGGTATTATTTGGTTGGATGTTAAATATTTGGGTTTATGTAGATGTTTATTGTTGGTTTTGAGTGGGTTGGTAAGGTTGATGTTGGTGTGTGGGTATGTTTGAGTTGGGGTTGAAGATGGGTGAATAGTGCCCAAATCTCGCATGCCCAAAGCTCGGCGATCGATCGGCGCCTTCCGCGATCGATCGCGAGCAACAGAGCTGGAGGCAGTGCACTTCAGCGATCGATCGCGAGTTTGGCGCGATCGATCGGTGAGGCCGCGATCGATCGGCGCTAACTCAGCGATCGATCGCGGATTTTTTAAATTTGTTGCCCGAGACAGTGAGGTCTCGCGATCGATCGGGGCCTTATGGCGATCGATCGCGAGACACCAAAAATGGTGTTTTTGGTTATTTTTGTAGGATTTTTGGTATTGGACTATTATTGGGTTCTAATATTGATTTGTGTGAATGTGTAGAACCATCCCAGGTGGCAACACAGCCAAGGCATTGAAGTCCTACCATATCCTACATTTTGGAAAGGTACGTAGTGGACGTACGGGCACCCCAACGGTACATGTATCTTATATACTTATTGTTATGCATTGTGGATGCAAGTATATATGTGGTATTGCATTGTGGATGCAAATACATGTTATGCATGATGTTTATAGATGCATATGATTATTGGTGCATATCCCATGAGTCGTGGTCATCCCTTGATGATTTTAATGCTTGCCGCTATTTGGTTTGGTTCCGCTAAATGTGAAGCGAGGGGTGGGAGCGCCGCATGTCACATTTGAGCGTGGTTATCATATAGGGCGAGGAAAGGGTATTTGCCGCTCAATGAGAGGCGAGGGGTGGGAGTCCCGCAGTCCATTGAAGCGAGGTTATCCTATGCCGCCTATATGTAAATAAGCGAGGGACATTAAAATACATTGTGATGGACAGACTAGGGATTGGTGATCAGTATTTGGTATTGATGAGCTGGTATATGTCATGACATGTTGAGACCATTTAAAATAATCTATTGATTATACTCATGAGTTATGGTACAGGGACAACCAAACGGGAAGCGTTTGAAATGCATGGGGAAAACAGGAAGTGTTTTATTATGATTATGCATTTACGCTTTATCTTCATATTGTGTTAAATATGAATGATTATTATTGCTCATGTTTGGGGGTTGTCCTTGTAGGTACCTTTTTGGCATGATAGAAGGGCTTGAACGGGTTGAGGTGGTGAGCCTTGGGAAGAACTCTTTTGAGACAGAAAGGACAGGATTATTTTGGATAGTATCTACTCTAGGAGTAGTATAAAACTATAATTGAACACATTCATTGATTGGAATGTAATTAATCCTTTTGGTAGTCCTTATTTTTGGCATGTAATGCTTAAGCTCATAGACTCAACACGTTCTTTTACACTCTGATTATTATGATAGCTCTATATTATGCCTTGATTTCGCACTTAAGGATTAGGGTCCTTACATTAGTGGTATCAGAGCAGTGGTTAGAGAACCCGGGAACGAGTGAAGGGTAGCCTTAGCATGATTGGCTAGGTGCTTACATTTGAAGCATGTTTATGCATGTGGTGCATATTAATGTATATCCTGTTATACTAACGTGCTTATTCTCATTCCTATTATCTAACGGCATAACATATATACTGCTTTGGAATTGTTGTTAACATTTGTATTACAGCATGGCTGCTAATGAGGAGGTTGGAGATGTTGGTAGTGTGAACGCAAGTATTGGACAGGCAAACCCCCTACCTCCACCGGCTGTAGGCATGTAACCAGTGGTTCAGTTATTGATACCGGGTGAGATCAGTCTGACACAATTTCTGTCTTACCATCCGCCCCGGTTTGTGGGGACAGAGTCCGGAGAGGAGGCTGAAGAGTGGCTGGAAAGACTTGAGCAGATCTTTGTATCGGCTCCTTGTGCTGTGACAGCTTGGCTGAGGCTGGCGGAGTTTCAATTAGCCAAGAAACCTCTGATGTGGTGGAGGAGCACGGTGATGGAGCTAAGAGCACTGGGTGCTGTGATTGACTGGACACTCTTCAGGACTAGGTTTTTGAACCGGTACTTCTCCGCAGTAGCGAGACAGACAAAGGAGGACGAATTTACAAGTTTGAAGCAGGGGAACATGACAGTGGCAGACTATGCCACACGGTACTCTTCGTTGCTGAGGTACGTTCCCCACATTGCCACCAATGGGCACGCTAAGATGAGGAACTTTATGAAGGGGTTGCGACCGGAGCTCTATGACCGGGTTATTACCAATAACCCAACTTCTTTTGATGATGCTCTCACAAGGGCGGAGCTTGCCGAGCTGGGGGTGGGAGCTTATGCTAGTACTATGCCACCACCAGTACCGCATCAGAGGCAGACTAGTGACAGTTTGAGGCCCCGGGGAGAACCATTTAAGCCTCGTGGCGCCTCTTCATCTTCACGTTTTGGTGGAAAGAAGTACTTTGGTCAGAAACAGGATGGCAAGAAGGGCAATTGGTCGGCCAATCGAGGATCTTCACAAGGGGATAGGCCGGGAGAGCCGAGGTGCAACAATTGTGGAGGGCCACATTCTTCAAACAAGTGTCCTGCATGTTATATCTGTGGCAAGATGGGCCACATCGCTCGATATTGCCCCACTCGGGGAGGACAGTCAGAGTATCAGGGCAACAGGCCGAGGTTTGAGGATAGGACAGTGCAGCAGAGGCAGCAGTTTGGGCCTCGACCATCGGGAGGTCAGACAGTAGGACCGCCCCAGGGGCAAGTGTATGCACTGACCAGGGAGCAGGCTCAGGCAGCCCCAGAGGAGGTGATCGCCGGTACGTGTCATTTATTTACGTACCCTGCTTTTATTTTGATCGATACAGGTGCCTCCCACTCTTTTGTGTCTGTTGGTTTTGTGGAGAGACACCATATGCGCACGTCTTCCCTACCCACGCCTCTCCTTGTCTCGACACCCACTGGAAGAAATGTCGTTGCTGATCAGTTTATGGCAGACTGCCTCATTTATTTTGAGGGCAACGAGTTGAAGGCAGACTTGATCGTATTGGGCATGTCAGACTTCGACTGCATCTTGGGTATTGATATTCTGAACAGATACCAGGCAGTGGTAGATTGCCGGCAGAGGACAGTGAAGTTCAGACCTGAGTTGGGCAGTCAGTGGACCTTCTATGGCAACGGTTCTTGTGCGAAGATTCCGTTGATTTCAGCGATCAAGATGACTCAGTTGTTGGAACGTGGCCACACGGGCTATCTCATTTATGCCGTGGACACGTCTGGGAAGAGTAAAGAACTAAGAGTTGAGGATGTGCCAGTGGTAGCAGAATTTGCTGATGTATTCCCAGAAGAGATCCCAGGTTTCCCACCGGCTAGGGAAGTTGAGTTTGGGATCGAGCTGTTGCCAGGGACATCCGCTATCTCTCGTGCACCTTATAGGATGGCACCGGCAGAATTGAGAGAGTTGAAAGAACAGTTGCAGGATCTCCTTGACAAGGGATATATACGCCCGAGCGTATCGCCTGGGGGCGCACCAGTTCTCTTTGTGAAGAAGAAGGACGGTTCGATGCGGTTGTGTATCGATTACCGGCAACTGAATAAGGCTACAGTGAAGAATAAGTACCCTCTCCCAAGGATAGATGATCTGTTTGACCAGTTACAAGGTACCAGGGTGTATAGCAAGATTGATTTGAGATCCGGGTATCATCAGATCCGAGTCAGAGAGGGTGATGTGCAGAAGACAGCATTCCGGACGCGATATGGACATTATGAGTTCCTAGTGATGCCGTTCGGGGTGACGAATGCTCCAGCAGTCTTCATGAGTCTGATGAACAGAGTGTTTCAGCCGTATCTTGATCAGTTCGTCATTGTGTTTATTGACGACATTCTCATCTACTCCCGGAGTGAGGAAGAGCATGTGAAACACTTGAGGACAGTGCTTCAGATTCTCAGAGAGCATCAGTTGTATGCTAAGCTCAGTAAGTGTGAATTCTGGCTGAGTAGTGTGGTGTTTCTGGGGCATGTCATATCGAGCAGTGGGATATCTGTAGATCCCAAGAAGATTGAAGCTGTGATGGAGTGGGCTGCCCCCACTTCTGTGCCGGAGATACGGAGTTTTCTGGGTTTGGCCGGGTATTATCGACGCTTTGTCGAGGGCTTTTCGAAGATTGCCAAGCCGTTAACACAGTTGACCCAGAAGGGAGTGCCTTTCTTTTGGTCAGAAGCTTGTGAGGGGAGCTTCCAGGAGTTAAAGCATCGTTTGACGACGGCGCCAGTGTTAGTGATCCCGACGGAGAACTCCAGATTTGTTCTGTATACTGACGCATCACTTCAGGGCCTTGGGTGTGTTCTGATGCAAGATAAGCATGTGGTAGCTTATGCATCGAGGCAGTTGAAGCCGCATGAGACCAGATATCCAGTTCATGACTTGGAATTGGCGGCTATCATCTTCGCCCTGAAGATTTGGAGGCATTACTTGTATGGTACTTCGTTTACCATTTACACGGATCACAAGAGCCTCAAGTTTTTATTCACTCAGGCAGAGCTGAACATGAGGCAGAGGAGGTGGATGGACCTACTCAAGGACTATGATTGCGAGATAGAGTACCATCCGGGGAAAGCCAATTTGACAGCAGACGCTTTGAGCCGGAAAGTGAGGAGTTCTGCTGAGGATGTCATCCATGTCTGCTATGATGACCTCCTATTGCCATCTGGGCTATGATTTTGACATTGATGCATCACCTGTGTATGTATCGACCTTGTTAGCTGAGCCAGATATCTATGAGAACATCAGGAGAGCTCAGAGGTCAGACGACGAGGTTCAGAGGTGGTTATCTTTAGTACATCTTGGTCAGCCAACGAAGTTCAGAGAGGCCGATGACGGGTCTTTGAGATTGGGTGACCGTTGGGTGGTTCTGAATACGCCGGAGTTGCGTAGAGGGATCTTGGAGCGAGCTCACAGTAGCAGGCTTAGCATCCACCCAGGCGGGAAGAAGATGTACAGAGATCTGCGTGGTCAGTTTTGGTGGAAGAGAATGAAGAGTGATGTCGTCGCTTTTGTAAAGAGGTGTTTGATCTGCCAGCAGGTCAAGGCAGAGAGACAGAGACCTGGCGGCGAGTTGAGAAGCTTGGAGATACCGAAGTGGAAGTGGGAACACATTTCCATGGACTTCGTGACTCATTTGCCGAGGAGTGCTTCAGGCTTCGATGCTATTTGGGTGATTGTGGACAGATTGACTAAGGTAGCCCACTTTATCCCCTATAGCATGACTTTCACCTTTTTGAGGATGGCGCAGTTGTATATTAGAGATGTGGTGAGATTGCATGGGATCCCCGTTTCCATAGTGTCAGATCGAGATCCGCGATTCACATCTCATTAGCTCTGGGAACTGAAGTCAGATTGAGCACTGCTTATCATCCTCAGACAGATGGCCAGACCGAGCGTACAATTCAGACGCTCGAGGACATGTTGAGAGCTTGTATTTTGGAGTTCGATGCCTCTTGGCAGGATTCAGTGCCTTTGGTAGAGTTTTCTTATAACAATAGCTACCAGGCGAGTATTCAGATGGCTCCGTTTGAAGCTCTTTATGGCAGACGGTGTAGATTACCCTTGTGTTGGGATGATTTGGACCGCAAATCGGTCGGAGGACCGGAGTTGATCCGAGAGATGGAAGAAAAGATAAAGATGATAAGGCAGAAAATGAAAGCGGCCCAGGACAGACAGGCAGCTTATGCAAATAAACGGCAGAGACCGTTGGAATTTCAGTTGGGAGATAAGGTCTTTTTGAAGATCTCGCCTTTCAGAGGCGTTGTGCGATTTGGGATGCGCGGGAAACTTTCTCCGAGGTATGTTGGACCGTATGAGATTTTGCAGCGCATTGGCACCTTAGCTTACCGACTGGCTTTGCCGCCTTCTTTATCTGGTATACATGATGTGTTTCATGTGTCTATACTGAGGAAGTATGAGCCGGATCCGTCGCATGTGTTACAACCTTCCGAAGTTCAGTTAGAATCAGATGTATCTTATGTGGAACGGCCTGTCAGAATTCTGGATCGAGCAGACCGCAGACTTCGGAATAAAGTGATACCTATGATCAAGGTTCAGTGGGATCGCAGGGGTGTCGAGGAGGCTACGTGGGAGACGGAGCGGCATATGGTGCAACACTACCCGGAACTATTCTCTGGTACGTGTTTATGTTTAGTTTCTTTTGGGGTAAGTGCATGTGATTTCGAGGACGAATCTTATAAGTAGGGGAGTATTGTGATATCCCCGAAATGATTAATTTGCAATTTGGTGCATTCATTGTGTTTATATGATTAATTATGTGGTAATTAATTATGTGTTGGGAATTATTGTTGGAAACATGATTTATTTGCCTTGGTTAGCAATTAATTAGAAATCATGTGTTAATTGATATTATGGTGCATTTTGAGTTAATGCTTTGAAAATATTATGTTGGGGTGTTTTATACACCATGAATTGTGGGTTGCATTTTTAATTAAACCAACACCTTTTATTACCCCAACCCCACCATCCACTCTTACTTTTTAACTTTACCAAAATCAAATCCACAAACCCTTTCCCTTCCATTTTCGAGCTTGAGCTTTTGGGAGAAGAGAAACCTTTCAAAAATCTTGATTTGTGGAGATTGTTGGGTGATTTGAGGTCCCCAAGAGGTATGGATACCTCATGGTTAATTTTGTTGTGTTTTGTTTACGTTTTATATGGTTTGAAGGGTTTTAAAATGGGTTTGTGTTGGGTTGTTGTGGTTTTGGTATTATTTGGTTGGATGTTAAATATTTGGGTTTATGTAGATGTTTATTGTTGGTTTTGAGTGGGTTGGTAAGGTTGATGTTGGTGTGTGGGTATGTTTGAGTTGGGGTTGAAGATGGGTGAATAGTGCCCAAATCTCGCATGCCCAGAGCTCGGCGATCGATCGGCGCCTTCCGCGATCGATCGCGAGCAACAGAGCTGGAGGCAGTGCACTTCAGCGATCGATCGCGAGTTTGGCGCGATCGATCGGCGAGGCCGCGATCGATCGGCGCTAACTCAGCGATCGATCGCGGATTGTTTAAATTTGTTGCCCGAGACAGTGAGGTCTCGCGATCGATCGGGGCCTTATGGCGATCGATCGCGAGACACCAAAAATGGTGTTTTTGGTTATTTTTGTAGGATTTTTGGTATTGGACTATTATTGGGTTCTAATATTGATTTGTGTGAATGTGTAGAACCATCCCAGGTGGCAACACAGCCAAGGCATTGAAGTCCTACCATATCCTACATTTTGGAAAGGTACGTAGTGGACGTACGGGCACCCCAACGGTACATGTATCTTATATACTTATTGTTATGCATTGTGGATGCAAGTATATATGTGGTATTGCATTGTGGATGCAAATACATGTTATGCATGATGTTTATAGATGCATATGATTATTGGTGCATATCCCATGAGTCGTTGTCATCCCTTGATGATTTTAATGCTTGCCGCTATTTGGTTTGGTTCCGCTAAATGTGAAGCGAGGGGTGGGAGCGCCGCATGTCACATTTGAGCGTGGTTATCATATAGGGCGAGGAAAGGGTATTTGCCGCTCAATGAGAGGCGAGGGGTGGGAGTCCCGCAGTCCATTGAAGCGAGGTTATCCTATGCCGCCTATATGTAAATAAGCGAGGGGCATTAAAATACATTGTGATGGACAGACTAGGGATTGGTGATCAGTATTTGGTATTGATGAGCTGGTATATGTCATGACATGTTGAGACCATTTAAAATAATCTATTGATTATACTCATGAGTTATGGTACATGGACAACCAAACGGGAAGCGTTTGAAATGCATGGGGAAAACAGGAAGTGTTTTATTATGATTATGCATTTACGCTTTATCTTCATATTGTGTTGAATATGAATGATTATTATTGCTCATGTTTGGGGGTTGTCCTTGTAGGTACCTTTTTGGCATGATAGAAGGGCTTGAACGGGTTGAGGTGGTGAGCCTTGGGAAGAACTCTTTTGAGACAGAAAGGACAGGATTATTTTGGATAGTATCTACTCTAGGAGTAGTATAAAACTATAATTGAACACATTCATTGATTGGAATGTAATTAATCCTTTTGGTAGTCCTTATTTTTGGCATGTAATGCTTAAGCTCATAGACTCAACACGTTCTTTTACACTCTGATTATTATGATAGCTCTATATTATGCCTTGATTTCGCACTTAAGGATTAGGGTCCTTACATATCATATTTGTCTCGTGATAATAGGGTGATAGTTGAGACATGTCGACATGGTGCATTGGTTGATGCATGATACAGAGCATTCACATTGGATATGATGTTTATTGTGCTTTATCATTGACATTGTGTTTTGATATTGCACTAAGATAGTGGTTTATCCATACTCACGTTGTGTGAATGTTTCTGTAGGATTTCATAGACGTGGGAATCGTGAGTCTTATTCTGCTGCGAGGTGAACCACTGCATTGGAGTTGTGCTGGCTTAGGTTTTTATTTATACATGTGATGTATATGTGAATAGGGTTTTTGTACTTGTGTATTTGTACATCTGTAACAACCTATTAGTAAGAAACTCTTAAACAGTGTATGAATTACTTAATTCTGACTCACATATGTACTTGCGATTGAATACATAATGGATTAAGTAACGAGGACCCTACATTAGTGGTATCAGAGCAGTGGTTCGAGAACGGGGTGAACATGGGTAGAGGAAGTGTATTAGGGAGTTACCTAAACACTTGAAAACATGTTAGGATTTGTAATATGATGTTCTTCTAACATGTTTTATATTTGTGAATGTTATTGTTAACCCTTGATATGCAGTTATGACAGACAGAGGGTATCATGGGGATGTTGGGGATGCCATGAGTGGCAATGCTAGTGTGAGGATGGCGCCTGAGGCACCACCACCAATTGGGCAAGGGCCAGTGGAACATGTATTGCTGCCTGGGGAATTGACTTTGACACAGTTTCTGAGTTATCAGCCACCCCGCTTTGAGGGTACGGAATCAGGGGAATTGGCAGAGGAATGGTTAGAGCGTGTTGAACAGATATTTGTATCACCACCATGTGCCAAGACTGCTTGGTTACGCTTGGCTGAGTTCCAATTGGCAAAGAAGCTATGATGCGGTGGAAAGCTACATTGATTGAGCCGACAGCTCAAGGTCAGACTGTGGACTGGGATGTTTTCAGAACTCGTTTTCCTGCTCACTACTTCTCTATGACTGCAAGGCAGAGGAAAGAGGATGAGTTTACAAATCTGAAACAGGGTAGTATGACTGTGTCTGAGCATGCGGTGCAATATTCGTCATTGTTAAGATATGTACCACATATTGCTGCTAATACCAAGGTAAAGATTAGATAATTTGTAAAGGGCTTGAGGCCGGAATTATTTGATAGGGTGATGTCTAATAACCATTGTTCATATGAGGAAGCGTTGATGAGAGCCGAAATGGCTGAGATTGCTGTTGGTGTTTATCAGGATGTGGGACATTCTCAGATACCTACATCAGAGAGCATGAGACCACGGGGGGAAACGTTTAAACCATCACGCGGAAGTGCTTCTTCCTCTCGATTTGGTGGGAAACATTTTGGACCACGGAAAGGGGATGACCGAAGAGCCAAGGGATAGTCCCAAGGTAGTAGTAGTGGCAGTGGTGTGCAATGCTTTAAATGTGGCGGACCACATTTGAAACGAGATTGTCCTCAATTGATACAGTAGTTTGTTTCCGTTGTGGGAGGGCATGACATGTGATCCGTGATTGTCCTCAAGTGGGTGGACAACAGAGGAGAGGACCAATGTCAGAGAATACAGTGCAGCAGAGACCACAGGATGTACCACAGTCTGGTGGAGGACAGAGGGCAGGACCACCTCAGGCTCAGGCATATGCACTGAACAGGGAGCAAGCAGAGGAAGCTCCTGATGATGTGATAGCGGGTAAGTGTACTCTGTTTACTTATCCAGCTTTACTTTTGATTGATACTGGTGCATCACATTCTTTTGTTGCACAAAATTTTATTGACCGGTATCATATATGCTCGTCTCCACTGTTGATGCCTCTTTATGTTTCGACACCCATGGGAACTACTGTGATGGCTTGTCAGAGTGTGTCCGATTGTGTTTGTCAGTTTGATATGGAATATGAGATACAAGCCGATTTGAATGTGTTAGACATGACAGATTTTGATTGCATTTTTGGAATTGATGTGTTGAGTAAATATCAGTCTGTTGTGGATTGTTGTCAGAAGACAGTAAGATTTCAGTCTGAGACTGGAAATCAGTGGTTCTTTTATGGTCAGGGATCGAGGGCAAGGATTCCTTTGATATCGGCTATCCGCATGTCACGTTTGTTGGAACGTGGACATATGGGATATTTGATTTATGCCCTTGATGTGACTGAACAACAAATAGACAGGAAAGTGGGGGAGATACTAGTGGTTGCAGAGTATGCTGATGTATTTCCAGATGAGATTCCTGGATTTCCACCGAGTCGAGAAGTGGAATTTGGTATTGATTAGATACCTGGTACTTCTGCAATATCACGAGCTCCCTATCGGATGGCACCAACTGAATTGAAAGAATTGAAAACTCAATTGCAAGACTTATTGGACAAGGGGTACATATGTCCTAGTGTATCGCCTTGGGGTGCTCCGGTATTATTTGTTAAGAAGAAGGATGGGACAATGCGAATGTGTATTGACTATCGAAAATTGAACAAGGTAACCATAAAGAATAAATATCCTCTTCCTCGTATTGATGATTTATTTGATCAGTTACAGGGATCAAAAATCTATTCTAAGATTGATTTGAGATCTGGTTATCATCAAATATGTGTGAGAGAGGGTGATGTACAGAAGACAGCATTCAGAACTCGCTATGGACATTATGAGTTTCTGGTGATGCCATTCGGAGTGACAAATTCTCAAGCTATCTTTATGAGTTTAATGAATCGGGTGTTCCAGGAATACCTTGATCGATTTGTCATTGTTTTTATCGATGATATTTTGATCTATTCACAGAGTGATGTAGAACATGCCCAACATTTGCATATGGTATTGCAATTGTTGAGAACACATCAGTTGTATGCCAAACTCAGTAATTGTGAGTTTTGGTTGAACAGTGTCAGCTTTTTGGGGCATGTAATTTCAGAAGAAGGTATATCAGTTGATCCGAAGAAAGTAGAAGCAGTGTTGAATTGGTCAGCACCTACTTCTGTGCCAGAGATTCGTAGTTTCTTGGGTTTGGCTGGATATTATAGACGCTTTGTTGAAGGATTTTCAACAATTGCCAAACCATTGACACATTTGACACAGAAGGGAGTATCGTTTCGATGGTCGGAGGCATGTGAGCGTAGTTTTCAGGAATTGAAACATCGATTAACTACAGCTCCAGTTTTGATCATTCCATCAGAACATGACAGGTTTGCCTTATATACTGATGCATCATTACTAGGTATTGATGCAGGATAAACATGTAGTAGCTTATGCATCACGGCAATTGAAACCACATGAAATGCGATATCCAGTACATGATCTGGAATTGGCTGCCATTGTCTTTGCCTTGAAGATATGGCGACATTATTTATATGGTACGTCGTTTACCATATACACAGATCATAAAAGCTTAAAGTTTTTTATTCACTCAAGCAGAGTTGAATATGAGGCAAAGAAGATAGATGGATTTGTTGAAAGATTATGATTGTGAGATTGAATATCATCCAGGAAAGACAATCTTACAGCAGATGCCTTGAGTCGGAAAGTACATCATACGGCTGATGAGATGATTCATTTATCAGAGTTGATGACATCGTGTTGTACATTGGGCTATAAATTTGATGTGGAAACAGTGCCAGTACGGGTATCAACATTGTTGGTTGAACCTAACATTTTTGAGAAAATCAGAACGGCACAAATGACTGATGATGAGGTACAACATTGGAAGGAAATGATAAGTCAAGGACAAACATCGCAGTTTGTACTTGCAAGTGATGTAATTCTGAAATACAGGAATTGTCGGGTAGTACCTGCGATATTAGGACTACGCCAAGAACTACTACAACGTGCTCATTGTAGTCGATATAGTATACATCCTGGTGGAAAGAAAATGTATAAAGATTTGCGTACCCAATTTTGGTGGAAACGCATGAAACATGATGTGTTGAACTTTGTAAAACGGTGTTTAGTCTGTCAACAAGTAAAAGCAGAAAGACAGAAACCAGGAGGTGAATTACACAGTTTGGAAATTCCTCAGTGGAAATGGGAACATATCACGATGGATTTTGTGACTCATTTGCCATGGACATCTTCTGGCTGGGATGCCATTTGGGTGATCGTTGTCCGACTCACCAAAGTAGCTCATTTCGTGCCATATTGTATGGCATTTACATATCTGAGAATGGCACAGTTGTACATTCAACATGTAGTGAGACTACATGGTATATCAGTTTCCATTGTGTCGGATAGGGATCCATTTACTTATCATTTTTGGGAAGGGTTACAGACAGCGTTGGGAACTGAAGTGCGGTTGAGTACAACATATCATCCTCAAACAGATGGACAGACAGAGCGTACGATACAGACACTTGAAGATATGTTGCGTGCATGTGTATTAGAGTTTGATAACTCTTGGCAAGAATCGTTGCCATTAGTGGAATTTTCATATAATAACAGTTATCAATCTAGTATACAGATGGCACCATTTGAGGCTTTGTACGGGCGACGGTGTAGATCGCCATTGTATTGGGATGATGTGGATCAGTTCTCCTTACATGGACCGGATATGATTCATGAAATGGAAGACAAAGTGAAAGTGATTCGGTTGAAACTCAAAGCTGCTCAGGACCGACAGGCTGCTTATACCAATAAGCGACGTAGACCACTTGAATTTCAAGTTGGTGATTGTGTATTCTTGAAAGTTGCACCATTTAAAGGTGTGGTACGATTTGGTAGACGTGGAAAGTTGTCTCCACGATACGTTGGTCAGTATGAGGTATTGCAACGTATTGGTACGTTGGCATATCGATTGGCACTACCCCCTGCATTGAGTAGTATTCATGATGTGTTTCATGTTTCACTGTTGAGGAAGTATGAACCAGACGAGTCATGTATTGCAACTACCTGATGTACAGTTGGATGCAGATATGTCGTATGTAGAACGACCGATTATTATCTTGGATCGAGCTGAACGCAGGTTACGTAATAAGGTGATTTCGATGGTTAAAGTCAAGTGGGACAGAAGGGGTGTCGAAGAGGCAACGTGGGAGACAGAGCAACATATGATGCAACGGTATCCGGATTTGTTTTCTGGTATGTTAATATGTTATTTTTACATGTTTCTTATGTTGCATATATCATATGTGTTGTTATGTGAAGCATGTATATGCAATTTCGAGGACGAAATTCAATGAGTGGGGGAGAATTGTAATGCCTCGATTTGCTTTATACACGTGTTATATGGTTATATCGTTATTATGACTAATTTTAATATGATATTAATTGGGTTCGGGTTGAACCGATGATGAATTAATACATGTATAAAATGATATATGGCAATGAATGAAACATATGACAATGTATGACTTGAATTAAATCAAGTGTAGTGACATATCAAGTAACTATGAGTATGCATTTGATTTGGATTTCACCTTCATGTATATGTCAATTAGCATGTCATTGCAATGAGCATGTCATTATCTCCAACATGACCTATATCAAGTGGACTAGTGGGTGGAATCACATACTACACCACTTTTCACCTAAAATTCTCTACAAAGCTTCTCTCCAACCCTTGGAGATTCTTCTTGGTTTGAGCTTGGATTTCACTAGAGAATTAAGCTAGGAAGTTGAGTGAAGTGATTTCCTAACTTCTTGGTAAAGAATTTATGGTTTTGAACTTGAATTGTGTAATTGGTGTTGAAGTATGTGAATTTGAATATCAAATGTTCATGCTTAGAATCATAATATGTTTATATGACAAGAATTGGATTCTAAGATGGTAGAAACATGTTTATATGATACTAGGGATTGCATGAAACATGGTTACATGTAAATTTGTGAGTAGGAGAAGAAGTACCATGAAGATATGCTTGAAAATCGCCATTTTTTGAAAATTCTGTTGTCGACCGATCGATCGCTAGGATCGTACCGATCGATCGGTAGAAACAGGGGAAGTAAGGCGGTTCATGTACCGATCGATCGCTAGCTTCCGACCAACCGATCGCTAGGGTTGTCTGTTTGGACCGATCGATCGCTAGAGTGACCGATCGATCGGTAGACTTAAAATGTTATATTTTTGTAACTTTTGATATTGATGCCTATGATAACATGATACATTATTGGCATTGTTGTAGCATCATCACAGGGGACGGGGCAACGAGGCAATTAGCCAGTGACGACATATTTATCTCGTTTGTGTCGCTTTACAGGTACGTGTTGACGTACGTAGTATAGATATTGTGTGATGATGTTATGAGATTGATATCATATGAATTGTGTTGTGTTGGTATCATATGATTGGTAGTATCATATGCATGTACATTCATTGATATCATGTGTTTGAAATGGATGAGGTATATGCTTTAGCATTAGAGGTATACGCCTGGTTTGGGTATATGCTCGGGTATGCTACATATACGTTAGCATTAGAGGTATATGCCTGGTTTGGGTATATACTCTGGCTATTATCACATATGAGTACGGTACTATGATATGTGCTGCTAATATGAAGATGTGATGTGGTTCCACTGACATATTGAGTTGAGATAGACATATCATATTGGTCTCGTGATAATAGGGTGATAGTTGAGACATGTCGACATGGTGCATTGGTTGATGCATGATACAGAGCATTCACATTGGATATGATGTTTATTGTGCTTTATCATTGACATTGTGTTTTGATATTGCACTAAGATAGTGGTTTATCTATACTCACATTGTGTGAATGTTTCTGTAGGATTTCATAGACGTGGGAATCGTGAGTCTTATTCCGCTGCGAGGTGAACCACTGCATAGGAGTTGTGCTGGCTTAGGTTGTTATTTATACATGTGATGTATATGTGAAAAGGGTTTTTGTACTTGTGGTTTTGTACATCTGTAACAACCTATTAGTAAGAAACTCTTAAACAGTGTATGAATTACTTAATTCTGAATCACATATGTACTTGCGATTGAATACATAATGGATTAAGTAACGAGGACCCCACAACCCATCTACTAGAGCGGCTTTTTTTAAAATTTATTAGTTACAAATCAATTTTGAAGCCCAAAAATTGAGTTTCGTAATTGAATTTTATTTTTTTCTCTAATAAATTTTTATAATAAGCCTTGTAAAACTATTAAGATACCATATCTTTATTACTTTGTTCTCATTCCCATCAAAATGTCCAACTTCTTTGATATTAACACAAATTTGATATAAAAATAATGTACGTTATGATTCAGCCGAATAAGTGAAATGTATATTTGATATTAAATTTAAAAATAAAATCAAATAAAATATGTATATCATGATGGGTCCATGGCAGGTTTGGCCAAACCCAGGACCCGCTCTGCTTCAGGACAAGTCAAACAGGTCCAGACCCCCCCCCCCCTGAAATTGGGGCAGATGGGTCCAGACCGCCCCAAGACATGGAGGGTGTAATACGAGTCCGAGTCTAGCGCTAACCCATTGCCATCTCTAGCCATACCATGAGTAAGACGCCCTGTGCATCTATGTCATACCATGAGCAAAACTCCCTGTGCATCAACAAACTTTGGATAGAGTTATACAGGGGATTATTTATACAAATGTTCTTTATTTGATCAAGATTTTAAAATATAATTTTTTTTAATTTTTGACTTTTATTTGGCTGCATGTATTTGAAGGTCATTTAAAAAAACATTTAAAAAAACAACCAATCAAAAAATATATTTGACACTTTTCTTTTCACCCTGTCCGCCAGCCCCAGCCGGTATTTCCCACAGGGCATACAGAGAGATGGCTCTGATACTTATATCTTAACAACTTGGCTTCGTTTCAAGATTTTGCAGCATCTTTGGTGAAACAAATTTTCTGATTCTTATATATTGTTGTTTATGTTGGGTACCAATTATCAATTAATGATTCAAAGATTTGAATTGGAATTAAATTCAAATATTGAGCAAGAGAAAAAACTTTTGGGCAGATGAATTATTTGAACAACTTGGCCTCGTTCTTTCATTCTTTTGTCTGTGCCAACAATCTTTATATGAATGAGAATTTTATAAGTCTGGCATCTATACCAACAATTTTTTGACCCGGTTTTTTACAAATAAAACAAAAAGGGTTAGAATTGATATTATAAGCACCTCTTTGGATGTTCTTGAATTATGGTTTTCCTCGTCCTCGTTTACGATATCATTAATTTTTGTTTCCTCCTTTTTGTTAAAATTGTTGAGATGTTCTTGTTTTTCCACCTTCTAATTTTTTCTTCTCCGACTTATTGAGTTTAGACTCGAAGGCTTACTCAATGGAACGACTAGAAAATTTACTTGCTCATGGGCTTCTAAAGAACCAATCAGCTCCACAATCATGAGTTTTGACAAATCTTTTGATTCTTCGATCGCAACCACAATATGTTCAATTTTTTTTGGCAAGATTCACAAGATTTTTTCAAAGATATTTTTCTTGAATATTACACGAGTGCTGCAGATGATGCATTCCTTGAGGATGTACAAGCTGTTAGAGAATGTTTAGGATCAGGTGTCATCACAATCTGAACCTTCAAGTAAACCCAGCACCTCTGGGGTAAAAGAGTGAGAGTTGAACCTTATGCCAATGACTGGCACCTCTAAGGTTCAAACTAATGATGGTTTAGTTTCTTCATCTATGCAGGATTACCAACGCAATTGGGAGAAACTAATAACCAGACGGGGTAACCCTGACAAAAAAACTATTGTTGATATCTCTGGAAAATATCCGAGGGTTTGGATGAAGCCAGGAAGCCATCCAAACGAAGTTCAAGAATGGTATAATTTTGGGGCTCTTGCTTCGATTTATACTGTTGCACCAATATTGTCATGCCTTGATATGATGCGATATGGTTAAGGCGTAATTATGAAATAATTACGGTATGTTGTGATCTCGATGAGAGATAATTAGGATTTCAATTCATGTGACATGATGAGATGACAAACACCTTCCTATATATAATTGGATTGTAATGGTGTTACATGGTTGATATTGATATATAAAAAGAGAATTCATGTTGAATATGACATGTATAGTGGGATATAACCTTGGTGTGCATTTAGCATGCATGTGAGAGGCATTAGAATGTGCATGTGAGTTGAGTTTACATGTGGTGTGAATTTGAGTTGCGTTTGAAGGGTTGGTTATATCTCACAAATCAGATTTGAAATACATAACACACCAATTTTCACCTAGTAAATCTCTACACAAGCACCTCTCCAAACCCTTGCTTGTTTTTCCATCTTTTGCTTGGATTTCACTTGGTAATCAAGCTAGGAAGCTAAGTGAAGTGACTTCATCCTTTCTTGGTAAGAATTGTATAGTCTATGAAGTATAAGGACTTAGTTGATGGAAACTTGAAGCATGTGGTTACTATTTTGTATACTTTGAATTGATACTTGTTATCATGCAAAGAATTGAGTTATATGATGAGAGAAACATGTTTATATGTTACTAGAGATTGCATGAAACATGTTTAAATGTTGATTTTTGAGTTGTAGGAGATACACCATGGAGATAAGCTCAGAATCGCCATGTTCTGAACTTTCTGGACATCGGCGTTCGATCACGAGCTTTGTGCCGATCGATCGCCGAGACCAGAGCAAAAATAAGGCGATTAATGTATGTGGCGATCGATCGGTAAAAAAATGTGGAGATCGATCGCAAGAAATAGAACATTTTGGCGATCGATCGCGAGGTAGTGGCGATCGATCGCGATGGAATAGAATAGTGTAGCGATCGATCGCCAGAGGCAGAATTTTGAAAAATGTTATATTTTATAGAATTTGATTATAATGCCTATGATAACATGATACATTGTTGGTATTGTTGTAGCCTCATCACAGGGGACGGGATAACGAGGCGGTTAGACAGTGACGCCTAATTTATATCATTTTGTGTCGCAGAACAGGTACGTGTTGACGTACGAGTATATGATATTATTGTGATGATGATGTGAGCATGGTATCATATGATTATTGACATCATATGCATGTGCATTCATGATATCATATTGTTGAGATGGATGACACGATAGATGTGTAGCGTATGCTTTGGCTAAGATCGGTGCCACGTAGATATGTCAGTGTTGGACATATGCTTTGGCTGGGATTGTTGCCACGATAGGTATGCTACATATGCTTTGGCATGAGAGATATATGCCGGTTGGGTATATGCTCTGGCTGTTATAACATGTTAGGACGGTACTATGATATGTGCTGCTAATATGAAATTGTGAGAGGGTTCCACTGACATATTGAGCTGAGATAGACATATCATTTTGGTCTGGTTATAACAGGATGAGGAATGAGACATGTCATGACATAATTGCATTTGATGATGCATGATACAGGACAATCACATTTGTTGTTTATAGTGCTTTATCGTTTATGTGTTTATTGATATTGCACTGGGATGGTTGTTTATCTATACTCATGTTGTGTGATTGTTTCTATAGGAAGTCATAAATGTGGGAGGACGAGATTGTGAGTCTATTCCGCTGCGAGCTGAACCACTGCTTAGGAGTTTTTGGTCTAGGTTGTTGTGATGTATATATGATGTGTATTATTGACATGGTTTTTGTCAACTTGTAACAGCCTACATAACTAAACTCTTAATCAGTGTATGTTTTACTTAATTCCGACTCTCATATGTATAATGAACTGATACATAATGGATTAAGTAACGAGGACCCCACATTAGTGGTATCAGAGCAGTGGTTCGAGAACGGGGTGAAGAAGGGTAGAGGAAGGTATTAGGGAGTTACCTAATACGTTGAAAGCATGTTCTGAGTCATGATATGATGTTATACTGACATGCTTTATATATTTGTTGTTGTTGGTAACCTGTATTTGCAGTAATGGCAAACAGAGTACCACATGATGAGGTTGGGGATGCCATGAGTGGCAATGCTAGTGTTGGATTGGCGCCTGTGCCACCACCACCATTTGGACAAGGGCCAGTGGAACAGGTACTGTTACCTGGGGAGTTGACTTTGACACAATTTCTGAGTTACCAGCCACCTCGCTTTGAGGGTACGGAATCAGGGGAACAAGCAGAGGAATGGTTGGAACGGATTGAACAGATCTTTGTGTCAGTGCCATGTGCCAAATCCTCCTGGATACGTTTGGCAGAATTCCAGTTGGCAAAGAAAGCCATGATGTGGTGGAAATCCACATTGATTGAGCTGAGAGCTCAAGGACAGACAGTGAATTGGGATGTATTCAGAACTAGGTTTCTTGATCACTATTTCTCTGTTGCTGCAAGGCAGAAGAAAGAGGATGAATTTACAAATCTGAGACAGGGATCAATGACAGTGTCTGATTATGCAGTACAATATTCGTCATTGCTATGGTATGTACCACATATCGCTGCAAACACAAAGGCAAAGATCATACAATTTGTGAAGGCTTGAGGCCTGAGTTGTTTGATAGGGTAATTTTCAATAACCCTACATCATATGGGAAGCATTGACTAGAGCCGAGATGGGTGAGATTGCAGTTGGAGTGCACAAGGATGTGGGACAATCCCAACCACATATATCAGAAAGTATGAGACCTAGAGGAGAACCATTTAAATCATCACGAGGTGATGCATCTTCCTCTAGATTTAGTGGGAAACGGTTTATGATGCGAATGGGTGGTGAACGAGGTTCAAAGGGGCAATCCCAAGGAAGTAGTAGTAGCAGTGGTCGAGGGTTACAATGTTTTAAATGTGGAGGGCCACATTTTAAAAGAGATTGTCCACAACTTGATACTCTAGTTTGTTATCGTTGTGGGAGGACCGGACATATGATTAGAGATTGTCCTCAAGCTGGAGGACAACAAGTGAGAGGGAATATATCAGAGAGTACAGTGCAGCAGAGACCACAGGGTGTTCCACGGACTGGTGGAGGCGAGAGAGCAGGACCACCTCAGGCTCAGGTGTATGCACTGAATAAGGAGCAAGCAGAGGCAGCTCCTGATGATGTGATTGCGGGTAAGTGTAGTTTATTTACTTATCATGCTTTACTTTTGATTGATACTGGTGCATTACATTCATTTGTTGCACAAGCATTTATTGACCGGTATCATATTTGCTCATCTCCAATGTTGATGCCTCTGGATGTTTCGACACCCATGGGAACTACTGTGATGGCTTGTCAATGTGTGTCTGATTGTGTTATTCAGTTTGATACCGAGTATGAGATACAGGCTGATTTGATTGTGCTTGATATGATGGATTTTGATTGTATTTTGGGTATTGATGTGTTGAGCAGTTATAAAACTATTGTAGACTGTTGTCAAAAGACATTGAGATTTCAGTCTGATACTGGAAATCAATGGATCTTCTATGGACAAGGATCACGTGCTAAGATTCCATTGATATCTGCTCTTCGAATGTCTCGTTTGTTAGAACGTGGACATACGGATATGCGATAGATGTCACAGATATGAAGGTAGAAAGAAGAGTGGAGGATATACTAGTGGTTGCAGAGTATGCAGATGTATTTCCAGATGAGATTCCTGGATTTCCACCAAGTCGAGAAGTAGACTTTGGTATTGAATTAGTACCTGGTACTTCTGCAATTTCACGAGCACCATATTGAATGGCACCTTCGGAATTGAAAGAGTTAAAAACTCAATTGCAGGATTTATTGGACAAGGGGTACATACGTCCTTGTGTATCGCCATGGGGTGCTCCGGTATTATTTGTTAAGAAGAAGGATGGTTCAATGCGACTTTGCATTGACTACAGACAATTGAACAAGGTAACGATAAAGAATAAATATCCTCTTCCTCGTATTGATGATTTGTTTGATCAGTTACATGGATCTACAATCTATTCTAAGATTGATTTGAGATCTGGATATCATCAAATACGTGTGAGGGAAGGAGATGTACAGAAGACAGCATTTAGAACTCGATATGGACATTATGAATTCTTAGTGATGCGATTTGGTGTGACGAATGCTCCAGCTGTCTTCATGAGCTTGATGAATCGAGTTTTCCAGGACTACCTTGATCAATTTGTCATAGTGTTCATTGATGATATATTGATCTATTCTCGGAGTGAAACCAAACATGTCCAACATTTGCACCTAGTGTTACAATTATTGAGAACACATCAGTTATATGCCAAACTCAGTAAGTGTGAGTTTTGGTTGACCAGTGTAGGATTTTTGGGACATGTGATATCTAGAGATGGTATATCAGTTGATCCGAGAAAGATAGAAGTGGTGTTGAATTGGTCATCACCTACCTCTGTGCCAGAAATTCGTAGTTTCTTGGGTTTTGCAGGATATTATAGACGATTTGTTGAAGGATTTTCAGCAATTGCCAAACCACTCACACAGCTGACACAGAAAGGAGTTCTATTTCGATGGTCAGACGCATGTGAGCATAGTTTTCAGGAATTGAAACATCGGTTAACTACTGCTCCAGTGTTGATCATTCCCTCAGAACATGACAGGTTTGCACTTTATACTGATGCATCATTACTTGGATTAGGATGTGTATTGATGCAGGATAAACATGTGGTGGCTTATGCATCACGCCAGTTGAAGCCACATGAAATGAAATATCCAGTACATGATCTAGAATTGGCTGCCATTGTCTTTACCTTGAAGATATGGCGACACTATTTATATGGTACGTCGTTTACCATATATACTGATCATAAAAGTTTGAAGTTTTTATTCACTCAAGAAGAGTTGAATATGAGGCGAATGAGATGGATGAATCTCTTGAAGGATTATGATTGTGAGATCGAATATCATCCAGGAAAGGCTAATCTCACAGCAGATGCCTTAAGTCGAAAAGTTCACAATACTGCTGATGAGATGATGCATGTATCAGCCTTGATGACTACTTGTTGTACCTTGGGTTATGAGTTGATGTAGACACAGAGCCAGTAAGGGTATCAACATTGTTGGTTGAACCCGATATCTTTGAGAAAATTAGAACAGCACAAGGTACTGATGATGAGGTACAACACTGGAAGGAAATGATCTGTCAAGGACAAACATCTCAATTTGTACTTGCAAGTGATGGAATTTTGAAGTATAGAAACTGTTGGGTAGTACCTGCTACATTAGGACTACGCCAAGAAATACTACAACGCATGGTAGTCGCTACAGTATACATCCTGGAGGAAAGAAAATGTATAAGGATTTGTGTACCAAATTTTGGTGGAAACGCATGAAACAGGATGTGCTAAACTTTGTCAAACGGTGTTTCTGTCAACAAGTAAAAGCAGAACGACAAAGACCAGGAGGTGAATTGAGGAGTTTGGAGATTCCTCAATGGAAATGGGAACATGTTACAATGGATTTTGTTACCCATTTGCCACGGACTTCTCTGGCTTTGATGGTCATTGTTGATAGATTGATGAAAGTAGCTCACTTCATACCTTACAGTATGACATTTACCTATGTGAAGATGGCTCAATTATATATTCAAAATGTAGTGAGACTACATGGCATACCAGTGTCAATTGTATCGGATAGAGATCCGAGATTCGCTTCTCATTTTTGGGAAGGATTACAGTCAGCGCTAAGGACTGAAGTACGATTGAGTACAGCGTATCATCCTCAGACAGATGGACAGACAGAGCCTACGATACAGACGCTTGAGGATATGTTACGAGCCTGTGTATTGGAGTTTGATAACTCTTGGCAAGAGTCATTGCCATTAGTGGAATTTTCATACAATAATAGTTATCAAACTAGTATACAGATGGCACCATTTGAGGCATTGTATGGGCGACGATGTAGGTCACCATTATATTAGGATGATGTTGATCAGACTGCACTCCATGGACCAGAAATGCTACGTGAGATGGAGGAGAAAGTGAAACTGATTAGATTGAAACTGCAAGCTGCTCAGGATAAACAGGCTGCTTATGCCAATAAGCGACGTAGACCACTTGAATTTCAAGTTGGTGATCGGGTATTCTTAAAAATCTCACCTTTTAAAGGTGTGGTACGATTTGGTAAACGTGGAAAGTTGTCTCCACGATATGTTGGTCCGTATGAGGTGTTGCAACGTATTGGTACGTTGGCATATTGCTTAGCACTACCGCCAGCATTGAGTAGTATTCACGATGTGTTTCATGTTTCACTGTTGAGGAAATATGAACCAGATCCAGGTCATGTATTACCACCATCTGAAGTACAGTTAGATACAGATGTGTCTTATGTGGAACGACCAGTACAGATTTTGGATAGAGCTGAGCGGACATTGCGTAATAAAGTGATTCCAATGGTAAAAGTACAGTGGGATCGACGGGGTGTCGAGGAGGCAACATGGGAGACGGAGCAGCATATGGTACAGCAGTATCCTGAGTTATTTACTGGTATGACTTTACAGTTTTAAAATACTGTTGGTAAGTACGTACTGAAAAGTTATATCTATGATCATGTTTCTTATCTTCTTGCAGTAGACTTGTTGAGTTGAGTATATATATATGCATGTTATGTATAGGCAATTTCGAGGACGAAATTCAATAAGTAGTGGAGAATGTCATGCCTTGATATTATGCGATATGGTTAAGGCGTAATTATGAAATAATTACGGTATGTTGTGATCTCGATGGGAGATAATTAGGATTTCAATTCATGTGACATGATGAGATGACAAACACCTTCCTATATATAATTGGATTGTAATGGTGTTACATGGTTGATATTGATATATAACAAGAGAATTCATGTTGAATATGACATGTATAGTGGGATATAACCTTGGTGTGCATTTAGCATGCATGTGAGAGGCATTAGAATGTGCATGTGAGTTGAGTTTACATGTGGTGTGAATTTGAGTTGCATTTGAAGGGTTGGTTATATCTCACAAATCAGATTTGAAATACATAACACACCAATTTTCACCTAGTAAATCTCTACACAAGCACATCTCCAAACCCTTGCTTGTTTTTCCATCTTTTGCTTGGATTTCACTTGGTAATCAAGCTAGGAAGCTAAGTGAAGTGACTTCATCCTTTCTTGGTAAGAATTGTATAGTCTATGAAGTATAAGGACTTAGTTGATGGAAACTTGAAGCATGTGGTTACTATTTTGTATACTTTGAATTGATACTTGTTATCATGCAAAGAATTGAGTTATATGATGAGAGAAACATGTTTATATGTTACTAGAGATAGCATGAAACATGTTTAAATGTTGATTTTTGAGTTGTAGGAGATACACCATGGAGATAAGCTCAAAATCGCCATGTTCTGAACTTTCTGGACATCAGCGATCGATCGCGAGCTTTGTGCCGATCGATCGCCTAGACCAGAGCAAAAATAAGGCGGTTAATGTATGTGGCGATCGATCGGTAAAAAAATGTGGCGATCGATCGTGAGAAACATAATATTTTGGCGATCGATCGCGAGGTAGTGGCGATCGATCGCGATGGAACAGAATAGTGTAGCGATCGATCGGTGAAATGTAGCGATCGATCGCCAGAGGCAGAATTTTGAAAAATGTTATATTTTATAGAATTTGATTATAATGCCTATGATAACATGATACATTGTCGGTATTGTTGTAGCATCATCACAGGGGACGGGACAACGAGGCGGTTAGACAGTGACGCCAAATTTATATCATTTTGTGTCGCAGAACAGGTACGTGTTGACATACGAGTATATAATATTATTGTGATGATGGTGTGAGCATGGTATCATATGATTATTGACATCATATGCATGTGCATTCATGATATCATATTGTTGAGATGGATGCCACGATAGATGTGTAGCGTATGATTTGGCTGAGATCGGTGCCACGATAGATATGTCAATGTTGGACATATGCTTTGGCTGGGATTGTTGCCACGATAGGTATGCTACATATGCTTTGGCATGAGAGATATACGCCGGTTGGGTATATGCTCTGGCTGTTATAACATGTTAGGACGATACTATGATATGTGCTGCTAATATGAAGATGTGAGAGGGTTCCACTGACATATTGAGTTGAGATAGACATATCATATTGGTCTGGTTATAACAGGATGAGGAATGAGACATGTCATGACATAATTGCATTTGATGATGCATGATACAGGACAATCACATTTGTTGTTTATAGTGCTTTATCGTTTATGCGTTTATTGATATTGCACTGGGATGGTTGTTTATCTATACTCATGTTGTGTGATTGTTTTTGTAAGAACTCATAGACGTGGGATGACGGGATTGTGAGTCTATTCCGCTGCGAGCTGAACCACTGCTTAGGAGTTTTTGGTCTAGGTTGTTGTGCTGTATATAGGATGTGTATCATTGACATGGTTTTTGTCAACTTGTAACAGCCTACATAACTAAACTCTTAATCAGTGTATGTTTTACTTAATTCTGACTCTCATATGTATAATGAACTGATACATAATGGATTAAGTAACGAGGACTCTACAAATATTCTCTGAAATTTCAAAATTAGCAAAATGGATCAGAGAAGCTGTTCACGAGACATGGGTCAATAATCCACATTTGGCCAGATGAGGTATCTTGGAGTTGTATTTTTTCAGTGCTGCTCCAGAACCAGCGAACAAAGACTTCATTGAACTTTTCATTTTATTAAGCTCAGACGACCAGATGGGAACACGTTAAAAAATATAAGAATGGCGCTACCAGACGGCATACCAGTTTTGGCTGGAACTATCATAGAAGATGATGTTTCAACCAGACGCGCATGGGGTCTTTGGGTTTTTCTAATCGAGGACAAAGTCAAATACTCATTTAAGTTCTTCCAGAATTCAGCCAACGGTACTTTTATGCCGAATTCCATGACGGGAACATCAACAAAATTTGCTGAAGAACTCTTCAAAACAAAGATGAGAATTCTTTGGGAAAACAATATTCCAGCAGGAAAAGAAACTTACCGGAAATTCAGCAATATGCCACACATTGGCCGATGGATAGATCATATTTGCCAAGCATGCCCAGAGCAGAAAGAACCAGAATTTGGGAAAGGATTCCGATCCAAACCCGACAGCTCAGAGGCAGGAAAAGACAAAAGACATGCTGACAAGAGAGCTCATTTCCCTAAAGCTCGGGGACCACATAAACCAATAATGTAAAGATTCCCCGACAAAGAAAAATGCGTGGACCATTAAAAAATTAGCGCGATAACTGTTAAACGCACTCGGACAAAATAATGGACCACTCACAAGAAAAGTTGGCACACTCAGACAAAGATGTCAGACCACGTGAAAGTTAAGGCGCACTCAAAACAATTATTAAGATTTGGAATCAGAACTTCAAGTCCGGATTCATGCTATATAAAGGCACTCATTCAGGAAGCTAAAGACGTCGAAAATTCTCTATAGTTTTATGATAATAAAAATTGTAGTCTCCAAGCTTTATAATCTTTCGACTTTCATAGCTTGATAATATTTCATTTCTTTCTTTCTTTCATTTGTAATCGTTTGTAATATTGTTCTGTTTTTAGTTTATGTGTTCTTAAGTTAAGCCTCATCTTTATGAGAGGCTAAACAAGTACGTCTCCTCCCAAAAGGAGACGGTTAATATAATAGATATTATAAGTATTTCCAGAATAAAACGAAGATTGTAGCCCATCTATCTCCCAGATTTATTTAAATCTTTTTTATATCTTGATTATACCTTACACTCTAAGGTAATAAACAAATTAGGGTTGTGCTGTGCGGTTTCTGAAGGAGTTGGATAACTGGCAGACTAACCTCGCCCGAGGGCTGAGGTTGGATGGTGAGGAGTCATTCATAAACAGTCTGGAGACAGTAAGTTTCTATTGGCTTTGCAACCCACCTCACCCGGTGCCATTATGGTCAAAATGGTATATTTCAGTTTGTTAAAATTTTCTTGTAATACGGAAGCATGATGAAAGTTTTATTTATTTCACTTATTCTTTGTACAAGGGAATTTTATGGCTAAAAAATTCATCAATAACTGTGAGTCATTTGCAAAAGTATGCTCTTGGATTCTCCCAAAATGACAGAAACTGAAGGATCTCATGTTCATCAAGGCCCCTGCATTTACGTACCCTTATTAGGAGTTGTTTAGTAGTAAAATGGGATATTGGGTGTTTTATAATAATCCTAAAAGCGTTAAGGAGTTTTATGCAATTAATGTAAGTGTTTTTATGTCTTTTGAGGTTGCTAGAGAGTTGGAATAAAGAAAAGAAGTATAGAAAAGAGTTTAAATAAATAATCGTTGATATATGGCGGAATGTTAAAATTATGTTTGGGTAGAGGGATTTTAAGTGAGTTTACCCTAAAAATATTTGATTTTTAATATGCCAAATTTGTAGACAATATTTTATTAATACTTTCTTTTATAACTCTTAACAAATTGGGTTAAGCAACAATTTTTTATTAATAACTTTTAATATTATACTTTGTTTAGCCAACCCGACTGACAAAAGCATGGTTTCGTCCGTGTCCGTATAATTAAAAAACTGTATGAAACTAAACTAACATATAGATTTTCTTCCATAGATATCTAGCTTACGTACATAAAACATCTCAATTCCTCGAGTAATTTCCTTAATTTTGTCGATGTATAGCTTCCTGTGTGGGATGTATCCATTAGGTTTGATTAATGACCACTTGGATATAGGCATTGTCAAATTATGTTGAAAGACAAAACGATTCACTTTGAAGATTTACGCCTAAGACTAGAATATAATTCCAAAATATTCCAAAAATGACCCAACTTCTCAAAATTTGGTGGGCGATTTTTTTTTGGTATTACCAAGGGTTAAAAAAAATTTGAAGAGGCAAATTTTTTTTTCTTTAAATAATGGTAAAAAAAAAATTTTAAAAACATTTTTTTTGGGGGTGGTGCCTCCTACAATTGGATCCATTTATTATATAAAAAATTCTATTTTATCTTTATAGTAAGACCAAGTCGATTGCCTCCTCAGTGGCTGACAGGTAGATAAATAATCGTTCCACAAGTAGAGGATTAGCTAGTATAGATATCTCACCCAGGTATTTTTTCAACTCTTTGAATGTGTCCTCACATTTCTCAGTATCTTGAAGAAATGGAGACTTCTATGAGCTGGTCTGGAGATGAATCGTGATAAAGCAATGATTTTTCCTGTAAGGCGTTGTACCTCCTGAAGGTTCTTCGGAGGAGACATTTCACAGATAGCTTTGACCTTTTTCTAGACTAGCTTCAATACCCCTTTCAGTCACCATGTATCCCAGAAACTTTCCACTTTTCACCCCAAATACACATTTCTGAGGATTTAACTTTAACCCGTAGGACCTGAGAGTGGAGAAGGTCTCAGACAGATCAGTTACGAGGTTGATGCCACTTTTTGATTTTACCAGAATGTCGTCTACATATACTTCAACATTTCAGCCTAACTGTTATGAGAATGCCTTGTCCATCAGTCGCTGACAAGTAGCCCCTGCATTCTTGAGCCTGAAGGGCATAACAACATAACAGAATGTTCCGTCCGAAGTGACAAAACTCACATTATCTTGATCTTCTTCAGCCAAATGGATTTGATGATACCCTTGATAGGCGTCCATTAAATATAATTACTAATGTCATGCAGGGGAATCAACCAGCTGATCAATCCTTGGTAACAGGTAACAATCTTTTGGACATGCCTTATTAAGATCTCGAAAGTCTATGCACATCCTCCATTTTCCCGAGCTCTTGGGTACAAGGATGACGTTTGATATTGGGAATTGAACTTCACGAATATGACATATGCGAAGGATTTCCTCAACTTGCTCTCTTATCACTTTATCTTTTTTGTGGACCAAAGTGCATTTTCTTTTGCTTGACAGGTCGGGCTCCTAGGAGTACATTTAACCGATGTTCTAACACACATGGGCTGATCCCTTTCAGAGCGTGTGCTCTCCAAGCAAAGATATTATCATTCTTGATCAGATATGAGATGAGATCTGCCCTGATGTGTGTTTCCAAATCCCTAGCTACTTCTATTTTTTTATCTGACGAGCCGAGCACAACTATTTTTGGCTCCTCGTCTAAGCTGCTTGGGATACCTTTGTCAATGGGAATATCGTACCCAGTTATTTCAATACAACCAACCTCTACGAGCTCGTTTTTCATCTTCTTTCACCTCTTCCACATAACATTGGCGAGTTGTTTTCTGATCACAGCATATAACTCTGACTTCCTTGCCCACATGTAATTTGAGTTTCTGATGGTAGGTAGAAGCTACTGCTTTAAAGTCCTTCATAGCAGGTCGGTCCAGGATTGCATTATACGTAGAAAGGGCCTCATCCACAGTGAAATTAACCATTTTTGTTATGCGTGACATCCCATGACCTAGAGATAAGGGCAGGGTCATCTGTCTGAGTGGTTGAATTGCATGTCCCGAGAACCCATATAAGGGAATAGTAATATGCTCAAACTTTGACCATTCTATTTGCATCTTATCTAGAGTGTCTTTGAACAAAACATTAACTGAGCTCCCAATGTCAACAAAGATCATTGCGACATCATAGTTTGTTTTGGTTATAATGACCACTAGCGCAGCATTGTGGTGCTACAATACCCTTCAGATCATCAGACCCAAAGCTTATGATAGGCTCATCTCTTTGAATTACCTCTTCCGCAACTTCAAAATTTTCCAACCTCCTACCATGACTTTTTTGAGCTCGGCTTGAGTCTCCTTCAATGGCTCCCCCAGAGATTATATTGATTGTTCCCCGGGTGGGGTAATTTTCCACATGTTCGACCCTTCTTCTTTGCTTATCTGTTTCTCTAGGAGGAATCCCTCTCACGGGATCTAGCTCGGCCATTACGTGGTGTTCTCTCTCTCTTATGTTATCTTGCTATCGACTTCTATCATTATAGTTCTGATATGGTTCTCGGGTCTTTGTTAGAAGATTTTTATTTGAGAATATCTTCTAATGATTCGTTCTACCTCATATTCAAGCTTCTGACATTCGTTAGTTACATGACTGTACTCTCTATGGAATCCACATTATTTATCAGATGGAGGCATACGAGGACCCTTTTCTGATTTCCTTGGTCTCTCCAGTGTCTTTTTATCATCACAGATTTCTGTAGCTCTTTCCAGGCTCATGGACAGAGGTGCGTGAGAAGCAAACTGGCTTTTAGGTCAACTAATCTCCTCGGCTCTATCAGCCGGTCTTTTCTTGCTTACCTCTACTTTCTCTTTCTTTTCTGATGGCCTTAGATCAGTCATTTTCTGTTTCTGAGCATACTTTTCAGCTCGCCCCAGAAGTTCATCATAACTGCGAGGGGGTTTCTTTACTATTGATTTGAAAAATTCCCCACCTTTAAGTCCTTGTGTGAAGGCATTAAAAAGGACATCTACTATTGCAGCATGGACTTCTAAGGCTGCCCCATTGAAGCATTGTACAAACTCTATTAAGGATTCCTGTTCATTTTGCTTGGTAGTGAACAAACTCAGAGAAGTTTTTTGATACCTTTTGCTGCTGGCGAACTGGTTCAGAAAGGCCGAACTGAATTCCTCAAAGCAACAAAGAGTGTTTGGTTTAAGCAAATTAAACCACTGTTGTGCCGATCTAACAAGGGTGGTGAAGAAAACACGGCATTTGATCCCATCAGAATACATATGCAGTAAAGCAGCATTCTCAAATCTTCCGAAGTGTTCCTCCCGGTCTGCGCTTCCATCATACTCTCCCACCACAGGCTGTCTAAAATTTGGTAGGAGCTCCTCTCCTAAAATTTCTTGTGAAAATGGGCTTTCTTTCCTAGCTATTGGAGGTCGGCCACCTAGGTGTTGACCCAATCGTCTTATTTCTCCCCATAGATCTTCCATTGAATCTAATAGTTGAGACTCTACTCGCGTTTATATCAGCACCTGCAACCCTATTAGGTTCATGGGTCTGCTCTGGTTTGAACAGGTGGTGGTGCCTGATTGGGTTGTGGAGGGGGTTGAGCCTGATTAGATTCGGCAGGTGGTGGAACCTGGTTAAGTTCCGGAGGTGGTGTAGCCTGGTGTTGGAAGAAAGTATTCCGCATAGTTCGATTGATGAACTGTGCCAATTGATCCATAGTAAGATCTCACACATTCCTGACAGGAGGTGGATTTTGATCTTCATGTTGTGGAGGGATATTGTAGGGTCTTCCTACCTTAACATCATATTATACACGTATTATGGACTAAACATGCATTCATAACCTCTTAAGGGTTCCGGTTGTAGCTTTGAGCTAAGAAGATTACAGGCCAAAATAAAATTTCAACAGCTAATTAATTTCATTATCAATAATGAATGTTAAAGCTATAGGTTTACACTACTCCTAGAGTAGAGACTATCAAAATCCTGTATCCTATATTCATCTTGCTCCTTTTTGCTCACTGCCTCAACCCGACCCTAGGCCCTTCGGTCCAAAAGTGTACCTACAGGAACAACCCATCATGAGCATGTACATCTTCACTTAACATCATAGGGTAATGGCATAAATAAATGCATGAAAGTAATTGGTAATGTATACTTCCTGGTTAATCGCATTAACCCTCTTTGGTTGTCCCTGTTGCATGGTCATGCATAAAATCATTAGTCCTTGACATAAATGATTAAAATCATACTTCACATATATGCTCATAATCAACAATGTTAATTAGAAATGGGACTGTCCTGGTTCTATTATGGCAGCAGCACAATTGGCCCCCTTGCTCGACATAGAGCGGAATTGTGATACCCCTCGCTACGCCTTGATAGCGGATGTATCTCCTCGCTAGTTATGTCAGCGGCAAGTACCTTCCTCGCTTGCCCATAACAACCACCGAACATTCTACCATTTCTAGTAACATAGTTTAATATTCATCATAAACATCATAGCATCTTATAGATATCTTGTAAACATCATCATCATATAGACATCATCATCTTATAAACATCATCATCATATAACATCATCATCTCATAAACATCATCATCATATAACATCATATCTCATAAACATCATCATCATATAACATCATCATCTTATAAACATCATCATCATCATATAACATCATCATCTTATAACATCATAACAAATATAACCGTAAATGTACGAAATCTTAGTTAAGTAAACTTGCTGGTTATTCGTTAACTTCTTTTTGTTGACCCTGATTCACATTCATGCATATTGGCATCTTACCCTATCGTATGGCATCTTACCATATCATAAACATCGCATGGCATCTTACCATGTGGGCATCTTACCCTACCTTATTTCATCTTACCATATCGTAAACATCGTGTGGCATCTTACCACGAGGGCATCTTACCCTATCGTATGGCATCTTACCATATCATATCATCGTGTGGCATCTTACCACATGGGCGTCTTACCCAATCATATACATCGTATCGTTAAATAAACATCGTATAAACATTATCATAATCTTACTTATCACAATCATCATCATAAACATCATCATCATAAACTTACTTATCATAACCATCATCTTAAACATCATCATCATAAACTTACTTATCATTACCATCATCTTAAACATCATCATCATAAACTTACTTATCATTACCATCATCTTAAACATCATCATCATAAACTTACTTATCATAACCATCATCGTAAACATCATCATCATAAACTTACTTATCAAATCATTATCATAAACATCATATCATCTTTACTTATCATAAACATCATCATCATAATACTTGTGCAATCATTGCATAATTATAGTATAGAAGTATGGTTTACCGTCCGATGCCCGTACGCTTCTTACGTACCTTAATTCCAAAAGTGGAGAAATTGAAGAACTCTATCTTCTTGATGTTGTTGGCACCTGGGATGGTTCCACACAATAATAGCCAAATACCAATAATTCATCAAAAATCATCATTTTCCATGTTTTACACAGTGGCGATCGATCGCTACTTGAGGCGATCGATCGCCTCGCTCTTTTGCCTTGCGGCGATCGATCGCTTAATTTTAGGCGATCGATCGCCTGCTACGTGAAATGGCTACTGGCCATCGGCGATCGATCGCCTCATACAGGGCGATCGATCGCCACCCACTGGTGCGCGATTTCCACCATTTCCTCGAGCATTTTCTAAGCTCGATCCCATACCATTCAAACCCAAACTTTCAAACCACACTAACATCATCATAACTCGTTAAAACCCACATAAAACACTTCAAAAATCATACCCCAACCATAAATAACATACACCCAAACAAACCCATTTCAAAACCCTCCAAAACTATAACAAACTCAAATAAAACTTTACAAAAAACATCAAGGAGGTATCCATACCTCTTGGGGACTCCAAATCTCCCAACAAATTCCACAAATCAAGATTTTGAGGATTCCTCTTCCTATTTTAAGCCATGGACGAAAATGGAGGGGGTAAGGGTTTGGGTTGTTGATTGGGGGATTTATAGTATAAAGGGGAAAGTGAGTTAAAAGGTGGGGTAGTGGGGATTATAAGGGTTTAATTAAATTTGCACCCCAACACCTAACATGATGTATAAAATACCCCAACATGGTATTTTAAAAGCATTTACAAAAATGCAACCAACTTCATTAAATCCATACTTTCCTCATAATTAACAACCAATACAATAAAAATCATGTTAACACCTTATTACCCAACACCTAACTCAATTACCACGTAATTCATCATATAAACATAATTAATGCCTTAATTGCAATTAATCAATTTCGGGGCGTCACAGATATTATGATTTTCATTGTCAATACTTCCTCTTTCACCAAGGGTCCTCCTAACTCCAAGCCCGCGTCCACGTCTTCCAGCCATATCAACGTCTGAACATAAGTTTCCCACAGACGACGCCAATTGATATCACCAAAAAGTGTGATTACCTTCTGATCTCAATAAGAGGTACGACAGTGCCTCCCTGTTCTTCAATGCAAATAATAATGTCAATCTTGCTTATGTTCTTCACCTCGTGGATCTGGAATCACGAAATAAACTTGAGAAGGGGGCCGGAAGTTTTTTGTCGTGTTCCCTCCGACGCTCAAGTCAGGTGAGAGGATATGAGAAAATATATGCTTATAAAGTAAGTGAAAGAATTATATGCCCAAACATGTAGATTGAACTTGGTATTTATAGCCGTGGAACTGAGAGTTATCATACAACAAGGACTATTTCCATATTTATCCAAATCTTCTTAGGATATGATAAGATCTTGTAAATATAATAAAATCCTTGATATTGCTCTGCAAATCTTGCACTTGCCTGATTTAGAAGATACAGTTAACTGGTTGTGTCCACACATTAACCAAGTTATGAGAAGAGCTATGCCAATGAGATCAAGTCCCAAAACAGTTCACTAGAATGTTTGGAGGAGAGCAAATAGCTAAGGTGAAACACGTCGGTCAACCAGGTCGGCCCATGCCAAAGAGGCCGAAAACAGAGGCGAGGTCTTTTGAAGTATGACAACCAGGATGTGATATCCCCGAAATAATTATGTGCATTTGAACATTTATTATGTTATATGAGGATTATGGTGTTAAATTATGGAGTTGATTTATTTATATTGGGAAATGCTTAGTCATGTGGTGCTCATGGTCTATTAATGCATTTCAGGGTGCATGTGATATATGTTGGGAATTTGGGTTATGGCATGATTATTTGGGGTGTGTGTTGGTCATTGTGGTATAGCATGTTTAACTGGAATTTGAAGTATTTTATTGATTAAATACTATAAAATATCATGTGAGGATATTTTAATACGTCATGCTAAATACCGGGACCAAAACATAACACATAACATAACCCACCACCCAACCACCCCCCCTCAACCCATACATTTCCCCTGCTCCACCCATACCTCTTCTCCACTCTCCCACCACACATTACATTTCAGACAAGTCTCTTCCCTTTTCTCCCCAAAAACGTCCAGCTTTTACCAAGAAAATAGGAGGAAGAAGCTTGCCTTTTTATGGTGTGGAACCTTGCTAAAAGTGGGAGCAAAGTAGGTGAGGAACCATGTTTTATTTTGGTTTTATGCTGGTTTGAGGATAGATAAATTATTGAGTAGAAATGGCATGTATGGTAGTATTCTTGTTGGATTTTGCTGTTGTGTAGTTTCAGGGTAGTATAATGAAGTTTAAGGTGTTTTGTGTTGTTAGAGTTTGATGGCTTTTGGTGTATTATGTGTTAGCAAGTATGATATGCTCGAAAATGGTGGTTTCTCGCGTTTACAGAGCTGCTCGATCGATCGAGAAGTTCCCTCCGATCGATCGCGCTTGGTAGAGGAAAATTTTGGAAAGATAATGCTCAGCTCGATCGATCGGTGAGATCACCTCGATCGATCGAGCGAGGCAGCGAGTTGGGCACCAAAAAAAATAATCTCCCGATCGATCGAGCTTGAAGTGCCGATCGATCGAGAGGCTTGAAATGTTGAAAAATATGGAATTTTGTAATTTGATGAGATTTTAGTTATGGGACTATTATTGGCATCTAATATTGTGTTGTACACTTGTGTAGAGCCTTCACAGATAGCCACACAACGCAGGGGATAGAGTCCTGCAACATACCATATTTTGGAAAGGTACGTAAGCGACGTACGGGCACCCAACGGTAACATGTATTATATGTTTATTAATTTGACACACGATAGATGCAAGTATGTATCAGTTTATGCATTGTGAGTGTGATACATGTTGATTATGCATTGTAATTGCATATGTATGTTGTGGAACATTTGGTGTGTATTCCACGAGTCACGGTTATCACAGAGATGATTTTAATGCTTGCCGCTAAAATGTGAAGCGAGGGGGTGGAGGTCCGCTTTCACATTGAAGCGAGGTTTGCTATATGTAGCGAGGTTAGAAATGCCTCTTATACGATGAAGCGAGGGGGGGAGGTCCGCTTGTTCTAAAAGTTATGAAGCGAAGGGCATTAAAGTACACTGATGATGAACTGACTAATGATTGATTTCAAGATTTAAGAAGTGAAGTTATGTCATGACATTTGTTTAAAATCGTAATATCAATTATTGATTTAATTATGAGTTATGGTACAGGGATAACCAAAATGGGCGTTTTAAATGCATTGGAATTCAGGAAGTATTTTATATCTATGGTTTATGCATTTACGCTTTACATTCATATTATGTTGAATTACCATGTGCTCATGTGTTGGGGGTTGTCTTTGTAGTTTCTTTTGACATGGAGAACCAGGGTCGGGGTTGATATGCTGAGCTGTAAGGAGTACTACAGGATTAGCAGAACAGAAATTACTTTTGTATAGTTTCTACATAGTGTAACTAAAGCTTTATTTTAGTACACTTTTGTTAGGAATGTATCTAATTCCTTTGAAACTTCTTTGGTACTGTAACTCTTAAGCTCGGGATTATCAACACGACCTAATACTCTGATTTATGAATGATTAGTTCTCTTAATTGCACCTTAGAATCTTGTTTAGATAACGAGGTCTCACATTTTGGTATCAGAGCTAGGTTAGAGAACCAGGGAACGAGTGAAGGGTAGCCTTTAGAAACAAGTTGGTTAGGTATTCATTGGTGGGCATGTTTATGCATGTAGTGCATACTTTGCGTATAATTTGTTATACTAACATGCTTATGAATATTATTACTCTTGTTATCTAACGGCTTATATTATGAACTGCTTTTGGTATTGTTGTTAACCCCTGTGTTACAGCATGGCAGCTATTAATCTGGAGAACCTCAATGAAGAGGTGGGAGATGTAGGCAGTATCAATGCCAGTATTGCTCAGTCGAATCATCTACCGCCACCTGTTGTAGGCGTGGAGCCTAGTGCACAGATACTGCTACCAGGGGAGATAAGTTTGACCCAGTTCTTGAGATATCATCCACTGCTATTTGAAGGGACTGAGACTGGGGAAGCAGCCGAGGAATGGCTAGAGAGACTGGAGCAAATATTTGTGTTAGCGCCCTGTGCACGGACTATCTGGCTGAGGTTGGCAGAGTTTCAACTGGCGAAAAAGTCTTCCATGTGGTGGAAAACAACAGTTATGGAGCTGAGGGCTCAGGGTATGCCAGTAGATTAGACTGTGTTTAGGACCCGGTTCCTTAACCTGTATTTCTCCGCCGCTGCCAGACAAGTAAAAGAAGATGAGTTCACCAAC
The DNA here is from genome assembly GCA_907163345.1 of Haberlea rhodopensis. Lineage (NCBI taxonomy): Eukaryota > Viridiplantae > Streptophyta > Magnoliopsida > Lamiales > Gesneriaceae > Haberlea > Haberlea rhodopensis. Next base: position 3,693,048 of record CAJQUN010000013.1, read on the forward strand.
CTGAAGCAAGGGCAGCATGACTGTATCAGATTATGCCATGCAGTATTCTTCACTGTTGAGGTATGTACCTCATATCGCTGTGAACGGTCATGCCAAGATGAGGCATTCTCTGAAGGGACTGAGGCTAGAATTATTTCACCGGGTTGTCTCTAACAACCCCAGCTCATTCGATGATGCCCTGACTAGAGCAGAGCTGGCAGAGATTGGGGTTATTGTGTACAAGGAAGCTATACCCCCTTTTGTACCACCACAGAGACCGATTGTTGACAGCCTGAGGCCACGAGGAGACCAGTTTAAGCCTCGTGGGGCTTCTTCATCTTCTAGATTTGGTGGGAATAAATTTCAGAATCAGAAGCAAGGCAATCGGGGACCAGCACAGGGAAGTAGAACATGAGGGAACAAATGTGACAACTGTGGAGGATCTCACTTGACACGAGACTGTCGAGGCTGTTATATTTGCGGCAAGATGGGCCACCTGGCTCGGGTTTGCCCCAATCGGAGAGGTCAACCAGACTTTGGGCCGAATAGGCCAAGATTTGACGCCGGGATGGTACCACAGAGACAACAGTTTGCACCCCGACCGCAGGGAGGTCAGGCAGCAGGGCCGCCGCAGGGTCAAGTATATGCACTGACTCGAGAGCAGGCAGAGGCAGCTCCGGAGGAGGTGATTGCTGGTACGTGCTACTTACTTACGTACCCTGCATTTATTTTGGTAGATACAGGTGCTTCTCATTCGTTCATATCTTCTGCTTTTGTGGAGAAACACCATCTGTGCTCGTCTCTGTTGCCCACGCCTCTTATGGTCTCGACACCCATGGGAAAGCATGTGATTGCGGATCGACTATTATCTGATTGCCTCATTTATTTTGAGGGCAATGATCTGAGGGCTGATCTGATTTTGTTGGATATGGCAGATTTTGACTGTATTGTCGGTATTGATGTGTTGAGCAGATACCAGACCGTGGTTGATTGCCGACAGAGGATGGTGCATTTTCTGTCTGATCAGGGGTTTCAGTGGACCCTCTATGGGGACGGCTCTCGTGCAAGGATTCCGTTGATTTCGGCAGTTAAGATGTCGCGGTTGTTAGAATGCGGTCACACATGCTATCTTATTTATGCCGTGGATGTATCAGAGGAAAAGGAAGAGTTGAGGATCGAGGATATACCAGTAGTTGCGGAATTCACCGATGTGTTTCCGGATGAGATTCCAGGATTTCCGCTGATCAGAGATGTTGAGTTTGAGATTGAGTTACTGCCAGAGACATCTGCTATTTCCCGTGCCCCTTATAGGATGGCACTGGCAGAGCTGAAGGAGCTGAAAGTGCAGTTGCAGGAACTCCTCGACAAGGGGTACATTCGTCCTAGTGTATCGCATTGGGGTGCGCCAGTCTTGTTCGTGAAGAAAAAGGATGGTTCGATGCGCTTGTGCATCGATTACCGTTAGTTGAATAAGGTGACGATTAAGAATAAGTACCCTCTTCCGTGGATTGATGACCTATTTGATTAGTTTCAGGGCACAGAACTGTATTCCAAGATTGACTTGAGGTCAGGATACCACCAGATACGAGTTAGAGCTGATGACATACAAAAGACAGCTTTTCGGACTCGGTATGGGCACTACGAGTTCTTAGTAATGCCATTCGGGGTGACGAATGCCCCGGCTGTCTTTATGAGCCTGATGAACAGAGTATTTCAGAAGTATCTTGATCAGTCCGTGATCGTATTTATTGACGACATTCTAGTTTATTCAAGAAGTAAGGAGGAGCATGTCAATCATTTGAGGACGGTGCTTCAGATCCTCAGGGATCATCAGTTGTACGCCAAACTCAGTAAGTGTGAGTTATGGCTGAACAGCGTAGCATTTCTGGGTCATATTATCTGTAGTGAGGGGATATCAGTAGACCCCAGGAAGATAGAGGCAGTTATGAATTGGTCTGCGCCTACTACAGTTCCCTGAGGTCCGAAGTTTTCTTGGTTTGGCCGGGTATTATCGATGCTTCGTCGAAGGGTTTTAAAAGATTGCCAAGCCATTGACGCAGCTAACTCAGAAGGGAGTTCCATTCTTTTGGTCGGAAGCTTGTGAGCAGAGCTTCCAGGAGTTGAAGCACAGATTGACTTCGGCACCAGTATTGGTGATTCCCAGCGAGAACAAGCGGTTCGTTTTCTATACTGATGCATCCCTTCAGGGTTTAGGATGCGTACTGATGTAGGATAAGCATGTAGTGGCTTATGCTTCGAGACAATTGAAGCCACACAAGACAAGGTATCTAGTCCATGATTTGGAGCTAGCAGCTATAGTGTTTGCCTTGAAGATATGGCGACACTACTTATATGGTACCTCATTTACCATTACACCGATCACAAGAGCCTGAAGTTCTTGTTTATGCAGGCTGAGCTGAATATGAGACAAGGAAGATGTATGGACCTACTGAAAGACTATGATTGTGAAATCAAGTACCATCCGGGAAGAGCAAATTTGACAGCATACGCTTTGAGTCGGAAAGTGAAGAACACAGCAGAGGACGTCATGTGTTTGTCAGCTATGATGACTTCCTACTGTCAGTTGGGTTTTGATTATGATGTGTCTGCTTCACCGGTACATGTATTGACTTTATTAGCTGAGCCGGACATTTATGAACACATCCGGAAGGCTCAGGGGGCAGACGAAGAGGTCCAGAGATGGTTGTCAGTGGTTCGTCTGGGTCAGTCATCGAGGTTCAGAATAGCTGAGGACGGTTCTTTGAGGTTAGGTGACCGATGGGTGGTTCCGAATACACCTGAGTTGCGTCAGGGAATATTACAGCGAGCCCATTGCAGCAGGATGAGTATCCACCCGGGCGGAAAGAAAATGTACAAAGATTTATGTGGCCAGTTTTGGTGGAAACGAATGAAACAAGATGTTACTACATTCGTTAGGCGATGCTTGATTTGTCAGCAAGTGGAGGCTGAGAGGCAGAGGCCTGGTGGTGAGCTTAGGAGCTTGGAAGTGCCAGAGTGGAAGTGGGAGCACGTATCCATGGACTTCGTGACCCACTTACCAAGGACCGTTTCGGGTTTTGATGCTTTCTGGGTAGTCGTGGACAGACTGACTAAAGTGGCTCACTTCATTCCATACAGTATGACCTTCACGTACTTGAGGATGGCTCAGTTATATGTCAGAGATGTAGTGAGAATGCATGGGATCCCTGCTTCGATTGTGTCTGATCGAGATCCGCGGTTTACATCTCACTTCTAGGAAGGTCTTCAGTCAGCTCTGAGTACAGAATTGAGGTTGAGCACAGCCTACCATCCTCAAACGGATGGCCAGACCGAGCGTACCATCCAGACGCTCGAAGACATGTTGAGGGCATGTGTATTGGAGTTTGATGCTTCTTGGAAGGATTCAGTGGCCTTGGTAGAATTTTCTTATAACAATAGCTACCAGGCAAGCATACAGATGGCTCCTTTTGAGGCTCTCTACGGTAGATGTTGTAGGTCACCGTTATGTTGGGACGACGTGGATCGTAAATCGGTCGGAGGACCAGAGTTGGTCCAAGAAATGGAAGAAAAGGTGAAGGTAATCAGAAGGAAAATGAAAGAAACTCAGGACAGACAGGCAGCGTATGCTAATCAACGGCGTCGGCCGTTAGAGTTTCAGTTGGGCGACAGGGTCTTCTTGAAGATCTCACCTTTTAGAGGAGTAGTACGTTTTGGAATGCGGGGGAAGTTATCCCCGAGATATGTTGGACCGTACGAGATCTTACAGCGTGTTGGCACCCTGGCTTACCGTCTGGCCTTACCGCACACTATGTCCGGTATACACGATGTATTCCACGTATCTATGTTGCGGAAGTACGAGCCAGATCCTTCTCATGTGTTGCAACCTTCTGAGGTTCAGATAGAGTCTGATGTATCCTATGTGGAGCGGCCTATCAGAATTCTGGATCGGGCAGATCGCAGACTTCGGAACAAGGTGATACCTATGGTCAAAGTTCAGTGGGACCGTAGGGGTGTCGAAGAGGCCACGTGGGACACGGAGCGACACATGGTGCAGCACTATCCGGAACTGTTTTCTGGTATGTGATTTATGTTTTGTTTCGTTTTGGTTAGTGCATGCTGATTTCGAGGACGGAATCTTATAAGTAGGGGAGTATTGTGATATCCCCGAAATGATTATGTGCATTTGAACATTTATTATGTTATATGAGGATTATGGTGTTAAATTATGGAGTTGATTTATTTATATTGGGAAATGCTTAGTCATGTGGTGGCCATGGTCTATTAATGCATTTCAGGGTGCATGTGATATATGTTGGGAATTTGGGTTATGGCATGAATATTTGGGGTGTGTGTTGGTCATTGTGGTATAGCATGTTTAACTGGAATTTGAAGTATTTTATTGATTAAATACTATAAAATATCATGTGAGGATATTTTAATACGCCATGCTAAATACCGGGACCAAAACATAACACATAACATAACCCACCACCCAACCACCCCCCCTCAACCCATACATTTCCCCTGCTCCACCCATACCTCTTCTCCACTCTCCCACCACACATTACATTTCAGACAAGTCTCTTCCCTTTTCTCCCCAAAAACGTCCAGCTTTTCCCAAGAAAATAGGAGGAAGAAGCTTGCCTTTTCATGGTGTGGAACCTTGCTAAAAGTGGGAGCAAAGTAGGTGAGGAACCATGTTTTATTTTGGTTTTATGCTGGTTTGAGGAGAGATAAATTATTGAGTAGAAATGGCATGTATGGTAGTATTCTTATTGGATTTTGTTGTTGTGTAGTTTCATGGTAGTATAATGAAGTTTAAGGTGTTTTGTGTTGTTAGAGTTTGATGGCTTTTGGTGTATTATGTGTTAGCAAGTATGATATGCTCGAAAATGGTGGTTTCTCGCGTTTACAGAGCTGCTCGATCGATCGAGAAGTTCCCTCCGATCGATCGCGCATGGTAGAGGAAAATTTTGGAAAGATAATGCTCAGCTCGATCGATCGGTGAGATCACCTCGATCGATCGAGCGAGGCAGCGAGTTGGGCACCAAAAACAATAATCTCCCGATCGATCGAGCTTGAAGTGCCGATCATATCGAGCTTGAAGTGCTGATCGATCGAGAGGCTTGAAATGTTGAAAAATATGGAATTTTGTAATTTGATGAGATTCTAGTTATGAGACTATTATTGGCATCTAATATTGTGTTGTACACTTGTGTAGAGCCTTCACAGATAGCCACACAACGCAGGGGATAGAGTCCTGCAACATACCATATTTTGGAAAGGTACGTAAGCGACGTACGGGCACCCAACGGTAACATGTATTATATGTTTATTAATTTGACACACGATAGATGCAAGTATGTATAAGTTTATGCATTGTGAGTGTGATACATGTTGATTATGCATTGTAATTGCATATGTATGTTGTGGAACATTTGGTGTGTATTCCACGAGTCACGGTTATCAAAGTGATGATTTTAATTCTTGCCGTTATTATGCCGCTAAAATGTGAAGCGAGGGGGTGGAGGTCCGCTTGCACATTGAAGCGAGGTTTGCCATATGAAGCGAGGTTAGAAATGCCGTAATGAAGCGAGGGGGGGAGGTCCGCTTGTTCTAAAAGTTATGAAGCGAAGGGCATTAAAGTACACTGATGATGAACTGACTAATGATTGATTTCAAGATTTAAGAAGTGAAGTTATGTCATGACATTTGTTTAAAATCGTAATATCAATTATTGATTTAATTATGAGTTATGGTACAGGGACAACCAAAATGGGCGTTTTAAATGCATTGGAATTCAGGAAGTATTTTGTATCTATGGTTTATGCATTTACGCTTTACATTCATATTATGTTGAATATGAATTACCATGTGCTCATGTGTTGGGGGTTGTCTTTGTAGGTGCTTTTGACATGGAGAACCAGGGTGGGGTTGATACGCTGAGCTGTAAGGAGTGCTACAGGATTAGCAGAACAGAAATTACTTTTGTATAGCTTCTACATAATGTAGACTAAAGCTTTATTTTAGTACACTTTTGTTAGGAATGTATCTAATTCCTTTGAAACTTCTTTGGTACTGTAACTCTTAAGCTCAGGATTATCAACACGGCCTAATACTCTGATTTATGAATGATTAGTTCTCTTAATTGCACCTTAGAATCTTGTTTAAATAACGGGGTCTCACATATGATGACTATATTAATGGGTATCAACTATGATTGACAAATGCCATCAAATAGTTGTTGAGAATAATAGCAATCAAGATTGACGGCAGCCTATCAACGAGGAAAATGTGAGAAATTGAAGGCTGCTAAATAAAGCTAGAAAAACACATTGTATAAGTGATTTTTATATTCCTACAAATAGCACATGTATTGTAATGCTACAATTAGATAAATGAGAATCCCTAAAATCATATTAAACAAACCATTTCTTCACCAAACCTTATATAACTAACAATATTTTCTATTTATTTAGTGACCGTTTAGAAACCTACAGAATCCCTTCGCTTTCTTAATATTAATCTTACATTAATGTGAGGCCTAATTGGTTTTCATGGTTTAATTATTTACACATTATTCATGAATCTGCTCAAGTCCTTTAATTACATCCAGACTATTGATCTGCCAGTGGATACATATATATTTGACCATATATATAAGCCACTTAAAAGTTACTGTTCCTACGAACAGTAACTTTCGGCTTTTTCTTTTTTTTTTAAAAAAATTTTTTATTTTTTATTTCTTTTGTTTTTCTTTTATTTTTGATCATACATATATTAGACGTATTCTTCTTTTTTAAAATTTTTTTTTATTTCTTATTTCTTTTGTTTTTCTTTTGTTTTGTTATTTATTATTTATTATTTTTTATATATATCGAATATTGTTCCCATGAACAATAAATGTCAATCTTATTTTCTTTTATTTTGTTATTTATTATTTTTTTGTATGAGTACTGATTTGTTTGGAAAGATTTGACCCTTGACCCAACTGTGCTGTTCCAATAAACAGTAACCATACGTTTTTTTCTTTTTTCCTTTTTTATTTCCTTTTTCTTTTCTTTTGTTTTTTTTTCTTTTATTTTTGCTATTTATTAATTTTTTGCATCGTGTACTGTTCTGATGAACAGTAAACATCTATCATATTTTTTTTTATTTTTGTTATTTATTATTATTTTGTATAAATACGGATTTGTTTGGAAAGATTTGATCTTTGCCCCAATAGTGCATCCATCTTATCTCAATTTTTTTTCTTTTGTTTTTTTCTTTTATTTTTGTTATTTATTATTTTTTTGCATAGGGTATGAACAGTAAACGTTCATCCTATTTTCTTTTATTTTTGTTATTTATTATTATTTTGTATAAATACGGATTTGTTTGGAAAGATTTGATCTTTGCCCCAATAGTGCATCCCTCTCATCTTATTTGTTTTAAATTTAAAATGTTTTCTTTTTTTTAGAAAAAACCTTGTTGATTTTGTCAAGTATGAATTGATTTTAAAAAAAAACAAAGAGTTTAAAACATGTTTTCGTCGTGGCAAACTTTAATAATAATTTTTTATATGAGCTGACTTCAAAAAAACAGAGAGTTCAAAATATATTTTCGTCGTGACAAACTTTAATAAGTGTGTAAGAGTTTGGAATAGTACTATTGCAAGGAATAGTAATGAATAGTATTTCACTATTTATTACAATTATTTTTCTTAACAAAAGTTTTTTTTTCAAAAATTTATTTTTGTTGATGTGCGGGTTTAACCTGAACCGACATGAAAAAAAATATATTAATCGATTGTTGATACGCGCAACTTCAATTTATAGTAAGATGAACATCATGTTTTTTTAAAAAAAGTTAGAGTCGGTCCTTCGGTTATTTTTTTCCATTCAATTACAGTAGCATGCTCGCTTTAATTTTTTTTGTTGATGACCGGATTTGGCCTAAACCAACTAGGAAAAATATGTCTTAATCGGTTGTTCATGCGAACAACTTCAAATGTTTTTTTTTTTTTTTTCAGTTTTTAGTGAGATGAGCATCATTTTTTTAAAAAAAAAGTTAGAGCAAGTCCTTTGGTTATTTTTTTCCAATTCAATTACAGTAGCATTGTCGTTTTTTTTAAAAATGTTTGTTAAAATAAGTTATTTGAAATGTTATTTTCGATCAATTTCAGAAAAAATTGATCTAACATATTGGTACCTGGCACCGCACCTTGTGCGGTGCCAATAAACTAGTATATATATATATATATATATATATAGCATGCACTTGCCATAAAAATACCTAAATCTTAAAGAATACAAATACTTTATTTATACGTATGCTACGCAATGGGAATATTTGATTTCTATGAAAATGCTTGTAATAAGATTGTCGATTCCTTCAATCATGTGAAATCTGAAGCAGAAAAGGGCTTATCTTGTGTTTCCAAGAAAGTTCATGCAACTTCTGAGGATGTATATGAAAAAGGTTGTAATAAGATTGTCGATTCCTTCAATAATGTAAAATCTGAAGCAGAAAAGGGCATGTCTTTCATGAAACTTCTGAGGATGTCTATGAAAAAGGTTGTAATAAGATTGTCGATTCCCTCAATCATGTGAAATCTGAAGCAGAAAAGGGCTTATCTTGTGTTTCCAAGAAAGTTCATGCAACTTCTGAGGATGTATATGAAAAAGGTCGTAATAAGATTGTCGATTCCTTCAATAATGTAAAATCTGAAGCAGAAAAGGGCATGTCTTTCATGAAACTTCTGAGGATGTCTATGAAAAAGGTTGTAATAAGATTGTCGATTCCCTCAATCATGTGAAATCTGAAGCAGAAAAGGGCATGTCTTTTGCTTCCAAGAAAGTTCGTGAAACTTTTGAGGATGTCTATGAAAAAGGTTGTAATAAGATTGTCGATTCCTTCAATCATGTGAAATCTGAGGTAGAAAAGGGCATGCCTTTTGCTTCCAAGAAAGTTCATGAAACATCTGATGATGTTGCAAACAAATCGAAGGAAACCCTAGAAAAATTAAAGAATCTCATCCATCTTAGCATCGAGAAAATATCCAAAACTGTGTTTTCGATGTTTTATGGAGCGTTTTCTTGCCCGGAAAATTTGTTCACATCCCTTCCTTTCTTGGCTGAGGTACTGAAGAATATTGTTAATCAACCTCTTAGCGTCGATCGTGTTCTCGTTATATTGACAGAGGCGTTGAAGCTTTGGTTTATGCAACCAGATTTAAGTTCTGAGGATTTGAAATCTTGCGATTACTTCGAACAATTGATGGATGATGAAAAACAAGTAGCTGTAGCTCTTTATTTATTGATTCAATTTTTTTATTTTATGATTCGAATTATAGCCCGGGGAATAGAGATTGTAAATGTTTTGGTCTTGATTCTTATGTGCATTCTTTTGTTAATGAAAACTCGAGAAATCTTATCTTATGTCAAGGAAACATTATGCTTGGCATAATCTTACACGCTCCTCCAGAAATACCAGTTCAAATTTTTAGGTATTTAAAGACAATGAAGCTTGGACATTAAAAACTACGAAAACAACCATTAATGAAGCTTCATTTACTCGCACTTAAATCACTCTATTCGAGAAGAACATCCAAGGAACCTAGTACCAGGTTTCATTTGATCATTTTAAGGATCATTGTGCCAAACCGATTGTTATATTTATGGCTCAATCATTCTTCACTCACTTCTCTCAACCGATCCGTATACTGAGAAGATTACTGAAGTTGAAGCTTGTTGTAACACTTAGGACGCATTTGGATTGAAGGATTTGGATTTGATAAAAGGATTTGGGGGAAGATTTCAAATAACTTCATTTTGTGGGAATTTAAAACCATTACATTTGCTAATAAAATAATTAAAAAATGTAAATGGATGAATTTCAAATCTATGGATTTCAAGATTACCCAAACAAGTTGGATGTATTTATTATTATGGCTTTAATATTCTTAACTCAAAATCCATCAATCCAAATACAACCTTAGTCATTTATCATCACAATTGATTGAGAGGAGTATATTACTAGGAGTTTCAGTGACCTCAGCTGAATGGGTTGTACAATAATATTGTTAAAGTCTTACGGTGAAATCCTTCAATTCGTGATTGAATATGAGATGTAGAAGTATACCTTCAAACTTATGTAAACAAGTATGCTCTCCTTTATTTTCCACACTTGTTATTTTATCTATTCTGCTTATAAACGGTCACCAGTTCATACACCAATACTTAATATTTACCGAATCAGCTTGGATTATTCTGCATTTATTTTACTTAAATTACTCAATTGATCGGTTCAGGTCATGAAAAAAAACTTTTTGTTGGTAACACAATTGAATTTTTTTAAAAAAATATGTAGTGAACTGAAACAGTTTACATTTTTCAAAGAACTCATGGACATTGCTATTTTTTATATTATAGACGTACTGCACCAAGTTAATATATTCACGAATCACAATCATGTTTACAATTTGAACGAACAGATATTATCATAGACGAAAACTTGTCATGAAAGATATATGAATGTAGAGAGATTTGAGCGAGTTACAGGGATCCACGTAAAGAAAATATACGTAAAGAGATGCAAACATATCAGCAACATATCTACTACTTATCTCATGCCTTAAAATGTGCTGAGCCGAGGTATTCATAAATCGAGAAGTTGGCCCTAATGCTGATTATGACAGCTAGGTGACTCATACCTTATTTCCTGTCATATCCTATAACTGTATTAGCAAACAACTCTCTAGGAAAGATACTCACTCGTGCAGATGTCTCAGGATGGCTAGTAAAATGGACAACCGAGCTAGAAGAATATGACATACAGTACGAACCCCGCACCGCCATCAAAGCTCAGGCGTTAGCAGATTTCATTGCAGAAACTATGCATCCTGAGAAAGAAGAGTTATGGAAGGCATTTGTTGATGGATCCTCTTGTAATGAGGGAAGTGAAGTTGGGGTTGTGTTAATATCCCCCAGTGGAGATGAGGTCCAACTGGCAGTACGATTGGACTTTCGAGCCTCCAATAATGAAGCAGAATATGAGGCAGTATTGATTGGTTTGAGAGCTGCTCGAAATGTTGGAGCTAAGTGCATACATGTTTTCTCTGATTCTTAACTAGTAGTTCAACAGATGAATGGAGTCTACGAGGTTAGATTGAAAAGTTAATTCAAATGCCAGTACCATAGAGAAAAAAATCAAAGAGGAATTCTAGAGGTAATGTTCAAACAGATCCTGAGAGAAGAGAATAGAAAAGTATACAACTTGGCTAGAATGGCTAGTGCTCTTCGCACTTGGCAGAATATGGATGTTGTGTTTCAAATTGAGTTAACTCCCAGTCAAGATCATCAATCTGAATCTCTTGAAGAAAATGATTGGAGAGCAGATCTCTTAGACTATCTTAAACAATGCTAAACACTCAGATGATCCCAAAAAACCTACAGGCTCAAACAAAGGAGCCAGATGTTCATATTCGTTGAAGGAATCTTGTATAAGAGGTCTTTTGCTCGATCGCTTTTGCGCTGTTTGGCACCAAAAGAATCAGATTATGTATTGAGAGAAATCCATGAGGGATGCTATGGAAATCATGTAGGAGCATATTTCCTGGCAAATAGGTACTTCTCGCGGGATATTTTTGGCCTACAATTTAGAAAGACTCTACGGCTATGGCTATATCTTGTGATAGTTGCCAGAGACACTCCAGACTTCAGTATCAGCTCGCCATGATGATGAAAGCAATTGTGGCAGCATGCCCGTTTGATCAGTGGTGCATTGATATAGTAGGACATTTTCCAACAGCTAGAGCTCAGAAGAGGTTTTGATCGTGGCTATTGATTATTTCTCCAAATGGGTCAAAGCTGGGCGATTAACCAGAATCGCGGAGAAAGAGGTCTTCAGCTTCATCTAGAAAAACACTGTCTGCTGATATGGAGTCCCGGTGAAGATTATCTCTGTGTAATGGAAGACAATTCCAGGGGGCTTTACTCCGGACGTGGTGTGAAGAGTTGAAGATTCATCAGGCCTTTACTGCTGTCGCTTACCCTCAAAGCAATGGTCGGGTAGAGGTCACTAACATGTTTTTGTATAGAGCATTAAAGCTAGTCATGTAAGAGCAAAAGGAAATTGGGTGGAAGAACTACCCAACGTCCTGTGGTCCTATCAAACTACACCAAGGATGAGAACAAGTGAAACACCATTCAGTATGGTCCATGGGAATGAGGCAGTACTTCCAGCAGAGGTGGGAGCAGAATCATCAAGAGTGCATTTCTATGATGAACATAACAGTAAGAGAAGAGCTGGTGATCTTTATTTAATTGAAGAAAAAAGGGAAGGTGCCGCCATCAGGATGGAAGCATATCGTAGTCGCATTGCATGGATGTATAACCGACGAGTTATTCAAAAAAGTTTCCATGTCGGGGAGTACTGAGAAAGGTGCAAGAGGTGCAAGTGTGCAAGTTAGATCCTAAGTGGGAGGGTCCCTTTAAGATAGTAGATAAGGTAAGTTCATGAGCATATTACCTAGAAGGCCCTGATGGGAAAACATTAAAGAGGCCTTGGAACGTAAATCACCTCCGCAAATATTATTCTTTGTTTATGTCTTTGTTGTTTTCTTTTGATTCAAAGATTGTCTCTTTGGATGATTAACTCTTACATGATTTCAATACAATTTTGAGAATTTTCTATCAATTGTTCTTTACATAATTAAAGTACCGGTATTAACCCGATCTCAGGAGCACGTTTACGACGAGCTTACCTCAACCCTAGTTATGACAGGCCCAAGGGTATCACCCGATCTCAGGAGCATGTTTACGACGATCTCACCTCAACCATGGTTATGCCAGGCTAGGGGTGCTTATCGGGACGGGTCAATCCAGACCCGGACCGGTTAGTCCGGTCCGAAACCGGAACCGGACTAACCGGTTCTGGTTCGCCCCGGAATCGATATCAAACTGGTCCGGGCGATTCCTGGGAACCAAACTGGTAGCACCACCGGTTTCGGTGCTACCGGTTTTGAATCGGTTCCGAAATCGAAATCGAAATCGGTTGATTTAAAAAAAATAAAAATAAAAAGTGTGGTTTTGTGTCAGCATGGCAGCGGCTTTGTAACCGTTGCCAACATTCATTTTCTTTATTTTTTAAAAAATTTTGTTTTTTTAATCTATAAATATGTGTGATTTTTTTTTATTCTTCTCACAATTCATTCTTGCAAAGTTGTATACTTCAATCTCATATTTTCCTCTCAATCGTGCTATCTACAATTTACTTATATAATAATGGCATCTTCATCTGCAGCGGCGCTGGTCGTAGCCGGGGTCGCAGTCGGGGTCTCGTCGCGGGTCGTCTATCACTGAGTTCATCTTCGGCAATGAATTTGCCTGTGCCAATACCTGAGTTAAATGAAAGTTATGATTGTTTTTGCTGACCTCAATATTGGTGGTTCCTCTATGAATGTCGAACCGCAACAACCCGAACAACCTGCTGAACCTCCTGCTGCCCAAGCCCAAGAGAGACAACAAGTGGAGTCATCCGGAGCCACAACATCAGCGAGTAGACAACCGACCCGTGCCAAAAGAAGTAAGATATGGGATCACTTTGAACTTGCTCAAAAAGAAGGTACTAATGAATCTGTTGCAATATGTAAATTATGTAAAATGCAATATTCATATAAAGTTGGTGGTTCCAGTGGAGGCACTAGAACATTTAAAAAACACTTACTAAAAAAACATAATTTTGATGAGACAACATTACAACCATTATGTCGAGAAGCAACACAAGCACAAATTAATGTTCTCACTGGCACGAATTTTATTTTAACTGGTGAAATTAACCGTAGGTCACTTGTTAGATATGTGATTAGATGTGAACTACCTTTTATACAAGCTGAACATGCTGGTTTTATTGAATTTGCTTCGTCTATACAACCCATGTTTAAACATATTTCGAGGCACACAATAAAAAGAAATTGTATGGACGTATTTGTTGAATATAGAAATACATTGTTTCAACATCTTTCTAGTTTTCCTTGTAGGGTTAGCTTAACAACCGATATTTGGACAAATGTAAATTCAGATTCATATCTTGTTGTCACTTGTCATTGGATTGATGATAATTGGTGTATGCAAAAACGGATTTTGTCTTTAGATGAGTTAGATTGTGCACATACTGGTTATGTAATTGTTAAATATGTATTCAACACTTGTAGACATTATGGAATTCAGGATAAGGTATTTTCAATCACATTAGGCAATGCTGCGAATAACAATGCTGTGATGCATGATTTAAAGACATATCTGAAACCAATGCTTGATGGTGTTTTTTTCATGTTAGATGTGCATGTCATGTGATTAATTTGGCTGTTAAAGTTGGTTATAAGGACAATCACTCAGCATATATTGAGAAATGAAATACTGCGCTAAATGGTTACGCACGAGCCGTGTTAAGCACGATTGGAAACAATTATGTTTATCTAATGGTTTAAAGCATCTTCTTTTTCCATCAACAATAGAAACTAGGTGGAATTCGTTGTACAATATGTTGAATGCTATGTTACCTTACAAAGATATTTTAACTCCATTTTATAATTCATATCAAATGCCTGATAGTGATGAAAGTAATTATTTGACTAATGAGGATTGGGAATTTGTTGAAAATTGTGTATCATTGTTAGGTACTTTCAAAGAAGCGACGGAACGCTTCTCCGGTGTTACTTATCCAACTTCCGTTTATTTTCTTCCTTTAGTATTTAATATGTTTGATAAGTTTATAGAATTTAGAGATGACTATGACTTGCATGCTTTTGTTACAGCAATGGAAACTAAATTTATAAAGTATTGGGAACAAATCACACACGTGCACTGCATCGCAACATTGCTAGATCCTAGTCAATGTTTATCTTCATTTGAGATATTTTTGAATATTATGCTAAATTTTTGGGGAAGGTTGTTGACGATCAAAAGACGTCTACAATGCAACCTCTCCAAAATATGTTTCAATTGTATTATAATCAACAGGCAAGTGGATCATCGCAACAAAGGCCTGCTGAAGAACAACCACAAGCTCAAACTAAATGTGGGGGCATCAATTTGCTTAGGATGCTGAGGGAAAAGGACATTGCACTAGCACGTCGACTGAGTTACAAATTTATCTGAATTATCAATTTGTAACGGAAGACAACTTCGACGTGTTACAATGGTAGAAGTCAAATGCAGCACAATTCCCTATCTTAGCCAAAATGGCTAGAGACGTGTATGCGGTACAAGCTTCAACGTCGCTTCTGAATCGGCATTCTCAACATGTGGCCGAATTATTGGAGAATACAGAAGTAGTCTATCTGCTGATTCGTTATGCATGCTCACGTTACTTAAAGATTGGTTTGAAGCAGAATGTAAGAATAGAAGAGATGGGGCGGTTGACGATTCGTAAATCATTATGACGAGCAAGAAGAAGAGAACACAAAAACTATACTTATCAATTATGAAGAGTGCTAAATAGTAATAATTTTTTATTTAGTTTTCAATTGATATCTCTTTACAATTATTTGTATGCATCTATATTATGAAATGAAGAAGAAATATATTGAATTTGTGATAATATTGGAGAAACAGTTACAACATTAAAAAAATATTTAAATTTTTTTAAAAAAAAAAACTTAAAAATTTTAAAAAAAAAGTCGAAAAAATAATAATAAATAAATCGATCCGGACTGCATCGATCCGGAACCGATTGGAACCGCAACAGGGTCTGATCCTGTTCCTAAACGGATCGGACCGATTCCGTGCCTAACGGACGGACCAGTTCCGTGCTTAACGGATCCGAAACTGGTCTGATTCGTTAAGCACCCCTATGCCAGGCCCAAGGGTATTCACCCGATCTCAGGAGCACGTTTACGACGAGTTCACCTCAACACAGGTTACCAAGGCCAAGGGTATTCACCCGATCTCAGGAGCATGTTTACGACGAGCCCACCTCAACACTGGTTATGTCAGGCCCAAGGGTATTCACCCAATATCAGGAGCATGTTTACGATGAGCTCATCTCACCTTGGTTACACCAGTCCCAAGGGTATTCACCCGATCTCAGGAGAACGTTTACGACGAGCTCACCGCACGCATGTGATGCAAGTAATAGCCGAGCTAATCACGTACTTGGTCCTACTTGTTATTACTTTGCCCAGGCTTCTTAATTATCGTAGCCGAGCTGATTATGTGATTGGTCCTACCTATTATTACTTTGCCCTTCTGGGGCAATTAATTAACATAGTCGAGCTGATTACGTGATTGGTCGTACTTTTTATTACTCTGCCCTTCTGGGGTAATTAGTTAACATAGCCGAGTTGATTACGTGATTGGTCCTACATGTTATTACTTTGCCTTTCCAGGGTATTAATTATCCTAGCCGAGCTGATTATGTGATTGGTCCTACCTGTTATTACTTTGCCCTTCCGGGGTAATTAATTAACATAGCCGAGCTGATTATGTGAATGGTCCTACCTGTTATTACTTTGTCATTCCGGAGTAATTAATTAACATAGCCGAGCTGATTACGTGATTGGTCCAACCTGTTATTACTTTGTCCTTCCGGGGTAATTAATTAACACAGCCGAGCTAATCATGTGATTGGTCCTACCTGTTATCTTTACCCTTCCATGGTTATTAATTATCGTAGCCGAGCTGATTATGTGCTTGGTCCTACCTGTTAGTAATTTGCTCTTCCAGGGTTATTAATTATCGTAGCCGAGCTGATTATGTGATTGATCCTACCTGTTATTACTCTGCCCTTCCAGGGTAATTAATTATTGTGGCCGAGCTGATTATGTAATTGATCCTACCTGTTATTACTTTGCCCTTCCTGGGTAATTAAGTATCTTAGCCGAGCTATTACATTCTTGGACCTACATGTTACTAATTTTTTAGGTTAATTAATTAGTAGAGCGAAGATAATTGTGCAGGCTCCTGTCTGATTTTACTTGATGTACAAAATATATACAAAAGGTGCAAATTGTTATTAAAGCTGAGCTCACGTGAATTACAAAGCTTTTCTATTAAAACTGGAGGGGGAGATCACAAAAACTAATACAAGAGAGTAGGGAGGGAATACGAGCATGGGAGGGGAGCTCGTGTCTATAGGTCAGGAGGAAGAGTGTCAACTACTTTCTCTATATCCAGAAAGTCCAAGGAGACATCAGGTTGGAGAGTTGGCTTACACATCCTTGGAAACCAGCCTCAATAAAAGTAATGAGCTTCTCCCCGACCCGTTCTTCATATTTCCGTTTCTCCTCAGCCGCTTCCTTCTGAGCCTTGGCAATCTCCTGCTCAACAGAGTCAGTTACCCTTTTACCAGTTCTAACTCGTTACGAAGCTCCCCGCAGATCGTTTTCATAGTTATGATGTTGCGCTTCAATTGAAGAACAGGCATCGGCTTCCAGAATGGACGTTCTGTCGATCTGTGCTTTAAGCTCAGCCACTTCCTTCTCATGTAGGGATTTGGCATCAGCAGTGTATCTTGCATGACCTCATTAACTTTGGTGTCCTTGAGAGATTGTCTTCGGATCAACGTAGCCCGAGATGCAAACTCTACCATCAAAAGCATGGCCTGAGGAGAAAAACTCCATGTAAATAATATAAAAAATATATATATTAATAATAATACTTTGCCAATGAAACAATACTCGGCCATACCTTCCTCAGTAAGACGGCTACCAGTTCGGGTGACAAGATCACCCCAGCTCATTTGGCTCATGTAAAGAGCTTCCTCGATATTAGCCAGATCACTAGCCACAACTAAGGCAACTGTGCTCGGCCCTTCCCCAACAAGCCTAACTCCTCCTCGTTAGGCTTCCATCTCCCTCTCACGATGCCTCACGACCCGAGCTGACTCGCTTCCCTTCTCACCCACCTAGGGTGTGTATGAAGGTTCAGGGGGAGCCCGAACCTACCTCACCGTTGAGCATCAGCTCCCCCTGGTTCTGCCCGCCTTTTCCTAAGGAGAGGGACCTCCTCAACTGCAGGAGGACTCTCAGCCATCACATCCATAATAGTCACCTCCTCAGCGGATTGGGATTGATGAGCTTGCATTTGCTTCCTCTACTGAAGAGCCTTTGCACTCACGAACTCATTACTCTGTCCACTGAATGACAAAATAGACAAGAGGTCAACATAACCGAGCAAAAAATAATTGGAAGTTTAAAATAGCTACTAAGCTTGCTTAAAACAAGTACCAACTCCCCCGTAAGGTTATATTGGCCGGACTCAACCCAGCAAAACAAATGAGCTCCTCCACCAACAGCTAGATGAATTGAAACAGTGGCCCACAATAGCGTTCATTACATATAAGTAGATGGGGCTCTTTTTGAAATTTTTCGATGGTGAGGAGAGGACCGGGAGATAGTCTACCCAGTCAGTACAAC
The DNA here is from genome assembly GCA_907163345.1 of Haberlea rhodopensis. NCBI lineage: Eukaryota > Viridiplantae > Streptophyta > Magnoliopsida > Lamiales > Gesneriaceae > Haberlea > Haberlea rhodopensis. The sequence goes on from CAJQUN010000013.1 coordinate 3,711,424, forward strand.
ATACACATGGCTGAGGAGGTTTAACAAAAAAGAAGTAATTCTTCCAATCCTTGATCTTACTAGGTACCCCGAACAAAAGCGCAACCAGGCCGGCTAGTCACATACCCGTCAGATCTCTTGATTTGGAAAAAATAAGAGAGGGAGGGGTTATCATATGGTAACCCCAGCGCCCGGAAAATAACTACCAGGCTGCACAAAATACGATAAGAGTTGGGGAGAATTGGCTGAGGTTAAGTTGATAAAAAGTACTGAGCTCTTGAAAGAACTCGGGTAAAGGAAAACGTAAACCCCTATCTAGCTGTCCACGGTAAAAGGTGTAATAACCCTCAGGAGGTTGGTTGGACGTTGGGATATAGAAGGACACAAGAATTCGTAGTCAGAAGGGGCTTGGCTGAGCTTGCGGATTTGTGCCTCATCTGAATCATCCAAGACAGAAACATACAATTCATACCATGGATAATTGCAAGAAGGGGATTCCGACCGGTGCTGGGGGCTCGTTTCAGCTACCTGAACTTCATTCCTTGCGAAGACCCCAGCTTCCTGGGTGTTCTCAGCATGGACTTCCTCAGGAATCGCAACCCACTCAGGATAAAAAGAATCATACTGATTTACCGCTCTAAGAGTCTCGTTAGTCAGAGTGGAAGGGAATAATCTACCAGAAGAAGAAGACATTCTCAATAAAACATCTAAAATAAAGTACCTAATAGTTTTTTGAAAGAGAAAAAATGAAGAATGATGCAGATGAAAGAGGTCGGAGCCGATCTGTTTCAATCGCTGCAAAGCAAGGGAATGGGGGACCAGAACATGGTATATATATATAGGGGGCCTCCTCTAATCCTAACAGCTGATCTCTGATTCATTGAACGGCTATGATTTTCCTCGGAATACGAACAGACCTCCCAACGGTCAAATTTTTGAATTCAAAATTTGAACTGGTTAGCCTTTGGATTCCCGCATAAATCAACAATGGATAGAAGCGGTGGCTCATATCTTAATAAGGTCGGCTCAATACATACGAACTTCTAGTCTGAGACGCCAGTTCAACTGGGAGAGGGGGCTGTGATACCCATTAATATAGTCACCACCTGATGAGCCGACCTTTTGCCTTTACATTTTGTTGTCTTACTTCAAAAGACCTCGCCTCTATTTCTGGCCTATTTGGCATGGGCCGACCTGGTAGACCGATGTGTTTCACCTTAGCGATTTGCCCTCCTCCAAACGTTCTAGCGAACTCTTTTGGACCTGATAGAACTGTATCTCCTAAATTAGGAAAGTGCGAGATTTGCGAAGCAAAATCAGGGATTTTATTATATTTACAAGAATTTATCATATCCTAAGAAGATTTGGATAAACATAGAAGGAGTCATTGTTGTATGGTAACTCTCAAGTCCACGCCTATAAATATCAGGTTCAATCTACATGTTTGGACATTCATAACTCTTTCACTTACTTTATAAGCATATATTTTCTCGTATCCTCTCGCCTGACTTGAGCGTCGAAAGGGACACGTCGGAAAACTTCTGGTCCCTTTCTCACGTTTATTTCGTGATTCCAGGTCCTTGGGGTGAAGAACATAAGCAAGATTGACATTATTATTTGCATTGAAGATCATGTAGATACTGTCTGATCCCTTATTAATATCATAAGATAATCATACTTTTTGGTGATATTAGTGATCTCGCTGAATAAGAAGTGCTCCTACCCAACACTGCTCAAAATTTGACATCTAAAATGTGACTTAACGAATTCAATCCGTAAAATGTGAAGCGCTCCTACCCAACACTGCTCAAATTATTTCTTACATAATTAAATTTTATAAAACTATACGGTCAGATAAAATCATCTAAATCTAATTATCTTTTAGGAATTATAAAGAAAATTACTATTTTTACATTAAAGATAGTAAAAATAAAAATATAGTATATTAGTTTCATATTAATATATTTATGGCTTTAAAAAAAATTAATATTTTGACATTAAATATATTTACGATTGTTAAAAAAATAATTACTATGTTTTAAAGATCATTTGTAGAGATCACAATTAAAAATTTAAAATGTTTGGATCCAAGGAAATGTTTATGTGTGAGCAAGGGAGGGATGTTGCCAAAAAAATAGATATATTATTACCTAATTTTTTTTTAAAAAAAGTTAAGTTCTAGCCTCTAAAAAAAGCATTTTTCCCTACAAAAATTGTCCAAACTTAAATTATATTTTGACCCCTAAAAAATTGTGGCCTCCATTTTTATGTTTATATTTTTTTGTCCCCCTTTCGCAGAAAACTTACCTCTGCCCTTGATAGATTCAACCATCCAACATGGGGTATATTCTCAATATTGGATGATAACATACCTCATGTTGGATGGTTGGATCTGTTAGGAATCCGATCAAGCAAAACGCAGCGAAAAATAAAACTGGATTCTTACCAAGGACCTATACAAAGTAATCATATCGAGATTTAATAGAATCATACCCTTGTAGCGTGTTTGAAGCTGAATCCTCGATGCTAAACCACGAGTCACGAACAAAGATTTTCACCTTTGTCTCTACGACATCCACACGATCAAATCGAAAGGGATGTTAAAGAACAAGTTGCTAGACTTGTTCTTCAACCAAAACCAAAAACCACACACAGTTCACTAGCCTATAAACGGCGGCCGAAATCCGAACTAGGCGGCGGCGGTGGTGGCCGTGGGTTCTAGGTTAGAGGCGGCCGAAAGCTTTTTGTGGTTGAAGGATATTAGGTTATGATGTTAACTCTTAATCATTCCATTACCTCTAATGGCCTAATATACATTTAGTATATGATTTAATTAAGGGCTTTCAAAAAGCCTTATTTGGCCCATAAACCAATTTTAATTAAATCCACGCATATGTTATAATTAAGACTCATCTTAATTAAATTAATTCATCCAATGAACTTAATCTCCCTTTATCGATTTAATCTTTTGTGCGACCTGGTAGGATCTTGCAATGTTGGCAGTGACATAAAATCTAATTTTATGTCACAAGCAATGAGCGGTATCTAGCAACACATCAAGGCTACTCAAATTATAAGAATGTCATTGACTCAACATAACCTATGGACTGTGATAATATTAACCATGTAACTTAATCCCTTTGTCCAATGTGTTTAGATTGAACACGAGTCATGGAATAGTCATACTCGTATATTCAATCTTTTATTTCTTGATCCCCAAGTAGAACTAGAATAAACGAATAAGCTCGGTATCACATATCGACTTATTCGAGCATGGCCATGCATTTTAGTCTCACTTGATCAAGGGCCCAAACACTTCTCCTATTATATAGAAGGGACAAATCCTATCTCGATCAATCAACATCCCTCTACATAATTTGTAGTGTATCCAATAGTTGTCTTTATAGTTTACCCTGTTACAGGTAACGTTTGACAATATCAAGATACATAACTCCTTATGTTGGGATCTCAGATGATCTCAAGTCGTAAGGATTGCATGCACTATTATCACTATGAGAATTGCTTATGACACTCATATAACTATCCATGTAGCATTCTCATGGTGGGTCTGTCCAGTACATTGTTCTCTAACATGTACACATGTGTTGATTCGATATCTCATATCCATGAACAATTCATCAATCAAAACATATTAGTCTCAATATATTATCATTATCCCGATTCATGATTTACTTGACTAGGGACAATCTTTAAGAACAATACAATATTATTCTAAGGACATTAACTTATATATCAATTCATATTACACAGATATTCGAATAATATACAATAATGATTTGCCATTAATAAAACCATAATACATTGTATGTCATAAACAATTATCTAATGAGTTGTCTTAGGGCGTATCCCAACAAATCTCCCACTTGCACTAAGACCAATCAGACATATACTTAATGCCTAGAGATCTAGTATGACGATCATGCTTCTGCTGTGACAGTGGCTTCGTCAGTGGGTCAGAAACATTATCATCAGTTGGTACTTTGCATATTTTTACATCTCATCTTTCAACGATTTCTCGAATGAAATGAAAGCGCCGAAGTATGTGCTTGGATCTTTGGTGAGATCTAGGTTCCTTAGCCAATGCGATGGCTCCATTGTTTTCACAATAGAGTTCAATCGGATCTAGTATGCTAGGCATCACCCCAAGTTCAGAAATGAACTTCTTGATCCAAACAGCTTCCTTTGCTGCATCTGAGGCAGCAATGTATTCAGCTTCAGTTGTAGAATCGGCTACTGTCTCTTGCTTTGAACTCTTACAGCTTACAGCACCTCTATTTAGGCAAAACACATATCCTGATTGCGATCGGAAATCATCTTTGTCGGTTTGGAAGCTTGCATCAGTGTAACCCATTACATTGAGCTCTTCCTCACCTCCATAAATCAAGAATGTATCCTTAGTTCTTCTCAAGTACTTCAGGATATTCTTGACAGCAATCCAGTGACATTCACCTGGATCAACTTGATATCTGCTCTTCATGCTCAGAGCATACGAGACATCAGGACGAGTACATATCATGGCATACATGATAGATCCAGTAGCTGACGCATATGGAATCTTACTCATGCGTTGTCTCTCATCTGGTGTTGAAGGACACTGATCCTTTGATAGATGTATCCCATGTGTCATAGGCACGAATTCTTTCTTTGATTGTTGCATGCTAAATCGTTTTAGCACTTTGTTTATGTATGTACTTTGACTTAGGCCAAGTAATCTTCTTGATCTATCTCTATAGATCTTGATACCTAATACATAGGTGGCTTCACCCAAATCTTTCATAGAAAAGCAATTCCCTAGCCAAATCTTTACAGATTGTATGGCAGGGATATCATTCCCAATGAGAAGTATGTCATCTACATACAATATTAGGAAGATAATTATGCTCTCATTGACCTTCTTGTAGACACAAGGTTCATCTACGTTTTTGATGAAACCAAACTCTTTGACTGCATCATCAAAACGAAGTTTCCAACTCCGAGAAGCTTGCTTCAATCCATAAATGGATCGTTGTAGCTTGCATATCTTTCCAGCATCCTTTGGATCGACAAAACCCTCGGGCTGTGTCATGTACACATCCTCAAGTAAATTTCCATTAGGAAAGCTGTTTTGACATCCATCTGCCAGATTTCATAATCATGAAATGCAGTTATTGCAAGTAAGATCCTAATGGATTTAACCATGACAACTGGTGAAAAAAGTTTCATCATGGTCAATACCATGAATTTGTTTGAAACCTTTAGCAACCAGTCGACCTTTAAAGGCTTGTACATTACCATCCATGTCGGTCTTTTTCTTGAAAATGCATTTGCACCCTATGGGTCTTACCCCTTCAGGCGGGTCAACCAAAGTCCATACTTTGATTGCATACATGGATTCCATCTCAGATTTCATGGCCACTTGCCATATCAGGGCAATTATAGCTTCTTGATAAGATGACAGCTCATCATCATCAATAAGTATTAAGTCACCTTGTTGAGTCACAAGAAATCCATATCTCTGTGGCTCACGGTGTTCCCTTACAGACCTACGCTGGGCTTGTGTCTTTTGAGCAGGCATTTCATCCACAACAACTTGTGGTGTCTACTTTGTTTTCTTGTGGTTGAACTTCACAAGTTCTATTTGTCTCCCACTGGTTCTTCTCGAAATAAATTCTCTTTCAAGAAAGACACCAGTCCGAGCAACAACTACTTTGTTCTCTGTGGGATAATAGAAATAGTATCCTTTCGTTTCCTTATGATACCCCACAAATAAACACTTATCAGATTTGGGTCCAAGTTTATTGGAGGCGTGACGCTCACGTAAGCCTCACAACCCCAAATCTTCATAAAAGACATACTAGGACGTTTCCCAGTCCATATCTCATATGGTGTCTTTTCAACTGATTTAGATGGAACACGGTTCAGTATAAATATTGCTGTTTCTAAAGCATATCCCCAAAAGGAAATCGGAAGATCTGCATGACTCATCATTGATCGAACGATGTCCAACAAAATTCGATTCCTCCTTTCGGATACACCATTCCATTGTGGAGTATACGGAGGTGTGAGTTGTGGGACTATCTCACACTCCTTTAGATAGTCATGAAACTCTTGGCTTAGGTATTCTCCTCCTCGATCTGATCGGAGGATTTTGATACTTTTGCCAAGTTGGTTTTGTACTTCATTCTTGAAATCTTTGAACTTTTCAAAGGTTTCATGTTTATGTTTCATTAGGTACACATACTCATATCTACTGAAGTCATCAGTAAATGTAACGAAGTATTGAAAACCACATCTAGCTTGTGTGCTTATTGGTCCACATACATCACTATGTATGAGACTTAACAAAACATTTACCCTTTCTACATGTCCCTTGAAAGGGGCTTTAGTCATCTTGCCCATTAAACAAGATTCACATGTTTCATATGATTCAAAATCAAATGAATCTAATGCTCCATCCTTATGAAGTTCTGATATGCGATTCTCGTTTATATGGCCCAAGCGACAATGCCAGAGATAAGTTGGATTAAAATCATTATTCTTAATCCTTTTAGTATTTATGTTATAGACAGGCATATCAAGATTTTTAATACATAAAGACCATTAATCAATTGTGCATTAGCATAAAACATATCATTTAAATAAATGGAGCAACACTTGTCCTTTATAATAAATGAAAACTCAATCTTGTCCAAACAAGAAATTGAAATAATGTTTCTCGTAATAGAAGGCACAAAATAACAGTCTTTTAAATCCAATAATAAACCAGAAGGCAAAGTTAAAGAGTAATCTCCTATAGCTAATGCAACAACTCTTGCTCCATTTTCCACTCGAAGATCAACTTCGTCTTTCGCCAATACCCTACTCCTTTTGAGATCCTGCACATTAACACAAATGTGAGAACCACATCCAGTATCTAATACTCATGATGAAGAAGTAGATAAATTGACTTCTATAACAAAAATACCTGAAGTGGAAGTCACACTTCCCTTCGTCTTCTTAAGATCTTCCAGATATAATTTGCAGTTCCTCTTCCAATGTCCGGTCTCACCGCAATGGAAGCAGTTCCCTTCCTTAGCCACTCCTCCCTTTGGCTTGAGTGCAGAAACTTGAGGCTTAGATTTAACAAAGACTTTCTTGTTCTTCTTAAAGCCCTTTGCTTTAGCCTTTCCTTTGCTCTTATTCACAATAAGAACATTGATGGGCTTAGGTTTCTTGGTGTTAGCTTCAAAGATTCTCAGCATACCAAGCAACTGTGGTAAAGTCTTTTCGATTTCAATCATATTTAACTCAAGACAAATTGACTGTGTCTATCAGGCAACGATTGCAAGATTATGTCAGTGGCCAACTCTTGGTCCAATGGAAAACCCAGCTTCTCAAGATTCTCAATGTACCCAATCATCTTTAGTACATGAGTTCCAACAAGGCTTCCTTCTATCATCCTGCACTGGAATAACGCTTTAGAGACGCCATACCTCTCTTGTCTTGCTTGTTGTTGGTAGAGTTGCTTTAAGTACTCGATCATATCGAACGCCTCCATTTCCTCATGTTGCTTCTGAAGCTCAGAGTTCATGGTGGCAAGCATAAGGGAACCAACATCCAGTGTGTCATTTTGATGCTTCTTGTAAGCATCCTTATCGGCTTTAGCGGCCGTCACGGGAGGTTCCTCGGCAGGTAAGGGTTCCTCTAGGACATATTGTTTTTTCTCTTGTTTGAGGACAATCCTCAAATTCCTATACCAGTCTAGGAAATTAGTCCCATTCAGTTTGTCCTTCTCAAGGACCGATCGCAATGACAGTGTGTTAGTTACGTTGTTTGATGCCATGGATATCTACAATATAAATATGCAAAATAAGTTTACGATTTTAATCATTGAATAAGGTCTTATATTAAATGACACTCCCACTATTTTGTTTAAAATTATCAACCCTCGAAACCTTAGTGGGCCAAGATCCATATTTCACCTAATCCTGAGTTAGCTTTGGCTAATCACCCAAGACTCGGTTATTTAGGTAGACAACACTTTGTCAATTACATCATATATAATTCTTGGATGGTTGGACGAAGAACACTTTGTTCAAATTCATCTAATGAATTATTATCCAACCCCATGCCTCTAGGTTCCCAATCCTATTATGATAACCTAGTTAAGTCAGACCCAATTTAAAGTAAAATGGATATCACTTTTATCCTTTCGCGCCTTACCAAGATTGTCACGGTGCTTTGCTTTGGCAAACTCACACATGTTCAATCGAAGTCTTGACGAGTACTTTTAATTTTGGAAGGCATCTAAAACTTAATATTATTACAGGGATTTATTGATCTCATGATTTTATTGATAATTAAAAATATGTCTTGTACATATACGCATATACATATATACATATATGTATAACAATCATCAGTATAAACATTATAAGATAAACATGCATCACATACATCAACTTAAATTAAACGTGACATGGTTATAGCCCCTACTTAAAGATTTTCTCAAGCCAATGAGAAAATCATAAAAGGTCAACCTAAGGTAACTTCTCCAAGCACCTCTTTGGCTCCCTTTTGTGAATGGCCTCCTCAACCCGGCACCTTGGTCCATCTTCATTGATCTCCATCAACAAAATAAACTACACTATATAATAATTACATGATATAGAGAACTCCTCGAGTTACATTCGAGGGGAACATAGGGTAGGGATAACATTTATGAAAAATAGAGAAGGCACGACACGCAGGCCGTAATAAATAACAAACATTCACAAAATCCTATCTAATAGGTCATATGGCTATAACCATGCACCATGCTCAAACAACACATAAAACATGCTATAACAATTAATGAATTAAATTCTAAACATTTTAAAATATAATTCTAATTAAAACTGTAAAATAATTTTTTTTTTTTTTAAAATTATCGTACGCTCGGGACATCACATGCCACGAATACTCGTCGCGTCTCAAGCCATGGACTTGCTAACCCTAGAAAGCCCACGGTTGCAGCCTTGTCACGGACCAAGGGTTCGAAAAACCCTAGCCTAACACACGGCCCAACCATGCACGAGACTAGGGTTCGAAAAACTTAACTATCATACGGCAGCCGAGATCTTTATCGAGCCAAAAGGGTTCGAAACCCTAGATGGTGCGACGGCTCGGCTCATGCTCGAGCCAGACCCTAGCTTGCATGCGGCGGCCGAGAGTTCACACGAGCCAATGGCTCGGTTTTGCGCATGTATGTATCGTATACATCAATCCGTCAATTATATCATATATAATATTGCGATGATTTCCACAAAATCGATTATCACATATCATATATGAATCATACAGTTTCAAAGCATGCAAGAGATTCAAAAAAAAACATGATTAAACAATTAATCACATATTCCCGATATGAGCTTTGTACACGGCTCTGATACCACTGTTAGGAATCCGATCAAGCAAAAACCAGCGGAAAATAAAACTGGATTCCTACCAAGGACCTATACAAAGTAATCATATCGAGACTTAATAGAATCATACCCTTGTAGCGTGTTTGAAGCCGAATCCTCGATGCTAAACCATGAGTCACGAACAAAGATTTTCACCTTTGTCTCAACGATATCCACACGATCAAATCGAAAGGGATGTTAAAGAACAAGTTGCTAGACTTGTTCTTCAACCGAAACCAAAAACCACACACAGTTCACTAGCCTATAAACGGCGGCCGAAATCCGAACTAGGCGGCGGCGGTGGTGGCCGTGGGTTCTAGGTTAGAGGCGGCCGCTAAGCTTTTTGTGGTTGAAGGATATTAGGTTATGATGTTAACTCTTAATCATTCCATTACCTCTAATGGCCTAATATACATCAAGTATATGATTTAATTAAGGGCTTTCAAAAAGCCTTATTTGGCCCATAAACCAATTTTAATTAAATCCACACATATGTTATAGTTAAGACTCATCTTAATTAAATTAATTCATCTAATGAACTTAATCTCCCTTTATCGATTTAATCTTTTGTGCGACCCGATAGGATCTTGCAATGTTGGCAGTGACATAAAATCTAATTTTATGTGTGAGACCCCGTTATCTCAATCATAATCTTAGGTGCAATTAAGAGAACTAAACATTCATATGTATAAATCAGAGTAGTAAGTCGTGTTGATTAACCTGAGCTTAAGAGATTACAATACCTTAATTTAAAAGGAATTTCACGTATTCCTACAAAAGGGTACTACACTATAGTCTTACTCTACTACATGTAGAAGCTATACAAAAATTCCCTAACATGCTATCCTGTAGCACTCCTCACAGCTCAGCATATCAACCCTGACCTTGGTTCTCTTCATCAAAAGCACCTACAAAGACAACCCCCAAACACATGAGCATATCCTAATTCATATTCAACATAATATGAATGTAAAGCGTAAATGCACAAATCATAAATACAAAGTACTTCCTGTATTCCAAGCATTTACAACGCCCATTGGTTGTCCCTGTACAATAACTCATAATAAAACATTATATGATCATATGGTTTCATAAATAAATGTCATGACATATCCTTCCTTCTCAAATCCTTATTTCAATCCTGAGTCACTTATCAATAGTGCATTCAATGCTTCTTACTTTTCCACGTAAGCGGAATTCCTCTTCGCTTCCTATGGAAATCCACGTAAGCGGAATTCTTCCTCGCTTCTTATGGACGTTAGCGTAATCATTAAATCCTCACTAAGATAACCTTGACTCGTGAAATACACCTCTTATATTTCACAAGTGAAATACACCTCTTATATTTCACAACATATATATGCAAAAACAAAGCATATCAACATGTATCATATCATCATGCACTATCTTATGCATGCCTTACTTTGCCTTGTGTTAAATAAATAAACACACAATGCATGTTACCGTTGGGGTGCCCGTACGTCGCTTACGTACCTTTCCAAAATGTAGTGTGTTGTGGGACTCTATCCCCTGCGCTGTGTAGCTGTCTGTGAAGGCTCTACACCAGTGTACAACACAATATTAGATGTCTCATTACAATCCAATATCAAATTTAAAATAAAATTCTACATTTTTGAAAAAAAAGGCACTACCGATCGATCGGCCCTCATTACCGATCGATCGGTGAACTGTTTGAATTAAGGAAAAAAGCTACGGCTTTTGCCGATCGATCGGTGTTCTTCACCGATCGATCGGTCGATCATATTCAACCCAGATTTTCCAGAATTCCCTAACACCGATATTCATACCCTTAAATCTAACATGTGAGACATACAACATGCCAAGAAAAACATGCTAGCAGTTATAACACACTACCCTGAGTGTATTCATATCAAATTTACTCCTCAAACATAAGTCCACATGCATAAACGTCGACCATTTATACTCGATCAACATTTCCGGAAACAGGGCAACATATTACATTTCCAGATTTTTGAGTACTTCATTTCATGCTATAAAAACTACCACATATTTCATAAAACATGCTCAAACATGAAATGTCCTGGGCTTTACAAACTACCATGCATGTACTCAAATCGGAGGTTCACCCTAAAACCCTTCTAACATGCATAATATCACCTCCTCAAAATCACTCCCAAACCATATTTTTCCAGAAAACAGGGCATATTCCTTACCCAGATTTTCGAACACTAAACTTCACATGCTTTAATCCTCTACATAAAACATGCAACATGCTCAAGGAAAAATACAGAGAACCTCATAATAACACCATGTAAGCATTCAAATCGAAGGTTTTAAGAAACCTAAGCTAACATGCCATTTTCACGCCACCTAAAAACATGTACTTAAACAAGTTTAAAACAAAAACAGAGCATGGTTTCTCACCCTACTTTGCTCCGATTTTTGAAGGACCTCCAGGCGATGAAAAAGGGAAAGCTCCTCAGAACTTTGCTTAGCAAGTGCTGGTGAAGAAATGGGAGAGAAGGGCCGAGATTTGGGATGGCTGAGAGTGGTCAAATGATTGAGCCAAGTGGGGTGGGAAGTCAGCATGTGCACAGTGTGATTGGCATGGGTTGGGGGGGTGGTTGGGTGTTGGGTGGTTTGATGTGTTATGTTTTGGTCCTGGTATTTAACACGATGCATTAAAATATCTTCACATGATATTTATAGTATTTTCTCATAAAATACTTCAATTCCCATTAACTTGCTTTACCAAAACAAACAACACACACCCCAAATAAACATGCCACAACCCCAAAAACCCAACATGTATCACATGCACCCTGAAATGAATTTCCCCAATAATATTAATTCAATCCCATGAATTAACACCCAAATCATCATAATTTAAATTAAATGATTAAAATCATATAATCATTTCGGGGATATCACAATACTCCCCTACTTATAAGATTTCGTCCCCGAAATCAAACATGCTCACCTACATGAAGTAAAGCAATAAATAAACGCATACCAGAAAACAGCTCTGGGTAATGCTGCACCATGTGTCGCTCTGTCTCCCACGTAGCCTCCTCGACACCCCTACTATCCCACTGAACCTTAATAATAGGAATAATTTTGTTCCGAAGCCTGCGGTCTGCTCTATCTAGAATCCTGATAGGCCGCTCCACGTAGGAAACATCGGACTCAATCTGCACCTCTGAAGGCTGCAACACATGTGAAGGATCCGCTCATACTTCCTTAGCATAGACACATGAAATACATCGTGTATACCTGACAGAGAAGGCGGTAAAGCCAAACGGTACGCCAGCGTACCCACACGCTGTAAGATCTCATACGGCCCCACATATCTCGGGGATAACTTTCCTCGCATCCCAAACCGTACTACGCCTCTGAAAGGCGAGATCTTCAGAAAAACTCTGTCGCCTAACTGAAACTCCAACGGTCTACGCCGTTGATTGGCATATGCTGCCTGCCTGTCCTGAGCTGCCTTCATCTTTCCTTTGATAACCTTAACTTTCTCTTCCATTTCCTGAACCAACTCTGGTCCTCCAACCGACTTACGGTCCATGTCATCCCAACACAAGGGTGACCTACAAAGCCTACCATAGAGGGCCTCTAAAGGAGCCATCTGTATACTTGCCTGGTAGCTGTTGTTGTAAGAGAACTCCACTAAGGCTATCAAGTCCTGCCATGAAGTGTCGAACTCTAGTACACAAGCTCTCAACATATCCTCGAGCGTCTGTATCGTACGCTCAGTTTGTCCGTCCGTCTGAGGGTGATAGGCTGTGCTCAGCCTCAACTCTGTACCTAGAGCTGTCTGCAGACCCTCCCAGAAGTGAGATGTGAACCGCGGATCTCGATCGGACACAATCGAAACAGGGATCCCATGCAGTCTCACCACATCTCTGACATATAACTGTGCCATCCTCAAGTGCGTATATGTCATACAGTAGGGAATGAAATGAGCCACTTTAGTCAATCTGTCCACGACTACCCAGATGGCATCAAAACCCGACACAGTCCTCGGTAAGTGGGTCACGAAATCCATAGACACGTGCTGCCACTTCCACTCGGGTATTTCCAAACTTTTTAGTTCACCTCCAGGCCTCTGTCTCTCGGCCTTTACCTGTTGACAAATCAAACAGCGCTTGACGAACGAAGTAACATCCCGTTTCATTCGCCTCCACCAGAACTGGCCGTATAAATCCTTATACATCTTCTTCCCGCCTGGGTGGATACTCATCCTGCTACAGTGAGCTCGCTGTAATAAACCCTGGCGCAACTCGGGTGTATCTGGAACCACCCATCTGTCGCCAAGTCTCAGAGAACCGTCCTCAGCCACTCTGAATCTCGATGGCTGACCTGAATGGACCACTAATATCCATCTCTGAACCTCTGCATCGGTCCCCTGAGCCTTCATGATGTGATCATAAATAATAGGCTTGGCTAGCAAGGTCAAAACCTGTACTGGTGAAGCAGACACGTCATAATCAAAGCCCAAATGGCAGTAGGAGCCCAACATAGCTGATAGACACATGGCATCCTCTGCTGTGCTCCTCACCTTCCGACTCAAAGCGTCGGCTGTCAAGTTTGCTTTCCCGGGATGGTATAGGATTTCACAATCATAATCCTTCAGCAGGTCCATCCATCTCCTCTGCCTCATGTTCAACTCAGCCTGTGTAAACAAGAACTTCAGGCTCTTGTGATCAGTGAAGATGGTAAATGAGGTACCGTATAAGTAGTGTCGCCATATCTTCAAGGCGAACACTATAGCTGCCAACTCCAGATCATGGACTGGATACCTCGTCTCGTGTGGCTTTAACTGTCTCGAAGCGTAAGCCACTACATGTCTGTCCTGCATCAGTACGCACCCTAAGCCCTGTAGCGATGCGTCGGTATAAAGAACAAATCCTTTGTTCTCCTTGGGAATCACTAGAACTGGTGCAGTAGTCAGTCTGTGCTTCAATTCCCTGAAACTCTGCTCACAAGCCTCTGACCAACAAAATGAGACTCCCTTCTGAGTCAGCTGTGTAAGTGGCTTGGCGATCTTTGAGAAATCCTCGACGAAACGTCGGTAATAGCCAGCCAAACCAAGGAAACTCCGAATCTCACTGACTGAAGTAGGGGCATACCAATCCATAACTGCCTCTATCTTCCTCGGGTCTACTGATATCCCCTCTCGTGATATAATATGGCCCAAGAATGCAACACTGCTCAGCCAAAACTCACACTTGCTGAGTTTGGCATACAACTGATGATCCCTGAGGATCTGGAGCACTATCCTCAGATGATCGGCATGATCCTCCTCACTCCTTGAATAGACCAGGATGTCATCAATGAATACGATCACAAACTGATCGAGGTACTCCTGAAATACTCTTTTCATCAGGCTCATAAAGACTGCAGGTGCATTTGTCACACCGAAAGGCATCACCAAGAACTCATAGTGCCCATACCGAGTTCTAAAAGCCGTCTTTTGGACATCGTCAGCTCTAACCCGTACCTGGTGATAGCCTGACCTCAAGTCTATCTTGGAGTACACCTCTGTACCCTGAAGCTGGTCGAACAGATCATCAATCCTCGGAAGTGGATATCTGTTCTTCACTGTAGCCTTGTTCAGTTGCCTATAGTCAATGCACGGACGCATTGAACCATCCTTCTTTTTCACAAACAAGACTGGTGCACCCCAAGGCGATACACTGGGACGGATGTATCCTTTGTCGAGGAGCTCCTGTAACTGTATCTTCAGCTCCCTCAGCTCTGCCGGTGCCATCCAATAAGGAGCACGGGAGATAGCAGAAGTCCCTGGCAGCAGCTCAATAGCAAACTCCACATCCCTGACAGGCGGAAACCCCGGAATCTCATCTGGGAACACATCAAGAACTCTGCCACAACCGGTATGTCTTTGGCTCTCACTTCCTTTTCCTCAGATACATCCACGGCATAAATGATGTAACCTGTGTGGCCGCGCTCCAATAACCGCGCCATCTTAACCGCTGATATTACCGGAATCTTTGGACGAGAGTCGTCCCCATAGAAAGTCCACTGGAACCCCTGATCAGATAGAAAACGAACAATCCTCTTTTGGCAATCCACCATAGCTTGGTATCTGCTCAACACATCAATGCCGATAATACAGTCAAAGTCTGCCATCTCTAACTGAATCAGATCGGCCCTCAGATCATTGCCCTCAAAATAAATGAGGCAATCAGATAACAGTCGGTCTGCAATCACATGCTTCCCCATGGGTGTCGAGACCATGAGAGGCGTGGGTAACAGAGACGAGCACAAGAGGTGTCTCTCCATAAAAGCAGTAGATACAAAGGAATGGGAAGCACCTGTATCTATCAATATAAGTGCAGGGTACGTAAATAAATGGCACGTACCAGCAATGACCTCCTCCGGGACTGCCTCAGCCTGCTCCCTAGTCAGTGCATACACCTGTCCCTGCGGCGGTCCTGCCGTCTGACCTCCCTGTGGTCGTGGTGCAAACTGTTGTCTCTGTGGTGCCCTCCCAGCATCAAACCTTGGCCTATTCGACCCAGAGTCTGTCTAACTTGCCCGATTGGGGAAACCTCGAGCCATGTGGCCCATCTTGCCACAGACATAGCAACCCTGACAGTCACGTAACAAATGCCATCCTCCGCAGTTATTACACCTGTTTCCCCCTGCCTTGCTTCCCTGTGTGGGTCCCCGATTGTTCTGCTTCTGCCCCTGAGACTTCTTCCCACCTAATCTGGAAGATGATGAGGCCCCACGAGCCTTGAACTGATCCCCTCGTGGCCTCAAACTATCAGCAACAGGTCTAGGTGGTGGTACTGAAGGGGGTACATCATCCTTATACGCGCCTACCGCAATCTCCGCCAACTCTGCCCGTGTCAGGGCGTCATCAAATGAGCTGGGGTTATTGGAGATAACCCTATTAAATAACTCTGGCCTCAATCCTTTCAGAAAGTTCCTCATCTTTGCATGGCTGCTCACAGCGATATGAGGTACATACCTTAGCAGTGAGGAATACTGCATGCGTAGTCTGACACTGACATGCTACCCTGCTTTAAAGCGTTAAACTCGTCTTCCTTTAATTGTCTGGCAGCTGCAGAGAAATACCGGTTAAGGAACCGGGTCCGGAATACAGTCCAGTCTACCGTCATACCCTGAGCTCTCAGCTCCATCACGGTGGTCTTCCACCACATAGCAGGCTTCTTAGCCATCTGAAACTCGGCTAACCTCAGCCATGCCGTGCGTGCACAGGGTGCAGTCACAAGTATTTGCTCTATACGCTCCAACCACTCCTCGGCTACTTCACCAGACTCAATCCCCTCAAACATGGGCGGATGGAAACTCAGAAACTGCTTCAAACTGAGCTCCCCTGGCAGTAACATCTGCTCACTGGGCTCCACGCCTACAGCAGGTGGTGGTAAAGGATTCAGCTGAGCGATACTGGCATTCATACTGTCCATATCCCCTACCTCCTCATTGGGGTTCTCCGGGTTAATCTCAGCCATGCTGTAACACAAGAGTTAACAACAATACCAAAAGCAGTTCATAATATAAGCCGTTAGATAACAAGAGTATCATATTCAAAGCACGTTAGTATAACACTTATACAACCATATGCATCACATGCATAAGCATGCCCAAATGAAAGCCTAGCCAACTTGTTTCTAAAGGCTACCCTTCACTCTTCCCTGGTTATCTAACCACTGCTCTGATACCACTAAATGTGAGACCCCGTTATCTCAATCATAATCTTAGGTGCAATTAAGAGAACTAAACATTCATATGTATAAATCAGAGTAGTAAGTCGTGTTGATTAACCTGAGCTTAAGAGATTACAGTACCTTAATTTAAAAGGAATTTCACGTATTCCTACAAAAGGGTACTACACTATAGTCTTACTCTACTACATGTAGAAGCTATACAAAAATTCCCTAACATGCTATCCTGTAGCACTCCTCACAGCTCAGCATATCAACCCTAACCTTGGTTCTCTTCATCAAAAGCACCTACAAAGACAACCCCCAAACACATGAGCATATCCTAATTCATATTCAACATAATATGAATGTAAAGCGTAAATGCACAAATCATAAATACAAAGTACTTCCTGTATTCCAAGCATTTACAACGCCCATTGGTTGTCCCTGTACAATAACTCATAATAAAACATTATATGATCATATGGTTTCATAAATAAATGTCATGACATATCCTTCCTTCTCAAATCCTTATTTCAATCCTGAGTCACTTATCAATAGTGCATTCAATGCTTCTTACTTTTCCACGTAAGCGGAATTCCTCTTCGCTTCCTATGGAAATCCACGTAAGCGGAATTCTTCCTCGCTTCTTATGGACGTTAGCGTAAGCATTAAATCCTCACTAAGATAACCTTGACTCGTGAAATACACCTCTTATATTTCACACGTGAAATACACCTCTTATATTTCACAACATATATATGCAAAAACAAAGCATATCAACATGTATCATATCATCATGCACTATCTTATGCATGCCTTACTTTGCCTTGTGTTAAATAAATAAACACACAATACATGTTACCGTTGGGGTGCCCGTACGTCGCTTACGTACCTTTCCAAAATGTAGTGTGTTGTGGGACTCTATCCCCTGCGCTGTGTAGCTGTCTGTGAAGGCTCTACACCAGTGTACAACACAATATTATATGTCTCATTACAATCCAATATCAAATTTAAAATAAAATTCTACATTTTTGAAACAAAAGTCACTACCGGCCCTCATCACCGATCGATCGGTGAACTGTTTGAATTAAGGAAAAAAACTACAGCTTTTGCCGATCGATCGGTCGATCATATTCAACCCAGATTTTCCAGAATTCCCTAACACCGATATTCATACCCTTAAATCTAACATGTAAGACATACAACATGCCAAGAACAACATGCTAGCAGTTATAACACACTACCCTGAGTGTATTCATATCAAATTTACTCCTCAAACATAAGTCCACATGCATAAACGTCGACCATTTATACAAGTACTCGATCAACATTTCCGGAAACAGGGCAACATATTACATTTCCAGATTTTTGAGTACTTCATTTCATGCTATAAAAACTATCACATATTTCATAAAACATGCTCAAACATGAAATGTCCTGGGCTTTACAAACTACCATGCATGTACTCAAATCGAAGGTTCACCCTAAAACCCTTCTAACATGCATAATATCACCTCCTCAAAATCACTCCCAAACCATATTTTTCCAGAAAACAGGGCATATTCCTTACCCAGATTTTCGAACACTAAACTTCACATGCTTTAATCCTCTACATAAAACATGCAACATGCTCAAGGAAAAATACAGAGAACCTCATAATAACACCATGTAAGCATTCAAATCGAAGGTTTTAAGAAACCTAAGCTAACATGCCATTTTCACGCCACCTAAAAACATGTACTTAAACAAGTTTAAAACAAAAACAGAGCATGGTTTCTCACCCTACTTTGCTCCGATTTTTGAAGGACCTCCAGGCGATGAAAAAGGGAAAGCTCCTCAGAACTTTGCTTAGCAAGTGCTGGTGAAGAAATGGGAGAGAAGGGCCGAGATTTGGGATGGCTGAGAGTGGTCAAATGATTGAGCCAAGTGGGGTGGGAAGTCAGCCTGTGCACAGTGTGATTGGCATGGGTTGGGGGGGGGGGGGGGGGTTGGGTGTTGGGTGGTTTGATGTGTTATGTTTTGGTCCTGGTATTTAACACGATGCATTAAAATATCTTCACATGATATTTATAGTATTTTCTCATAAAATACTTCAATTCACATTAACTTGCTTTACCAAAACAAACAACACACACCCCAAATAAACATGCCACAACCCCAAAAACCCAACATGTATCACATGCACCCTGAAATGAATTTCCCCAATAATATTAATTCAATCCCATGAATTAACACCCAAATCATCATAATTTAAATTAAATGATTAAAATCATATAATCATTTCGGGGATATCACATTATGTCACAAGCAGTGAGCGATATCTAGCAACACATCAAGGCTACCCAAATTACAAGAATGTCATTGACTCGACATAACCTATGGACTGTGATAATATTAACCATGTAACTTAATCCATTTGTCCAATGTGTTTAGAATGAACACGAGTCATGGAATAGTCATACTCGTATATTCAATCTTTTATTTCTTGATCCCCAAGTAGAACTAGAATAAACGAATAAGCTCGATATCACATATCGACTTATTCGAGCATGGCCATGCATTTTAGTCTCACTTGATCAAGGGCCCAAACACTTCTCCTGTTATATAGGAGGGACAAATCCTATCTCGATCAATCAACATCCCTCTACATAATTCGTAGTGTATCCAATAGTTGTCTTTATAGTTTACCCTGTTACAGGTAACGTTTGACAATATCAATATGCATAACTCCTTATGTTGGGATCTTAGATGATCTCAAGTCGTAAGGATTACATGCACTATTATCACTATGATAATTGCTTATGACACTCATATAACTATCGATGTAGCATTCTCATGGTGGGTCTGTCCAGTACATTGTTCTCTAACATGTACACATGTGTTGATTCGATATCTCATATCCATGAACAATTCATCAATCAAAACATATTAGTCTCAATATATTATCATTATCCCGATTCATGATTTACTTGACTAGGGACAATCTTTAAGAACAATACAATATTATTCTAAGGACATTAACTTATATATCAATTCATATTACACAGATATTCGAATAATATATAATAATGAATTGCCATTAATAAAACCATAATACATTGTATGTCATAAACAATCATATAATGAGTTGTCTTAGGGCATATCCCAACATGATCTACCCAGTGGGATATCAAAGAATAGGGCACCATGGGATAGCCAAGAACAAATCGGATTGAAGACTATAGAAATGGGAGCATTGGAGTCATCATGGAGAAAGAAATCCATATGAATTTTATCGTAATATTTATTGATCATACTCTCGAGCATTTAAAGGCTTCAAAAAACTTATATTTTGAAGAAAATCATTACATCGTATCATCTTCACTGGGAATGTCGATGCTGGATAACCCCAAAAAATGTTTAGAAATGTGGGCCCACATTTCCAAAAAAACATTCAAAGCATTTTTGGGGTTACTGCCATAGCATCGACCTTCCTCATCTCTACTCGTGAGAATACATTCCATTCAGTCCCAACAGACTGATGATAAAATTATTGAACACCGCAAATCGACGTTGAATATTCATTATCGAAAATTTTCATTGTAATATCATTGATTAAAAAAATTTATATTTAAAAACAAAATAGATCATTTCACTTGTTAAAACTATATATGAAATCCACGAGTCCGTAGAGTAAAACACTTATTTTCACCTAACACATAGTGTTTTAAGGACTACTTAATGATCATGTGGGTTGTCCTAAAATTTCTTAAGGGGTAATTAGATAAATATTTTGATTGGATCTTGATTCCAACATGCACTTAAATATTGTTTTTAGGTTTGTAAACTGTCTCTAGTTGTTGGGTGCAGATGATGATTAGTTGGTCCATAAGACTTTGGTATATTATTATGGTGTCCAATGAATCGTTGACAATTACATATATTACATGTGGTGCAAACGGAGGGGCCGATGGGACAAAATCTTGTTGCCTTAAATTAAAGATCTACTTTGGTTGTCTAAAATTCAACAATTAAAACTAGGTGAATTGTTTTTGTGGCTTTTTTTTTGTTGGATAGATAATATCGTATTAAGCATATAACCAAGTTTACAAAGTTTCAAGTAGATCGAACTCATTTAACCAAACAAAAATCAATACATGTCAAAAATCACTGAGGATAAAAAATGTACTCATCCAACACAGGGGAAAAATATAAACACTTCCAAAACACTTGTTTGATGCGTATGATCCGCATAGTTGGCATCTATAGAGATATTAGCAACAGTCGGAGTTGGATCGGCATGCAGAAGTTTCTATGCAGTAATAATTACCGGTAGAGCAATCCTCAAATATAATTTTATGCAGGTGAAGTATGCTTGCATCCTTCGTAGCAAAGATAAGAGCTTTAGCTTCCGTCGTCAGTCTATCATAAACCCAAATTTGAGATTTTTCTGCCCTTACAAGCACAAAAGGAAGAGTTATAGTTCACTTTAAGCCGACCATAATCAGGTGGAGATCACATTATATGTGGAGTGATCTTAGGTTTAAAGAGAGGGGTTAGTGTTGAAATGTTAAACTGTTTTAGCATTTATTTTTCAAAAGAGGTTATGGACTATCACATCTAATAATTTGCATCGTATTTCACATAGGATGTATGGACACTCCTAACAATCACTCGAAGCAATATCAGACACTTCTAGTATGTTGATATTCCCCAGACACATGTCGGACACGCAACGTGATGTGTCTTTAATTTTTTTTAAAAAAATAAAATCGGACACCCATCGGCCATATCCGACACAGAAAAGACACTTTTGGTGATTTATTGTATAATTTAAAAAGTTTTTGGCTAAAATGAATTTGGACGTGTTATTTAAACATTATGTTAATTGAAGTACTATAAATTGGTGTTAACATGCATTTATTTATATGTCCTTTGAATTTGGCAAGAATATTTTTGATGTTATATTTTATTTAGACGTGTTAAACGATATGTTAATTTCAGTCTTGTTACTTTTTAATATATACCAATTATTTAAAAAATAAAATTGCATTCACTATAATTGAAAATTTCGACAACGGTACTAAATGCAAATTTAGAAATTTCTATATCAGTTTCCAGTGCAATATCTTTAGGTCAGTCAAGGCCAATCTTTCTCCCTATTTTTGGTACCTCACTCTGCAACCATTGAATTAAAGATTTCACGATAAATCGTTGTCTCCTCAGATTCCACTCTACCCCATTTTCCCCTTGAAAATATTTGCATCCTACGCCTCTCTGTTTCACTATGTGTAGTTTGTGTTCTTTGAAATTTATTGTATATTTTCTTCATTTTAATTCAGGTTGGTGGGGCTGCTCAACATCTTTTATCAGATTTCTCTCAGCCATGGCTGACAGAAGAGACTAAGCTGAGAATTAAATATAAAATATTTGTATTTAATCGATTTGAACCATAGACCAATATAATATAATTGTTTTAGAATTATTATTATTATTATGTTATTTTATATATTTTTTATTTAAAATATATTATATTTGGTGTTACGGAATTTCGCCTCTTTATCTTTAGCTTCTTTTCATTCACATTCCTCAAACCATCTTTCGAGACGAAAAAGAACCCATCTTTCCTTTTTGATCTCTTCGTTTGTACGTTTCTTGGTTTTGAATCTTGGTAGCTTCGAAGATGAAAACTATTATGGCTAGAAACCAGCATGATTCATTCTCATTTTCCAGGAGGTATTTTCACTTGAAGAAGAAAGTTGTTGAAGATGAACGGGATGAAGACATGGTGGAAATCTTGAATTTAAACTCCTCTTCGAAATTTGAGGAAAAGGAGAAAGAAAAGAATAAAACAGAGGAGATAAATTCTCGAATGCGTTCACTTTCTCTAGGCTCTGCGAAAGCCCCGAGGAAAAAACGCTCAGTTATGGCAGTCTCCAAGCTTTGCTCTGCTCTTACTTTAGGAAAAGCCCGATCCCAGTTCACATCGGGCCTGGGGACGAAAGTTGTTGGGACCCTTTTCGGCCACAGGCGTGGACATGTCCACGTCGCGTTTCAAGAAGATTTCAAGCTTGGCCCGCCGTTTCTTGTTGAATTAGCTACGCCAACGAGCAATCTTGTGAAAGAGATGGCTTCCGGGCTGGTCAGAATCGCGCTGGAGTGCGACAAAAAGTTTCAAAAGAAGGGCTTTAAGCTCATTGAAGAGCCCATGTGGAGGACTTACTGCAATGGGAAGAAATGCGGGTATGCGATGAAGAGGGAATGCGGGCCTGACGAGTGGAAGGTTCTGAATGCCATAGGCCCGATTTCAATGGGCGCGGGGGTGCTTCCAGGGACCGGAAATGGTGCAGAATCAGATGGTGAACTGATGTATATGAGGGCTAAGTTTGAAAGGGTCGTCGGGTCTAAAGATTCTGAAGCTTTTTACATGATGAATCCAGATGGTAATGGAGGTCCGGAGCTCAGTATTTATTTGCTCAGAGTCTGAGATTTTGTTTGATATCTGATCTTGAGCTGTTGCAAATATTTATTTTCTTCTAGTTTTAATATCATTTGATCTTAAGTTCGCAGGTTAGAGTTAGTATTTGTGAAGAAATGGAGGTTAGATTCTCCACGTAGTTTCGGTTCTTGTGGACATTTTTAAGTGTGAAATTTCTATTGATTTAGTGGGGAGAAGGGGTAGGGGTGAAGCGGAATAGTAAATGTGGCTTGGTGGGGTTGGGTATATCTGTGTATAAGATGGGTTCTTTTACTGTTAAATTTCTTTTACTGCATTTGTCTCAAGTTTAACATAGATGAGGAAATTTAACAGTATATATATATATATATATATATATATATATATATATATATACTTAATATTTGAACTCCAAAAATATTATGGTTGTCACCCTTTTTCAAAAATGGGATTGATTTGAGTTCGAGCCGTAACAAAAATCCTCCCTCCTCATGATCAAAACTTATCACAATGTTAGATTATATTTGAAATGAATCCATGTATACATCATGTTTCTCAAGGAAATGACCAAGTTAGACTATGTGTTTTTGAAGCCATATTTTCTAGTAATGTAACTCAAAGTGGTCCAACTTTTGTTGTTGGCCATTGGTAGTAGTGATAATAACATGATTGATGAAACCTACAATAATTTTGTCTTTTAAAAAAAAATTAAGAATGTATAAGGGTGTGAAGCAAAGACAAATTAAGTGTATGATTGGTATCATGTTTATGCTGCAAATATTTGAACGAATTTGGAATTTGATTTGAGTTTCATTTATATATCAACTCAATATCATATCAGACCATAACTTTTTTTAAATAAAAATAAATAAACTAACGTACTAATTAATTTAGATCAATCATAATAATTTGATCTATAGATGAATGCAACACCAGATCTACACAAGCATTTTCTTGTCCAGGCCTAGCCAAGCCAATCATGACGATTCGCATCCTTTCCTTTGGTAATGTGTTCTCATAGTTCCTTGACTTCGAAGTATGATTTTCAATTTTGAATAAACATGTAATCGGGAAAAAAGTTCGTGTGATATTAAATATTATTATCTTCATTCAAAAAATATTATATTATGATCATTATATATACAAACAATTATATTATATTATATAAGCCAATTCATTGTATTGGTGTTGTCATCATGGCATAAGAATGGTAGTGCAAAGGCTTTATATGGTCTCTTAGGAAGGGTCCAACTTAGGACCATGCCACTTAAGATTGTTTTCCTAATGTCATCAAACTCATCCCATGTTGATCGGCTGTCCTCGTTGATGGGGCAACTGCTGGTTGGCAGATGAGAGTGTTGTAATTGGAAGATGTGCATTTATGTACATTTTCAACCCTATAAATAGAGCTATTTTGGGATACTCTGACAAACCTGTACGAGGCCAAGTCACTACACAACAAGATTTTCCTAAAGAGAATACTTTATAATCTTCGGATGTCAGAATTTTCATCGGTGACCGACCATATCAATACACTGAATACTCTATTTGCCCAGTTCACCACTTTGGAGCATAAAATAGAGGAAGTTGAACGTGTGAAGCTTCTACTTCAAAGTCTATCAGATTCATACGATCAACTCATCATCAATCCGACCAACAATATCACTACTGATATTTTATTCTTCAACAATGTTGCAGCCGCGGTTCTTGAAGAAAAAAGTAGGCGCAAGAACAAGGAAGACAGGTTGGCAAGTTCTGAGCATGCTGGGGCTTTACCGATGCCGAGAGGAAGATTGACGAAGCGTGACTTCAGGGGGAGCCACAAGTATGATAGATCCAAATCCAAGAAGAATTTCTACTGCTATGAATGCGGCAGTAAAGAGCACTTCAAGAAAGATTGTACGAGTAAGAAGAGTACTGAAAAAGATTCTCAATGAAATGTTGACAGTACCTCATACGGTGGAAAAATACTATTCAGCTACAACTATTCAGCCACTGGAGTGTGACTCCAGTGGGAGCCACAAGTATGATAGATCCAAATCCAAGAAGAATTTTTACTGCTATAAATGTGGCAGTAAAGGGCACTTCAAGAAAGATTGTACGAGTAAGAAGAGTACTGAAAACGATTCTCAAGGAAATGTTGGCAGTACCTCAGACGGTGGACAAATACTATCCAGCCACGCAGCAACTGTTGCGGAAGGTAGATAAATTTTTTGTGACACATGGATAATGGATTCAGGAGCTACGTGGCACAAGACGTCTCGGATAGTGGTTCGATCAATATGAACCAGTCTCAGAAGGATCTGTATTCATGGGAAATGATCATGCCTTGAAAATCGCAGGGGTGGGAACCATCAAAATTAAAATGTTTGATGGTACTATTCACACCATATATGAGGTACGACACGCGAAGGGTCTAACAAAGAATATTTTGTCTTTGGGACAATTGGACAATATCGGGTGCAAGACCATATCGAAAATGAGATCATGAAGACTGTGAAAGGCACACTTGTGGTAATGAAGGCAGAACTAGCTGTTGCATCGACTAGTTCGGGAGAAGAATTAACAGTGTTATGTTATAGGAAGCTTGGACATATGTCAAAACGAGGGTTGAAAATTCTCTCCGAACGGAAGCTGCTGTCGGGGCTTACAAAGTAACTTTACCCTTTTGTGAGCATTGTGCTACGAGTAAACAATCACAGACTAAAGTTTGGCACATCTACTGCCAAGAGCAGCGTTATATTGGAGCTGATTTATTATGATGTTTGGCAAACACCGGTTGTATCCCTAGGAGGAGCAAGATACTTTGTATCGTTCATTAATGATTCTCTAGAAAATGTTGAGTGTATCTAATCAAGAAGAAATCAGATGGTTTTCCAGTTGTCAAGGTTTTCAAAGCGCGGGTGGAACTTGACTCTGAAAAGAAGATAAAAGTGTTTGAAGACTGACAATGGAGGAGAATATACCAGTGATGAATTTGATGAATATTGTCAACAAGAGGCATCAAAAGGCATTTCACAACGGCTTAAACGCCTAGCGGAGCGATTGAACAGAACCTTGTTGGACAGAACAAGAGCCATGTTGAAGACTGTAGGTCTAGCCAAGTCATTTGGGCAGAAGTAGTCAAAACCGTCAGTTATACTATCAATCGCTCCCCATCAGTAGAAATTGATCTAAAAACTCCTATGGAGGTGTGAACTGGCAAGCCGACTGATTATTCTCTGTTACGCACATTTGGAAGTCCGGCATTCGTTCTGTACAATGACCAAGAAAGATCGAAGTTGGATTCTAAATCCAGAAAGTGTATATTCTTGGGTTATGCACTGCCCACAAACTTATTATCAGCAGGGATGTTATCTTCGAGAAAGATAAGGTGAAGGGAGACAAAAGCACACTGAATTCAGATACTACTACAATTCAGGTGAAAAATAAAACAGACGAAGATCAAGTTTCTTGAGAGGTGTCACCAGAGCACGAGGAACAAGAACCAGCTGAGTCAAAGGTTTCCAAAGTTTGGCAGTCTCCTTGCAAGAGGAGACCACCAGTTTGTCTTTCATTTTATGTTACTGAAAGAAATATTGCATACTGATTATTAACAGAGGATGGCGAGCCATCGAGTTTCCATGAGACTAATCAAAGTTCTGATGTATCCCTGTGGATGCAAGCTATGCAGGAAGAATTGAAGGCCTTGGACAAGAATAAAACTTGGGATCTTGTTACACTACCACGAGGAAGGAAAGCCATCGAAATAGATGGATCTATAAGATCTAGCATGATGACAATAACCAAGTGTAGTGATATCGTGCAAGATTGGTGGTGAAAGGATATGCTCAGAAAGAATGTATCGACTTCAATGAGATATTTTCTAATGTGGTCCGGCTTACGACAATCGGAGTAGTTGGATTTGTGTGCATTGTTTAACCTACATATAGAGCAGCTAGATGTGAAAATGACATTTCTTCATGGTGATCTTGAAGAAGAAATCTATATTATTCAACCAAAAGATTTTGCTGAAATAGGCAAAGAGCACTTGGTTTGTAGGTTGAACAAATCTATGTACGGCTCAAACAGGCGCCGAGGTTTTTTTACAAGAGATTTGATTCCTATATCATGAACATTTGGTACAACAGACTCAACGAAGACTTGTTGTTGTACGTGGACGACATGTTGGTCGCAGGCCCCAACAAAGTTCGAGTCCAAGAATTGAAGGCACAGTTGGTTAGAGAATTTGATATGAAGAACTTGGGACCAACAAACAAGATTCTAGGGATGCAGTTCACCGAGACAGAAGTAACAGAAGATTTTGATTTCCTAGATAAATTATTGAAGAAAATCTTGCAACGCTACAACATGCAAGATTGTAAGCCAATTTCTACCCATATTCCTGTTAAAATCAAGTTATCCTCTAAGTTGCATCCTAGCAGTGAAGCAGAGAGGATGGAAATGTCTCGAGTACCGTATGCATCAGGAGTGGGAAGTTTAATGTTGGCTATGATCTGTATAAGATCAGACATTGCACAAGTAGTGTGAGCAGCCAATCGGTACATGGTGAATCCTGGACGAGAGCATTGGAGTACAGTTAAGAGGATCATTAGATATATTAAGGGTACCTCGAATGCTGCATTATGTTGTGGAGGATCAGATTTTACTCTCAATGGCTATGTGGATTCAGATTATGCAGGTGATCCGGATAAAAGAAAATCTACTATTGGTTATGTGTTACACTTGCAGGAGGAGCAGTAAGCTGGGTTTCGAAACTGCAAAAAGTTGTAGGCAGAATATATGACAGCTACTCAAGCTTGCAAGTAGACGATATGGATACAAATGTTATTGAAGGAGCTCGGGTAAGAGAAAGTTTCTTTGTTTTGCCACAGTCAGTGCCTTGCACATTGCAAGAAATCCAGCTTTTCATTCCAGGATGAAACACATTGGAGTACAGTTTCACTTTGTGCAGAAAGTAGTAGAAGACGGAAGTGTGGATATGCAGAAAATCCATACGAAGGAGAACATGGCTGATTTTCTGACAAAGCCGATTAATGCTGATAAGTTTGATTGGTGCAGATCCTCAAGTGGCTTAGCAAAAATATAAGCAGCGTGGTAAGGCAAGTTTGAAGGGCGTGGAGATGTTCTTAATCCTCCATCAAACCTCCAAGTGTGAGAAATATTGATTTGCTGTCCTCATTAATGAGGGCAGCTGGTGGTTGGCGGATGGGAGGGTAATAGTTGGAAGATGTGCATTTAATGCACATTTTCAACCTATAAATATAGCTCTTCTGTTTTCATTTCATGTATCCCATCTCAGAGTATTCTCATATCTCTACATTTGATTATGTATTTTGTAATACTTGTGATGTAGTTTTCTCTATATTGATAGTATTGTTCTCTTTGAAAGATAAAGAGAGGTTGTAACCCACAAAATAGTATATTGTAATCTTTTCATCTTGCTCATGGTTTTTACTCTAATAATTTTAGGAATTTTTCACGTAAATTGCAGTGTCCATTTATTCATCATTTTTCGATATTTTCTATCTCATGTTGTCATATATGGGCCCAACATCTCATTCATATAAAATCTCAATTAATTGTAGGTAACAATATATTATAAATTTGTTTGCAGAATAATTTATAGCTAGATGATGTAATGATCAAGGATTTTTTATGTCAAAACCCGATCTTTTCAGCCAAGGCAACAAATAAAAATCTGGTCAAACCACAATTAAACTACTTAGTCAAGCAAAATACTAAGTAGAGATAATATTGAAAGATGTGACGTGATTTTAAAAAAAATATGACGGAATCTACTATTGAATCTCGGAGTTAGTAAGGATGTAAACTCTCAATTTTTCACTCTATAATAATCAGCAAGTGCCTTCTATTGACATAGTCCCATGAAAAATAAACACAAAAATACACCACATTTTTGGAAAGTTACTTCAAGGAGTAGAAGGAATTTTGTCGTAATGTCGCAAACCAAACCTGCTCAATCACATTATGAATTGTCTATAGTATCTATAAGTGAGGTAATTGTTTTAAAAGCATATGTGCTTTAAAATTCAGTCAAATAAGTGAAATGATTTGAAATCATGAAATTCTGATATTTGTGATGCAAATTTGATTTTTGAAGCAATTTAAATTTTGAAATCCAATTGGTAATGAATTCCGAATTCTTGTCCTGATGTGGTGGGAGTATAACTGACTTTCTTCCCTGATATGATGTGTAACCGTTGTTTTGAGAATTTCAGACCCCTTATTACGGCGTGATGCGATTTCCTGATCTTATCTCTAGGAGGTCATATCTAGAGAACTGATATCAGTACATGAGGAAATTAAAGGATTTATTGTGCTTACCTTATATTATACGTAAAATAGTTTTTTATATGATATGTTCTGTGATGGCTCCAATGAGAGCAAATTTTTTTATTTGGCTCTGATGATACAATTATGTTCTGTTTCAGTATTCATAAAAGTTAATGTTTTGAAAAGGATACATGTATATATGTTTTTGTCGCATTCGATTGACCATCAGTTGCTGCGTGTTTCACTAAGCACTCATCCCTTACTTCCTCTCCCCAGGTAAAAGAGAAACATGTGTTGAAGAAGAAGTATAATACCAGTTTTGGGGATAATGATTATATAGATGTTGTTATTCAAGATTCCGTTGCTACTAAATTAGTTAAGCTTCCACTGTTATATTTGGTTTTTGGAACAATTGTAATAAATTTTTATATAATTTCAAGTTGTATAAACATATTTTTTTTATGGAATAGAAGATCGGTTTTAGTTGAATTTTGTACGATAATGCTTGTTGTTTCCGATTTCATATTAGGAAACAATGTCGGTATCATACCCCCGTCTCGAGACGTGACATTTTTATTGAAGTAACAAAATTTCACTTACAATGCTTTCACGACCTGCGAAAGAGTTGCAGTATGAGTGCTAAAATTATAACGTAATAAAGAATGCATAGTATGACCATAATTTGGAGAATTATAAAGACTCTAAGTCTTGATTATTGTGTTCATCTCTTCTTTTATTCTGAAAGTGTTCCATTAGATGACTTTAATCGAATACTCTAGCTAGTACCTAAAGGCAGGTGTTCTAGTGTTCTGTGCAACGGATAAGAGGTTGATTGGATTACACGACCATCGACTTCTCATGTTCGGCTCATTTTCTGGAAAGACCCAATTAAACATAAGCCCGTGATAAGGGGACTTTCTTGGCTACCCCATGGGGTGAGATCTACTCCATGGGGTGGTGTCCCATGGGGTAGGTAAGACAAAACCCGTGATAAGAGGCTGATGAATCGTGATGACAAATACCACTGCAAATGTTTGATTATACGTCAATAGGATACTGTTTGGCATGTATGATGTGATAATTGGAGAATGTGTTATTAGAAGGATAAGAAAACAAAAGGTATGGATAAATAATATAATGTGATAATTTTACAATGTTTTGTATGATTTTGAAATGATCGATTAGTTATATATATTGTATTGTAATTATTAAAATAGCCTCACAATTACTAATGCAATTATAAAGATGAAATTAATAACATATTCTTAATAAAATTTGATATAAATTCAAAATAATATATTACCTACTCTACTCTCATGCATGAAAACTGGAACAATGAAACATATCTGAACAATGAAAGCTTCAATGGAAACCTTGTGTGGTTGTCGATTGAGATGCTTGTAAATGTAATTGAGGGATAAAATTAAGTCGTCGCTTAACTAAAAGATTCAGACCAATTTTTATCTGGTTCATGGGTTTTTCGATTTAACCACATGTCCTTTCGGTATGTAAACTATTATTTAAACCATTGGTAACAATATATTGATAAAATTTGATCTTAAATCAACAAAAAATTACAATCAAATTACTTAGTTTTATTGTAACAATTTCGTGTAGAGCTCTATGTGATAAATAATAACGAAAAACATTTTTTTTATCTCACCTTGAATTAGAGCATTACCATATTTTATTCCACGCTTTAGAATAATGTTAATTTTTGACGTCAATGTCTATTTTTTCTTTTGAGCATAAGAAATATTATATTAATGAAAACAGTGGTACAAAAGATATAATGGCCAAGTGCGGCTAATTAAAGGAACACGTCTATCAATATGCAAACAAATAGGTCGATAAGAAGAAAACTGTATAATAGGAGTACAAAGATATGACCAAGATAGAGCAATGACAACCATAGCTAAACCGAGTCCCCTCAAACCATGTCCCCAGAGAAAGTCGAAGATGTGAACTGTCTTCAATAACCGAAGGTACACATACATTGAGATGAGCGACGAAAACTGATAAGGACAAAACCGTGCAAGACCTCAATCCCAAATTCCAAACAGAAACACGACCATCAAAGAACTCCAGATGATGGCTCACGAAATCGAAAAACCCAGCAATCAAGATCAATCACGTACCCAAGAGTGAAGTAGATCCGGTAAACCACCCCCAACACATCAAAATGCATGTTCAAACCAACTAGAAATGGAAAAACATAACCACAAACAGGAAACAAACACATGACACAACAACAAACATTAATAAAAACCCAAGAACAACACATATATACAAGACGATAGAGCGATACACAAGTTATAAACCCATAAAATAGACAAAGATATAAGCAAGGGTCACAAAAGGGGAGTGATGTCATATGACATATTAGACTTCTCGGGTAAAATCCCCTGCAAGTACCAAACAGCAACATCCGAGCACAAGATAGCCGAACAATATTAAACACTGCTCGGTATACTGGTCAAAGAATAGCGGAAGACCCGGGCGTAACCAACAAATTAACCTGCAGAAATAAACGTGCAATAATGGGATGTGGATTTCTCATACACGCTTGCCACGATTACGTCGCGATCAGAGGAGATCGTATTCCAGAATTCCCGCAATTAACCACCGGGATCAGCCCTATAAATACACACTTAGGGTCTCATTGTAAGGGTTGGACTTTTGACGCAGGAAAAGACTCTGAAGAGAGCATATTTTGTCTGTTCGGTCATTTTTCTTACTTTTTCTAATATTCTTATTTAATAGTTCAATATTTGTGTGTTGTGTCAAAGTCCTGTAGCAAAATTATTTTTATAGTAAAGAATTCATACTGGACAAGGTCCCGTGATTTTTCCTTCACTTTTTGAGTGTTTTTCACGTAAATTGTGGTGTTCTTTGTTTATTTTTAGCAAACACTAAGTTTTACCGAACGTGAGAAATAACGAATCACATAAGGGAGCTATCACATATAGGTATGCGCACGCAAAAGAATGCCCAGATTGCTCCCAAGATCTATGCACTTGAATCAAGAAGCGTCATGGCGAGATGCGAAATTGCCGAGCAACTACTGCCAACAAAACCAACCAAAAAGGTCAAACATATCAAAGGCTCGGATACGTGTCTCTATACGGTCAATATACGTCGGCCTCAGACATATTGAATATATCATATTATGTATCCAGAATTAAAAATTACCTTTTTATCTCGAATACAACCAAGATACGTTTGAGACCATATTCGACACGGTCACAGTACACCAACTTTGTATTTTGACATTTAATTTGTTTAATGTTGATTGTTTGAAACACGATTTCTTATAATTATTAGGAAATATTATATTTAATTCCTATATTTTGTTTCAAATTTTGAACCATTTAAAAGTTATAGTTGATATCCTTAACTTTCTAATTGCACAAGATTTCAAAATTTCTAGATGTGATATGTTAATACAACAATATTTATTATTATTATTATTATTATTATTATATATATATATATATATATACTTTTCATGATTTTGACTCGATTTTATGTTTTTATATTAATTATCTCCACATTTCATCATAGTCTTACATAAGCTAGTTGTTGTAAATTTTAAAAAATAAAAAATATTCGAATACCAAAATTATCTAGTTGTTTGGTTTTTGGAAAATGTAATTCTGACATTCCAAATATTTGTTTTTTTTAAAAAAAATTACAATAGTTACTTTAATGACTAAGTTTTATGATGCATGACGATGATGCAATGTGGCAATAATTTTAGATATTAAAAAATCGAGTCAAGAGAATACAAAGTGCTACAATTTATAAAGTTAATGATGTAAACTGTAATTTTTCAAATAATTATTGTAAGTGAAATTTATAGTCCGACCATTCTTGCAACATGAGCATCACACATGACACCATGGAAACCTTTACTTTTCCAAATTATAATCGTGCCTCTATACAAAATAATTCGTGGGAATTCATGTTCACATTATAAATGTACTCACATTATATGTAATGAAAAAATCATATTGTAGCTATCAACTATATTAATGGTATAATAGTTGGTTTCACATTATAAATATACTCATATTTTATATAGTAGAAACTCTAAAATTTAATATTCGATTAATTAATAACCTCGCTAATTTATAAGATAATACATGAATACTCATCTAGACCACATGCTATATATAAATTAATAATTCTTTAATACATAAGTATATTTATGATTAATCCATCAAGACTTCGTAAAATTACTCAGTTGTCATTTATTCTTTGTTGAAATTGATGTCAACTTGAATCTCAGCTCATAATTTTTTAAGATAGTAAGAAATTTTGGTGTTGTATTCTCACAAAAAACAATTATTCAATGGCATCACATCTTTAAAACTTCTTATAATTTGATAATTACAAATTTATTAATTATATTCATTAAATTAATAGGATTTTGTCAATCACAGTCTATTAATTTATTAAGGTTTTACGGTGTATTGCATTGAATTAGAAATTAGGGACTGGGCCAAATTCTTATGAATATAATATATTTGTAATTTATTAATGTTAGTATCCAAGGTTGAGAAAAGATTATATTGGAGAAGGATGAATGCTGCCAAATAACATTGTTTTTGAGCAATTATTACAACTATTTCACGGACAGAGACTCGAACACGAGATCTTTGGATCGTAATTGTGGCCGCCATGAACTAATAAAAACAAACAAATACCATTAATATTGAGAAAATGGTACACAATTTCCCTTTCATCATCATCACAACACGTTAATACTTGAATGGGCCACTTATCAACATATCTACCCCAACTTTATACATATCCGCATAGAAACATTTAGAGCTGACAAACTCATGGTTTCCACAGGATTGCTCGTGAAGATTGAATGAAATCTCTAGGATGATGAGTTGTATTGCCATTTCACTTTCGTTTTCAGTGCAATCATTATCATGGCTACCTTCTCTAGGAACAAGAAATGGAAGAAAAAACTACCTTATTAACTTGAAGACCGTATATATGGTTTTTGGCAACGAACCACCTTTGATTTTTCAAATAATCAGTTTATACTCATATAGTTTGATAATATACAATTTACCCCTGTAATTTTAAAAATATATTGTTTATCACATATGGTTCAAAATAGGCAGTTTGCCCCCTGTGGTTTATGAATATACCCAAAACACCCAACCGTAATTGATTTGTGTGAGGAGATAATGTGCTATGTTTTGCAAACCAATGGTGGTAAAGTGCTTATTAGCGATATCACTTAGGATACATAATTATAAACAAGATTTCACATGCGTGTAAAATATCTATTAGCGACATCATATGTGGTTAAATTGCCATATGTAGATCTTGATGATGCATACTAGTTGGTATATCTGGGTAAACTAAATGACATGTTAACTCTTATGTAGTATTGTGTGATCAGATATAAAACTTTCCTTAACAACATATTAAATCACCTCTAAAATTAATCTATAAAAAAAATTAATTTT
The DNA here is from genome assembly GCA_907163345.1 of Haberlea rhodopensis. Classification (NCBI taxonomy): domain Eukaryota; kingdom Viridiplantae; phylum Streptophyta; class Magnoliopsida; order Lamiales; family Gesneriaceae; genus Haberlea; species Haberlea rhodopensis. The sequence continues at coordinate 3,746,735 of CAJQUN010000013.1, forward strand.
TTAATAATGGAAACCTAAACTTACATAATGTGACAACTGACATGTATAATTACAACCATCCTGCTGTATTTGTTAAGATAGCTATGATGCACGGATACTCTTAAAAATTACTCGGTATAGTTTCGGACATTTCTCGGGCACCGACACTTCTCGGACACTCATCGGACATGCCACGTTGCGTGTCTATTATTTTAGTAATAAAAAAAATCGGGCACCCGTGTCATACAATCCCCTCAAAATCGGACACCCGTGTCTGAACATGGCTGATGGACGTGTCCGAGCCATGTCCGACACGGAAAGGACAATTTTGGGTGATAATTGTACAATTTAAAAAGTTTTAGCTAAAATAAAATTTTAGGTATTACTAAAACTCTATTTAATTGAAGTAATATACATTTATTGTTAGTCTGAGTGATACTATGATTTCAGTGGCATACATTTATATATTATTTTTGAATTTGGTAAGAATATTTTTGATGTTATATTTTATTTGGACGTGTTTGTTAAAATTTTATATTAATTAAAGTAATATGTATTTGGTGTTAGTATGCGTGATATTATGATGATTCCAATGACATGCATTTATTTATATAATTTCTTGAATTTGGTAAGAATATTTTTACTAATGTACGTTTCGTGTCAGTGTCGTCGTGTCAGTGTCCGTGCATCATAGTAAGATAGTGACCACAAATCATTCAAAGGGTAATATACATATACATATGACCTGTGAAATTCCATAATACACTACAAATTTGGTAAAATGAAGAAAAGAAAAGAATATATGATGGGATTACTCTAAACTGGAAATTTAATTGTTTGACTAACTTATAGCCCGTAAAGGGCAAGATCATAACCGACTAAAACCGCCAACAACATTACCACAAAACCTAATCTATTGGCATCCCTAGATATCAATCCCAAAGATATCATGGGATTCGATATCCCATCACCAATCTTGGATGGATTATCCAGACGTGTCTCCAATTTAGTAACTTCTTGTTGACACAATTTTACTCCAAAGGGAACATAATTTGGAGGCACCAATCCAATGGGATAACACAAATTTGGATTCCCCCATGCACCAAATCTCCTCCCCATTTTCTCATAAAACCATTTAGAAAACCTCAGTTCCCCTGACAGATTATTCCCATGTACGTAAATTGAACTCACATTTGGCAAATTTGCAAGATTTGGGGAGATATCCCCTGTGAGCTTGTTATCATTAAGTCCAAGAAATCTCAGCCCTTTTAGCTCAACAAGAGACTCCGGGATGCCACCTGTCAAGCTCATATTGGATAGATCCAGTGCGCCTAATCCCACCAGATTATGCCATTCGAGATTTGTGAGGCTACCACCAATGGGATTGTTTGAGAGAACTAACTCCTGCAAAGAAGTCAACTCTTGGAGTGACTTGGTCAACTCTCCGGATAATTTGTTATTGCTGAGGTCTAAAAGCTTCATATTCTTGAGATTTGCAATCTGTTGTGGGATTTCTCCTCCCAACTGATTGTTGCTCAAGTCAAGCTTCAAGAGTGAGGTCAACCCTCCAAAAGTCCACGGCAACGGACCTTGAAGTGAATTTCTGCTAAAATCAAGAATCAAGAGACGGTTTAGCCCGCCAAAATTATCTGGGATTTGGCCTTTGAATCTGTTACCAGCAAGATTCAACCTCTTTAAGTAGATCAAGTTTCCAATACCAGCCGGAATCTCGCCGGAGAGTCCGTTTTCCGTAAGGACTAATGACTCAAGATTTCTCAGCTGGGTAAAAGCAACCGGAATTTGCCCTGTGAGGCCTGGATTCAATCTGAATTCGAGTGACACTATGCTTTCTGAAAAAACTTGCCAATTCTGAGCAGGAATTGCAATCGGGAGACGAGGCGGAGACACGAAGCAACTGAAGAACGACAGAGATTTCAAGTGCCTTAGCGCAAACAAGTGTGGGCTGAATTGTAGAACATTTTGGTCACAAATGAGGGAGTTGTCATGAATGGGTCCTATGCTTAGATCGGTCACATACCAAAATCCATCGAATAGATCACAAGAAACACCCTGTGGAACAACAAAGGATGCGTCAAGAATCATGAAGAAATATGAAGAAAAAAAGACACTTATTTGCAACGGGTAAAATATTATTATATTATCATTTTTCCTGTTATATACGGCCAAGATGTTCCATGGGGGAATAAAGGTGGAAATAGCCAATGGAAATCTCAGAATCTGAGAACCATGTCAAGTGGACATTAAGAATATTAAGAAACGACAGAAATATTTAGAGGGAATGAAAAAAATACAGAATCTTGAATGAGAACAGGACTTTACCATACTTTTATCAATAATTTTTTTTTCAAATTATGATAAATAAAAATAGTGAATGTTGGTTGTTAATTAATGTACCTGAATTGGAGTCCATCCACAGGGATCTGGATAAAGGTCTGAACCATTCCACCATTTGCCTACAAAACCTTGAATTGCAGAATACAGACCTTCTTGTTCTGTACTCTTCATGGGAGCTGACACACTTTCATCTTCTCCATTACACCACACACTCAAACAAAGTATGCACACGATAAGCTTTGAAAAGTTACTCCAAGATTTCAGCTTTTTCATGTTTGCTAAATTCCCAAGATAAAAACAAGTAAACTGAGTGAAAAATCAGAGAGAAAACAGAGCATCCAAAGAAACTTATAAAACTTGGCTGAATAAAACAACTGTGTTTCTTAAAACCAAAACATTCCCATTTGAATCATATTTAAAATATATAAATTTGATATTACCGAGTAAAGAAATGGGGATTCTAATGGTGGGATTTCAACAGAAAGGAAAATTGGGAGGTGGAGAATGATATTGCACGTAAAACACACTAGCTGAAACACTGCTTGGCGGTGGTGTTTATAGCAAAAGCTAAGGTAGTAAATGAAGTATAGAGGGGCAGAGAAAAGCCAGAAGACACAAGTGTAGGTTGTTTTGCAGATAAAGATTTAAGAAGCACAGTTCTCAATGTTTACAGAAAAAAACAGAGAAGAAAAAGGAAAAGGTAGTTATGGTAATGGGAAGATCAGTGGAAACTGATGAAAAAAGGTTTGCTGAGCTGAAAATCTAGAGAGGACAATGTTGTTAAATGGGTATGAATTTTCCTTATACCTAGGAAGATTGCTTTTGATTAATAACGAGTCGAACGACACACTAGAAAAGTAATTTCAAAAGGGAATTCCGCTTCTTTCCTTTTATCCTTTTTTTGTAACCGGGAAAGAAGGTGATGTGAGGTCACAAAGTCGAGAACAAAGCTAAAATGTAAAATATGAGTCCGTCAAAAGTATTAATTATTCTCAGCTCTCCGGTCTAACCGGGATAGATAAGAGTTCATGCTCACTTTGGACAGACTCGAGTTCGAGTCATGTTTGATCAAAATAATTTGATTTAACAACACCCCACTCAAAAAAAAGTGTTTTTTATTCTTTGTTATTATTTATGATAATTGTCACAAATGTGAAATATGTGGTACTATTCATCCCCTCATCGATTACTACATTGGTAAGAGTGAGATGTGCCATAATTTTTAACTATTCATCTATCGCTTATCTATCACATTCATTCTATCAAACGGTGTCTCATATTCATCCCGTAAGAAGCTCAATTGCGACAGAAGTTAATTGTGGTGCTATAATTATCACAATCAACAAAATTAAAAAAATGGCAAAGAATATTGATTAAATAAAAAAAACTGAACTTTACAAGATTTCAAAAATTTTTCTTTTAAAAAATTGATATAGGGAGATAGATTATAGTCCCAATAAAAAAAGTGTATGCTTAGAAGTTGGGAAATTTATGATTGACTTTATTGTTTAGGTTAGTGATTAAAGAAAGGGGGTATTTAATTTGTAGGTGTGGGGGTAATGAGGGGACCAATTTACATACGAGACAAAGGTAGTTTTTGTCTCTGGGTGGCTTCTTCTCGCTTTTTGAGCTGTTGGGTTCATAACTGGATTCTGCTACATTTAGCGGACCATACACTAGCTGGGAATAGCCTTTGAAATTTTGACACACTATATATATATATATATATATATATATATATATGATGTGATCCGTTATTTTACGTGTTTGGTAGAAATAAATGTGTACGAAAAATAAAAGGAATACACCAAGATTTTTTACGTGGAAAACCCTCGAATTGAGAGAAAAACCACGGGACCTAGTCCAGTATAAAGTTCCACTATAAATATTACTGATTTACAAGATGATCTGGACACAAGAAAAAGTTATTCAATGACTTACACGACTAATGTTGTAGAAATTATAAAAAAGACCGAACAGACTCAAGCTTGCTCTCTTCGGAGTCTTTTTGCCCAGAAAATTCCAACCCCCTCTATGAAGTTATCTGAGGGTATTTATAGGACTGCCCTTAGTAACTAACTCGCGGAAAATCAGCCATATGATGTCCTTTGATCGTGGCTTGATGGGAGCCAAGCGCGTCTGAGAAATCCGCCCCATTAAAGCACGTTCCATCTCAGCCGGTTAATCAGTTTTAATTATGACCGGGTCTTCCGCTATTCTTTGACCAAAATCCCGAAGAGGGCAAAGGATGCTCGAGAATATGCTGATCAGTATCCTGGGTTCGACAAGCATCTCTTCGGTATAGTTTCTGCTCGGCAATTTTAGGGTTTGCGTCTTCATAAATGGATTTTACCCGAGAAATCAATATGTCATATGACATCACCTCACCCCCCCAAAGTAAAGCAAGATGAGAGTAGTGAAATCTTGGTTTATTGTCTTCGGGTAAAATCCTGATATGCTCGGGATATTTTAACCGCCTAATTTTCCCGCCTGAAAATTTCAAAAATCTCGCGACGTTTCGTTTCCCAAAGCACATCTATAACCGTTCATGGGTTTTTATTTGAACGGTGCTGATTTAACAACTGTTCCAGTGGCACCCCACTATAAATACTCGTTCATTTTGCGGATTTAACTTACTTTACTGCAGTTTGCTTCCGAGCTAGCATTTTAGACGTCCGACCAATCTTTTCCTCCATACTTATTTTCTTTCCATTCATCGAGTATGTCTTCTTCTGACGATATTTCGAAGACTATAGACATGTTCGAGGAAGAGGGTATCCTGGGTCCCTCTCCTCGACACTCTTCTTCCTCTGATAGTGAGGAGACTTCCAGCTCGTCGACAGCCCCTGACGCTCGTGGAGAGGAGCTTCAGGCTGCGACAGAGCAGGATCTGATAAAAGCCCGCGTTCCTTGGTTTGAGATATTTGAATCAGGGATTAAATCGCAACGGCACATATCCAGTATCCAAACTAAATGGGGGATTTCAGAGGGACATCTATTATTGTTCCCCCTCCCGGATCTCGCCCCCACTTGCCTCCCGTGGGTTATTTTCCCTTCTACTTAGACCAACTTCGAGGGGGACTTCGCTTTCCTATCCCTTCTTTCTTTGTAGATGTTGCTTCCTACTTTGCCATTTCTCTAAGTCAGTTATTCCCCAACAGTTATCGATTGTTGGCGGGTTTCTACATAGTCCTATCCTTTTTTGGCTTTCCCCCGACTCCCGAACTCTTTCATTGCTTCTTTCAATTAAACCGAAAAGAGATCGGGCTTTTTTATTTTTCTTCCCGAACAGGGATGGGTTTTCTTAAAAATTACCCCTCATCCATAAAAAATTGGAAAAGATTTTTCTTCTTTGCTCGCCCACTCCAACCTTGGGACTGTCCCATGGAGTGGAAAGAAAACTTACCGAAGGGCAAGTCAATCAAGGGGCTACTTGAGGGAGAAACATATCTATCGGTTCGTCGTAAGCTTGGCGATCAGTGTTTTAACCTTGGGGAGCTGATTGACGACGGACTGCTGTACTTGTTCCAGCTTAGTCCTAAGGGTGTTTCCCTAAAAATGCCCCTCGGTGAGTATTTACCGAGCATCTTGCTTTGTTTGCGTATTTTGTATTAACATGCTTGAATAATTGCTATGATGTTTCTCTCTTGCAGAAAACAAGATGCTGAAAGCCAAGATTGCTGCTAGCCTGAAGAAAATTGCCGCACCAGAGAAGGCTACCAAACCGACCACTGAAACAAATCCTCCCCCTTCTGTTACACATGCTCCCCCCGAAGAGGTGATTGAAGTACCGGAGACGGAGGCCTTGATTCCTCGATCACTGAAGAGGGCGGCCCCCGAGGGCCAAGGTTCTTCCTCTAAACTTCCTCCTGCCAAGAAAACTCCCCCCCGAATCTCCCTTACCCACCGAGCTAATCCATCTCTTCAAACTCGGGCTACTTCTCAACCTGCTCCTGGTGGTTCTAGCTCTTCTCGTCCAACCTCCAGATACCACATACCTGATTGGATTTATCCCCCCAACGTCCCGATTCTGAGAAAACCGGACCCCAAAATTTCCCATTCTATTATTTGCAATTGGGCCAATTCTCCCGACCGCAAATACCTGGGAGGATTAGCCTTCAGCAATTTGATAAATGATTTTTCCACCTCCCTCACTCAGGTACCTTATATCCATTTCCATCTGATAAACTTTTTGTCTTCGGTATATTAACTTCGTTTATTTGCTTGCAGACCAATCTGATGGCTGGCGAGATTATGACTCGCTTCCAATCCATGCGATCCTCAGATGGGGAGAATCAGAAACATCTTAAACAGCTAGAAGGTATTGGTGAGGAGATGAAGAAATCCATAAAGCTACTGGAAGAGCGATACTCTGCTGCTGTTGTTACTCGAGATAAGGCAGTGGCAGCTCTCGAGGAAGTGCATGGTAAATTAGCCGACTTTGAGGAGGCTAACACCACTTTATCCGGGCAATTCAGGTCCGTGACTGAAGAGAATAAATCCCTCTTAGAACAACTTTCACAAGAGAGATCACTGCGAGCTGAAGAGAACAAATCCCTTTCTGAACAGCTTGATCAGGAGAAACTATCTCGGGCTACTCAGATCGAGGAATCCTGGCTCATCAAAAAGGAAGAGTTTATGAAGTCTGAGGAGTATGGTGATATTCTGGGCGAACGCGCTGCTAAGTTCCTTAACTATGGCTTTGAAGCGTCTGTTCGTCAATTTAAAGCCGCTGGCTATCCTCCTGAAGGAACTTCAACAGACTTTATAAATGTTGATGAGGCCCTGAATACCGTTCCCGATGAATTCCTCCAGTTGTAAATTTAGGAATGTACTCTTTTTGTTTTAAAATTGTAATCTTTGGACTATGATATTATGAGTTTCCTTGTCTTCTTACACTCTTGTGCAAACTAGTCTCTCCAACAAGCAAACTTTTTAGAACACATCTCAAAGTAATGAATATAACAGAACTCGGGGAAAAGACATCCCGAGCATAATAAGGTGATACAATTTCAAGTTCAAACGCTGGCCAAACATCCCGATCCAACGATTAAACCGAACATAAGCTCGCAAACCCGAGCACAATAACATGGTAATTTCAAGTTAAACGTTGAACAAACATCCCGATCCAACGATTAAACCGAACATAAGCTCGCAAACCCGAGCACAATAACATGGTAATTTCAAGTTAAACGTTGACCAAACATCCCGATCCAACGAGTAAACGATGGTATTTTCAAGTTTAAACGTTGACCAAACATCCCGATCCAACGATTAACCCGAACATTGCTCGCTACCCCGAGCACAATCACTTAGTCCCATTTTAGGTTCAAATACAGACCAAACTTCCCGATCATGTATTTAACCTGCCAACAATGGACTATAACAACATAAGCTCGCTACCCCGAGCACAATAACATGGTGTTTTCAAGTTTAAACGTTGACCAATCATCCCGATCCAACGAGTAAACGATGGTGTTTTCAAGTTTAAACGTTGACCAAACATCCCGATCCAACGAGTAAACGATGGTGTTTTCAAGTTTAAACGTTGACCAAACATCCCGATCCAACGAGTAAACGATGGTATTTTTAAGTTTAAACGTTGACCAAACATCCCGATCCAACGAGTAAACGATGGTGTTTTCAAGTTTAAACGTTGACCAAACATCCCGATCCAACGATTAACCCGAACATTGCTCGCTACCCCGAGCACAATCACTTAGTCCCATTTTAGGTTCAAATACAGACCAAACTTCCCGATCCTGTATTTAACCTGCCAACAATGGACTATAACAACATAAGCTCGCTACCCCGAGCACAATAACATGGTGTTTTCAAGTTTAAACGTTGACCAATCATCCCGATCCAACGAGTAAACGATGGTGTTTTCAAGTTTAAATGTTGACCAAACATCCCGATCCAACGAGTAAACGATGGTGTTTTCAAGTTTAAACGTTGACCAAACATCCCGATCCAACGAGTAAACGATGGTATTTTTAAGTTTAAACGTTGACCAAACATCCCGATCCAACGAGTAAACGATGGTGTTTTCAAGTTTAAACGTTGACCAAACATCCCGATCCAACGAGTAAACGATGGTGTTTTCAAGTTTAAACGTTGACCAAACATCCCGATCCAAAGAGTAAACGATGGTATTGTCAAGTTTAAACGTTGACCAAACATCCCGATCCAACGAGTAAACGATGGTGTTTTCAAGTTTAAACGTTGACCAAACATCCCGATCCAACGATTAACCCGAACATTGCTCGCTAGCCCGAGCACAATCACTTAGTCCCATTTTAGGTTCAAATACAGACCAAACTTCCCGATCCTGTATTTAACCTGCCAACAATGGACTATAACAACATAAGCTCGCTACCCCGAGCACAATAACATGGTGTTTTCAAGTTTAAACGTTGACCAATCATCCCGATCCAACGAGTAAACGATGGTATTTTCAAGTTTAAACGTTGACCAAACATCCCGATCCAACGATTAAACGATAGTATTTTCAAGTTTAAACGTTGACCAAACATCCCGATCGAACGATTAACCCGAACATTGATCGATAACAGGAAATTTATTTATTTCAGAAATACATATGGGAATAGTAACGATAACTGAAAGATTACACAAAATACTTTATTAAATTATGAATGTTCCAAGGTCTCACCAGTTCCCGACCTTCGCGATCTTCCAGCCTGTAGGCTCCTCTTCCAATCACCCCTTTTATCTTATAAGGACCCTCCCATTTGGGGGCTAACTTCTTTACCTCCCCCGCGGGATTGACTCTTCGCAGCACCAGATCTCCCACTTGAAAAGCCCTCGGGCGAACCCTCCGATTGTAAGCATTGGTCACCCTTACTTTATACAATTCTACTTTAGCCAAGGCTTTCTCTCTCAATTCCATAATCCCGTCTAACTCTAACTTCCTTTTTTCTTCATTCTGGTCGGGATCGTAGCTCTGTACTCGAAGAGATTCAACTCCAATTTCTACTAGAATGAGGGCCTCAGATCCATATACTAAGCTATATGGAGTCTCTCCTGTAGATACCCGAGGAGTCGTTCTATAGGCCCATAAGACCCCGGGTAATTCATTTACCCACTCCCCTCGAGCCCCTTCTAGTCTTGTTTTGATCCCGTGCAATAAAATCCGATTAATCACTTCCGCCTGCCCATTTGCTTGAGGATAAGCGACTGAAGTGAAGACTTGTTTAATTTTCATATCTTTGCACCATTCTTGTATTCTTCCTCCCTGGAATTGTCTTCCGTTATCGGAAATTATTCTTCGAGGTATTCCGAAGCGGCATATTATATTTCTCCATAAAAATCTGATGACTTCCTCCTCAGTTATTTTAGCCAATGGTTCGGCTTCCACCCACTTAGTGAAGTACTCGACGGCTACCAGGAGAAATTTTCTCTGCCCTGTAGCAGGAGGAAATGGCCCAACAATATCCATTCCCCATTGGTCAAAGGAGCAGGAAATGATGCTACTATTAAGAATTTCCGCAGGTACATGGGATAAATTTGCGTGCCTTTGGCAATTAATGCATTTCTTCACAACCTCTTCAGCATCTTCCCTCATCGTCGGCCAATAATACCCAGCTCGAATAGATTTCTGATATAACATGTTAGTTCCTACATGATTCCCGCAACATCCTTCATGAATCTCTTTTAATAAATGCTCCCCTTCTTCCTTCGAGGCACATTGTAAGAAAGGAATTGAGAATCCTTTCTTGAACAACTTGCCTTCTATCAACACAAATCGGTTCCCATTCTTTTAACCTTAGCAGCTTCCTTTGGGTCAGAAGGCATAACCTTTGTCTTCAAGAATTTAATAAGATGCTCTCGCCAATCGGATATAATATATGGCTCCATACTCATGATGCTATTGACGGATATATGAGAAATTAAGAGCTCTTGCACGAGCACATTCCTGTTCTTCCATTCGTGTATTAAACTAGCCAACTTTGCTAATTCATCGGCACGGGTATTCTCCTCCCTTGGTATCTGCATCAATTCCACTTCTTGAAATTGAGCTATCATCGCCCGCACCTTTTTTACATACTTTCGAAGTTTTTCTTCTTTCACCTTATATATCCCCTTCACTTGATGAATGACTAGCATCGAGTCCATAAAAGCTTTTATCTTCATGGCTCCAGCGTCTAATGCTATTTGGAGACCTGAAATGATAGCTTCAAATTCAGCTTCATTGTTTGAGGATAAAAATCCAAACTGGACGGCAACTCTGACTTCCTCCCCTTCAGGACTAATGAGTATGACACCTGCTCCACTTCCCAATCGAGTAGATGATCCATCCACAAACAAACTCCACTCTTTTTCTTCCGAGGTATGGGTGACTTCTACCAGAAAATCTGACAGAGCTTGTGCTTTAATTGTAGTTCGGGGTTGATAAGTGACCTCAAACTCACTCAGCTCTGTGGCCCATTTTACCATCCTCCCTGATATTTCGGATTTGGATAAAAGCCTACCCAAAGGAGTGTTTGTTACTACCATGATAGGGTGAGACAGGAAGTATGGCCGAAGTCTTCTCGCTGTGGTGACTAGAGCTAAGGCCAACTTTTCAATTTCAGGGTATCGCTGCTCGGCTCCTTGCAGGGCTCGGCTGACATAATATACAGGCTGCTGTTGTCCTGATTTTTCTCTGATTAGCACGGAACTAATGACTTCTTCTGCCACCGATAAATACACGAGAAGTGTTTCTTTGGGCTCAGGCTTATTTATCAATGGTAACTGAGCCAAATAATCCTTCAAATCCTCGAAGGCCTTTTGGCACTGGTCATTCCACTCGAACTTGACTCCCTGCCTTAATGCTTTGAAGAAAGACAAGCTTCTATCGGCTGATCGGGATATAAATCGGCTCAATGCCGCTATTCTTCCTGCCAATCTCTGCACTTCATTCAATGTCCTCGGAGGATTCATTTCTCGTATGGCTTGGATTTTCTCCGGGTTAGCTTCAACACCTCTTTCCGTAACCATGTATCCTAGAAATTTGCCCCTACGAATACCGAAAGTACATTTTGCGGGATTCAACTTCATGCCAAATTTTCTTAAAGTGTTGAAAACTTCTTCCATATCTTTGACCAAGTCCTTGGCTTTTCGGCTTTTGATCAGGACATCATCCACATACACTTCCACATTCCGACCAATTTGTTCTTTAAACATTTTATCCATCAACCTTTGATAGGTGGCCCCAGCATTTTTCAATCCAAAAGGCATTACTACATAACAAAAAGTTCCCCCTGCTGTTACAAAACTTACTTTTGATTGATCTTCCTGTGCCAAAGGGATCTGATGATATCCCTGATAGGCATCCATGAGACATAACAGCTCGTGTCCAGCAGTAGAATCTACAAGCTGATCGATCCTGGGCAAGGGATAACAATCCTTGGGACATGCCTTATTCACATCCCTAAAATCCACACACATTCTCCATTTATCACCAGCTTTAGGTACCAACACTACATTCGAAAGCCATGTAGGGAAGCCGATCTCACGAATGTGGCCTGCTTTTAACAACTCTTCTACCTGCTTGGCAATGACAGCGTCTTTTTCTGGTCCAAAATGCCTTCTCTTTTGCCTTATTACTCGAACATTAGGGTCTACATTGAGGCGGTGTTCGGCAATCTCAGGCTTAACTCCCTTTAAATCAGATGTGCTCCATGCAAATACATCCACATGCTGATTCAAACAATTAATCACTTTTTCTCGTAATTCTGGATCAAGCTGGGATCCTACCCTAGTAACTCGAGTAGGGTGACCCAGCTCGATGTTGAGGAACTCCTCCTCGGGTGTTATTCGTTCTTCCTCGCCCCGTTTCCTCTTTTCATTTCCCCTTCGTTCTCTTCCTTCGTTATTCTGCTCTTTTTCTTGCTTTAACTCTTGCACATAACATTTCCGAGACGAGCTTTGATCACCCCTTACTTGCCCCACCTCCTCGCCTACTGGAAATTTCATGATTAAATGATAGGTGGAGGCAACGGCTTCAAAAGCAGCTAGGGCTGGTCTTCCCAATATTATATTGTAAGAAGATGGTGCATCCACAATGAGGAAATTTATCATCTTTGTTTTGATCCTTGATGCTTCACCAATTGTAACTGGTAGAGACACTTGCCCTATCGGGTTTATGACTTCCCCTGCAAACCCGTGCAAGGACGTATTCACTTTCGATATAGGTAAGCTTCCTAAGTTCATTTGGCTTAACGTACCAAGAAAAAGTACATCCGCCGAGCTTCCTGTGTCCACGAAAATCCTCTGCACATTATAATTAGCCACTGTGGCAGAGATAACCAATGCATCATCGTGAGGAAAATGAACTCCTTGCAGATCTGCAGGCCCAAAAGATATAGACGGACCCTCATGTACTTGACTGGGGTCAACAGATAGCACTTGAAGCCTCCGGGCGTGATTCCTTCTTGCTCTGTTCGAATCTCCTCCCGACGTTCCTCCAGCTATCATGTGTATAGTTCCCCGATTCGGAATATTGTTCAAGGTTTCCTCTTCTCCCTCTACTCTTTCTCCTCGAGCTGACCAAGGGACTGGCTGCGGTGCTCCTCTTCCAGGATTTATATTAATTCTAGGAGTGAAATTATTGTCTTTGAACTCCTCGTTAAATCCTCGCCCTCCATCAGACTCGTTAGATCTTCCACCTCGAAACCCCCCTCCTCGATACCCTCTTCCTCGGAAGGACCCTCCTCGGATCATTGTTCCTCGGAAAGGTCCCCCCCTATGAGGTCCACCCCGCCCTCTCTTCGGCATACTCTGATTCATTGCTACTTCCCGATGGGGTCTCATCGGTAGAAATTGGTCAAAACTTCTTTTGACTGGCTCCACCGGTTTATTCTTTCTGTTTACCTCTTCCCCAGTTTTGCCATCTCTTCTTTGCTTCATCCTTTGGGCTTCTTCCAGGTTAATGTATTTAGAAGCTCTTCCCAACAATTCATCATAATCAGAAGGTGGCTTTTTTGCCAAAGATCGAAATAAGTCTCCTTCTTTTAATCCTTGAGTGAACGCGCTGATTAGTATTTCCGAGGTGACATGCGGAATGTCAAGACATGCATGACTAAATCTTTTCAGAAAATCTCGAAGAGATTCCTTCTCCGCTTGCTTAATCCCGAATAGACTAAGAGCTGTTCTTTTGCAACTCCGGCTGCTTGCAAACTGGTGCAAAAATAGAGAACTAAACTTCGGGAAAGAGTCTATGATTCTTGCTGGCAACTGATTAAACCATGCTTGCGCTGCTCCCGATAATGTGGTCAGGAAAACCCGACATTTCACTCCATCCGTAAGTTGATGAAGAAGCGAAGCGTTTTCAAATCGAGACAGATATTCTTCGGGATCTGTACCACCATCGTAATTTCCCACATTTAAAGCCCTGAAATTTGGGGGTAAAGGATCATCAACCACATGGGAGGCAAATGGAGTACTCCTCTGCGGAGGATACAGACGTCCTTCCATCCTATTACGCATCTGCTGCAGCTCACTTTTCAGCTCTTCCATTTGGCGATTTAAAGCTTTATCAGCTTCTTCATTCAAATGATTAGAAACAGGTCTAACTTCCTTAGGCTCTTTTTCAGGTTCTCTTTCAGGCTATCTTTCAGGCTCTTGCCGGGAAGCCAATTCTTCCCCCTCTTCGTCTTGTACATTTTCTTGTTTCTGGGGGGGGCCATAAATTGCCTCATAATCTCTCCAACAGTTTTGGTTATCATTTCCGTCAAATGCTCCATGGGAATTCCCCCAACAGGAAATGACTGAGGAACATGTTGAGATGATCCTGCATCTTCTGGCCCTTCTCCGGGTTCAGTGAACATGTATGGGTGAGAATTGGATCCGTTTCCCCTAGAAGCTTGCCCCCTGCCTTTACCTCTGGCCATCTTGCCCTTTGATTTATTTTTTGTTAGAAAATTCGTCCTACTTCAACGCCTTAGATCAAAATTCCCACAGACGGCGCCAATGATGTGATCCGTTATTTTACGTGTTTGGTAGAAATAAATGTGTACGAAAAATAAAAGGAATACACCAAGATTTTTTACGTGGAAAACCCTCGAATTGAGAGAAAAACCACGGGACCTAGTCCAGTATAAAGTTCCACTATAAATATTACTGATTTACAAGATGATCTGGACACAAGAAAAAGTTATTCAATGACTTACACGACTAATGTTGTAGAAATTATAAAAAAGACCGAACAGACTCAAGCTTGCTCTCTTCGGAGTCTTTTTGCCCAGAAAAATCCAACCCCCTCTATGAAGTTATCTGAGGGTATTTATAGGACTGCCCTTAGTAACTAACTCGCGGAAAATCAGCCATATGATGTCCTTTGATCGTGGCTTGATGGGAGCCAAGCGCGTCCGAGAAATCCGCCCCATTAAAGCACGTTCCATCTCAGCCGGTTAATCAGTTTTAATTATGACCGGGTCTTCCGCTATTCTTTGACCAAAATCCCGAAGAGGGCAAAGGATGCTCGAGAATATGCTGATCAGTATCCTGGGTTCGACAAGCATCTCTTCGGTATAGTTTCTGCTCGGCAATTTTAGGGTTTGCGTCTTCATAAATGGATTTTACCCGAGAAATCAATATGTCATATGACATCAATATATATATCCAAAACAATGACTAGTGTTAAGAAAACATTATATAATACATAGCCAATATTATCGTTGGGTTTAGAGAACCTTACATATCCTAGTTTTGATGATAACGAAATTCATTAATTAAGTTACTAATGTGTTTATCATGTGCGCAACATAATGTTATTAACCGCCTAAGCATACCAACGAAGTGGTGGAAGTCCAATTCAATAGAGTCAAACTAGCTTAGTGGAGCAACACTGATCAAATAATTCAAGTCATTTGATCTTAAGTCCAGCTGAGTGATTAACAATACTAACATCCCGGGACAATTGAGAATTAACAGACTAATCTACGTCAGACCAGCACAGACCAGCACAGCAACCAATAAAGCTTTAAAATTTCATATTAGTTGATTGGTCAGTAGAATTGAATACAACATATCTTGCTAAACAAAAGAAATCACTTTGAATATTCAATTCAACTAATATACGCAAAGGCCAATTTAGTAATCCATAAAGCAGAAAGAAACATAGGCCAGCAGAGTTATCATTAGAAAGGTATCGTCTAAATTATCACCAGCAAACTCTCATATCAAAATGCTTTCAAGTAAGGTCAAAGAACAGTTGATTCACAGATTGTCATCAGAGTCAATATGATCGTTGGAAAGTCGAAGAAAGTACAAGAAAAATCAGATATCGTACATATACTTTCCAATAGGCATATTAATGTATCTAACAGACACATCAATGTCAAAGGCTATATATTGATACACACTTGAAGATTCAAGAAGGTGATTCTTTTTAGATTTACAACACGCTCGGAAGAATATTGAGAACATGAAGAATCTAAACTAAAGGGGAGCTTATCAAAATATCAGCTTAGTAGAGACCACATCTCGAAACATGTACCATTGTTGAATGTAATATCTGATAATTTATATGCTCATTTGTGAAACACTCTATTCTTTGTACCCGTTAAGCTTAATTGTTAAGAGTGATTTGTGTAATTATCAAACATGTTATCTAGACAAATAAGTGGAGATAGAGCAGTTGAGTTAGGAATTAGAACTCTAAGTAGAGTGGGGATACTCAATTGAGGTGAGTTTATATAGCTGAGTATATGAATCAAAGGCTTCTAGCACATCCTTCAATTTGATAAAAGAATGATAAATGTAGAAAGATTACACCATATTCAAAGCAAATCTCTATGCATTTCTTTTTCTTATTTTACATGTTGTTTTGTTTCAATGCTTTAATTTTCTTAATTAGTTTCAAAATAGGTTAGTCTAGATGTCTTCCACTTAATTTGTAAACCAAACTCGATATAACCAAAGTTATTACAAACTATTTGACTGGATTCAGCTGGGTACGCCCTCCACCAAGATCCAATCCCACAATTATTATACAGTAATAGCAAGACAACAAATTATTTGCATTACAGTAGAAACGAAACCGGATATGAGATTATTACATTCTATATGAGCTTAAGCATAATTTTGAAAATAATTATAAATTATTTTTTCGATACTTGAGGAGTAGAACTAGAGTTCTATAAAGTTCTATATATTATATTCAGATTTGTCCGAATAACGTTAAAAACATGTATATTACAAAATCAAGCTCACTTATTCAAAAGGATGGAATGCAGATTTAGTTATCGTTCCTTTCGGGATTCTGGTGTTGTAGTACTCGGTGGTCAAGAGGTATCGATGAGCAGCAAGTTTCTATACCTAAGTCCAGTTATCCAAAAGGATGGAGAGATTGACAGTGACGTTAACCATATGATTCAGGCTGGCTGGTTGAAAACGCCACCGAAGTTCTATGCGATTGTAATATCCCTTTGAAATTGAAGGGAAAGTTTTATAGAACCGTCGTTAGACCCGCAATGTTGTATGTGACGGAATACTGGGTACCCAAGAGGAATCACATCCAAAAGATGAGTGTGGCAGAAATGTGTATGCTTCGTTGGATGTGCAGTATGACCAGAAGAGATAAAATAAGGAACGAAGATATTCGATCTGAAGTAGGTGTAGCTTATATAGAAGAGAAGATGCAAGAAAGTCGCTTACGTTGGTTTGGTCATGTTCGACGCTAGCCCAGCAGTGCATCTGTGCGTCGAGTGAAGTACATGGATCTCGGTCAGTTCACGAGAGCGAGAGGATGACCGAAGAAGATATGGCTCGAAGTTATACGCAAAGACCTAGAGTGCAAAGGGATTGCAGAAGATATGTCGACAGATAGAAGCGTTTGGAGAAGAATAACGCATGTGTCATACCCACTTGATTATCTCTATTGTTCATATAGTCTACATCAATTCATTGTGATTAAATGCTTAGTTGTTGTTGTATTACAAAATCAAACTCGTATTTGATCGGTTAAAATTTGCATGGTATTTATACAAGTTCTAATAATAGTTGTTAAAATTACGTGTTGGCCTTCCAAAAATGTAAATGTTTACAGTTTTTTTTTTTTAGAGTACATGTTTACACCTTTGGAATAAAATAATTGTATGATAATGAGGGGGTTATGGCTTGATATAGGGATTAGTTTTAAAAATTCCATTTGGTTTAATTATTCTCACTGACGTATGAAGAAAAACTAGAGTTTAATTATTGGATTGAAACATTTATTATTATATTATATTACAATGTCAACAATTATAAAAATTTCTAGCTAAGTTTCCTTTTTTTATTTTCCTTCTAAAAATACATGAAAAGACAATAAGAATCTAAAATAAAATGGATCTTATTATTTATAATAAGCTCAAATTGGGAGGTGTGTATATATATACATGGACAGATGTGCCTTAACACAAGGGAGGACAGATGCTCTCCCTAAATAAAAAAATTTGATATTCCCCCATAAAATTGTTTTTTGCCCTCCGCTCCCACCGGAAAAAAAAATTAATACTCCCCCACTTTTTATATTTTTGTCTCATCGACCTAAATTCTAAATACATATTGTGTATATATATGTGTGTATATATATATATGAATAACATTGGGTAAACACATGCTTATGTATGTGGTTTTTGTATAGTAAACACATGCATGTGGGTGTACATTTTTGTTAAAGGGGGACCAAAAAATAAATGTAATGGTAATGTGGGTTGGAACTTGGAAGCTTTTATATAAGGGAAGTTAGGACCACCAAATCTAGCCCACTCTACATCTTTTTGCCAGGTCTAATCCTCTGATTAGTCATTTTCTCAACTGGTCACACATTTAATCTTATCTTATTTATTAAAAAAATAAAATAAAACAAAGTGGGGGGAAAGAGATATTTATTAGCAAAAAAATATTTTTATTCAATAATTTATAAATCCTTTATAAAATAGGATGATGGGATTTAAATTATTGATCTAACGTATATTTTTTTGTTAAACTCATGGAAGTAGGCTAAGATGAAATATATAAATCGGTGGGGAAATTTAGTTAATTAATTTCTCTAATAATCAATTTTTAATAATTGACCATATACAAAATAATTCCTAGAAATTTCACTTTTTGATTGATGTACCCATCAATTGTACGGTGCGCTCGTAGATGGAGGTTATATTGTCGGCTAATTTAATAAAAGATTGTAATTTTAAAAAAAACTTTAAAAAATAATGTAATTTTTTTATCAAAGTAAGGTAAAACGCATTCCAGAATGTATTTTTATATTGCATAGGTCCACCTATGTGTTTTTATTTATTCTTTTTGAAAAAAATGTGTAAGCTTTTAAATTTAGTTTCGATCTTAATTTTTGTTTAAAAAAATATTGTGGTCACAGTGGTTACTTATGGCCTAGAACTACCAATATATCTACCAAATTATACACCAAATAATTATTCAAAAATAAATTATACATCAATTTCACCAAATAACAATAATATTATCTAGGGGTGAGTTAATTCAGTTACGCTACCGAACCGAAGCCGAAAAAATCAAATTTTTTTTATAAAACAAAATCGACCGAACTTTTTTACAAAAGCGAACAGATAATTTTGAAAAATTTCAAAAAATTGTAAAAAATAAATTAAAAACTGATTTTACGAATGTATAAAAAATATTAATAATAATCGATTAACCGATATTTTTAAAATCAAAACCGTAACCGATTTTGTAAACAAAATAAAATGATTTGTTTTATAGAACCAATAAAAATGTGTAAAGTAGAAAAATATATAAAAGTAGTGAAATTTAAAATTGTAATGTAAACAAAATAAAATAAGAAAGGATCAAGCAAGGTTCAAACTTGTGCTGCGGGGTTAGAGTTGCCCCCAACAGTAGAGCACAGGACTGATTCTGATTTTAAAAAAATATCGGTTTAACCGACTTAACTGATTTTTATTTTTAAATTTTTTAAATTTTTATATTCTTATAATCAGTTTTTTTATTTATTCTGTAAACTTTTTTGAAAGTTTTCAAAAATATTGGTTAATTACCGGTATCGGTTTTGTAAAAAGGTTCGGTCGGTTCGGTTTTATAAACAAAAAATCAATTTTTTCAGTTTCGGTTACTTCGGTTCGGTCGGTAACCGAATTAACCGAATTCTCACCCCTAGATAATATTATTGTTATTTGGTGAAATTAATGTATAATTTTTTTGAATAATTATTTTGTAGATATATAGTAGATAAATTAATATTTTTGACAATAATAAAATATGTATGGAGTCGCTCAAAATGATTTTCTACACTACAGAATATAATTCTCTCATAGGTCATAAGTAACTATTGTGACCCATTGCATTTTTTAAACAAAATATTAAGATCGACACTAAATTTAAAAACTTGCACATTTTTAAAAAAATATATATAAAAAATAAAAGCTCACAGGCAACTATTCATAATTAAAAACATTCCTGGAATGTGGTTTTAAAAGAACATTCCCTATGCGTTTTTACCTTATTTTGGTAAAAAATAAAAAATACATTATTTTGTAATTTTTTTAAAAAAATTACAATTTTTAGTTAAATTAACCTATATTGTCTAAGATATAACAAGCCTGACACATTTAATACACACATGATATAATCTCTCATCTTCGTCTGTCGCCTTAATCTTGGACTATGCCACAAATTAAGGAAATAAACAAAGTTGTGTCTATGTTTTTAGACTAGGGGTAAGTACTGGATCCAAACATAGTTTATGTCAAAAAATTTTGCTTCCATATCGAATAATATCTACGTGTGAAATGATTTAGGGGGAATTATCATCTAGAATCTTAGAGGTTGTTTGGCTAATTTCTTATATAGATGTTATAAACTTATATATTTTCTATCTATCTAAGGGTTTCATTGTTGCCGCCCTTAAGGACACTGCCCTCAGAGACATCATCCACCATCCATTTAGAATCTTTTTTTTTTCTTTTTTTAAAAAAGATTCCAAATGAATGATGATTATGCCCCTAAGGGTACTACCCTTAATGGCATCATCAAACAAACCCTATCTAAGAGCTAATAAGTTGTAAAATCTTATTTTAAAGATAAATTATTAAGATGTTTGAAAAAAAATAGATAATAAAGTTTAAAGATGGCATATTCACTATCAGAAGATCTTTTAATTACATAATTAAATACAGGATATCATATGAATGATACAAATATAATTATTTAAATACATAACTATTAAAAAGACATGATATGTGTCAATGGACCAGGCTGTCAAGCTAATAGACGGGTGGACAGTGGCAACGCAAAGCCTCGTACTAAGCGATGAGTGGACATGATGATGCACTCTATATGTGTCAACGGGCCAGACTGTCAAACCAATAGACGACAAATGATCGCACATTCGTCCACTAGTGCAGAGAATGAATTGATGAGCAAATACAGCCCCAACAATGGATGAACATGCACATATTTTTCATTGAATTAGGAGATGAAATATTTTGTATATAATAAAATGTAAGGGGATATTTAAGATAATATTTTTTAATCTTATAAATGTAAATTCTTTTATCAACACGCTTTAAGATATCCTAAAGCAATATGTTAGATTTAGGGGGAATTATCATCTAGAATCTTAGAGTTTGTTTGGCTAATTTCTTATATAGATGTTATAAACTTCTATATTTTCTATCTATCTAAGAGCTTATAAGTTGCAAAATTTTATTTTAAAGATAAATTATTAAGATGTTTGAAAAAAATTAGATAATAAAGTTTAAAGATGGCATATTTACTATCAGAAGATCTTTTAATTACATAATTAAATACAGGATATCATATGAATCATACAAATATAATTATTTAAATACATAATTATTAAAATGACATGATATGTGTCAATGGACCAGGCTGTCAAGCCAATAGATGGGTGGACAGTGGCAACGCAAAGCCTCGTACTAAGCGACGGGTGGACATGATGATGCACCCTATATATGTCAATGGGTCAGGCTGTCAAGCCAATAGACGACAAATGATCGCACATTCGTCCACTAGTGCAGAGAAGTCATTGATGAGCAAATACAGCCCCAACAATGGATGAACATGTACACATTTTTCATTGAATTAGGAGATGAAATATTTTGTATATAATAAAATGTAAGGAGATATTTAAGATAATATTTTTTAATCTTATAAATGTAAATTCTTTTACCAACCACGCTTTACGATATCGTATAAGTCCTAAAACAATATGTTAGATTTACGATATAGAAGACATTATGGCAATAAAATTTCAAACATAACAATACTTCAATTCATATTTATATATACATCTAATCTATATTTATTAAATAATAGAATATCATAAAATATCCTTCTACCTAAAAAGTTCCATCTTTAACTTTAGTTTGTTTTCTCATAATTTTTTTTTTTGTTCTAAATAAAAATCCTTCAACCCCCTTTCTTTTTTTCCACTTAATGAATATTCGAAATTTATGTGCATTCTTATTCAAAAAAAAAAACAAAAAATTATGTGCAGTCACTAATTTGCTCCATGAAAGTTTGTATGGTGAAATGACTGCAAATTTACCTTATACAAGTTATGTGTAATCTCTTATATGATAGTTATTGGATTGTCCAATTTATGAATTGTTACATAGAAATTCATATGAACCCATATATATTAGATAATGTGGTAATTCGATACTACCTTTAAAACATTATCCTAAGACGCATATACGGATTTGAACGAACCAAATATAAATATTATTTTTAGGATGGTTTAACATGTACTTGTAGAGTCAATTCAACATTCATTTGACATCATATAGAATATTACATCCACATTTATATCAAATGAATGGCTGAATGTCCCAGAATACCACTCGTGAGTTAGCATCAATAAAGGGTAATGATATTGCCAAAGCATAAAGTGTTGTTGCCAAAGTAATGTTTTGAAATTTTCAATTTTACCCCTTGTGGTCAAGCCTTTGAAAGTTAATTTTCTTAATTTCTACAATACAATTATTTCTTAATTAATTAATCATCATCTTTAAATATAGTAAATCAATATTCTAATCATAATTTTAAAAATAGGATCGACCTGTGGTTGAACAGAAAAACCCGTGAACCAAGTGAAAACTGTCAAAGTCTTTTAAAAATCCAAATAAACCGTTGAGTTTTTATTGAATCATTATCTGTTTAAATTATTTATATTTTTTGTGTTGATTGTTTATAAACTGTAATCACGTATAATTTTTGTATAAATTATATAAAAAATTATAATGTTTAAATTGTTTATATTTATGTGTTCAATGCATGCTTAAAATTTGGGTTTGCACAAAACTAAGTTAAAATTGTTGTAGAGACTAAAAATTAAACTTATATGCCTGGTTTATAATAAAATAATAATATTACTATATTAAATTATTTGTTGATATTACAAATTATACAAAATTTATAGAATGAAATAGCCCGACGAGTTTTTAACAATTAAATTAAATATTTTATTTAAGTCATATTATAATTTTAACTTAGATTTTTGTATAGTCTAAATTTGAAGCATGTATTAAATACAGAAAATATAAACAATTTAAATTTAATACAAACAATTTAAACAGATAGCAATTCAACAAAACTAAAATTGTCTATATTTTATATGTTCAATGCACGCTTAAAATTTGGACTGTACAAAAATCTAAGTTAAAATTGAAGTAATGACTAAAAATTAAAATATTTAATTTATTTGTTAAAAACTCGTCGTGATATTTCATATTATAAATTTTTGTATAAATTTGTACAAAAAATATGTATAATTATAATTTATGAACACTGACCACAGAAAATATAAACAATTTAAACAAATAACAATTCAACAAAAACACATCGGTTTATTTGGATTTTTTATGAGTCAACTGACAACTAGTTAATCAAAAGGCTCGAAACATCTTTCACTCGGTTCATGGGTTTTTCGGTTCAATCACAAGTCCGGTCAGGTTTTTAAAATTATGATTAGAATATTGATTTACTATATTTAAAGATTGTGATTAATTAATTAAGAAATAATGGTATTGTAGGAATTTAAAATTTTAACTTTTAAATGCTTTGAGTATAAGGGGTAAAATTAGAAATTTTTAAAATTTACTTTTTGACAACAATACGTTGTGTTTTAGCAATAACACTAACCCAAATGCAATGTACACTGGGTATAACACAGGCAATCACGCAATCAATCAAGCCCATTAAATTAATTTCGGATGAAATAATAATTATAGTTGCCGCCGAAGTCAGCCGTGGTATGATTTGATGTTACTTAGGACAAACAGGTCCAATCGTGGTCATTAGTTAGGCTCAATGATGAATCAATAGAATTAATTTGGCCAAGATTAAATAATATTTATTACACCTTCTCCTCCCTCATGTTATAATTGCTGCTACTTAATTTTGTGTTATTTTTTCTTTATTTTTGAGAAATATATTAGTAGACAAGAGTAATTTGTAATTGTGTATTTTGGTATAGATTATATATGGTCAGATATTTTGTATACCTCGTATGTACAATTATTTTGGCACAACTGAAAGAAGAAATAGTTTTCTTTTTGATTCTTTGATTTCCTTGTCTCGTGGTGCTTATTATTTTGAGTATTATGCATGTCAATTTTCTTTAGTCTGCATGTTTTGATGAAAAAATATACTTGAATCCAGATTAAGAAATGTACAGTGAACACTTATGGATTCTTGATTTTTGTGTTTGTAATTGGTGATTATGTTTCTTTATTTAAATGTCAATTTCCATATGTAGATTTGTAGTGTTTGCTACTATCCAAATCATTGTTATGTTTTTGTAAGGTTTACAACTTGTTTTGGTGGATGCATTGTGCAACACATTCTTCTTTTTCGTGTCTCCCTATATAATACGACAAATTAAATTATTTAGTACCATAAATTAGCTTGCAGAGTACCACATATTAGTATATATAGTATCACAAATTAGTTTATATAGAAAAATCAATATATATAGTACAACAAATTAGATTATCTAGTACCACAAATATATGTATATAATACCATAAATTAGCTTATTTAGTACAACAAATTAGCTTACAGAGTACCACAATTAAGGTTAATAGTACCACAAATTAGCTTATATAATACCACAAATCATTTTATATAGTACCAGAAGTTAGATTATCTAGTACCACAAATAAGTTATATAGTACCACAATTAGCTTATATAGTACCACAATTAGCTTACATAGTACCACACATTAATATATATAGTACCACAAATTAATGTATATAGTACCACAAATTAGTTTATATAGTACCACAAATTAGATTATATTGTATCACAAATTATGTTATATAGTATCACAAATTATTTATATTGTACCACAAATTATGTTATATAGTATCACAAATTAGATTATCTAGTACTAAAAATTACTATATAGAGTACCACAAAACAATATAGAGTATAGTTATTTGAATGGATATATTGTTGAATTTGTTGGGACTATGGTGATATGGTATTCATGGGTTGAATTACAGTTTGCGGTGACGGTTGTGTCTAGATACTTATGGGATCGTCCGAGGATTTTGGAGGCGGTATAGTACCAATTAGTATATATAGTACCACCAACTAATATATATATATATATATATATATATATATATATATATATATATATATAAATATATATAGTACCACAAATCTGTATATCTAGTATCACACAATAGCTTATATAGTATATCAAATTATGTTATTTAGTACCAAAAAAATATTTTATATAGTATCACATATTAGCTTATATAGTACCACATATCAAGTATATTTTATACCACAAATCAATATATTTAGTACCACAGTAGCTTATACAGCACCACATTGTTATTTAGTACCAAAAAAATATGTTATTTAGTACCTTATATTAGCTTATATAGTACCACATATCAGTATATTTGGTACCACAAATCCGCGCTCGAATGCCCATGGTTCTGCCCACTATAATTTCGGCAGATTGACAGGCGCTCGAGCGCCTATGATTCCGTAATGCCTCGATCTGACGTATACATGTGTGATGTGGTTATGCCGTAATTATGCATAATTACGATATGATGTGGACTCGGGTTCGGGTTGAACCGAGCATGACTAATGACATGCATGAAAGCTAGTTGGAAATAATGAATTGATGTGCATATGTGAGTGAGTTAATAACATAGACATATGCTATGTGGACTTAACATTGTTGTGTTCTAGTGGACAAGAGACTTGCCATGTATCACAGGGTTGGATATTGAAATGCATCACATAGTTAGATACTATTGTGTCCTACATTTGACATGAATTTGAGGGGATTTGCATATGAATTTGTGTTGAATTTGGAGGTTAGAATATATATCTAAAGTCAGATTTTAGAACACATACTTACACCATAAACACCTACAAATCTCTACACTTTCTTTGGACTCTCTTGAAGGTTTGTCTTGGATTTACACTTGCAAAGACCTTTGTAAACTAAGAGGAAGTGATTTACTTGGTAAGGGGAGAACAACTTCATTACTTTATCATGTTATTAAGAAGTTATTTGGTTGTGTTTGAATTATGGAGCATGAAAACATGTATGGTCAATTGTTGTATCAAAGTGTATGTGAATCTAAGAACAAAGGTGTAAAAGTATGCAAACATGTTTATATGATGCTAGAGATTACATGGAACAAGTTGTAATGGTAGGAAGTGAGGTGTAGGAGAAATACCAAGAAAAGAAGTAGGAAACGCCATGGTTTTTCAGAAAATAGAGGAGGCGATCGATCGCTACCTAAGAGGCGATCGATCGCTTGAGGCTAAACATGAGAGTGGTGGTGTGATGAGCGATCGATCGCTTCAAGGAAGCAATCGATCGCATCGAGGCAGAATATTTTCCAAAGGGTTAGGCGATCGATCGCATGAAAATGAGGGATCGATCGCTCCTGGCCAGAAAGTTTAGGCGATTGATCGCGTCAAACATAGGGATCGATCACTAGGGTTGAGTTTTTTGAAAAATGTTATATTTTGTAGACTTTCATTTTAAAGCCTATGATAACATGCTATATCGTTGATATTGTTGTAGCATCATCACAGGGGACATGACAACGAGGTGGTTAGACATTGACGCCTGATTTGTCTCTTTGTGTCGCACGACAGGTACGTGTTGATGTATTGTATATGATATTATTGTGATGATGATGTGGACATTGTATCATATGATTAGTGGTATCATATGCATGCACATTCATGAGATTCATATTGTTGAGATGGATGCCACGATAGGTATGTCGCATATGCTTTGGCTGAGATCATTGCCACGATAGGTATGCCAGTGTTGGGCATATGCTTTGGCTGGGGTTGTTGCCACAATAAGAATGCTGCATATGCTTTGGCATGAGAGGTATACTTCGGTTGAGTATATGCTCTGGCTGTTATAACGTGTGAGGACGGTGCTATGATATGTGCTGCTAATATGAAGATGTGAGGAGGTTCCACTGACATAGTGAGCTGAGATAGCCATATCATATCGGTCTCGTTATAACAGGATGATAAGTGAGACATGTCATGACATATTTGCATTTGATGATGCATGATACAGAACAATCACAGTTGATGTTTATTGTGTTTTATCGTTTTATGTTTCTTATTTTTATGGCACTGAGATGGTTGTTTATCTATACTCATGGTGTGTGATTGTTTCTGTAGGGACTCATAGACATGGGAGGATGAGATTGTGAGTCTTATTCCGCTGCGAGCTGAACCACTGCTTAGGAGTTGTATTGATCTAGGTTGTTTTGTTGTACATATGATGTATCTTATGACATAATTTTGTCAATATTGTAACAACCTACATAAATAAACTCTTAATCAGTGTATGCTTTACTTAATTCCTACTCACATATGTATAATGACCTGATACATAACGGATAAGTAACGAGGACCCCACAGATTCTGCCTTGGAGGTGGAAAGTTTGTCAGCTTGTATTACAGTTTAGTATTTTGGTCATAACTTTCTCATATGATCTCTGAATTAAAAGAATTAGCTATCCACGCGAAGATAAGATAAAGTTATACAACTTTTATGTTGACCACATTTCCAAAATATGGCTCAAACATAAAGAATTTCGAGGAGAAAGAAGTGATACGTGTTTTGGTACCATAAATTACCATATTTAGTACAGTACCACGGAGTAGCTTATATAGTACCATAAATTATGTTATTAGTGCAAAAATATGTTATTTAGCACCACAAATCAGTATATTTAGTACCGCATTTTAGCTAATAATGTACTACAAATCAGTATATTTAGTACCACATAGTAGCTTATATATTACCACAAATTATGTTATTTAGTATGAAAAATATGTTATCATGCATTTACTATATGGTAAAGATATATATAACTTGATATATTTGCAAACAGATTTATATATGATATGACATTTACATGTGACATATATAGTTCACATCTAATTTTACTTAGAACCACATTATCATACATTTATTATATGGTAAAGATATATATAACTTGATATATTTGCAAATATATTTATATATAATATGTCATTTCATGTTATATAACATGCGAAATAGATAGTTCACATCTAATATTACTTATGACCACATATTCATACATTTAATATATGATAAAAATATATATAACTTGATATATTTACAATATATTTATATATAATATATTATTTTATGTTATATAACATGTGATATTAATTCACAGCTAATCTTACTTAGTATCACATTATCATACATTTAACATATGATAAATATATATATATATATAACTTGGTACTAAATAATATAATTTGTGTACTATATAAGCTACTCCGTGGTACTAAATATACCGATTTATGGTACCAAATATACTGATTTGTGGTACTATATAAGTTAATATGTGGCACCAAATAACATATTTTTGGTAGTAAATAACACAATTTGTGGTATTATATAAGTTATTTTGTGGTACTAAATATACTGATTTGTGGTACCAAATCTACTGATTTGTGGTACTATATGGTACTAAATATACTGATTTGTGGTACTAAATAACATATTTTTGGTACTAAATGATATAATTTATGGTATTATATAAGCTACTTTGTGATCCTAATTATAACGATTTGTGGTATCAAATATACTGATTTGTGGTACTATATAAGTTAATATGTTGTAGTTCCTAAATAATAAATTTTTGGTAGTAAATAACATAATTTGTGGTATTATATAAGTTACTTTGTGGTACTAAATATACTGATTTGTGGTACCAAATATACTGATTTGTGGTACTAAATAGCATATTTTTGGTACTAAATAACATATTTTTGGTACTAAATAACATAATTTACGGTACTATATAAGCTACTCCGCGTTACCAAATATACTAATTTGTTGTACGAAATATACTGATTTGTGGTACAATATAAGTTAATATGTGGCACTAAATAACATATTTTTGATACTAAATAACATAATTTGTGGTACTACTTATTTGTGGTACCAAATTTACTATTTGTTGTACTATATAAGCTAATATGTGGTACTAAATAACTGATTTGTGGTACTAAATATTATATCTTGTGGTCTTGTATAACATAATTAGTGGTACTAAATATACTGATTTATGGTACTGTATAAGCTAGTTTGTGGTACTAAATATCATAATTTGTGGATGACTTGGCTTGGTTTTATTACACCAAAAACTAGGGATGCTTAACGGACCAGATCAATCCGGACCGGCCCAAAATCGGACCGGTTAGCCCGGTTTGGACCGGGAACCACGCTAACAGGTTCCGAACCGGTCCAGAACCGGAAAGATACCTGTCCAGATCGGTTACCGTTCTGGATCCGGTATCTTACCGGTACCAGACCAAACGGATCCGGTTTTAGACCGAACCGAAACCGGATCCGTTATTTTTTTAAAAAATTAATTTAATATTTTATTTAGGTAAATATATCATCGATTTTTCGGAAAAAAACAAAAAATAAAAAAATGGTTACGGGTTGGAACTGGTCCAACCCGGAACCGGTTGGATCGGAACTGGATCCGATCTGATTCCTTAACGGATCAGACCGATTTCGGGATTATCGGATCCTGAACCAGCCAGTTTCGAACCGGATCAATCTGTTAAACAGCCCTACCAAAAACTCACATGTTAAGCTTCAAACAGCATCCAACAAGCATCACACTTTCAAACTCTGTAATATTACACAAAAAAACACAATAATCTTTTGATTGAATCTAGAACCACAATCAAAACACAAAACTAAAAGGCAAATCACTAGGAAAAATCAATAGAAACACTTGTATCTCATCCAATGTTCCAGCCATTTTGCAAAATTTGATCATAGTGAGGTTTGCAGTATAGTACTCCTTCACATGAACAATAATTACTTAACCACAGACATAGAAACACTCGTATCTCGATCAAATCTTCCAGTCATCTTTTCATCATTGCTAATTTTTGAATCTAGACAAAAGAATGTTTTCATTTCTGATTCTTACATGAATATATATGATATCATTCACTCATCCTCCATAAAATTCGGAAGTTCTTGGCATTGCAAAACTTCAAGAAACAATGGTTTCTTGGCATTGCAGAACAATGGCGATGAAAATGAAGACCCACTTGAAGCCCATGTCTGTTCATAGAATCCCATAAATGATATTCAGACCACCAAAAAAATCTTCCCAGCTAGTTAATATTACTTCACTGCGAGCAAGAAATTTAAGAAGACGTGGCGAGCAAGGTGCTGATGCGAGGAAGGCACTGAAATGATGCAGAGAATGATGCGAGCAAGGCGACAAATCTTGGCCGCGGGAGGACCAAGGGGACAGAAAGTGCTGCATGAGAGAGCTTGATTTTTTTTAAAAAAATTATTTAAAGTCATTCCTCACAATCTTTCCTGCATATGAACAACAGAGGGGCAATGGAAATAACGTCAAGCTTCAAAAAAGAAATTCCATGCCACATATTTGCATCTTTACATGGATTAATTCTTTTTTTAAAAAAAAAAAACTAACTTCATCATCACTCCCCACATATCTCCACCAGATTACGTGAGATAGCTTGATCTGAAGAAAACTATAAAAATAAATGACAATCTCATCTTATGCAACCATGATGAATTGGACGAAGAGCAACATGAAACTGAACACCCAATATTTTTCTACTCCAATGCTACCAAAATGAAAGCTAATAGATAATAATTGATCTAACTTTACTATATAACCATCAAAACCCACAAAAGTTGACGGAAACAGTGAGCTCCGATGGAAGATTTTTAACTAATGCGAGTAAAAGAAAGCGCATGAGAATCATCATCATGATCTTATACTTCTCAAGGAGGATGCGATCTAAGAAATTTATATTCCTTGATCAATTAAAATCAATGCGCATAAAATGGTTTTTCGACAGAAAACACATGAGAATCCCAATGACTCAATGAACAAAAACCATAGTATAAACTAGTGTAATTCTTGAAAAACACATTCAAGATCATTGAAAGCTACAATCAATGAAGTAAAAGAAAATGATTCATAAAAAAAATTCACCCCAAAAGTCATTAATATGACACAAAATCAAGTACGATGAACAAGTTAATTGCATTTAACGATGATTAAGATTCAACAAAAGATAAATTATTTTTCCATGAAAAATAAATACACCAACCAGTTCATTTTCCAGGTCATTAGCAGCATCACCTAAAACTTTCCTGTGGCCAGACCGACTTCCACAAAACACACAAATATTCTTGAATTTGCTACCCTTAGTTTCCATTCAATCCACAATTCTTCACACTAATAAATTAAAATTAATCCTCTTACAGCTACTAAAATCAAAGTGAATTCAATGATAATTCAATCTTCAAATATAAATTATAATAACACGTCATAATAAATGAAGAGAAAAGATCAAAGAGACGAAAAAATTAGAATAAAGACAGTATAGAGGATTCTCCCATGGAATTGACGCCGTCTACTCCACATGCCACTCATGCGCAAAACCGCCAACGGTAACATACGACAGGTATGATAGTATTATTTGATACATGATTTGCTGAATTTACGTGAATTACGTGAAATTACTTGGCTACGTGAGTTTAATTGAATTATGAGCATTCATAATTGGCATATCGATGTATGAAATAAATATTTTGTTAACATACATCATTTTGATAAATATAAATCGATATACGACATACATATGGGCATATCATATTGATCTATCAACTTCTTTGATATTCTTGATGATGACTGAGTTGACTTAGTCTGAGTGTCGGGGACGACGTGCACGACGATGACAGACAGTTTAGGTTGTAACTATAGTCATTCGCGTTGCTACCGGACCTAGACACGAGAGATGGCGAGCACATCACATGATGATTCTCCTAGCGCAAATTGTGTGTGTTGTCACCATCTGCTCGATCTTGATATTGATCGATGATACCTTTATTTGGACTATGATATTTTGGTTATCTTGAGATTTCGAATCATTGTACCTTACATGCATTGCATTGCATCGCGTCATCTATCACATTTTATAGATACATATTGTAATTACTTGATAGTTTCACATTGGCTTTGGCTCACCCCCAATGGGGCTGTTGTTGTTTTTGTGTGTAGACAATGACATGTATTACAGGTAATCAGGATCTCAAAGAGGGAATACTTGTTGAAGTCTTACCTGAGGTTGTTTCTTTTGTCTTTTTCCAAGTCGTAGGATAGTTAAATTATACCAGGATGTGTCCTGGATCATATAATTATGTAAGTTGAGTTTATTACAGTTCAATCTTGAGTATTTGTGAATATTCGGTGTTCTAGAGAATAATGTTTATGTTTCTTCTCCTAACCCACAATCCAAGAATCCATTCCTTCAAAACAAGGCCACTTTCAATACAAGCCCATGACAACAACCCACCTCTCCCTATAGGCATTTAGAGAAGAATGTTAACTAAAGATGGAGGGCGAAAATTGGGAGAAGAAAGATAAGATAGTTTACGTAAAGAGAGAAAAGTAGAATTTGGAGAAGAATGGTATTGAAGTCAATTGAATCATATAGGGAGTTGGAAATAACTTTTTCCCAAATAGGGAGTACAGACTTCATGGATTTTTTTTAGGGACTGAACTTGAAAAGCAAATTGGCTTTGGGGATTTCTATGTAAGTGTCCCATAATATTAAGCACCATCAACAGAATCATGAGATACAATATCCGTCAAAAATAGAGAGCAAGAAATTACGATTAAAAACATATTTTTATCCTTACTAAAAAAAAGTTTTTGTCACCCCAATTTTTTTTTAACATTCAGTTTTCTCAAAACATAAAAAAAAATCGGCCTTTTTTCTGGTCCACCCCTGATTATGATAGGTGTGGAGCCCTAGCATGAATATCGCTACCCTCCTCGGTTTGAAGCAGACTATCTTGTTTAAATTTACTTGCAGATTTTTAATGAATACGGCTTTGGAAGAGAGATTATTTCACAGATGCTTGATTACCGCGTGCTAATTGCTTTTTTATTATATTTTTGTACTTTATAATTCTGGTTTGGCGTTATATTTCAATTATTAGGAGGGATTAGCCAAGTCCTATGTATATAATTTTTCTTTCGCTTTCAATAAAATGTGTTGCCTTTGTTAAAAAAATATAGGTTCTCAGTGTTTCGGATCTCAAAGTAGCAGAATAAAATTTCAATCCAAACACATTATATACCGGGTAAACTGCACAAAACTCCCAAATGTTATAATGAAAATACACGAAATTATTCTGTGTTAAAAAAATAGTCAAAAAATCTCTATGTTCTTAAACACTGCACTAACTTAGGGGTGTAAACGAATCGAGCCGGTTCACGAGTTTTTTAGCCAGCTCAAAAAATATTTGATTTGTATTCGAAATTATCGAATTCGAGCCCAAACTCGAACATGTTCGAACTTTTTTTTCGAGCTGAACTCGAACCAAAACTATTTTGTTCGATAGCCGCTTGCAAGCTTTAATATTTTATTAATATATATCATTATATATTAAATAAATATATTTCGAGCCTTTTGAGTATTCATTTTCGAGCAATAGTTCGAATAGCTTACGAACATGTTCGAACTTTTGGAGCCTAACTCGAGCTCGAGCTTTAATTCGAGCCGAACTCGAACCAAAAAATTTAAATTATTTGGACTTCGAATCGAGCTCGAGCTCGAATATACCTCTTTCGAGCTTAAAATTTTCTTCATATTCGACTTGATTCGGTTCTTTACACCCCTAACTAAACTCTAATGTGTTAAACAAAAGGTAAAAAAACACCATTTTATTATAACCCTGCACTAAACTCTCGTGTTAAAAAAATAGGCTAAAAGACCCATCTACTTTCTTAAACCCTCCCCTCTATGTCTAATATGCCCTCCGATTTCTCCCAATCTACATCATTCTCCTTTTCTATAATAATTTTTCCTTTCAATTTTAAAATTTTCAGAATTTTAAAGTGAATAATTTTTAATGTGTAATTTTAAAGTAGATTATAAATAATACTCTGAATTCTTCTTTTAATGTATGCATTCTTGTTGCCAAATTCAAATTCTTTTTTTTAAAATTTTGGATATACTGCTAAATAATAATTGCACATGAAAAAAATATGCACATTTGCAAAAACCATAAAACATACTCTCACAATAATAAACCTATATATAAATAAAAGATAAGTAATATATAAACTTGTATATACTACATCTGAACATTTAAATGTGAAAGATCATTTTTAAACGAACAAAACAAAAGAAAGTTAACTGTTTAATCAGATCTGATGTGCAAAAAATGGATCTACTGCTAATTCACAATCAACAACCCTCTACAGTTACACGCAAAGGCAGACAATGAGAATGTTTCTAAATGAAAAGTAGTCCAGACAACTAAAAATCCTCGTTTTTCAAACGAAAAGTCCCAATGATCACTTCTAAAAGTCCTATTACATCGTACAAGAAACGTAGACAAATACATACCAAGCTTAACGGCAGGAACGCACAAAGTATCAAGATGTGAAAAATGTCCAGATCTTTCTAGGCATCGACGCGTCACCAGGATGCTCGTCTCCATCATCTTCCTCACTCTCACAATCTTCATTTTCGTCATCTTCTTGGTTTTCCTGCAATGTACCATTGTACTCTGGTGTACAATTCACCTCCTCACTCGAGTTCATGTCATCTGTTGACTTCGCAACATTGGCATGTTCATTGATGAAGGGTGCTGACGTCTCAAACTGTATTAAAGAAAGCAATAATTATAAGATAAGAACAATTCAAAGTAGGAATCATCGAGTACAAATAATGCTCTGGAATTAAAGGAATTACCCGAACGACCGTTGCTGGATTTTTATTGGAGATAGCTGGAAATAATTGTATGGAATTACCATTTTCACTGGCAACTTCCACCGATGGTGTAGAAGTAATTTCATTATCTCGCAATACAGTTGCATTAACAATTTCTTTCTCTGTTTGCTTCTCACTATTCATCGAAGTTGTTGCAGTTGGTTTGCCACCACTGAAACAAGAAATCATGAAAAGTTAGGCCCGGTTAACGGGTTGTGACATCAACAATTGAGACATACGACGATCATCCCAATTATGCTTGTATATGGAAAGTCGAACGAAATCATTCTATCCGAAAGGCAAACTTGTTATATAAGGGTCTTGATCCCCAAAAGCAACCAAACATTTGATTTGTAAAAAATGCAGTATGGATACAAAGTAAAATTATTGTCATCGATATGCAATCAAATGAATCGAACTGTAGAGTTCGTCAGATCTTGAGTTATAATTGTGCAATTCCTAGAAAGGCTGCAGAAATGTAATGGAAATAAATAGTGACCTCACTGATAACCAAAAATGATAAAAATATATTGCAATAATAACGTTAGTTAATCTACAGGGAGATTGGTTGAAAACTAATCCCACTTAGGTCAGTCGTTCAGTAAAATTATCGAGGTGTTTAGCTCCATTATCAGAGAACAATTAATTATACCAAGTTTATGCGTAACAGCGACCGAGCATGCAGCACATGATGATCATGACAATCTCTGGCAACCCGACAAACTAAAACAGCTTGAAAAGTAAATGATAAGTATTATACAGGAAATGGCAGGCTTACGTTTTATGTCGTCGCAGATTATACCGCTGCTCCCCAGTATTCTGTACAACTGGGGTACTTGTTTGACGCCTCGTCCGGCGGCCCCCAACCCTAGCACTTTGAGATCGCCCTTCACTTTCTTCAGCATCAAGCTCACTCTCTATCATTCGAGAAGATTGTGTCCGAGTTCGCTTTCTGGAATCACCCCGACTTTCCTCGTTCATGGAAGCAGTAGAATCCTTATTTTGTTCCTCAATCGGCTTTGCATCTCCCAACTTCCTTCCTAAGAAAACTTCGGCATCTTCGACCACAGCTTTAACAGAAAGAGTTCGGTGGATTCCATCTTTTGATTTTCTACTAGATTTGCGCCGAACATCTCTCAACTCTGATCGCTGGGAATCTTCCGGAACTTCTTGTATTCCATGATTTCCTTCAGTGGTATCTTGTGCTCGAAGAGCAGTATCGAGTGGCATGCTGGGTCCTTCATCAACGAGTGCATGGGACAAAGCTTGGTCCAAGTTTTGAGAAGCTGAGTTTTGAACTTTCTCGTTGGGAGACAAGTTGAAGATTCTGGGAGTACACTTCCGCAACAGCCAAGAAATACGGCCACCAGATCCTGATGATTTTGGATCGATCTTACCTGGAGTTCCCCGAACATTTGCTCTGTACACATCAACTTTTTCCAGTATTTCTTCTCCCTTGGCCTGAAGAGGAGAGGACTCTATGTCTAGTTCTGTGATGTGAATATCCGATAACATATAATCTCTCACCACATCCCCACAGGTTTGGCAACTCGTCAGTGACTCGAACAATTTGAGACATTGGTTTTTCTCCTTCATAAATTGCTGCCGCTGGAGTTTAAGCTTTTGGCTTAAATCACCAAGCTCGTCAATGTCCTTATGCATTTCAAGCTGCTGCTCTTCCAGCTGTTGCTTGTTCAAGGCAATGTCTTTTTTGTCATTCTCCAACCGGCGCCTCTCTGACTTGATATCTTCCATTTCATTTTGGATACCTTCCTTCAAATGATGGATATCACTACGCTCTTTTTCAACCTCTTCCTCAAATGCTTTTTCTCTTTCTTGCAGATATTTTTCCAGAGTCTCTCGCTTATTCAGCATGTCAGCCTCAAGATCCCTTCTATGAGTCTCAAGATCACGAAGTAACTGATCATGTTCATCTCGAGCTTTTTCCAATGCTGATAACTGTTCATGTTTCATTGTGGCAGCAAATGACTCTTTCTCTAGTCTTAGAGCCTCCAACTCTCTCTCAATGCACTGCTTGGTAGCAATTTTATCTTCTTTCAATTGTTTTTCTTCTGAGAATTTCAGTTTTTCAATAATTTCTAGCTCTTGTTTAAGTTGTTGTAAACTTCTAGTAACCTCTGCTTTCTTCTCATCAAGAGCCTCCCATTCTTCCTCAAATTTTTTCCTGTCCTGTTTCAAATCCTCAGTTTCTTGGGAAAGCAAATCCTTCTGATGTTTGTATCTCTCTATCTCCTTTTTCAACTCCATTTGCAAACGGACATGTTCGTTCCTCTCTGCCTCAGTAATTCTAAGCCTTTCAGTTTCATCTTGAATCTGCACTTCCTTCTGACTAATTTCAGCTTTAATCTTCTCAAGCTCGTCGTTGAGAGTTTGCAAACTTTCCTTTTCAGAAGCTACTTCTTTCCTTAACAGGCCTAGATTTTTCTCCTCAACTTTGAGGGACTTTTCTTTGTCTTTCAAGCCTTTCAACTTTAATTCAAGGTCCTTCTCTTTCTCTTTAGTCCTCTCAGACTTCTTTTCCAATGCTTGCTCCCGTTTTCTTAATATTTCCTCCGTATGCTTGATTTCACTTTCCTGCTGATCCAAGTGATCGAGCTTCAGCTTCATCTCCTCCTCGTGAGACTTTCTTTTCTCTTCCATGTCAAATTCAAACTCTAGCCTTTGTCTATCCAAACCAGACCGGTGGTCATCAAGAAGCTTTTGAATCTCCACCTATAAATAACATCATTTTGTTATCAGCTTCTCTTTTGGCAACTGTGATATTGCATTAAACGTAGAACATTTCTGAAGATAGACATAATGGACTCACAACCAACACCAAATGACAACAAGCCCTCAAATAAACAAAAGAAAAACTAAATATTAGGAGAAAGTTTGATTAAGCCAAATATGTTTTAAACTAATTTTTTATAATTTTTCTCTGGCCAATATGTCAGCAGTCGGTTAACTCCTCTGGCTCTCAAAAGATATTCAGTAATATAGCGATGTGCTTTGCTTGCTGCAGCTATAAACAATTTTGAATGAATAAATGACAAGGGCAATTAGAGTCCATAGGGAAGAGATTTTTAGTCCAAGCCGTAATGTGACACAAGTTCACTCCAGGCAAAAGTCTCTAGCCAACAATCAGAGGGTACAGAAGAAATGGAATTTTCAACTGAATCATCTTCTCCTGATAACCTCCAAGATGGTATAATCTTAAATGCAGTAAAATACAGCAACTACACGTACAAAAGCGACTCACTCTCTCTCTAGTACTCAGCTTCTCTGTCAATGCAGCTAGCTTCTTCTCCTTCATATCTAGAGTTCTCATAAGAGAATCAGTTTTCTGCAACAGATTAGACAAATTATAAAGCACTTACACAGAACAAACTACAGCTCGAACACTAAAGAAAACTCATGAACATACTTCCTCTTCTACAGATAGATCTGCTAGTTTTTTGTTAACCTCGTCTCCTTTTTTCTTCAGGGTCAAATTCGCCAACTCAATCAACTTTTCCTTTTCTGCAAGTTCCCTCTCCCTCTCCTTGAATGTTCTGTTGAATTCATTAACCTTTTCCTCTTTCTCATTGATATTTCTCCGAGTCTGGCAAAGTCTCTCTTCCCCTTCTTGCAGCTTCCGTTCCCACTCCTGCATATCTTCTTTATGCTTCAACAGAGATGCATCATGCGCGTTTCTCCTAAAAGATTAATAACAAACTTTAATTAGAACATTAGCAAAGTAAGTAAAATCGTTTTCATTGAGAATTATTCATACTCAGCATTAAAGGACATGCGCTCCCTCTTTAGAACACTTTCACGTGTCTCGACCTCCTGCAATTTCCTCTCCAATTCCAAACTTTTCCTACTTGCCTCAGCAAGCTTAGCATCCGCAGCAAACAACTTTTCCTGCACCTCCAAAGACCTATCCTGAATTCCCGCAACCAAAGCATTTGCATCAGCCAGCTTAGTCTCAGATGCCATTTTGATTCTGTCGTGCTC
Source organism: Haberlea rhodopensis (assembly GCA_907163345.1). NCBI lineage: Eukaryota > Viridiplantae > Streptophyta > Magnoliopsida > Lamiales > Gesneriaceae > Haberlea > Haberlea rhodopensis. The sequence continues at coordinate 3,785,421 of CAJQUN010000013.1, forward strand.
TCCGTATATTTGACGCAGGGATGATTCAAGCTGCAAGCAACAAATATTTGAACTTGTCATCAAGAGAAAAGAGTATAGCAGGGTTTGCCATTATCAAACATGTGAATCTCCTAAAAATTGGTATCTACAGTTAGATGATGAAGAATTTTTTAGTTGACAGGTTGATTAAAAAAATGAATAACTACTAACTCTTAGTTTCAATTTATATGGATGCACATATGGCATTAAAACACTTTTGCATCATAAAACTTTAAGACATGCCAGGGAAAATATCTTGGAACACAAGATTAAGCATTCCAAATCACTACCTTCACAAATTGCACTAAATCCAATTCATAGGTATCTCAATTATAGAAATGTCCATAAGATTATTCAAGATACGACCATTTGGCAAACACGGGTAATTTTTTTAAGTAAACAAGGGGAAAATGTCTTCCCCTCCATGTCACCAACAACTTACAAGTTTGTGAAAACCCTCGCCTGAGTGAAGTATATGTCTTTAATCCCTCATCCCTTCCCTTCCCTTCACCCCACCAAAACACCAACACTCAGTGAGAGATGCATCTCCAGGCCCCTACTCATTGATATAGGAGAGTGATCCAGTCTTGTGGCAATGAGTCCCAATTCGGAATACACAAAAAAATAAAAACTCTTACTCTGACATTGATTCAGCTGTAATCTACGCGACATCCTAAACCATAGAAATTGTAATAATAGCAAAATGAATCCCAAATAAACTCGATATAGATTAAAATTGCCAATTCCTAACGATGATTTAATAATAGGAACACAACTGGTCATAAATAACATGTGTTTTTTTATGGGTTTGGAGAGCGTCATCCCATATGTCCCAGTTGTCAATGTGATGAAAGAAACGCTTTATTTTGCTGAACATTATAATAACAAATGCGCCATGAAACATGGAGACTGCAAAATGCAGTTTTGCAGCTTGTCAATATCAGGTTCGCAAAAGTCAAGACAATGTCTATCAACCATCCCAGAAACCCTCCGTCTTCTAAGGTGAATATTAAAGATTATAGACAAAGTTACTAGGAAGTTTCTGTAATGCGCCATACACTTTATGCTTCCACATAAGGATCTCTATTAAGTAGAAGAAGATAAGATATTATAATCATTCTCAACCATGATGAAGAGCTAAAATAATGTGTATACTAACTCATCATGAAGTTAAAAATAATGGCCATACGAAAAATTATATTACCTCGGTCACACATTGCCTCTCAACATCCAAAGCCTTTCTCAAATTGGCTTCCCTCTCCTCCACTTCAGTAACTGCTATTAAATGAGCTGCCTTTTCACGTCTAAGGACCTCCTGCACTTCCAAAAGGGATTCCTGAAGTTCTTCATGTTTTGAAGCCCACTCCTTTTTCTCGATCAGGAGAAGGCCCATACTGTATTGATAATCGAAAAGCTGCCAAATGAATGATTCAACAAAACGGTCACAAATGCAAACAGTCCACATTAAAAAAAATGCAACTTAATGTACTTCAATATCTACATAATTCCTTTAAAGTGCATCAGAATCTTATTAGAAATCAGGGTAATAAATTCAAAATTACTACATCGAAAATTAAATAACAGAAAAAATGAGAGTATTAAAAGTGGTCATCCATGATTTTTAATGAAAATGACAACTGTAATATTATCTGGCACCTACAATGTGCTTAATGAATTCCAACCACTATTGCTCTATGCGAATATGTCCTTTCGCAAAACAGAATCACAAAGAAACTAATCCACTCTTAAATTTTTATTCTTTAATATTTAGACACCACATATTTGTCTCCAGGCACAGGAACCCACTTTCAAAGAAAACTAGACATAAACAATATAGCCTACTTCCTTGTCAAGCATGCCATATCTCACATTCCCAGAAAAGTATGTAATATCTCATGTGGAACCATATTTGAAATAATCTAAACGAGCATCTATTCAGTGAGATCAGTGAAAGCAATTAGTTTCATACCTGAGCCTACTCGTAAGAAACATTTACAGCTTATATACATGCGATCTCATTTCAAAAGATTATGTGCATTAAATCAGCAGGTTTGCAAATATAAGCACTTGGTTTCGAAAAAATGCTCTCTTAATCAGGGCATTTTTAAATGTTCTTTTTGACATAGAAGTAAAGAGAGCTTTTTTTAGGTTTTAAAAAAAGCAAATTCAGAAGTTCAAAAGATAGATTTTCGGGCTTCAGGATTTTTTTTAAGTGCCTTTTTTTTGAGAAAGCCCATCCAAACACCGTTTTCTCTGGCAAAACGGTCTTCAAAAGATTTTGCATCCAAAAGCACTAGATGGCTCGTTTCTTTGGTGATGTCATTCCAACCTCATAATTCTTCAATTCATCATTATGAAAACTCAAGTAGCAACAGTGCAATCCCAATTCATATAAAACAAAGACACCTTAATCACTGGAGGCACCAGGAAACTTGTTTCATTACCAGACACAAAACCACTGTATTTGCTAAATAACTATGTACAACAAGTTATCTCAGTATGAATTTCTCAAGAAACATGTACACAATTTTTTTCTGAGACAATGTTTACAAGATTTCACAGAAGAACAAGCCATCACCCCAAACTAAATTATACTCCAAACATCAAATCAAACAAACATTCGCTAATCGCAACTATTAAAACTAACTTGATTGAACCCACATGTCAAAGAAACACTTTTAACTTAAACACAAATATAATTAGAAAAACTCCATATTAGGTCCTTCAAACCTCTGTTTCAAGTCTTTGAACCCTCTCCGTAAGCGCCTCGCGATCACGCCTCTCTAAAGCTGCCTCATCCAACAACCCCACCTCTCGAAACCGTCTCCAATCCTCCATATTTTCAACATCTGTCGTATCCCTATCTTCACTCAGAAAGCCCGTGGGCGGCGGCGGAGGCGATGGGCCGTCAATAAACGCCACCGCTTTTCCCTTGCCAACATTGCCACCAATAGGGTTCAGCCTGCCTGGCAACGGGGACACTTGAGCTTCGTTCTTTGGGGTAATTGATAGACCTGGCAACTGCCTTTTCGGAGTAAACATCAGTAATGCTATTGGATTTAATTTAGGGAACTCTGCCAATTCATACAAGAAGATTTCAGAAAACCCTAATTTGAAAAAAATTTAACATATACAGCCGAAACAACGATGGCTCTAGAGTTTAAACGGTGAGTGGGTTTTGTGAATTGACGAACGGCGGTTCGGTGACGTAATATCCCTTTCCCGGAGAACAGTATATTCGAATTCTAGAATTCCGGGTGTGTAGCTTGAGAGAGTAAGAAATCTGTGACGCGGGGGTGGATATCAGTGACGAAATTAGTGAAGATGTTGAGTAGATGATTTCACGACATTACCCCTGGTAATCATCACTATTTATACTTGGTCCACCCTTGCAAGCAAGGGTATACACTATTTCTTTTTAAAATAATGTAATAATTGTGAATTAATTTTTATATTTTGACTTTATTTTTTCAAATTGATTTTCTAATTTAATATTCTCCCACTTATTTTTTTGATATTATTGTGGTTATCCAAATTAACAAGAATCTTACAATCATTTTATACATTGGACATCTTATGTGATAATATATATATATATATATATATATATATATATATCAATATATTATATTAATTTCACTTTGGGTCAAACTACTAACACAACCACACATTATATATACTAGTGCTCCGTTGCACAAGTTGCGTGCATATACGGTATTTATTTTGTAAAGTGAGGTGGTAATTATAAATTCAATTTTTATTTTTTGCTTTTGGGATGTAATAAATTTTTTTTAAAATTGATTTTGTAGTTTAACACCCTCCCAAATATTTTTTTGATGTTATTGTGGTTATCCAAATTAACAGGGGTCTTGCGGCCATTTAGCACATATAGCAGGAGTATTTTCGGATTTGCAAAATGGACATACCACTAAGGTGCTTAGCCATTATAAGATAATAAGAATAATAATAATATAGTAAGATAGTAAGCTATATATATATATATACATATATATATATATGTATATATATATATATATGGTCTCCACATACTATTGAACTAATTAATTGTTTTATATAATTTTTTTAATGGTAAACATATTTTATCCAATAAAAATAAGATATTTTAAGAATTTGAAATATGATAATTATAGTTGGATTATTATTTAATTTAATAATAATATGATAATACATATAAATAATGCTATTTATAAAGTAAAAGATACGTATTGGCCTCATGTCCAAAATATTTTATTTTTCAAATCATATGATCATCTTTATTTTTTTTATTACCGGGCAAAAATTTAGAGTTTATGAAACCCTGTATGAATTGATTATCATAAAAAAAAATTATATTAGAATTATATTCCAAACCAAATGATGAAGCCAAAGCAAATAAAAAAATAAAATTTTAGAAGTAATAAATCCAATCTAAAGACGAGAAGAATGTGTGAACGAAAGGGAAGGTATCGTTCATTTGTCTAAGAATGTGCTTGTGAAGTTATTGAGTAGGGTCTCCCTCGAAACAATTTCCTTTTTCACCTCCCTAAAATTATGTTTCTCCATAAAATTATATTTATATTAAATTGTATATTGTCCCCTTAAAATTATATTTTACCCCCACCCCTCCTCCTCCCCCCAAAAAATATATTACCACATTTTTAATTTTTTTTATCACGTCGCAACGTAAATTCTAAATCTACCCTTTTGAGTTTGGGGAGATATTGTTTGAAAGAATAAAAAAAAACTGATTACCAAAATTTTGATGTATATTTTTGGTGTAACAACTATCATATATAACTACATTGTTTTTCAAATTTTGTTAAATTTTATTTTATTTTTTATTGAATTGGAGGTTAGTTTTATGTTATATTGAAAATTAGATTTTATGAGATTTTGAGTTATAAGACATGTAAAATTACATATGATTATATGACCAAAGTTTTGAAATATAGTATTCTTAATTTTTAACGTTTACTTGTGATGTTGCTGGATGATTCTTGATCCTGAGCAGATATCGCTCGAACATCACGAGTAGTGTGACTCCGAACAACAAGTATCGAAGTGGTTGTGCTTAGAATGTTCGAACAGAGTAGATCGAACAGAGTAAGCCTAAAAGTCAAAGAGGTTAGATGGGCGCCGAGGATATCCCTATCATGACCACTCCGACGATCAAGTCATTGCTCGGTAAAACAAGTGTTATAAGAATCAAACAAGCAAAAACATGAGAGCTTTTCACAATATGCGTAAAAACGATATGAAGAACCTGGTATAAATTTAGAGTGTTTTGGGAGTAATAGAGGCGTTTTCCAGCGTTATATAGTCCGCAAAATCTGGAGCATGATCTGCGCATGACCCTTACACGATCAGCTTGAGAATTCCACACTCATTACCCATCATTAATGCATTTCCAATCTGCCGTGTTGACCGGCAGTTACATCTGGATTTCATGCCCATCGTTGTCTGAACATGACCGAGGTTATAACTGCTCTGCTTGGCTAGTTTTCTTCGGTACTGATGTGTAAATTATTTCATGAGCTTTGGGAGATGTGGATTTTCCCCGAGGTGACATGGTTCCCTATAACATCACCTCACTCCCCTGAAGTAAAGCAAGACAAGTGACGATGAGGTCTTGTTGGATTCTCCTTGGGTAAAATCAAAAGTCTTATTGATGTTTAGGACATTTTCCCTGCTCTTTTTCCCGCTCAATTTTCCCTCCTAAAGTTAATTGAAAAGTTGTGGCGTTTGGTTTCTCGAGATCGGTCTATGAACGTTCATTCGATTTTCATCTGATGGTGCATATTAATTGCCTCTTCGCCTACCTTCTGCTATAAATAGGGATTCCCAATTCCCCTATTTTCACCATTTGCATCCAATAGATTCCGAGCCATCAATTACTCTAGTGATAAGTGTCATTTTTACACTTATCTAGCTATAAATTTCTAACGATTTTCGTATTGATTCCTTGATGATTTTATGCTTTTTGATATATATTTGTATGTTTCAGGAATAAATGTTGAAATGCATAAAAGTTGAGGAAATGAGCTAAAAACGATGAAAATGGACCAAACCGAGCAAACACGTCGAAGGAAGTACAAAAATCACACTTATGAAGAATTTCATGCAGCGATCGAACGCAAAGAAAGATGAGATCGATCGCATGACAGTAGGAAGTTGAAGAAAAAAAGTTTACAATTCAGCGATCGATCACCCTATTTTGGCGATCGATCGCCAAGCAGCAAAAAGATATCACGATCGATCGCGGGGAAGTTGCGATCAATCACCCAACAAATTTTCTGAAAAATAAATTCCTTTTAGAGTTTTTGTCCAACAAGGAAGCTTAATATTTTCTTTCCTCTATAAATTTGGCACGAAAATTACATTAGAATCAGACTTTGATACCTATGTTAGAGCCTCCATCTCCCATCCTCCATATCACCATCATCCACCTCCATCCATCGAACATCCTAGGATTTTGGAACAAGCCAACAAGGAGATTCAAGAGATGATCGAGAAGGAAGCGAGAGATGAAGCAATGATCTATAAACGAAGTCAACATCGGGAGTTCTTCTTTGTCTTTAATTCTTAGTTTTGCTTTGTTTTGATTTATTATGAGGAACTAAGTTTATTTATCAAGGCTAAGCAAACCTTTGTCATGAACCTTTGATTTGATGATGAGTTATTTGATTGAATCCTTATAATTCTTTGTGTATGATTTATGGTTTTAATGCTTTTGAGGGCCTTTGAATGATGTTAGTATCGTAATTGAGATCGAGAGATGATTTATGATACTGAATTAATAACTCATACCATGGATTTCACCGAGATCGAGAGATGTAGTCAACTACATGTGTGATAGATATAGATATATATAATCGAAAGCTAGAAGTTTCACAAAGATTCATTTAATATTGAATTGTTAAATAAGTAAACGAGAGTGACTTACTGCAATTTGATATTAGGTTTAAAATATCTCGAGAGAATATATTAGATAAATTCAGAGAACTCGTCACCTTAGAAATATTTGGATTTTCAATCGAGAATTGTAGGGATTTGGTGAGCAGACATCTTGATAATCTTCTCTAGTAGAATTTTCTCATTTACTTTTATTGACTTGGTTGGATTAGTAGTTAATTTAGTTATTTAGTATTGTATTAAATTCAATTTTGTAGGTTAAATATAGTTAATAGCGTCTTATTTGGTACTTAAGTTAGTCCATGTGAGTTCGACAACTTGTTCTTCATTTATTATACTAACTTGACATCGTGCACTTACGGTATAATCGTGTTATACTGAGAATTTATTGTTTAAATAAATCGCGATCATCTTGCACCCCATTTTCTCTTTCCTGAGTTTCCAGACTTCACAACATCAAGTATGTCCACATCCTCGACTAATTCCTCTCTGTGGGAGATCGATGAATATGTCACAAATGAAGGAGAACGAGGGCGGACTCCCCCCTCCTTTCTCAGACTTCGATTGAGAAGGAGGCCTCTAGTTCTTCTGATGCCCGAGTAGATACTCATCGGATGCAACGGAGTTGGAGATGGTTGGCGCCAATCTCCCATTGTTCTAGATGTATGAGTCCGGAGTATCTTCCTGGTACATATCTCGAATTCGTGAGAAATGGGAAATTCCTCAGGATATCTCTATCCTCAGCCCTCATGAGGGATCTCACCCTCAAATACCTCATGAGGGATACTTTCCCTTTTACCTTAGCCAATTTGAGTGTGGCGTCCGCTTTCACATACCTCTTTTTATAGATGTGTCCAACTTTTACATCGTTTCCCTGAGTCAACTTTTCCCTAATTGCTATAGGCTATTAGCTGGTTTTACATGGTTTTCACTCGCCTTGGGCTCACCCCGACCCCTGAACTCCTCAATTGCTTCTTTCAATTGAAGAAGGATATTGGGATTTTTTACTTGGCTTTACGACTCGAGTCCTTCCTCAAACACTACCCCACTTCCAATAAACATTGGAAGAAATTTTATTTCCTAAGCCATCTCAACCATGGGACTGCCCCATGTATTGGAGGGAAACCCTCCCGAGGGTCAAGCCGTTCAAAGGCTTTTCTGAATTGAAGGAGTAGTTGACAGCTCGTTCTGATCGACTGGTGCTATTGTATACGTTTCAGCTGAGCCCCAAGGGTAAAGCTTTGGGAATGACCTTTTGTGAGTGGCCTGAGCTTTTTGGTCATTTCATTTGTATTTCTGCTATTAACTAGGCTATTTTGCCTTTGCAGACGAGAAAATGATGAAGTCAAATATTGTTGCCAAACTGAAAGCCACCAGTCAAAAAGGAGCCTCCTCTGTCAAGCCCTCGGGGTCCGAGGCCTCTCCCGGAGCCCTTTATGCTGTTGTTCCCCCCCATCACAATCAAGGGCGTTCCTGAGGAGGAAACCTATTTGTTCGTTCGTTCGAAGAAAAGGCCTGCCTCCTCGGGTCATCTGAGTTCACGATCTCCTCCACCTAAGAAGATAACCCAACAACTCCCACTGCTCCTAAGGGTCCTCTCAACCTATTGGTGGGCCGAGCATGGGTCGAGTCATGTCCTCGACCATCCATGTGGCTAGGTGGAGTATACAATCATTCACTCCCTTAAAAAACCTGACTTTCACGCTGCCGATCCATCCTCTATTCCCTTCCCAACAGTCCCAACCGTACGTGTCTTCGGGAAATGACCTTGATCACCTTGGTCTCGAGCACTTCTGTTCGGATAAAAAAAGAAATTTATCCCTTGAATTTCGTAAAAAAAAAAAATTAAGTGTAATTGTTCCGGCTACTCTATTTTGTTTCTATACAGGCTGATATAATGGACAGAGAGCTCCTGAACCAACTCCAGGCTCTTAAGACTAAAACTGGCTCCTAACGGAAAGAGCTCTAACAGATTAAAGCTTGAAACGACGAGTTCGAGCAAGAAATGGCTAGTCTCAAGAAATAATGGCCCATTTCCCAAAAGGCTCGGTGATTGCCGAAATTGCTCTAGAGGTCAAGAAAAAGAAATTTGTTGAGCTAGAGGAGATCAATGAAACTGTGTCCGAGTAATTTAAGGCTCGGACAAAGTTTGATGCTCGGTGGAGAATTGCATCAAGAGGAAAAACCGAGTTCTTGAAGTCTGAGGTTACAATGATGTGGTTTCAGATCACGTTGTTAAATTCTATGAGCATGGGTTTCAAGCCTGTGTTTGTGAGTTCGAGGCAACTGGCCACCGGAAGGTGCTCCGAAGGACTTTATTGACCAGGAAGCAGCCTTCCAGACACTCCCTCCCGAGATCTTTGAGGGATAGTGTAGGAATGTAAATAGCCTATGTTTTCTTTTTTCCTTGTAGTCTTTTTTCAATATGAATGCCCTGTTTTTATTATCATACTTTGTGCTCTTCCAGTTCAGCGTGCCAACAACCTGAGTATTTGAAATAATTAAAATTTGAACAAGCTCGAACGTCCCTAACGCAAATATTTTCCTATTTAAAGACGGATCGAACTTCCAGATCATATATTTAAATAACTAAAAGTTGGAATAAATTCAAAAACCCCGAGCACAAACACTTTACTATTTTAAATACATATCGAACTTCATTCCTATCACATATATTAATTAAAAGTTGGAACAAGTTCGAACATTTCGAGCATAAACACTACCATTTATGGACCAACTTCCATCACATATTTAAATAATTAAAAGTTGGATAAGCTTGAACATCTCAACATGGTTCTATTCGTCACATCGGCTTGTCCATTTGATTGGGGATATGCAACCGAGGTGAAAACTTATATGATCTATGTCCCTGCACCATTCTCTGATGCGAGACCCTTGAAATTGCCTCCCATTGTCTGAAATCAATTTCATGGGGATCTCGAATCGGCACACAATGTTCTTCCACAGAAATTTTTTAACTCATCCTCAGTGATTTTGGCTAAGGGTTCAGCTCAATCCACTTGGTGAAGAAGTCCACTGCTACAAGAAGGAACTTTCTTTGATCAGCAGCTTCTGGAAAAGGGTCCCACGATATCCATTTCGCATTGGTCGAAAGGGCATGCAACAATATTGTTTTTCAAAGCTTCAGCATGCAGGCTGGATATGTTGGCATGTGTTGGAACCGAAGAGGGGGGTGAATGAGGTTTTTGGATACTTTAGAGTTTTAAAATGAATTTGCAAAAAAGTCAAATTTGCGCTGCGGAAGACTTGATGTGAATCGATAAATAAATAATATGAAGAAATAAATAAATGTGTAATATAAATAAAGCTATAAAGAACACGAGAATTTGTTATAGAAGTTCGGCGATGAATCGCCTACGTCTCCTCTTCCCGGCTAGCAAGTATTTAACCGAGGTTCCACTAGAACAACTTTGATCTTGGCCTTAAGGGCTCCAAGTTAGCCACAACACACTCTTCTCGAGTAACACACTCTTCACGAGTAACATAATCTTCACGAGTCTTCTTGGCCTTAAGGGCTCCAAGGATAGCCACACACAAACTCTTCACGAGTCTTCTTGGCCTTAAGGGCTCCAAGGATAGCCACACACAAACTCTTCACGAGTTACCCACACTCTTCACGAGTCTTCTTGGCCTTAAGGGCTCCAAGGATAGCCACACACTTGCACCAACTTCACTTGTTGATGTCTTATACAATTTCCAACTTGCGTCGGTGTTGGAGGACCTTTACAATAAATCAAATAACAACTTCACGGTGTACCAACACGAAGAATCAAAAAGCTCTCACACAAGAAATAAATTACAAACTCCAATACAACACAAATGTATGAAGTTTGCAAAGCTAGAATGATTTTGATTGAGCAATGATTTCTTGTAGTGTACCCTCTTGTTTCTTGTCTTCAAATTGATCCAAAACATCCATATTTATAGTGTAGAAGGCCCACAAGGCTCCTACTAGCCGTTGCTACACTTAAGGCTTGAATCACTCCAAGGTCGCCTTGGACATCGCCTCGGGCAATCACCATCGCCACGTTCTAACGTTCAAATCTGGCCCAGATCGCCTCAAAGATGTCCCCATTGCCTGGGGCGATCGCCCTTTAAAAATTTGCCGTAGGAACAATTCTGGACCGCCTCAGGCGTTCCAGGCATCGCCTGGGGCGATCCAGATCGCCAGGCGCGCAGCGTGCCATCGACTGGGTCGATGGTGCGCGGCGTTGGCACGCATGGCCCCGATCGCCTGAGGTGATGGCCCGGATCGCCTGAAACTATCTGCCAGATTTCAACACTCTCAAACTTTGCACTATTCGACTATCTTAAGCTCGTTTCTGGGAAACGTGTTAAACATGAAAGTTGTAGCACTTCCTCTTATCTAGGTGTGGACAAAAATTCATTGCATTGCATTAAGGTATGAAGACGTTATGACCAAAATTCTACAGCCGCTCAAACCTTGCTACAATCTGCACTTGCTATGACTTCCATGCCATTTTGCCCCATGATGCAATCCGAATTGGACTGAGATGTTTGAATATGAAATCTAGCATATTGAGTTGGCTTTCCAATATCTTTGGATTCACATTATTCGGAGCATCGAGCCAAGATTTATAATCAAAACATTGCACTGCGCTCCAAGTGGCTTCTATACGAATTTGCCCACCAACGGACCATTGGTTCGTGGGTCTTCATCCCATCATAAGATATTGTTCCAACATCATTCCACACATGTTGAACACTTAGTTTGGTTGTTCATAGATGTCATTCCTTATCGTCCAAGCTCAATAGATTCCTTGATAAAAATCACTGCTTGTCCTATGAACTCGCATATGTTATTGTATAACTTGGTTCTCTTCCATTGGTCTTCCCAACCAATTTATCAATCTAACCATTTACACTAAGTAGACATATTAGTACAACAAATGCAAGTTTTGTTGATAATCAAAACCCACAAATAATTCGGAGATAAATTAAGCATTAAACTCAACAATGCTTTTAAGGCTCAACAATCTCCCCCTTTTTGATGATCACAAAACTTGATAAACCTGTAATGAAATATGTATGAAATGCGAGTAAACAAGACCCCCCCTTAACAAATGCATAGCACATACAAGATTTACCAAGTAAAGCATAATACAAAAAAAATTCTCCCCCTCAAACCATGCATGAATTAAGCTTCAAGTTTATCACAAAATTTTCCCCCTTTTTGTGATAATCAAAAAGCATATCACAAATATATGTTGACACATATCCATAGTCTAACAATTAGCCATAACAAGCATAAGATTAAATAATTGAGAGGAAGACATACATGCGTTTAAGACAATTAACAACAATGAATTCTAAATGTGCAAAGTGTGCATATGTTCTACCAAGAGTTCATGCACTCATGCCCAATAGACATTAAAATTCTCAATGCATCATTATAAACAATTGATAATATAATGAGAATAGAATCATTGAGGCCATAGAAACAATATATGAAATTCTTAGGCCATATTTCTATGATCCAAGATAGAGCATCTAAACACTTAAAGCATGCATAATCATATTTTATTGATTTTCACATTGCATATTCAAATGGCACATCAAGATATTTACCATAAAGAGATAAGCATAAATCATGCATTAAAAATTTAAATATGCAACATAATTCATTGTCATAAGAAGATATCATTTAATTCAATTATTTTGTGAAACAACAAATCATGAGCATTAAATCAAGTTATACCAATTTTAACTATCCAATGTTCCATTTTCAAAATTCAAGCATATAGGCATATAAGAGTGATTATACAAGATCTTACTCAATTAGGACTCACAAAAATGCATATGCTAAGGGGAAATGCAATTTATTACAAATAAATACTGAGCTTCATTATTTATTGATCACAATTAATTTGTGCCAATGAATTTTTGCAATAGCTCTTTTAAATGCACAAGAAAAAAAAGATAATTAGCTCCTCATAAATATGATATCATAATAATGTACTTAAAATTCAATTTCTCAAAGATCACCTTCAAAATAATTGAATTTCACTACATAATTATAATATACAATTAAAGGAATATTAATCATGCAAAAGAGCTAATTATGCTACTATGATGCTTAAAATAAATTTACCTTGGATGACAAGAGTAAGTTCTTGTCATCGGTCATATACCTCGCGCTTCCTCTATTGTGGTGCATAAGATGATTTCCTCCCTTGAGGTGCTAGTGCCTTCATCCTCCATCTCTTTGTTGTTCATACAAAACAAATTAACAATTGGAGGATCTTTGGTACCCATTTTATTTTTGGATCCTTGCGGTTAGCTTCATCGGTGCTTTTAGAATCCACTTCCATCTCTTGTTTGGTTAGTATTGATTTTTAACAAATCTACATTTGTTCTTGATATGACCAACCTTACAACAATAAGTGCAAGTAGGAGAATTATACTTAGCTTTACCCAACAAGCTTGTAAAAGTTTTAGATTTGCTTGAAAAGCCTAATCCGGCTTTATCGAAGCTACAACGTTGCAAGCCAAGCAATTCATTCATATTTAAACTACTATCACTAAACTTGCAAAAAGTTTTCTTCAAAGCACTTCATTCATTTTTAATGTATCATTTTCTTCATCTCTATTGGCTAACTCAAGCTTGAGCAATTTGTTACTCATCTTTGTTTTGCCAAGAACGCCAATAAGCTCATTATAAGAATCTAATAATTCATCAAATGATGGTATCTCATCGTCATCCTCTTCTTCATCATCATCAAGAGCCATTAGACAAAGATTTGCTACTTCTTCTTCATCGGAGTCACTATCACTCCATGTGGCCATTAGACCTTTCTTCTTCCCCTTATCATCATTCTTCTTCCTAGGAAATTCATTAGCACAATGACCTTTATATTGACAATTATAGCATGTTACCTCTTGTTTGGAATCATGTTTGGTGGCACCGGAGGTCTTTGTCTTGTTGTATTTGTTGTAGAATTTATTGAACTTTCTAGTGAACAAGATAATCTCTTCATCATCTTCATCATCAGATTGTTCTTTCCTCTCGATCAAGGCTATCCCCTTTCTTATGGATCTATCTTCCTCCTTTAATCCCTTCCGGTTTGACACTTCAAGCTCATGGGTCACCAAGGTACCATGAAGTTCATCAAGATCATATGAGGCACTATCTCCTTTGTTGGATTCGATGATAGCCATCCTCTTAGCATCCCATTCTTGTGGTAAGGCTCTAAGGGATCTTCTCCAAATTTGCTTTGGAGGATACTTCTCACCAAGTTGGGCAAGCTCATTGATGATTTGAGTGAGCCTTCTAAACATTGAATCAATGTTTTCTCCGGACTCCATCTCAAAGGTTTCATACTTGAGTTGCAATAGATCAATCTTTGTCTCCTTCACTTGATTGGTGCCCTCATGACAAATTTGCAATTTGTCCCAAATTTCCTTTGCGGTTGAGCAAATCGAGATCCGGTTGTACTCCTTCATATCTAAAGCACAATGCAAAATATTAATAGCTTTAACGTTTTGAGAAATTAAAATCATATCCGCTCTTGTGAAATCGTTCATTTCTTTGGGAATACTTATTCCACCAACTTCCTTTAAAGGAATATGTGGACCTTCTACAATTATCTTCCATAGGTCATAATCTACGGATTGGATGTATAGATAAATTTTATTATTCCAATATCCGTAGTTATCACCCGTGAAGAGCGGAGGGCGATTGGTCGATTGACCTTGAGCAAACTCATTTGCTAGATTAGCCATAAAAAGAATTTGATTTACAAACAAAAATCAAATGGCTCTGATACCACTTGTTGGAACCGAAGAGGGGAGGTGAATGAGGTTCCTTGGCTACTTTAGCGTTTTAAAATGAATTTGCAAAAAAGTCGAATTTGCGCTGCGGAAGACTTGATGTCAATCGACAAATAAATAATATGAAGAAATAAATAAATGCGTAATATAAATAAAGCAATAAAGAACATGAGAATTTGTTATAGAAGTTCGGCGATGAATCGCCTACGTCTCCTCTTCCCCGTTAGAAAATGTTTAACCGAGGTTCCACTAGAACAACTTTGGTCTTGGCCTTAAGGGCTCCAAGTTAGCCACAACACACTCTTCCCGAGTAACACACTCTTCACGAGTCTTCTTGGCCTTAAGGGCTCCAAGGATAGCCACACACAAACTCTTCACGAGTTACCCACACTCTTCACGAGTCTTCTTGGCCTTAAGGGCTCCAAGGATAGCCGCACACTTGCACCAACTTCACTTGTTGATGTCTTATACAATTTTCAACTTGCGTCGGTGTTGGAGGACCTTTACAATAAATCAAATAACAACTACACGGTGTACCAACACGAAGAAGCTCTCACACAAGAAATAAATTACAAACTCCAATACAACACAAATGTATGAAGTTTGCAAAGCTAGAATGATTTTGATTGAGCAAAGCTTTCTTGTAGTGTACCCTCTTGTTTCTTGTCTTCATATTGATCCAAAACAACCATATTTATAGTGTAGAAATCCCACAAGGCTCATACTAGCCGTTGCTACACTTAAGGCTTGAATCACTCCAAGATCGCCTCGGACATCGCCTCGGGCGATCACCATCGCCACGTTCTAACTTTTAAATCTGGCCCAGATCGCCTCAGAGGATGTCCCCATCGCCTGGGGTGATCGCCCTTTGAAAATTTGTCGTAGGAACAATTCTGGATCGCCTCAGGCATTCCAGGCATCGCCTGGGGCGATCTAGGTCGCTAGGCGTGCAGCGTGCCATCGCCTGGGTCGTTGGTGCGCGGCGTTGGCACGCATGGCCCCGATCGCCTGAGGTGATGACCCGGATCGCCTGAAACTATCTGCCAGATTTCAACACTCTCAAACTTTGCACTATTCGACCATCTTAAGTTCGGTTCTGGGAAAAGTGTTAAACATGAAAGTTGTAGCCCTTCCTCCTATCTAAGTGTGAACAAAAATTCATTGCATTCCAGTAAGGTATGAAGACGTTATGCCCAAAATACTACAGCCGTTCAAACCTTGCTACAATCTGCACTTGCTATGACTTCCATGCCAATTTGCTCCATGATGCAATCCGAATTGGACTGAGATGTTTGAATATGAAATCTAGAATATTGAGTTGGCTTTCCAACCTATTTGGATTCACATTATTCGGAGCATCGAGCCAAGAGTTATAATCAAAACATTGCACTGCGCTCCAAGTGGCTTCTATACGAATTTGCCCACCAACGGACCATTTGTTCGTGGGTCTTCATCCCATCATAAGATATTGTTCGAACATCATTCCACACATGTTGAACACTTAGTTTGGTTGTTCATAGATGTCATTTCTTCTTGTCCAAGCTCAATAGATTCCTTGATAAAAATCACTGCTTGTCCTATGAACTCGCATATGTTATTGTATAACTTGGGTTATCTTCCATTGGTATTCCCAACCAATTTATTAAACTAACCCTGTACACTAAGTCAACATATTAGTACAACAAATACAAGTTTTGTTGATCATCAAAACCCATAAATAACTCGGAGATAAATTACGCATTAAACTCAACAATGCGTTTAAGGCTCAACAACATGCCTTTGATAGTTATCATATTTCCTAACTAGCTCATCAACATCTCCTACCATGATATGCCGATAGTATCCTGCTCGGCTAGCTTTCTTGGCCAACATGTTTGCCCCTAGGTTATTGCCACATGAACCTTCATGAATTTCTTTAAGGAAATATTCACATTCCTAAACCGAAGTGCATTGGAGCAATGGAACCAAGAAGCCTTTTTTGAACAGCTTTCCATCTATTAAGACAAAAACGCCTCCCCATTCACTTCTGTTCAACTGCCTCCATTGGGTCAGTAAGGACCCTAGTTCCTTAAATGCGAATTAAAGGCGTAAATAAAATTTTCATGCATAAACGGAGTATAAAAATTGTGTTGATGCCTTGAGCTATTAGATTACAGTGCCAAAATAAAGTTCCAAAAGGGATTAGTTACATTCCCAACCAATGAATGTTAATCCTATAGCTTTACACTACTCCTAGAGTAGATACTATACAAAAGAATATGCCTGCTACCAAGAGCACACCTCACTAGCTCACCACATCAACTCGCCTTAGCCCGTCCGCCCAAAAGTACCTACAGGAACAACCCCAAAACCATGAGCATGTACATATATCATATCCACAATAATATGATAGCAATTCAAATGCATAAATCGTAAATACGATTCACTTCCTGTATGTAATACATTTAAAAGCTCCCTTTGGTTGTCCCTGTACCACAATCATAATCAATGGATTATAAAACCAATAATTTATGTCATGACATGCACTCATTCCATGTATACCAATGGCCAGATCCAGTCTTATTATATCGGTGGCATAATACCCCTCTCGTTTACATGACAGCGGCATTAATACCCATCGCTTCGACATATTAGCGGTATAATATCCCTTGCATCAACATGACAACGGCATTATCCTTCGCTTCGACATGTTTGCGGCAAATATTCTTCATCGCTATAATATGACAGCGGCAAGTATTCTATCATCGCTTCGACATGAAGGCGGCAAGTATTCTTCATCACTATAATATAATCTCGACTCACAATTATATGCAACCATAATGCATATTCCAACCATGTATGCAACCATAATGCATAAATAAGACCATATATGCAACCATAATGCATAACCAATTCAAGGCGTAATAAATACGTTTTACCATCCGATGCCCGTACGTCTCACTACGTACCTTAGTTCCAAAAGTGGAGATATCGTGGACTTTATCTCCTAAGCTGTGTGGCCACCTGGGATGGTTCTACACATTCACACAAATCAATATTAGGAGCCAATAATAGTCCAATATCAAAAATTCCACAAAAATATCCAAAAATACCACATTTTGCCTTTCGCGATCGATCGCCTGTGGCGGGCGATCGATCGCGAGACCTTACTACCCGTTTCCCAAATTTTCTGGCTTTGGCGATCGATCGCCACATTTGGCGCGATCGATCGCCAGCCTCGCCGATCGATCGCCCAAGAGTGGCGATCGATCGCCAAACACCCCAAACGCGCACTGCCCGCGCGTGATCGGTCGCCTGGAACGGGCGATCGATTGCCAGTGTCTGTAACCCGAAAATTCACCATTTTTGCACACCATTTCCATCCCAAACCAGACCAACACTTAAACCATCAAACCAACAACATAAATAACATCATAAACCTCCAAAATACACCTTAAACATCCCAAAAATCCAATATTCAACCAAGATAATACCAAACCAACACTTAAACCATCAAACCAACAACATAAATAACATCATAAACCTCCAAAATACACCTTAAACATCCCAAAAATCCAACATTCAACCAAGATAATACCAAACCAACACTTAAACCATCAAACCAACAACATAAATAACATCATAAACCTCCAAAATACACCTTAAACATCCCAAAAATCCAACATTCAACCAAGATAATACCAACCCAAAATAACCCATTTCAAAACCACACAAAACCATAACAAACCCAATCCAAACACAACAAAAGCAACAAGGAGATATCCATACCTCTTGGGGGCTCCAAATCTCACACCAAATCCCACAAATCAAGTTTTTGGAAGGGTTTCTCTTCACCTCTTTGCCCAATCTCGAAAATTAAGGGGAGAAGGGTTTGGATGAGTGATTTGGGGGAAGTAGAAAAGTGATGGGTATAGTGGGGATTGGGGTATTAAGTGGGTTTGTTTTTAAATAAATTGCATTCCACAATTACCATGGTGTATAAAACACCCCAACATGATATTTTAAAAGCATTTACCAAAATCACAATTAAATCATGCTTGACCAAATAATTATCAATTACCATAAAATAAACCATAATAACTCCTAATTTCCCAACATGCATAACATGCACCCCAAAATGCACCACCGGGTCACGCCTACATGTGACTAAGCATCTCACCAAGATAATTAATTCCAACGCATAATTTAATTATCACCATAAAATCACATAAACATAATTATTGCCAAAATTGCAATTAATTATTTCGGGGATATCACAATACTCCCATACTTATAAGATTTCGACCCCGAAATCGCATGCACTTACCCAAATCGAAACCAAACATAAATCACATACCAGAAAATAACTCCGGGTAGTGCTGCATCATGTGCCGCTCCGTCTCCCACGTGGCCTCCTCGTCACCCCTGCGATCCCACTGAACCTTGACCATCGGTATCACTTTGTTCCGAAGTCTGCGATCATTCCTATCCAGAATCCTGACCGGCCGCTCCTCATAAGATACATCAGAATCCAACTGAACCTCAGAAGGCTGCAATACATGTGACGGATCCGGCTCATACTTCAGCAGCATAGACACATGGAACACGTCGTGAATACCAGACAACGACGATGGTAGTGCCAAACGGTAAGCCAAGGTACCGATGCGCTGCAAAATCTCATACGGTCCCACGTACCTCGGAGACAATTTCCCACGCATACCAAAACGAACCACACCTCTGAAAGGTGAAATCTTCAAAAAGACTCTATCTCCCAATTGAAATTCCAACGGTCTCCGCCGTTTATTTGCATAGGCTGCCTGCCTGTCCTGAGCTGCCTTCATTTTCTGACGGATAACCTTCACCTTATCCTCCATCTCCCGAATCAGTTTGGGTCCTCCCACTACTTTACTGGTCAAGTCATCCCAGTGTAATGGCGACCTGCAACGCCTACCATACAAAGCCTCAAACGGTGCCATCTGAATACTCGCCTGATAGCTGTTGTTGTATGAAAACTCTACCAAGGCCAAAGAATCTTGCCATGAGGCATCAAACTCCAACACACAAGCTCGTAGCATGTCCTCGAGCCTCTGTATAGTACGCTCAGTCTGACCGTCCGTCTGGGGATGATATGCCGTACTCAATCTCACCTCAGTACCCAATGCTGACTGAAGACCTCCCCAGAAATGAGATGTGAACCGCGGATCTCTGTCAGACACAATAGATACTGGAATCTCATGCAGTCTCACTATGTCCCAGACATATAACTGAGCCATCCTCAAGTATGTGTACGTCATACTGTAGGGAATAAAGTGAGCTACCTTCGTCAGCCTGTCAATGATCACCCAAATGGCATCACAACCCGAAGTAGTCTTCGGCAAGTGGGTCACAAAGTCCATAGATATGTGTTCCCACTTCCACTCCGGTATCTCTAAGCTCCTTAGTTCGCCACCGGGTCTCTGCCTTTCTACCTTAACCTGATGACAGATCAAACATCTCTTGACAAAAGCGATCACATCACGCTTCATCCGCTTCCACCAGAACTGATCACATAAGTCCTTATACATCTTCCTCCCTCCTGGGTGGATACTGAATCGGCTACTATGAGCTCGCTCCAAACTTCCTCTACGCAACTCCGGCGTACATGGACTACCCATCGGTTACCAAGTCTCAAAGAATCATCCTCAGCCACTCTAAACTTTGATGGCTGCCCCTGAAGTACCAATGATGACCATCTCTGAACCTCGTCATCTGTCCTCTGAGCTCTCATGATATTCTCATAGATATCTGGCTCAGCCAATAAGGTCGATACCCAAACTGGCGATGCGTCCACATCGAAGTCATAGCCCGATGGCAACAAGAAGTCATCATAGCCGACAAATGTATGACATCCTCAGCAGTACTCTTCACCTTCCGACTCAAGGCGTCTGCTGTCAAGTTTGCTTTCTCCGGATGGTACTCAATCTCACAGTCATAGTCCTTGAGTAGGTCCATCCATCTCCTCTGACGCATCAACTCCGCCTGAGTGAACAGGAATTTCAGGCTCTTATGATCCGTATATATGGTAAAGGACGTACCATACAGATAATGCCTCCAAATCTTCAGGGCAAAGACAATAGCCGCCAACTCCAAATCATGGACTGGGTACCTAGCCTCATGCGGCTTCAACTGCCTTGATGCATAAGCCACCACATGCTTATCCTGCATCAGTACACAACCCAAGCCCTGCAGTGATGCGTCAGTGTAAAGGACAAACCTCTTGTTCTCCGAGGGAATTACCAGCACCGGTGCCGTGGTCAATCGATGCTTCAACTCTTGGAAGCTCTCCTCGCAAGCCTCTAACCAATAAAATGATATTCCCTTCTGAGTCAACTGAGTCAAGGGCTTAGCAATCTTAGAAAACCCCTCGACAAAGCGTCGGTAATAGCCAGCCAAACCAAGAAAACTCCAAATCTCGGGCACAGAAGTGGGTGCAGCCCACTCCATCACAGCCTCAATCTTCTTGGGGTCTACTGAAATCCCACTGCTAGATATAACGTGCCCCAGAAATACTACACTGCTCAACCAAAACTCACACTTACTGAGCTTGGCGTATAACTGGTGATCTCTGAGGATCTGGAGCACTGTCCTCAAGTGTTTCACGTGCTCTTCCTCGCTCCGGGAGTAGATGAGTATGTCGTCGATGAACACAACGACGAACTGATCCAGATAGGGTTGGAACACCCGGTTCATCAAGCTCATAAAGACAGCCGGGGCGTTCATCACACCGAACGGCATTACTAAGAACTCGTAGTGCCCATACCGAGTCCGAAATGTTGTCTTCTGCACATCCTCCTCCCTGACCCGTATCCGGTGGTACCCGGATCTCAAATCAATCTTGATATATAGCTTCGTGCCTTGCAACTGATCAAATAAATCATCAATCCTAGGAAGAGGATACTTGTTCTTTACCATGGTCTTATTCAATTGCCTGTAGTCGATGCACAAACGCATTGAACCATCCTTCTTCTTCACAAAAGAACTGGTGCGCCCCAAGGTGATACGCCAGGGCGTATATATCCTTTATCAAGGAGCTCCTGCAACTGCTCCTTCAGTTCTCTCAACTCTGCCGGTGCCATCCGGTAAGGGGCACGAGAAATAGCGGATGTCCCCGGTAACAACTCAATCCCAAACTCGACTTCCCTTGCCGGTGGGAATCCGGGAATCTCCTCCGGGAACACATCAGCAAACTCTGCTACCACTGGTACATCCTCAATCCTCAACTCTTTACCTTTTCCCGGCGTGTCCACGGCATAGATGAGGTAGCCCGTGTGTCCACGTTTCAACAATTGGGACATTTTGATTGCCGAAATCAACGGAATCTTCGCACGAGACCCGTTGCCATAGAAAGTCCACTGAACTCCCAAATGAGATCTGAACCGAACTGTCATCTGCCGACAATCTACCACTGCCTGATATCTGTTCAGAATGTCGATGCCCACAATGCAGTCGAAATCTGACATACCCAAAACAATCAAGTCTGCCCTTATCTCATTGCCCTCAAAATAAATGAGGCTGTCCATCAGAAACTGATCAGCAACAACTTTCTTTCCAGTGGGTGTCGAGACCAATAGAGACGTGGGTAACAGAGACGTGCACATATGATGTCTCGCCACAAAGTCCGTAGACACAAAGGAGTGCGAAGCACCTGTGTCTATCAAAATAAAGGCGGAATATGTAAATAGAAGGCACGTACCAGCTATCACCTCCTCTGGAGCTGCATCAGCCTGCTCCCTGGTCAATGCATAGACCTGTCTTTGAGGTGGCCCCATAGCCTGTCCTCCCATATGTCGAGGCACCATCGGTGGCCTCTGCTGAACTGTACCACTAGAAAACCTCCCTTGACTTTCCCTGAGATCCGTCTGTCCTTCCCGATAGGACAACGCCGAGCAATGTGGCCCGACCTGCCAAAAATGTAGCACGCAGAACAATCTCGCATCAAATGCGGCCCTCCGCAAAAGTGGCACTTGACATCTCCAACTCTACTGGCTTGAGTCAGTCCCCCATAAGTAGATGCACCACCTCTCCGGTCCCCTTACTTCCGGCCATCCGGCCGCCTTCCGCTAAATCGGGAAGAAGAATAAGTCCCTCTTGACTTGAAAGATCCTCCCCGGGTCCTCAGATTCTCCGATGTAGATCTTTGTGATGGAACGGGTGAGGGTATGGCCTCTGGATAAGCGCTCACCCTATCTCTGCTAACTCCGCTCTAACAAGTGCATCATCAAAAGATGTCGGGTTGTTAGAAATAACCCGATCAAATAATTCCGGTCATAGCCCCTTCAGAAAGTGCCTCATCTTGGCATGCCCGTTTGTAGCGATGTGTGGCACATACCTCAATAGTGATGAGTAGCGCATGGCATAGTCCGTTACTGTCAGGCTCCCTTGTTTCAAGTTTGTAAATTCATCCTCCTTTGCCTAGCCATAGCCGAGAAGTATCGGTTTAGAAACCGAGTCCGAAATAAAGTCCAGTCAATCACCATGCCCTGAGCTCTCAGTTCCATCACCGTCGTCTTCCACCACATAGAAGACTTCTTTGCTAGTTGGAATTCTGCCAGCCTTAACCAAGCCGTCCTAGCACACGATGCAGACACAAATATCTGTTCCAATCTCTCTAGCCACTCCTCGGCCTCTTCACCTGTCTCCGTTCCCTCAAACATAGGCGGGTGGAAGGTCAGAAACTGAGTCAGACTAAGCTCCCCTGGTAGTAGCAACTGAGCAACCGGTTCCATGCCCACAGCAGGTGGAGGCAAAGGATTTGCCTGACCAATGCTAGCATTCACGCTCCCAACATCACCCACCTCTTCATTGAGGTTCCCCACATTCATAGCCGACATGCTGTAATACAAAGGTTAACAACAATTCCAAACAATATATATGTTATGCCGTGAGATAACATGGACGATAATAAGCATGTTAGTATAACAATTTATACACCAATATGCACCACATGCATAAACGCCCAAATGTAAACACCTAGCCAACCATGCTAAGGCTATCCTTCACTCATTCCCGGGTTCTCTAACCTGGCTCTGATACCACTAATGTAAGGACCCTAGTTCCTTAAATGCGGATTAAAGGCGTAAATAAAATTTTCATGCATAAACGGAGTATAAAAGTTGTGTTGATGCCTTGAGCTATTAGATTACAGTGCCAAAATAAAGTTCCAAAATGGATTAGTTACATTCCCAACCAATGAATGTTAATCCTATAGCTTTACACTACTCCTAGAGTAGATACTATGCAAAAGAATATGCCTGCTACCAAGAGCACTCCTCACTAGCTCACCGCATCAACTCGCCTTAGCCCGTTCGCCCAAAAGTACCTACAGGAACAACCCCAAAACCATGAGCATGTACATATATCATATCCACAATAATATGATAGCAATTCAAATGCATAAATCGTAAATACGATTCACTTCCTGTATGTAATACATTTAAAAGCTCCCTTTGGTTGTCCCTCTACCACAATCATAATAAATGGATTATAAAACCAATAATTTATGTCATGACATGCACTCATCCATGTATACCAATGGCCAGTTCCAGTCTTATTATATCAGTGACATAATACCCCTCGCGTTTACATGACATCGGCATTAATACCCCTCGCTTCGACATATTAGCGGTATAATATCCCTCGCATCAACATGACAACGGCATTATCCTTCGCTTCGACATGTTTGCGGCAAATATTCTTCATCGCTATAATATGACAGCGACAAGTATTCTATCATCGCTTCGACATGAAGGCGGCAAGTATTCTTCATCACTGTAATATAATCTCGACTCACAATTACATGCAACCATAATGCATATTCCAACCATGTATGCAACCATAATGCATAAATAAGACCATAAATGCAACCATAATGCATAACCAATTCAAGGCGTAATAAATACATTTACCGTCCGATGCCCGTACGTCTCACCACGTACCTTAGTTCCAAAAGTGGAGATATCGTGGACTTTATCTCCTAAGCTGTGTGGCCACCTGGGATGGTTCTACACATTCACACAAATCAATATTAGGAGCCAATAATAGTCCAATATCAAAAATTCCACAAAAATATCCAAAAATACCACATTTTGCCTATCGCCTGTGGTGGGCGATCGATCGCGAGACCTTACTGCCCGTTTCCCAAATTTTCTGGCTTTGGCGATCGATCGCCACATTTGGCGCGATCGATCGCCAGCCTCGCCGATCGATCGCCCAAGAGTGGCGATCGATCGCCAAACACCCCAAACGCGCACTGCCCGCGCGTGATCGGTCGCCTGGAACGGGCGATCGATCGCCAGTGTCTGTAACCCGAAAATTCACCATTTTTGCACACCATTTCCATCCCAAACCATACCAACACTTAAACCATCAAACCAACCACATAAATAACATCATAAACCTCCAAAATACACCTTAAACATCCCAAAAATCCAACATTCAACCAAGATAATACCAAACCAACACTTAAACCATCAAACCAACAACATAAATAACATCATAAACCTCCAAAATACACCTTAAGCATCCCAAAAATCCAACATTCAACCAAGATAATACCAAACCAACACTTAAACCATCAAACCAAGAACATAAATAACATCATAAACCTCCAAAATACACTGTAAACATCCCAAAAATCCAACATTCAACCAAGATAATACCAACCCAAAATAACCCATTTCAAAACCACACAAAACCATAACAAACCCAATCCAAACACAACAAAAGCAACAAGGAGGTATCCATACCTCTTGGGGGCTCCAAATCTCACACCAAATCCCACAAATCAAGTTTTTGGAAGGGTTTCTCTTCACCTCTTTGCCCAATCTCGAAAATAAAGGGGAGAAGGGTTTGGATGAGTGATTTGGGGGAAAGTAGAAAAGTGATGGGTATAGTGGGGATTGGGGTATTAAGTGGGTTTGTTTTTAAATAAATTGCATTCCACAATTACCATGGTGTATAAAACACCCCAACATGATATTTTAAAAGCATTTACCAAAATCACAATTAAATCATGCTTGACCAAATAATTATCAATTACCATAAACAAACCATAATAACTCCTAATTTCCCAACATGCATAACATGCACCCCGAAATGCACCACCGGGTCACGCCTACCATGTGACTAAGCATCTCACCAAGATAATTAATTCCAACGCATAATTTAATTATCACCATAAAATCACATACATAATTATTGCCCAAATTGCAATTAATTATTTCGGGGATATCACAGGGTCTGAGGGTAATTGCTTAGTCCTCATATATTCCACGATTTGTCTTCTCCAATCCCCTATGATGTGGGGCATGAGGTTCATGTTGCTATTCACGGACACATGTGAGATCAACAAATCTTGAACCAACACTTGTCTATTTTTTCCATTTGTGTAGCGAGCTAGCCAGTTTTGCCAATTTAACTGGTCGGCTGTTTTCTTCCCGTGGTATTTGAGTCTTTTATGTTTCAAGGAATTGACCCATCATTATTGTTCTGACTTCTCTTTGATAAGAACTGAATTTATAGCCTCATTCGCCATAGATAAATAGACAACGAGCGTCTCATTCAGCTCGGGTTTGCTCAACAATGGAAGTACAACCAAGTACTTCATCAAGTATTCGAAGGCATGATGGCACTGTTCATCCCATTTGAATAGGTTTCTCTTCCTCAAAGAAGAATGGTCCTCAAAGAAGAATGGCAAACTCTTATCCATTGATCTGGAGATGAAGCTAGGGGTGTTTATTCGGTTCGGTTTGAACCGAACCGAAATTTTGGTTTTGAAATTTCAAAATCAAAAATCGAACCGAAATTGTTCGGTTCGGTTTCAGTTTTAACCAAACTTTTTGGTTCGGTTCAGTTCATTTAGGTTCGAACCGTACTTTTTTATATTTATTATTTTTCAATTTATTTTTTGAATTTTTGAATTTTTTTTTTAAATTGTATGATTATTTGATGAAAATTCAACATAAATACAAACACTATTGCATCATATATTGGATTCAAATGAATTCTAAACCTTTGACCTTTTAATTTTAAACTTCTAATATTATTTTGAAGCTATTTAATACAAAAAATCGAGTTTAAAAATGAGGCAACAAAATAAATTATATTATACTTGAAACACGTTGTTAATTTACGAGTTATTATTCATACAATCAAGAGCGAAACCATTAAAAATTTTATTTAAACCATAAGAAAATTTTTTTTAATTTTTTTTTAAAAAAAATTGTTTCTCGGTTCGGTTAACCGGGCCCTGTAACCAAAAATTGATTTTTTTAAAACCGAAAACTGAACCGATTTTTTTCGGTTCGGTTTGAACCGAACCGGTACACACCGCTAGATGAATTGACTCAGGGCAACAATCATTTCCGCAAATCTATGTACTTCATTTAGAGTCCGAGGGTGAGTCATTTCTTGAATCATCTTGATCTTTTGGGGTTTGCCTCAATACCCCGATCGTTGACCATGCATCCCAAGATTTTTCCTCTATGTATCCCAAATGTGCATTTGGGATGGTTTAGTTTCACGCCATACCTGATAAGATGCCAAAAACGACCTCCATTTCACTGAACAACTCATATGCTTTTCTGCTCTTGATAAGGCCGTCATCTACGTATACTTCAACATTTCATCATATCTGATCTTTGAAGATTTTATCCATCAACCTTTGATATATGGCTCTGACGTTTTTTAACCAGAAGGGCATCACGACACAACAAAAGGTTTCTCATGCAGTGATAAAGCTAACTTTCGGCTGATCTTCCTGAGCTAAAGGAATTTGACGATAGCCTTGATGTCAGGATCGATCGGAGGTGCGTGGTCAATCCACATTTCGAGTTCAACCAACTTGAGCTTCAATAGCTCATGTTCTTGAAATGATTGCACTGAGAGATTATATTGAGTTCGGTTTCTAAACCTAGCGAAAGACACTCGACATAACCCGCTATAAACTGACTAACCATTTGAAATCACTTTAAAGGTATGCAAGTAAAATATGTAAATACACAAGCATTTGTTTATGGAAGTTCGAAGGATGTAATCCTTCTACGTCTCATTTTCTTCCACCTCAGGGAAGGATTCCACTAGAAAACTTTGATTTATACAACTCTTTGTACAAATCCGATCCAGTTGGGCATTTCCCATCCAATTAGAACTCCTAGCAACTCAACAATGTATGTTTTTTGATGTCTCACATACAAAGACCTCTCAATCGGTTGTGATAGGTCACCAACCGTTACAATGATATTCACTCATCTATTTAAGCTCGCAAATACAATTAATATAGTGAATATAAAAGGCACAAATGATTCCATAATGAATCTGATATAGCAAGATAAGCAGTGCTTAAGAATCTAGGCTTGCTCTCATCTAAGTTGTTCTTATTTGAAGGTTGTCCATTTTGAATCTCAAGTGGGTTTGCTTTGATCTCTCTTGGATTGATCTTCAATCAAATTATTTGAGCCTCCAAGACTTGTATATATAGCCCCAAACAATGACATATATGTTACATACAAGAATATGCCCATCGGAAAAAGGTAATGCACGATTTCCGAGCTTGCAACAGTCATATTCTAGTTTTTGGGCAATCTTTATTATTTTTGACCAAATTGATTTTTGTAGGCAGGCCATCTCAACTTAATTTCAGTTTGATCAGACCAGCTTGGACGGATCAGCTCGGTATTTTTCAGTTTTCACCTCGGAAGATTCAGCTTGATAGTTTCAGACCAGCTTGATAATTTGATGTTCTGATCTACTACTCGTAACTCTTGATTCATTGATTTTTGGGCAAAACGATGAACATGAAAGTTGTAGCCTTTGTCTTGGCTTTCTAGAGAATCAATAATCACTCAATTCCGATTTTGTATGAGATCAGGATGCTCGAAATACTAGATCATGTGCCTGCTGAAACATGGAATGTTTCAGCAGCAAGAACAACAACTTGCAGACGACTTTTGACCATCTTAGCCTCCGATTCAGCTCTCAACTCCCGAAGATGAATTGTTGATATTCTTCTTAGATTTCCAACCCATACTGCAACGTTTCGTTCCGATAAGCGAGCTAAGAGTTATGACCAACATACTGATACTCGCCTGCTGTAACAGCTTGTTGTTTCTTCACATTCCAGCTTAGGTGCTCTTTCTCCTTGATAAATTCGAACTAGCCAATATGTTGTGAAATATGCCTTTTATTATTTCAAGTTGGCTGTTCATCCTCTTTGAAATCACGTCATTTGATCCGAGCTATGAGATATGATCGAAACAATCCGCTCTACCAGGATTTCAGTCTTGGTTCAGCTTGATATCTTCGAGCTACTTCTTTGCAATTCATCAAGCTCTTAATCATGATATATTCATTGCACACTTGATGAAATAATTTAGCAACATAATCACAAGTTTTATTAGCATCAAAACTAAGATTATTCGGGTTCCCAAAACCCAACACTTGATATGCATCCATGAGACATGCAACTCATGACCAGCGACATAGTTCAATAACTGGTCGATCCTTGGGAGGGGATAACAATATTTGGGACAAGATTTGTTGACGTCTTGGAAACCCACACACATTCTCCATTTTCCTCCTGATTTGGGCATCAGAACCACATTCAAGAGCCAGGTCGGAAAGTTGATTTCTCGAATGTGCTCTACTCTTAGTAACTATTCCACTTGATGGGTAATGATCACACCCTTCTTAGGACCAAAGTGTCTCCTCTTATGCTTAATTTCAAGGGCACGAGGATTCACATTGAGGTGGTTTTCGGCTACCTCCGGTCTCACTCTAACCAGATCAGCACTGCTCACGCAAACACATCCATATTTTTGATCAAACAATCCTCCATCATAATTCAGGATCGAGCTGAGAACCCACCGTAATAGTTTTGGTGGGGTGTCCCAACTCAATAGTTGGGAACTACTCCCGCAGGGTTATTATCTCTTTTGGCCCCTTAACCATCTTCTTACTTTCTCTACTATCCTGAGTTCTTGCCTCTGTTTTTCTCTTCTTTTCTTGCCCCACCTCCTGCACGTAACAACTTCGGGGAGGATTTTTTATTTCCTCGCACTTTACCAACCTCCACTCCCACTGGAAGATTTATTTTTCAAATGATAAGTGGAATCCACAGCCTGAAATGAATTCAAGGTTGGTGACCTAGGATGATGTTGTACTTGGAATGAGTATCCATGATCAAGAAGTTTATCATCCTTGTCTTCGTGCTTGGTTCTTCCCCTAACATGATCGGTAGGGTGACATGTCCCACAAGTCTTACCACTTCACATGCAAATCCCTGCAAGGAAGTGTCCACTTTTTGTACCTGAACATCCCCAAGGTCCATTCGCTTGAGTGTATTGAGGAACAAGACGTCAGCTGAACTGCATGTGTCTACAATGACTTTTTACACATTATAGTTGGCCACAATTGCAGAGATGATGAGGAACATCATCATGGGGTAGTTGAATTCCCTCCAGATAGTTTGGTCCGAAGGCTATAGATGGTCCGAGCTACGTTTCTCGAGGAGTTGCAGACATGACTTGATTGCATGTCCCTTCCTAGCTCGATTGGAATCTCATCCAGACAACTAGAGATGTCAAACGGAGCAGACGGCACAAGGCACGGCACGGGCACGGCACGACGTGGAGCGGCACGGCACGGCACGTTTTGCTACAGTGCCGTGCCGTGCCAAGCACGGCCCGGAGTATGGGCCGTGCCGGGCCAAGCCATGCCAGCCCGTGGGCTGGCACAGCACGGCACGACACTGTTCCTGTTTTTTTCTTTTTTACCAGGCGATCGATCGCCACATAAATGGCGATCGATCGCCTATAGGCAGTAAGCAAAATACAGGGGTGGCGATCGATCGCCACAAAAAAGGCGATCGATCGCCTAGAGGCAGTAAGCAAAATGCAGGGGTGGCGATCGATCGCCACAAAAATGGCGATCGATCGCCAATGTCCAACGGTCAAAAATATAGCCGTTCAACGGCTTTTTTAAAAAAAAAAATTTATTTTTTTGGTTGTTATATATATGTGTGTGTTGATGAAACATTTTATCCTCTTAATCTGTAAGCTCTATATACTTGAGACGCTATACTCTCAATTTGTTCACAAGAAGAAAGAAATTCGTCTTACGTTTGCCAAGACAAGCACAAGCAACAAAGCCAACACTCC
This sequence comes from Haberlea rhodopensis, assembly GCA_907163345.1. Lineage (NCBI taxonomy): Eukaryota > Viridiplantae > Streptophyta > Magnoliopsida > Lamiales > Gesneriaceae > Haberlea > Haberlea rhodopensis. Next base: position 3,816,335 of record CAJQUN010000013.1, read on the forward strand.
TCCTAGCAAATATTTGGTAACTTTTATATTTATTGCATTAGATAATTCATAATTGTAGTCTATATACATAATGGCCGATTCATCTTATAATGTGAATTATGATGATGAAATCGATCAATTCCAAGAAAATGAAGAAAGCACACCAAATATTCAATCATCAAGTAGAAGAACTTCAAAAAAAAGAACTAGCAATGTCTGGCAACTATTCGATGTAGAAATTGTTGAGGGAAAGGGATCAAGGGCAGTTTGTAAAAAATGTAAAAAAGATTATGCATATGCTTCTTCTGGTGGTACAGGTCATTTACTAAGACACATGGCTAAACATGAAAAAGAACCAACTGATGGTAACCAAACTATTCTTTCACAATTCGGTACTGGTAGTAGTAGTTCAACTTTAGGTATTTTCACTTATAATGTTGAAAGAGATAGGAGAGAACTAGCTAAATATATCGTATGGGCGGAGAAACCTTTTCAATGGGGGCGGACGCCAAATTCACTAATTATATTCATTTAGGTTTGCAACCTCAACATAAACGATTTTCAAGGAATACTATTAAATCGGATGCATTCACAATTTTTAATGAATATAAAGCAAATTTAATTACGTATTTAGGTAATCTTTCATCGAAAGTAGGACTAACAAGTGATATTTGGACAACTTATCTTGGCAATGCATCATATCTCTGTGTTACAGGACATTGGATTGACGATAACTGGGTGTTACATAAAAAAAATTTAGGTTTCACAAAAATTGATTGGCCTCATACGGGTGGAGTTATTTCCAATGCCATTATGCAAGTTACTAATGAATATAATATTAGTAATAAAATCTTCTCTATTTCATTTGATGCAACTAATAATACTGCTGCAATTACTATATTAAAAACTTATTTGAAACCAATTTTAAATGGTGATCTTTTTCATATTCGTTGTGCATGTCATATTTTAAATTTGTGTGTGCAAGATGGATTGAAACCACTTGAGCTTCATTTAGAAAAAATAAAGACTACTCTTAAATTTCTTAATGGTTCAGTTGCTAAAAAACAAGACTTCAAAAGTTTATGTATTTCTCATGGTATGAATTATAAAGATTTTCCTTATGATGTTCCTAATAGGTGGAATTCTACATATTTAATGTTGTAAGCATGTTTACCTTATAGAAATGTGATCACTTTTTTTTTTAATGAAAGGATGGCCGAACATTTTCATATTGAAGAAACTGATTGGGAAATTGCTTCTAATATTTGTAATTTTTTAGAACCGTTTTACGATGCTACCAATTTATTTTCGGGCTGTTATTATCCAACTTCTTCAATATTTTTGAATAAAATTTATGAAATTAGTGAATGTTTTGCATTACATAGATCTGATCCGTTTTTTACAGGTATTGTCGAACCAATGGAGTATAAATTTAAAAAATACTGGAAAACTATTCCTATGTTGAATTGCTTGGCATCAATTCTGGATCCTAGATTAAAATTATATAGTGTAGAAATTATAATAGAATCTTATTACACCAACATGGCTTATGAGAATATTAATATTAATCAAGAGAAAGAGCGCATTAATAAATGTTTGTTTGCTTTGTTTTCTTTATATGATTCGTTACATAATTCTAGAGCAACTCCAGTAAGAGAAAGTGGTAGTAGTGGTAAGGGTTCTGTGTGGACAATGTTAAGAAGAAGACAAGACACTACTTCCGCTTCTTCTAGTTCTAATACATCTTCATTTACTGAGCTTCAGTTATATCTAAATCAAGTCATAAATTTCAGTGAACAAGAATTAGAAACTTTTGATGTTTTGGCATGGTGGAAAGACAATGCTAGACTTTGGCCAGTACTTTCCATAATGGCACGTGATCTACTAACTCCTCCGATATCCACAGTTCCATCGGAGTCTTGTTTTAGTGCAGGTGGAATAGTCATTGATGAAAAAAGAAGTAGAATGAAACCAAACACTGTGGAGATGTGTATTCTTTTAAAGGATTGGTTGGATGCTGATAGCCGCTTACAAGGTTTGGGAGGACATGATGTTTCTTCGGATGAAAATGAAGAAAATTAGCATATTTTTTAAACTCTTTTGTAATTTATTATTTTCTTTTGTTCAATGTAATTTGTAGTTTTTCAATTCGTAGTCAATAAATTTTGATTTTATAAGTATATTGTGCCAATCTATATTTAAATATAATATTATTATATATAAATAAATAAAATTAAACAAATAAAAAATAAAAAAAAATGAAAAAAAAAAATTGATTTGGGCCGTGCCAGCACGGCACGGCCCGTGGCACGGCCCATAAGCCACGGGCCTATGGGCCGTGCCGGGCCACCCAAATAAGGAGACGGGCCGTGCCAGGCACGGCCCGTCTCCTTAAAGGGCCGTGCCGGGCCGGCACGGCCCGTTTGACATCTATACAGACAACCCTCCCTAAATCATATAGATGGTTTCTTGGTTAGGAACATTGTCAGGGGATGGTTCCTCCTTGGCTCGAGCATTGTTCTCCTCTGGTTTTCCCCTGTTCTCGCCCAAGGCACATGACACCTTGGTGAACAAGCACGGAGTTCTGGGCTTATCTTTCCCATTATTTATTTCCTTGATATCCTCCCCTGCTTGTAATGCCTTGGAAAATCATAGCAAATTATACTTGATAATTATGACGTAAGAATGAAGTTTGATGATGATTATACAAAATAAATATATTTACAGGTGCACTGGGGAAGAATAATATGAATTTGAATGTGTATTAAGAATAGTAAACGGTCTTGCGAATTAATAGGTAACACCTAATTCTATAAAACTAGTAGTTATGAAAGTTCGTCGATGAATAATATGCCCCAAATAATTATTTATTGTAAAGTAGTTTAGTTTATGATTGGCAAATGAATAAGTGGAGACATACGTGTCTCTCTTCCAACATATATTGGCACTAGACATTTTAATATTTACTAAGTGAAATGAATTGGTGCACTTTCTCTTCAGTTTCCGAAAACACCGAAGCTCAAAACCATAAAGAAATACAATTTGACCAAAGGAAGAGCCAATCAGTTTAGGCGATGCATATGCAGTTTATGATCTGTCTATCTGTTTTAGTGGCACATAACCCACTTTACTTCCCATTTCATTTCTTTGCATTCTAAAAATAAAAACCGATAGCGGAACTCAAGAAGGCAATTCATGTTATTTCTTCAATTTTCTTCACAATTCGAAACTGTGATAAATTGGACACGAATTTTGAATCCTTGCGGTAAGGATTACTGTTGATGTTAGTAACTGTGATGTGGTAATGGTTTGGTTTAACCATATCTACAGGAGTAATGTAAATCAACGTATCATTATTGATTATTGAGTCTTGGATATGCAATATGGTAACTTTTGGTCGACAAATTCATATGGGTGGGTTTCAAATTTTGGATAAGAAGTTTAATTTTCGAAAAGATTATACCATGCTTTATGTATTACAAGAAGAATTAGTTTGTGACTGTTAATTCTGATTAGAACTTAAAATGGAGATTTGATCAAATTAATATGGATTGTAGACGTTAGTTACTTGTACAGATAGTTTGGAAACCACCAGACAACAGGACTAGCTGTAATTTTGATTTTACCAAATTTCAGGTATGTGTTAACGTACGAGCATGTATTGATATTCATATTGATGTTGCTTATGATATATCGATGATGTAAATGAATGATGATGTTGAGGGTCGCTGGAATGAGCGACACGTTGTATTATATCAACTGTCTATTGTGTCGTAGTAGCAGGGGAGCGACATTTGAGTATAGTAGGCTTGTTGTTGCCACTATATCGATTATATATATGGTGGGTCATGACGATGATGAGGTATACTAGGCTTGGTGCTGCCACTATATCGATTATATACGATGGGTCGCAATGATGATGTGACGATGTGGTATAGTTGGCTCGGTGTTTCCACAATATCGATTTGTATATCGGATGGAATATGTGTTGAGCCTTAAACACATTGTTGAGTTTAATGCTTAATTTATCTCCAAATTATTTATGGGTTTTGATGATTAACAAACTTGCATTTGTTGAACTAATATGTCTACTTAGTGTACAGGGTTAGATTGATAAATTGGTTGGGAAGACCAATGGAAGAGAACCCAAGTTATACAATAACATATGCGAGTTCATAGGACAAGCGATGATTTTTATCAAGGAATCTATTGAGATTGGACGAGAAGGAATGCCATATATGAACAACCAAACTAAGTGTTCAACATGTGTGGAATGATGTTGGAACAATATCTTATGATGGGATGAAGACCCACAAACCAATGGTCTGTTGGTGGGCAAATTCGTATAGAAGCCACTTGGAACATAGTGCAATGTTTTGATTATATCTCTTGGCTCGATGCTCCGAATAATGTGAATCCAAAGAGGTTGGAAAGCCAACTCAATATGCTAGATTTCATATTCAAACATCTCAGTCCAATTCGAAATGCATCATGGAGCAAAATGGCATGGAAGTCATAGCAAGTGCAGATTGTAGCAATGTTTGAGCGGCTGTATCTTTTGGGCATAACTTCTTCATAACTTAATGAAATGCAATGAATTTTTGTTCACACCTAGATAAGAGGAAGGGCTACAACTTTTATGTTTACCACTTTTCCCAAAAACGAGCTTAAGATGGTCGAATAGTACAAAGTTTGAGAGTGTTGAAATCTGGCAGATAGTTTCATGCGATCCGGGCCATCACCTCAGGCGAACCGAGCCATGCGTGCCAACGCCGTGCACCATCGACCCAGGAGATGGCATGCTGCGCGCCTGGCAATCTGGATTGCCCCAGGCGATGCCTGGAACGCCTGAGGCGATCCAGAATTGATCCTACAGCAATTTTTCAAAGGGCGATCGCCCGAGGCGATGGGGACATCGCCGCGATCTGGGCCAGATTTGAACTTTAGAACGTGGCGATGGAGATCGTCCGAGGCGATGGCCTAGGCGATGCACGAGTGATTCAAGCCTTATGTGTAGCAACGGCTACTAGGAGCCTTGAGAGCCTTCTACACTATACATATGGATGTTTTGGATCAATTTGAAGACAAGAAACAAGACTATAAACTACAAGAAAGCCTTGATCAATTCAAATTACTTTAGCATTGCAAACTTCATACATTTGTGTTGTATTGGAGTTTGTATTTCATTTCTTGTTGTGTGGGTTTTGATTCTTCGTGTTGGTACACCGTGAAGGTTTTTGTTGATTTATTGTAAGGTCCTCCAACACCGACGCAAGTTGGAAATTGTAAAAGTCATCAACAAGTAAAGTTGGTGCATGTGTTGTGGCTATCCTTGGAGCCCTTAATGCCAAGAAGACTCGTGAAGAGTTTTTGGTAACTCGGGAAGAGTTTTTTGTGGCTATCCTTGGAGCCCTTAAGGCCAAGAAGACTCGTGAAGAGTGTGGTGCTCGTGAAGAGCTTTGTGTACTCGGGAAGAGTGTGTTGTGGTTAACTTGGAGCCCTTAAGGCCAAGATCTTTTTCGTTCTAGTGGAATCTCGGTTAAAGGTTTTCTAACCGGGAAGAGGAGACGTAGGCGATTCATCGCCGAACTTCTATAACAAATTCTCTTGTCATTTACCGCTTCATTTTAATTAGCATTTATTTACTTCTTCATTTTATTTATTTATCGATTGATTTAAGTCTTCCGCAGCGCAAACTTGTTTATTTTGCAAATTCATTTTAAAACGCTAAAGTAGCCAAGGAACCTCATTCACCCCTTCTTTGGTTCCAACAAGTGGTATCAGAGACATTTGATTTTTATTTTAAATCAAAACTTTTATATGGCTAATCTAGCAAATGAGTTTGCTCAAGGTCAATCGACAAATCGCCCTCCGCTCTTCACGGGTGATAATTACGGTTATTGGAAGAATAGAATTTCTCTATACATCCAATCCGTAGATTATGACCTATGGAAGATTATTGTGAAAGGTCCACATATTCCTTTAAAGGAAGTTGGGGGAATAAGTATTCCCAAAGAAATGGACGATTTCACAAGAGAGGATATGATATTAATTTCGCAAAATCCTAAAGCTATTAATATTTTACATTGTGCTTTAGATATGAAGGAGTACAACCGGATTTCGATGTGCTCAACCGCCAATGAGATTTGGGACAAACTTCAAAATTTTCATGAAGGAACCAATCAAGTGAAGGAGACAAAGATACATCTACTACAACTCAAGTATGAGACATTTGAGATGGAGTCCGGAGAAGAGGTTGACTCGATGTTTAGAAGGCTCACCCAAATCATAAACGAGCTTGCCCAACTTCGAGAGAAGTATCCTCCAAAGCAAATATGGAGAAGAGCTCTAAGAGCCTTGCCAAAGGAATGGGATGCAAAGAGGACGGCCATCATCGAATCAAACAAAGGAGAAAGTGCATCTTATGACCTTGATGAACTTCATGGTACATTGGTGCCCATGAGCTTGAAGTGTCAACAAGGAAGGGATTAAAGGAGGATGATAGATCCATAAGAAAAGGGATCGCCTTGGTCGGGAGGAAAGATCAATCCAATGATGAAGAAGATGATGATGATGATGAAGAGATGATCTTGTTCACTAGAAAGTTCAAGAAGTTCTTCAACAAACACAACAAGCCAAAGACCTCTAGTGCTACCAAACATGATTCAAAACAAAATGTAACTTGTTATAATTGTTAAGATAAAGGTCATTATGCTAATAAATGTCCTAGTAAGAAGAATGAGGACAAAGGGAAGAAGAAGGCTCTTATAACCACATGAAGTGATAGTGACTCCGATGAAGAAGAAGCAACAAATCTTTGTCTAATGACTCTTGGAGATGAAGATGAAGAGGATGATGATGAGGTACCATCTTATGATGAATTATTAGATACATATAATGAACTCATTGATTGTCTTGGTAGAACCAAGAAGAACAATAAATTGCTTAAGCTAGACTTGGCTAAGAAGGAAGAAGAAAATATTACTTTGAAAATCAAGTGCATGATTTAAAGACATCTTTTGCCAAGTCTAGTGATAGTAGTTTAAAGATGAATGAATTGCTTGGCTTACAACGTTGTAGCTTTGATAAAGCCGGACTAGGCTTCTCAAGCAAAACTAAAACTTTTTCAAGCTTGTTGGCTAAAGCTAAGCATATTCTCCTACTTGCACTTATTGTTGCAAAGATGGTCATACTAAAAATAAATGTAGGTTTGCTAAAATCCAATACCAACCTAACAAAAGGTGGAAATGGATCCCAAAGGCATAGATGAAAGCTAACCCACAAGGACCCAAAAATCAAATGGGTACCAAAGATCCTCCAATTGTTAATTTGTTTTGTAGGGACAACAAAGAGATGGATGATGAAGGGACTAGCACCTAAAGGGATGAAACCATCTTATGCACAACTATAGAGGAAGCATGAGGCATAGGACCAATGACAAGAACGTACTCTTGTCATCGAAGGTAAATTTATTTTGTGCATTTAAAAGAGCAATTCAAAATTTCATTGGCACAAATTAATTGTGATCAATAAATTAATGAAGCTCAATATTCATTGATAGTAAAAAAACATTTCCCCTTAGCATATGCACATATAAATTGTACTGATGCTTGATTTATGCTTATTTCTTTATAGTAAGTATCTTGATATGCCTTGAGTTCAAATTTGAATAATGCTTTGTGAAAATGTGAAATTAAGTGATTAAGCATGCTATAAGTGTTTGGAAGCTCATCTTTGATATAATGTTATCATGACCCTTATAATTTTATCAAATGATGCTTTGAGAATTTTAATGTCTAGTGGGCATGAGTGCGTGAAATCTTGGTAGAACATATGCACATTTTGCACATTTAGAATTCATTGTTGAATGCCTTAAACGCATGCTTGTATTCCTCTCAATGATTAAATCTTCTTCTTATTACATGCTTGATGAGGAACATGTATAAATTGTTAAAATATGGTTATGTGTCTACATATACTTGTGATATGATTATTTGAATTTTGTGCTTTTTGATTATCACAAAAAGGGGAAGAATTTTGTGATGAACTTGAAGTTTAATTCATGCATAGTTTGATGGGGAGAGTTTTTTGTATGCATGGTTTGAGGGGGAGTTTGCCTTATGCTTTACTTGGTAATCTTGTATGTGCAATGCAATTGTTAAGGGGGAGTCTTGTTTACTCACATTTCATGCATATGACATCTTCAAGTTTATCAAGTTTTGTAATCATAAAAAAGGGGGAGATTGTTGCCTTAAACACATTGTTGAGTTTAATGCTTAATTTATCTCCAAATTATTTATGGGTTTTGATGATCAACAAAACTTGCATTTGTTGTACTAATATGTCTACTTATTGTACAGGGTTAGATTGATAAATTGGTTGGGAAGACCAATGGAAGAGAACCCAAGTTATACAATAACAATGCGAGTTCATAGGAAAAACAGTGATTTTTATCAAGGAATCTATTGAGCTTGGACGAGAAGGAATACCATCTATGAACAACCAAATTAAGTGTTCAACATGTGTGGAATGATGTTGGAACAATATCTTATGATGGGATGAAGACCCACAAACCAATGGTCCGTTGGTGGGCAAATTCGTATAGAAGCCACTTGGAGCACAGTGCAATGTTTTGATTATATCTCTTGGCTCGATGCTCCGAATAATGTGAATCCAAAGAGGTTGGAAAGCCAACTCAATATGCTAGATTTCAAATTCAAACATCTCAGTCCAATTCGAATTGCATCATGGAGCAAAATGGCATGGAAGTCATAGCAAGTGCAGATTGTAGCAAAGTTTGAGCGGCTGTAGCATTTTGGGCATAACTTCTTCATACCTTAATGAAATGCAATGGAGTTTTGTCCAAACCTAGATAAGAGGAAGGGCTACAACTTTCATGTTTACCACGTTTCCCAAAAACGAGCTTAAGATGGTTGAATAGTGCAAAGTTTGCAAGTGTTGAAATCTGACAGATAGTTTCAGGCGATTCAGGCCATCACCTCAAGTGATCCGAGCCATGCGTGCCAATACCTTGCACCATTACGCAGACGATGGCACGCTGCGCGCCTGGCGATCTGGATCACCCCAGGCGATGCCTGGAATGCCTGAGGCGATCCAGAATTGATCCTACGGCAATTTTTCAAAGGGCGATCGCCCGAGGTGATGCGGACATCGCCTGCGGCGATCTGGGTCAGATTTGAACTTAGAACGTGGCGATGGAGATCGCCCGAGGCGATGCACGAGTGATTCAAGCCTTATGTGTAGCAACGACTATACGAGCCTTGTGAGCCTTCTACACTATACATATGGATGTTTTGGATCAATTTGAAGACAAGAAACAAGACTATAAACTACAAGAAAGCCTTGATCAATTCAAATTACTTTAACATTGCAAAATTCATATATTTGTGTTGTATTGGAGTTTGTAATTCATTTCTTGTTGTGTGGGTTTTGATTCTTCGTGTTGGTACACCATGAAGGTGTTTGTTGATTTATTGTAAGGTCCTCCAACGCCGACGCAAGTTGGAAATTGTAAAAGTCATCAACAAGTAAAGTTGGTGCATGTGTTGTGGCTATCTTTGAAGCCCTTAAGGCCAAGAATACTCATGAAGAGTGTTGGTAACTCGGGAAAAGTTTTGTATGGCTATCCTTGGAGCCCTTAAGGCCAAGAAGACTCGTGAAGAGTGTGGTGCTCGTGAAGAGCTTTGTATACTCAGAAAGAGTGTGTTGTGGCTAACTTGGAGCCCTTAATACCAAGATCTTTTTCGTTCTAGTGGAACATCGGTTAAAGATTTTCTAACCGGGAAGAGGAGACGTAGACGATTCATCGCCGAACTTCTATAACAAATTCTCTTGTCATTTACTGCTTCATTTTAATTATGCATTTATTTACTTCTTCATTTTATTTATTTATCGATTGATTTAAGTCTTCCGCAGCGCAAACTTGTTTATTTTGCAAATTCATTTTAAAAAGCTAAAGTAGCCAAGGAACCTCATTCACCCCCCTCTTCGGTTCCAACAATATGGTTGAGGTGATAATTGATGGATTTCGATTTGATGTTGGGATCTTGAGCTACAGAAACAGTCAGGAAATTCTCGTATTATAATTATTGAGTTCATGGAATATTTATGTTACGTTTCAGTATTCTATACTGTTGATACAATATGTTTATGATTATGATGTTATTATTGTTGGTGTGTGCTCACCATTTTGGGGGTTGTTTATGGTGAAACAGGTATCAGGCCTAAACGTTAGAGTTGGAGACAGGACTATGAACCGTTGAGTTTGAGATGTATAAGTCCTTGTCACTTAAAATGAAGTTGTCATATGATAATACGTATGTGTAAAATAGTTGTGGCTCGCCTGTGAGCAGATTTGTATTTGTATATGACCTGTATGCATCACTCTATGATTTTGTTATTTTGTGTTGGTGCATGTAACTGATGTCATATTAAAGTTGGGTAGACGTCATATATCTTATGGACTTGTATATTTCAAGTTGTGTGTTGTTGAGAGATCCAATTACGGGGAGATTATGCCAAAATTTTTATAAAAAATGACATGTGTTGTATGTTTACGTGGTGACGTATGAGGCGCACATTTATTGTTTACGTGGCGATGTATGGGGTGCCACACTGCTTCTTTTGGGATCCTTCTGGTTCATGACCACCTCCCGAGGAGGTCTTATCGAGATATTGTTCCAAGTTCCTCTTTCCGTGCTCCGAATGCTTATCTTTCCGGGGCACCTCTATAATGACCCGAAACTTTACATGATCATGCATACACATCATTACATATATGAAATCATTCATAAGCATAAGTGCATATCGTTTGACATTTCTTATGGGCATTGGGAAAAATAGAGATTGTGAATAGAATAAAATTGGAAACGAATAAGAAGAATATATATATATATATATATTATTAAATAAAAAATAAAAACAATAATATATTTTAAATAGATTGTAAAACATTGATTAAATTTAAGATATGGATTAAATTTAATTAATATATTATTATTATTATTATTATAAAAGTAAAAAGAATATATATATATATATATATATATATATATATATATATATATTGAATAAATGTGAGTAGATGTTGAATAAATATTGAATATATATATGGAATAGATATTGAACTAAATTGAGGATAGTGAGTAACTTTAGTGGACAAAGTTGGACGGTAGATGTGTAAATTTCGAAATTTATAAATAAATAAAATAAATCTGGAATCGCCTAAAAAAAATAGTGAGATTAGCACACATTTGCGCATTGAGTGTGTGAAAAGCACCATGAGCGATAGAAGAGAGGAGAGAAAAAGGGAGTCGGGGTTTCGTTGATTTTCGGACTTCGAAACGTCGTCAAAACTAGAAAATAAGTACGTATCTGGAATCTTTGCCTCGTTACCTTCCTTTTGAGGTAGTTTTTCTTCACTTTTTCTTATGTTTATGTTATGGCTTAATTTGCACTAATGCCAAAAATTATGAAATTCATATATGTGATATATTAACCAATGATAAATAATATGTAACAAGAAAATTGAGATTATGTTGTAGTTTCAAATTTATACAAATTTTATGGGTATAAAAAGTCATGTGCATATAACGGTTATACTAAAATTGAATTGAGAAAACGTAATTGTAACTTGGCAACATAATAAATAGTAGAAAAGTAATATTGCACTTGGTATGAACAGTTTATGCATAACTATAATTAATTCATATTGAACATATGATATTGAGTTTGGTTGTGCATTTGATATGCACTGATAGGTTCTACTTTTGATATCGGTACAAGTAAGGCGAATTAAGCAATTCCTACAAGATAGGAGGATCGATTGTGAGTATATCCTTATAACTTGGCATTTAACTTTATATAGGTATGTGATTTGTGTTATATAAGTATCTTGAATTGGTAAATGAATTGCAATGAATGAAATATGATGTGCAAGAACTAAATTGAGTTCTGAAATGTATATGTTGAGACGTGATGTTATACGATCTATATGATGTTATTTACCTTATTATTTCGATGTTATGCATATGATTATGACATGTGCATTCATAAGAGATTAAAGAACTCTGTTATGGCCACTAATGACCTTGAACCATGTGTTATTGCATTCTGAGTACGGTCAGAATTACAGAATCAAAGAATATCGGTCCCCAGTTAATTGAGAACTCAAAAGGGGATCTACAGAGTGACATGACCATATCGTGATCACGGATTGTTCTTGGTATTAGTTGGTGCATAACAGAATAACAATACGGATATACATGCGCATCATTTCATTGTATATGAATCATGTGAACTGATGTAAAGAATATGATGAATCATGTGAGTATATTCATGTGCTTATGTGGATATGAATTATATGCTTATGTGATTTTAAACACTACGTTATTTGAATATGCTCATTGAGTTTGCAACTAACCCAAATGCAAATGTTGTTTTTCAGTTGCTGTAAATAAAAGTTGACTCTACAAGGTGTTTACACATAGTTTGGAAGTATGGATCCAAGGTCGGCTGGTTGACTCTAGTACTTCTCCCTCAGCTCATCATTTGCATATACTGTATAGGTTTTTGGTTGGGTTGTGAGGGTTACAACCTTGGTTATTTTTGTGGCATACATATATCTATATGCCTTGTACATTATATTATGATAAATGTCTTGATTGAATGTTATAAGATTGCAAGTTCCGCTGCCATTAAATATTATGGTATATGTCTCATGTGTATGTATTATATGTGTAAGGGGTGTCACAACCTCCATCTGTGGCTTAACTTCTTTCTCTGGGCTTTCTCCAGATTAATATATTTGGAGGCCCCACTCAGCAAATGATCATAGTAGAGATGTGGTTTTTTAGCTAGAGATCTGAACAAATCCCCTTCTCCCAGCCCTTGTGTGAATGCACTTACAAGTATCTCCAATGCCACATGAGGAACGTCGAGACACACATGATTGAATGGTCTTAAGAAAGCCGGAAAAGAATCCTCTTGTTGTTTGAGCCCGAACATGCTAAGACATGTTCTCTTGTACTTATTGCTACTTGCAAATTGGTGCAAGAACAGGGAACTAAGCTTTGGACAATTATTGATAGCTTCATGAGGTAATTTGTTGAACCAAGATTGGGCCAAGCATACCATAGTGGTTTAGAACACCCAGCATTTAACTCCATCCAATAGCTGGTGGAGAAGTGAGGCATTTTCAAACCAGGCCAAATGTCCTCAGGATCTTCGTTGCCATCATAATTTGCAATACTTGGGGCTCGAAAATTAACCGACAAAGGGTCATCGAGAACTTAGGTTTGGCCCTCCATCTTGTTCCATATCTCCTACAGCGCGTCCTTAATGTCCTACATCTTGTGGTGCAAGGTTTTGCTCTTTCTTCTCCCACAGGTCCTCAGCCTGCTCGCCCTTCTACTCATGCTGTTCCGAGGAAGAGGCCAGCTGTTTGTCCCCATGTATTTCTTCTCTGTGGGGTGGATGCATAAATTGCTTCATAACCCTCATACAATATTATCAATGATTCGGGTACTCACATGGTTGGAAACACCGGTGGGTGATTCCGTTCATCCCGAGGAGGGATATGAGAATTAGCATCTTCGGTCTCTTCGTCATGTAGAAGGGATAAATGATGTTGCTGGTGAGGAGGTTGATCTTTAGAGCCTTGTCTTCAGCTTATAATTCCAACCATTCTTTTAGTACTTCAACGCCTTAGTTCAATTCTTCCCGCAGACTGTGCCCATGATGTTGCTAGATGATTCTTGATCCTGAGCACATATGGTCCGAACAGCACGAACAATGTGACTCCGAACAGCAAGTATACAATGTGGTTGTGCTTAAGATGTCCGAACAGAGTAGGCTGAACAAGGTGAGCCTAAAAGTCAAAGTGGTTAGATGGGTGCCAAGGAGATCTTACTGTGTAACCACTACGACGATCAAGTCAGTGTTCGGTAAATCAAGTGATATAAGAATCAAACAAGCAAAAACATGATAGTTCTTCTCAATATGCATAAAAACGATATGAAAAACCTTATAAATTTAGACTGTTTTGGGAGTAAATTAATTATTCTTGACTTGTTGGATGCTGGTATTTATAGAGGCGTTTTCCCGCGTCATGGTCAAAATCCGGAACATGATCTGCACATGATCCTTGCACGATCAGCTTGCAACATGTCCGAGAATTCCAATCCATTACCCATCGTTAATGCGCATTCAATCTTTCGTGTAATACCCCCGAAAGGTTAAAGGATTATATGCTACGATGATGAAATGATATATGATTATGTGCTACAATAATGAATTACGATGTATTTAAGAGGGTTGTGGTATTTTAATTGGGGGCCACGATTTATGATATGATGGTATGATGTGGGGAGCATATTGGGTGTTTTTAAAGGATGTATTAATTAAATGAAGTTAGAAAATATCGAGTGAAGATATTTTAATGCATCGTACAAAATACCGGGATACAATTAAACACCACAAAACCACCCTACATGCAACCACCCACCCCCCCCCCCCCCCCCCACTTGCATGCAAACCACGCCCCCCTCCCCTGTTTTCTGGAAAAGAGGTTGACCAGGCAGGCATGTTCCCACTTAGATATTTTCACCAAAATCTCTTCCAAAAACCTCCTTCTCCCCCCCTTCTCTTCGTCTGATATCTGGACTGCTGCTAGGAGGAAAGTGGTCGGAAATTACTTGTCTTTTCTTGACAAAAATTGGAGAGCAAAAGTGGTGAGGGATCACGCTGGTTCACCAGCTTTTCGTGTTTTTATATGTATGTTATACATAGCAGTTTTGGCATGCTAGTGTTAGGGTTATTGAAACCATGTTATGAACACTTGTAGGTAATGTTTATGATGTCCCTAGCATGCTTTGTTAAGTGGCTTACATGACTTATGTGTTAGATTTTCGATTGTAAAAAGGGCTCCTCGAAAATCTGGGAAGGGAAGTACCCTGTTTTTATGTTGAGTAGAGCTTTTATTATGAAGATTTGAAGCATGCTAGCTTAGGTTATGAATAAACCTTTGGCATGAGTACATACACGGAAGTTTGGTGAACATGCCAACATATTTGTTTAAGCATGAACTACGGGATATGTAGTAGTTTCATTGCTATAAAGATGTGTGTTCAAGAATTCTGGACTGAAGAATCATGCCCTGTTTTCTGAAAAAGCTGGTCGGGTAATGATAAAAAGGGGTAGATTTAATGCATGTAGGTTTAAGTTATAAGTGAACCTTTAATTTTATTACATGCATGAAAGTATGTGGAAGTTATTGATATTCTTGTTTAAGCACGTTATGTGTGTTATGAAGTAGAATTGATGGTATGAAATGGGATGCTCAAAAATCTTGGGAAATCCCGATCATTCAGAGTTCTCGATCGATCGAGATTTGGTCCCGATCGATCGAGCAAGTCAGTAGGTCTAATGTATGTTTTAAAATTTCGATGCCGATCGATCGAAGAATTTCTCGATCGATCGGTGAAGCTTCTCGATCGATCGGTAAAATACTTCGATCGATCGAGCGAGGCAGGAAGCTAAGGCACTGTTAGTGCACAGTGTCTCGATCGATCGAGATCTTGGGCCGATCGATCGAGAGAGGCAGTAAGTTGAAAAATATAATGATGTTTTATTTTGTTAAGTTTATGATGTGAGATGGTTTGAGGCATCTAACATGGTTTTATGCGGTCTTGTAGAACCATCCCAGGTACCGGCACCATCGAGGAGATAAAGTCTGTGACTCCTCCTCCTTTTGAAAAGGTACGTAAGAGACGTACGGGCATCGGACGGTAAAACACATTCCTACACTATGACTATGCATTTATCGCATGAATATACACGATGAAATAATGATGTTATATGACGTTTATATGATGATGTGTATACGATGTTTATATGATGTTATTGTGGTAAGGTGCCACGGGGTAAGGTGCCCCACATGGTAAGTAGCCATGCGATGTTATTGTGGTAAGGTGCCACGGGGTAAGGTGCCCCACATGGTAAGTAGCCATGCGATGTTATTGTGGTAAGGTGCCACGGGGTAAGGTGCCCCATATGCATGATTATGAATCAGGGACAACAATAAGAAGTTAATGAATATCCAGCATATTTACTTAACCAAGATTTCATGCATTTACTATAATGTTTATATGTTGTTAAGTAAAATTGTATATGCTCATGATGTGTTGTTCCTGTAGGTACGCTTTTGGGACGAAGGACTAAGGGGCGGGTTGAGGCAGTGAGCTACGAGGGACACAGGAACGTATAGGATTTCAAGTTATGACTAGTATCTACTCTAGGAGTAGTGTAAATCTAAATGACATTCTTTTGGAATGTAATGAATTATTTTTGAAGTTTTGTATTTTGGCCTGTAATCCTGTTAGTTCGTGTAACAACCGATTCCTTAAGACGTTATTATGCATGATTAGTCCTTCTTATGTCTAGTAATCACTGTTAAGGTGGGAAGACCCCACATTAGTGGTATCAGAGCCAGGTTAGATAACTCGGGAATGAGTGAAGGGTAGCCTTAGCAATAAGTTGGCTAGGTACTTACGTTTGAACATGTTTTATATGTATGTTGCATATGAAGTTTCTATGTTATGCTAACATGTTTAATTATCTAACGATGTGCTTTATGAACTGCTTTTGGTGTTGTTATTAACCCTTGTGTTGCAGCATGGCAGCAAATATAGAAGTGGGTGACGCCATTAGTGTAAATGCAAGTGCTGGGCGTACGAATCCATTGCCACCACCAGCCTTGGGCGAGGAACCCTCTGAACAGCAGTTGCTACCTGGGGAGTTGAGCTTGTCTCAATTTATGATGTATCGACCCCCGATGTTTGAGGGAACAGAATCAGGGGAAAAAGCTGAGGAATGGCTGGAGAGGATTGAACAGATATTTGTGGCAGCGCCTTGTGCAAAGACGGCCTGGATCAGATTAGCAGAATTTCAGCTGTCCAAGAAGGCATTGATGTGGTGGAAAACCACAGTGATTGAGCAAGAGGCTCTGGGACAGGAAGTAAATTGGAAGATGTTCCGAACGCGGTTTTTGAACCGCTATTTCTCAGCCGCTGCAAGACAGGCCAAGGAGGATGAGTTTACCAGTTTAAGACAAGGTACCATGCCTGTATCTGACTATGCTTTGCATTACTGTTCCTTACTACGATATGTGCCACACATTGCTGCAAGCACTCAAGCGAAGATGCGGAACTTCATGAAGGGCTTGAGGCCTGAACTGTATGACAGGGTGATCACTTATGGCCCTGCTTGTTTTGATGATGCACTCTCACGAGCTGAGCTAGCTGAGCTGGGAGTTGGTGCATATCCTGATGCGGTGCCACCTCCAACACCCCCTCAGAAATCTACTTCTGACCACTTGAAGCCCAGGGGTGATCAGTTCAAGCCTAGGGGGAACACGTCAGCATCGAGATTCAGTGGCAAGAGGCCCGAGAATCGATGGAAAGGGAAAGGTAGGAATGATACTCCATCTGGGAGAGGACAGCCTCAGGGAGATAGATCTGGAAGAGCTCAGTGCCCTATATGTGGACTATCACATTTGGCAAAGGACTGTGTTGGCTGCTATGTCTGTGGCGACAGAGGCCACTTCGCTCGACAGTGTCCCAACAGGGGAAGACAGCAAAACTCTGCGGGGAGGCCTGCGGACAGAGCGGCACCGCACAGACCACCTTTCGCACCGAGGCAGTATGGAGGTCAGTCCACGGGGCCACCTCAGGGTCAGGTGTATGCTTTGACGAGGGAGCAGGCTACAGCGGCTCCGGAGGAGGTGATAGCGGGTACGTGTCTTTTATTTATGCACCCTGCTCTTATATTGATAGACACAGGTGCGTCACACTCTTTTGTGTCGACGAGTTTTGTTGAAAGGCACCACATATGCACTTCTCCGTCGCCCATGCCTCTTTTAGTCTCGACCCCCGCAGGAAGAAGTTTGACTACGGATCAGATTGTCTATGATGGCATCATTTATTTTGAGGATAATGAGTTAAGATCAGATTTGATTGTGCTGGGAATGACAGACTTCGATTGCATTGTGGGCATCGATGTTCTGAACAAGTATCAGGCGGTCGTTAACTGCAGGCAAAGGACTGTCCGATTCAGATCTGATATGGGAGTCCAGTGGACATTCTTTGGGGATGGTTCTTGCCCAAAGATTCCGTTGGTATCGGCTGTCAAGATGGCACAGTTATTAGAACGAGGCCATACATGATATCTTATCTATGCCATTGATATGACAGAAAAGAGGAAGGAGTTGAAGGTTGAGGATGTGCCCGTAGTGGCGGATTTTCCTGATGTCTTTCCGGAGGAGATTCCCGGATTCCCACCGACGAGAGAGGTCGAGTTTGGGATTGAGCTGCTACCAGGGACGTCTGCAATTTCTCGTGCCCCTTATAGGATGGCACCAGCTGAGTTAAGGGAGTTAAAGATGCAGTTGCATGAGCTCCTTGACAAGGGCTATATACGCCCTAGCGTATCGCCATGGGGTGCGCCTGTCTTATTTGTTAAGAAGAAAGATGGATCGATGCGCCTATGCATTGACTATAGGCAACTGAATAAGGCCACAGTCAAGAACAAGTATCCACTTCCGAGGATTGATGACTTGTTTGATCAGTTGCAGGGAACGAGGCTCTACAGTAAGATCGATCTGAGGTCGGGGTACCATCAGATACGAGTAAGAGAAGATGATGTTCAGAAGACGGCTTTCAGGACCAGATATGGGCACTATGAATTTCTGGTCATGCCTTTTGGGATGACGAATGCCCCAGCTGTCTTCATGAGTTTGATGAATAGGGTATTCCAGCCGTATTTGGATCAGTTCGTCATAGTCTTCATTGACGACATACTTATCTACTCTCGGACGGAAGAAGAACACGTAAGACACTTGAGGATAGTGCTTCAGATCCTTAGGGATCATCAGTTATACGCAAAGCTTAGCAAGTGTGAGTTCTGGTTGGACAGCGTGGTATTCTTAGGCCATGTCATATCTAGCCATGGAATATCTGTGGATCCCAGAAAGATTGAGGCTGTGATAGAGTGGGCTGCACCCACTTCTGTACCAGAAATACGGAGTTTCCTCGGTTTGGCAGGTTATTACCGACGTTTCGTCGAAGGTTTCTCGAAGATTGCCAAACCCCTGACACAGCTGACTCAGAAAGGAGTCCCCTTCTTTTGGTCTAAGGCTTGTGAGGAAAGCTTCCAAGAGCTGAAGCGTCGTTTGACTACAGCGCCTGTACTGGTGATTCCGTCTGAGGATAAGAGGTTCGCCTTATATACAGATGCGTCATTACAGGGCTTGGGCTGTGTGTTGATGCAAGATAAGCATGTGGTGGCTTATGCATCGAGGCAGCTGAAGCCACACGAAGCCAGGTATCCAGTGCATGATTTGGAATTGGCGGCCATCATATTCGCCTTAAAGATCTGGAGGCATTACTTGTATGGCACGTCTTTCACTATATATACGGACCATAAGAGCCTGAAGTTCTTATTCACTCAGGCAGAGTTGAATATGAGGCAAAGAAGATGGATGGATTTGCTCAAAGATTATGATTGTGAAATTGAGTACCATCCAGGTAAAGCAAACTTGATAGCAGACGCCTTAAGTCGGAAGGTAAAGAGTACTGCAGAGGATGTTATGTGTTTGTCAGCCTTGATGACGTCTTATTGCCAACTGGGCTATGATTTCGATGTAGACACGTCGCCTGTGCGAGTGTCGACCCTATTGGCGGAGCCAGACATATTTGAGGCGATCAGGAAGGCCCAGAAGTCGGATAGTGAGGTTCAGAGGTGGACATCATTGATCCTTCAAGGTCAACCATCCAAGTTTAGAGTGGCTGAGGATGATTCCTTGAGACTGGGCAACCGATGGGTAGTCCCAGATACACCAGAACTGAGTAGAGGAATATTGGAGCGAGCTCACAGTAGTCGATTCAGTATCCACCCAGGGGGAAAGAAGATGTACAAAGATCTATGCGATCAATTCTGGTGGAGACGCATGAAGCGTGAGGTAATCGTTTTCGTTAAAAGATGTTTGATCTGCCAACAGGTAAAAGCAGAGAGGCAGAGGCCTGGTGGTGAGCTGAAGAGCTTAGAGGTGCCTGAATGGAAGTGGGAGCATATATCTATGGACTTTGTGACCCACTTACCTAGGACGGCCTCAGGATTTGATGCGATCTGGGTGATCGTGGATAGGCTGACGAAGACGGCTCATTTCATCCCTTACAGTATGTCATATACATAATTGAAGATGGCCCAGATGTATATACGGGATGTGGTGAGGTTGCATGGTATTCCAGTCTCGATAGTGTCTGACAGGGACCCGAGGTTCACTTCACATTTCTGGGAGGGTCTCCAGACAGCTTTGGGCACAGAGGTGAGACTGAGTACGACCTATCACCCTCAGACAGACGGCCAAACAGAACGTACCATTCAGACGCTCGAGGACATGTTGAGGGCGTGTATTTTGGAGTTTGATACTCCGTGGCAGGATTCAGTGCCGCTGGTGGAGTTCTCCTATAATAACAGTTATCAGGCGAGCATTCAAATGGCCCCTTTTGAAGCTCTGTATGGACGATGATGTAGATCACCACTGTATTGGGAGGACTTGACTAGCAAAGCGGTCGGAGGACCGGATATGATCAGGGATATGGAAGGTAAGATAAAGTTGATACGCCAGAAGATGAAAGCGACCCAGGACAGGCAAGCGGCCTATGCCAATAAGCGGCGACGACCACTAGAATTCCAGTTAGGAGACAGGGTCTTCTTAAAGATCTCGCCCTTCAGGGGTGTGGTTCGTTTTGGGATGCGGGGAAAGTTATCTCCAAGGTATGTTGGGCCATATGAATTGTTACAGCGTATCGGTACTTTGGCATATCGTTTGGCTCTACCGCCATCCTTGTCTGGCATACACGATGTTTTCCATGTCTCTATGTTACGAAAGTATGAGCCAGATCCGTCTCATGTCTTACAGCCTACAGAAGTTCAGTTAGACTCAGATATGTCCTACGAAGAACGACCAATCAGAATTCTGGATCGAGAGGATCGCAGACTACGGAGCAAAGTTATACCGATGGTCAAAGTTCAGTGGGATCGTCGGGGTGTCGAGGAGGCTACATGGGAGACGGAACGGCATATGGTGCAGCACTATCCGGAACTATTTCTCTGGTATGTATTTATGTTTAGTCCCGTTATGATGATGCATGTGGATTTCGAGGACGAAATCTTATAAGTAGGGGAGTAATGTAATACCCCCGAAAGGTTAAAGGATTATATGCTACGATGATGAAATGATATATGATTATGTGCTACAATAATGAATTACGATGTATTTAAGAGGGTTGTGGTATTTTAATTGGGGGCCACGATTTATGATATGATGATATGATGTGGGGAGCATATTGGGTGTTTTTAAAGGATGTATTAATTAAATGAAGTTAGAAAATATCGAGTTAAGATATTTTAATGCATCGTACAAAATACCGGGATACAATTAAACACCACAAAACCACCCTACATGCAACCACCCACCCCCCCCCACTTGCATGCAACCCACGCCCCCCTCCCCTGTTTTCTGGAAAAGAGGTTGACCAGGCAGGCATGTTCCCACTTAGATATTTTCACCAAAATCTCTTCCAAAAACCTCCTTCTCCCCCCTTCTCTTCGTCTGATATCTGGACTGCTGCTAGGAGGAAAGTGGTCGGAAATTACTTGTCTTTTCTTGACAAAAATTGGAGAGCAAAAGTGGTGAGGGATCACGCTGGTTCACCAGCTTTTCGTGTTTTTATATGTATGTTATACATAGCAGTTTTGGCATGCTAGTGTTAGGGTTATTGAAACCATGTTATGAACACTTGTAGGTAATGTTTATGATGTCCCTAGCATGCTTTGTTAAGTGGCTTACATGACTTATGTGTTAGATTTTCGATTGTAAAAAGGGCTCCTCGAAAATCTGGGAAGGGAAGTACCCTGTTTTTATGTTGAGTAGAGCTTTTATTATGAAGATTTGAAGCATGCTAGCTTAGGTTATGAATAAACCTTTGGCATGAGTACATACACGGAAGTTTGGTGAACATGCCAACATATTTGTTTAAGCATGAACTACGGGATATGTAGTAGTTTCATTGCTATAAAGATGTGTGTTCAAGAATTCTGGACTGAAGAATCATGCCCTGTTTTCTGAAAAAGCTGGTCGGGTAATGATAAAAAGGGGTAGATTTAATGCATGTAGGTTTAAGTTATAAGTGAACCTTTAATTTTATTACATGCATGAAAGTATGTGGAAGTTATTGATATTCTTGTTTAAGCACGTTATGTGTGTTATGAAGTAGAATTGATGGTATGAAATGGGATGCTCAAAAATCTTGGGAAATCCCGATCATTCAGAGTTCTCGATCGATCGAGATTTGGTCCCGATCGATCGAGCAAGTCAGTAGGTCTAATGTATGTTTTAAAATTTCGATGCCGATCGATCGAAGAATTTCTCGATCGATCGGTGAAGCTTCTCGATCGATCGGTAAAATACTTCGATCGATCGAGCGAGGCAGGAAGCTAAGGCACTGTTAGTGCACAGTGTCTCGATCGATCGAGATCTTGGGCCGATCGATCGAGAGAGGCAGTAAGTTGAAAAATATAATGATGTTTTATTTTGTTAAGTTTATGATGTGAGATGGTTTGATGCATCTAACATGGTTTTATGCGGTCTTGTAGAACCATCCCAGGTACGGGCACCATCGAGGAGATAAAGTCTGTGACTCCTCCTCCTTTTGAAAAGGTACGTAAGAGACGTACGGGCATCGGACGGTAAAACACATTCCTACACTATGACTATGCATTTATCGCATGAATATACACGATGAAATAATGATGTTATATGACGTTTATATGATGATGTGTATACGATGTTTATATGATGATGTTTATACGATGTTATTGTGGTAAGGTGCCACGGGGTAAGGTGCCCCACATGGTAAGTAGCCATGCGATGTTATTGTGGTAAGGTGCCACGGGGTAAGGTGCCGCACATGGTAAGTAGCCATGCGATGTTATTGTGGTAAGGTGCCACGGGGTAAGGTGCCCCACATGGTAAGTAGCCATGCGATGTTATTGTGGTAAGGTGCCACGGGGTAAGGTGCCCCATATGCATGATTATGAATCAGGGACAACAATAAGAAGTTAATGAATATCCAGCATATTTACTTAACCAAGATTTCAATCATTTACTATAATGTTTATATGTTGTTAAGTAAAATTGTATATGCTCATGATGTGTTGTTCCTGTAGGTACGCTTTTGGGACGAAGGACTAAGGGGCGGGTTGAGGCAGTGAGCTACGAGGGACACAGGAACGTATAGGATTTCAAGTTATGACTAGTATCTACTCTAGGAGTAGTGTAAATCTAAATGACATTCTTTTGGAATGTAATGAATTATTTTTGAAGTTTTGTATTTTGGCTTGTAATCCTGTTAGCTCGTGTAACAACCGATTCCTTAAGACGTTATTATGCATGATTAGTCCTTCTTATGTCTAGTAATCACTGTTAAGGTGGGAAGACCCCACATTTCGTGTTGATCGACAACTGAACACGACTGATGTTCTAACTGCTTTGCTAGTATCTTTGGTGCTGATGTGTCAAATTATTTCATGAATTTTGGGATGACATGGATTTTTCGGTGGTGACATGGTTCCTATATCATCAACTTGAATTTAAATTTTTTTGTTATATGTTTGAAACTTTTGACCAAAAATCATATTTAAGAAATTGAATATACATTTGGTTTTTAACCAAACGAAACATAAATACATCCAAACGGGAAACTGAAAGTGGAAACCCTACATTTATCCCCTCCAGATTTTCACAGATTGAGCAGTCATCCTCTCTTTCTTTCGTTCTTCAGACACAAATATTTGTGTGTGATTTCTTTTTTCTTTTAATCGATAGTAATTGGATATAGTAGTTTATCATCTGAAGAGATGGCGGCGGAGTATAGTGGCAGATCTGGCGGCGGTGGAGCGTCGGCGGACTCGTACGTTGGCAGCTTGATAAGCTTGACTTCGAAGAGTGAGATTAGGTACGAAGGCGTATTGCACAACATCAACACCGAAGAGTCCAGCATCGGTTTGCGCAATGGTGAGAAAATCAGGACTTGTTTATTTTTGTCTTATTTCTGTTACAATTCTTGCGAGTTTCTTTTTTTTTTCCTTTCTTTGTGGTTAATGTATTTGTTCATCCGTATCTTTTTTTCCCGTCTTTCTCCGTCTTTTTTTAAAAGAAGTGTGGTAGATTATACCGTTTTATCTGGGTTCTGACTATATATTTTCTGTTCGATGATTAGGATTCTGCTTTTCTTTTCTCTCTCGTTCTTTTTGAACGTATATTTAGATTTGGAATTTCTTGAGTGAAGTTTTCAGTTAAAATTTTAGGTGACTTATTCTGATCATAGCATATTGGATTTTCTATTTTTCTATGATATTTTTTTTTTTCATTTTTTGAATTTTATGGCGTTGAAGAGTGCTTAGTTCAAGAGTGCTAAATGCAATATGAAATCGTTTGGCATATTTTTTTATGCATTGGCGTGCTATACTAGTTTTATGCATGGAATCAGCAAGACAAATTTGAACTGACGGTATTGTTTTAATTATCTTTCTAAGATATGATGAAAAGGCATTGAGTTATTTTTCTGATATTTACGAATCAAAATTAGATAGATATTAGTGCTGGGGCATTTGTGTTCTGAATAGTCGTGAAGTGTTGGATTAGTTACAGTGCTAGAATGGTGGCCAAATTTGTTGCACTACATTAAGACAGCAAGTCTTTTACTGTTTTGAAAGTCAATTCAAAGGGATCCGTATTTGGAGAATATTCTTTGTTTCTACTTTTTTGTTTCCTGTTACACGAGTCTTGAGATTAGAAGCATTTCATGTAGATTAGTCCTCAAATCATTTGACCTTGGTGACCCAAAATGATATAAGTGAAGTTGATTTATGCAGCATGAAGGAATAACAATGCAATTGGGCTGGTGTAAGGAGAAGCAGGATTCATAGTGCATCTTGATACTTTAAGCTGGTCTATTTATTTAAATAAATAACCGCTTTTCTACATTGAGCTAGTGTCAGAATATTAAAATTTCTGTTTCTATTTAAACTTTTGTTGCAAACTAATTTTTTTTTCCAAAATAACCTGTGGCAGTGAGATCATTTGGAACAGAAGGACGCAAAAAGGATGGCCATCAAGTCCCTCCAAGTGACAAAACTTATGAATACATACTGTTTAGAGGAAGTGATATCAAGGTATATGTTGGATTTTTATGCTTGTTTGATTTCTCTGAAGCATTACGAAACTGTATTTGAAAATATCACTTCTTTCTTTCATTGCTTTTCTCACGACCTTGTATTTGCAATTAACCATTTCTTCCTTCCATATTTATTCAATTAGCTTGAAGTAATTATATTATCTGTTTTTCACAGGATTTGCAGGTCAAAGCTTCTCCTCCAGTTCAAAGTACACCCCCCGGAAATAGTGATCCTGCAATTATTCAAGTAAGCAGGGAAACCACTTTCGTAGCAATGTGGTGCAGGATTATTTGACTGCTGACATTCTATGTTTTATGTTCTGGCACAGTCTCACTACCCTCATCCAACAACTGCTTCCACAAGCTTGCCCACAGCTCCCAGTGGTTCTTTTGCTGATCTCGGTTCCCATTCTTCACAATTTGGCCTCCCCATGTCCACTTTCCAAAGTGGTTTGCCTTTATATCAGCCTGGAGCAAACTTGAATTCCTGGGGCCCTTCTCCTCCAAATGCAAATGGAAATGGCTTAGCCATGCCAATGTATTGGCAAGGATTTTATGGCACCCCTAATGGGATGCCTCAAATGCCTCAACAATCCTTACTTCGACCACCTCCAGGCTTGACAATTCCTCCCTCTATGCAACAGATGCAATTTTCTAGTTTCAGCTCATCTTTGCCGATTGCAGCATCAAGCTTGCCCAGTTCTAGTTTTCCGGAATATATCCCTACCTTGCTTCCAAACAGCTCTAGTTCTGCTGGTTTAACCTCTAATTCTTTACCTGTTTCAACATCGACTTTGAATGTTCATCCTCTGCAGCCTGTGCCACCAGTATCTGGAACAACGCCCAATCTATTGCCAAACAAAGCCCTTGCATCCAGTATCTCTATTTCTACACCTATCTCCAATTTCCCATCTTTGGTCCCTTTCTCTGCTTTAGTTTCGGACAATGCAGGTGTACCTTCGGTAGCTAACCCTCCTAATGCAATGCCTGGGCCAGCAGCCTTATCCCAGCAGACAATTTCTCAACCTGTAACAGCAGCTGCTGCAGCTGGGGCATCTATTTCGGTTCTTGCAGAAGCTATGGTGCCTTCACTTGTAACACCTGGGCAGCTGCTGCAATCCGGGCCAGCTAGTGTTTCTTCCCATCAACTTCTTCAAACAACTCAGAAAGATGTGGAAGTAGTTCAAGTGTTACCAAAGCCATCATCTGGACCGCCAGCCCGGGTTGTAACAGAAGCTCAGCCGCCAATATTACCCTTACCAACACACACTAGAACTCATAAGGTTCTTCTCTTTTACTTCATACACACACTTACTTTATGTGTTCTCAAATTGAGATTTCTGATATATGAATTTGACCAAATTAAACGGTTTCATAGCTTGTGAGGCTAAATTCTGTATAAAATGTTACGTGAGGTTTTGCATGTGTTCTGTTTTAGTGAAATTTAGACACCATTGTGCACCAGGCAGGATAAACCTGATTCTCTAACTCTGAAATTAAGTTGCACATGATAAGTATCGTATTTTACTTTGTTCTTCCGAGAAAATTTAGTTCTCATGAACTATAATTCCTTCATTTGTTTAGTAGTTGTATGAGCTAATAGAGGCCTTTGATTCCGGTATGCAACATGGATTTCACTTGTGCTTAACAATATTGCAGAACTTCATATTGCAACTTATTCTGAATTTATTTTCAATATTTTCAAAATTATGCTGGAATGCAACATGGATTTCAGGCTTATGCTTATAAATATTGCAGTTGAAACTTCATTTTCTATTTTTTTCTGAATTTATTTTCACTATATTCGAAAGTAGAAGTTTTATTTGTCAGAAACTTTCCTGTAAATTTTTATTGTTAACCATTTGAGAGAATATGGTTTGGAGCCAATGATGCATTTATCTGTTACTCTTTAGCACAATGAAGCTGGTTATCACATGCGCAACAATTTCAGGGGGCGTGGTGCAAGAGGATCTGAGGTAATAATTGCTTGTATTTGCATATGGTCATTCTTTTCCCCCCAATTATGACTTGTATTTTACTCGTGCATGATTAGATATCTTCCTTCAGTAATATGCCAGCGGTGTCCTTTTATGATTACAGTGTTTCATTTATGCCATTTGACAGACATTTTGAATATCTTTGATTTGCTTTTTTCTTAGCGCATAGATCCGTTCAAGAGCATATTCTATTGACTAGTTTTTTGAACTGTGCCATCAACTTATTGACCTATCTAGAGTATTATTTTCCTTTTAAAAAGCATTCAACTAAATTGATGTAGTTCAAGGCTGCTTGCTTGAGTAGAATTCAAGGCAGTCCAATGATCTTTGCGAGGAAGATATCCATTTAAATTTAGATACATAAATATGAAGCATTTTGAAGTTGAGGTCCTCTCTTTGCTTCATTATTTTCCATGTACAAAATCAATTTGAAAGAAGTTAAGGCACCTGACTATTTATTATTGGTACCTAGTTAGCAGAGAGTATGCAGATAACTGAATGTATTTTATGATTATTAGAACAATTTTTGGATAATTTTCTCATACCAGACTGGTTTTTACACACTGTGAGGTGTGCTACATATACGCTTAGATTTCTCATAAATTAAGAAATTTCAGCTACATTTCTGTCATGAACCATCTCATTGTCTGGAACAATTTTACCTTGCAGATCTCACGCCCTGTAACAAAATTTACCGAAGATTTTGATTTCATGGCAATGAATGAGAAATTTAAGAAGGAAGAAGTGTGGGGTCATTTAGGAAGAAGTAATGAATCCCAGTCTAAGGATAAAGAAATAAATGGGAGCGGAAGCGAGGAATATGATTTGCATGATGAGGATGATACTGAATTGCAGAAGATTGAGATCAAGGTATTCTATATATTTTTAATTGCTATCTAATTTAATATCAACAAAGGTAGCAAGATTTTATGCTCACGAACTTTTTGTCATTTCACGTTGCAGTCTGTTTATAACAAGGATGACTTTTTTGACTCACTTTCTTCTAACGCCTCTGGCAATGACCCCAATCATGGAAGGACTAGATATTCAGAACAAATGAAAGTGGATACCCAGGTACATCTTATTTACCCCCAGCTCCCATGTTCTGTGTTCCCACGTGTCAGTGAGTGATAATGTGTTGAATTAATTGACACATGCCACGATGCCATTTACCTATATAAGAAACAGGGGATCAAATACAACATATACAAACTCTATCCTATTTGAGTTTGATCCCATACGTTTTAATCTTTATGTTAGCTTGACTGATTATGTAATGTAATGCATACAGACATTTGGAGATTTTTCCCGGTATCGGAGTCGTGGCTCTGCTCGTGGTGGTGGTCGGTTTCGTGGCTCTTATTATGGCGGAAGAGGTTATGGTGGGTATGGTTATGCAGGCAGGAGCCGTGGACGAGGTGGACAGAATCATGCTTCGTAGAGTAATAAGGCTGTGTTTGTGCTGTTAAAACTCGAGTAAAAAACTGGTGCCAATCTTGTCCTCGCTGGGATGAGTATTGATTTAGTACATGCTTTAATACTTTATTTTGGTGATTCCGAGTAAAAACAATTAGCACCTGGATACATTCAATACTTGCATCCATCCTGTTTCAACTCCTTGGCGAAAAAATATCTGAGGACTGAGATTCTGAAGCTCAGTGATTTCTTCAAATCATATGCAATAGACAAATGATGTATGCCTATTAAATGAATGCAATAGACAAATGACTGAGATGTATGCAATAGACAAATGATGTATGCCTATTAAATGAATTTTTGAACTAATTTCACTGATATTTGTCGTTCGTCTCTCTCAACCGCTACGTATAAAATCGGTTTATTTGATGATACCTTTAAGGGCACTGTCCTTAGGGGTATATCTTATCATATGTTGGGAATATTTTATTTGGAATATTCTCAATGCATGGTGGAGAGACCCCTAGGACAAGTGCCTCTGTGGGGGTAACATCAAAAAATCCTATAAAACCGGGGATGTGTGTTGAATTTTGGTCAAGTAAATAAGAAGTTTCAATATATCGATTAAGGTTTGACTAGCTTTCTATTTCTGTTTTCCTGTTCAGAGATTCGAAGGAAATTTTTTATTTGAGTGGAATTCCTGATTTGGGGTCAGAAGCCCTACTACCTCGTGAAACGATTCTAAACCACTATTCTTCCCCATCTGCTAAATATTATTCCAAGTTCTATCCCTGAAATATCTGTATGTATTGGGTCTTGTCATACATTAATACACATAAATATATATATTTATGTATATGTATATATGTATATGCCTGTATATGTGTGTATGGACTATGGACCCCTTACAAGAATATTGCCCCTTTATCTCACGGGTGCAAAACCCAGTAGGTACAACTATATATATATATATATATATATATATATATATATATATTTGAACATGAATAGTTACAACTATTTTGAATGAGCTAAATTTGGCAATCGATGGCAGAGGAAAAACTGGCATTTGACTGAGGAAATTATAAAAGACACTGATGTCGGTCCCCATCTGTACAAAATGGCGGTCCGGAAATTCTCTTGTTGCTTGGCTCATAAATTGTTGGAACCTAAACCTATTTCTTGCTATCTGGGGTGAGCAATACTATGAGAAATTGGTTAATTCGATTATCGACCAAACCAATTAACCGAAATTTTTATTTACAAAACAAAATCGACTGATTTTTTTTACAAAATCGAACAAATCGAACTGATAAACATACCGAATTAACCAAAATTTAAAAAAAATAAAAAAATAAAAAACTGAATTTGAAAAAACAAAAAAAAATTAAAACAAAAAAAATCGGTTAAGTCAGTTATATCTTTAAAATCAAAACCGATAACCAAACCTATTTAATAGATATTTAAAAAAAAATAAAACCAAACTTCGAAAGTGACCGAACAGAATTTTTGCCCTCCCCTACTTGCTACCAAGCGATATGTCAAGGGATGTTCAAGATCTTTATTGTGTTGGTATATGAGTACACCCAATGCATATAATAATTTTTCATCTTTATTTGTGAGTATATCCTGGGTACTCAAACATCAACTCACATACCTTGTGTATGAATATGTAAGTATAAGTTGATATGTGAATCGATATTTGATACAACGGACATACCATAACATTTCAATCAGAATGGTAACATGACACTAGGAACTACCTCAGTGTTACGATATGTGAAGGGACGGCTTATTTTTCATAATATTGTATATTTAATCGAAAATTTTACAAATATGGTAATATGAAATCAGT
The DNA here is from genome assembly GCA_907163345.1 of Haberlea rhodopensis. Taxonomy (NCBI): domain Eukaryota; kingdom Viridiplantae; phylum Streptophyta; class Magnoliopsida; order Lamiales; family Gesneriaceae; genus Haberlea; species Haberlea rhodopensis. The sequence goes on from CAJQUN010000013.1 coordinate 3,846,898, forward strand.
TTACCAAATTATTGTAACTCGTTTTTTCCAAGAAACGAGTTCTAGAAAAAAAAAAATTTGGAAACAGTTCCTCGTATAAACGAGTTCTCAATAATTTGTTTTGTTGTTTAATATTCAATATTTTGTTTTTTAAATTAGTTTAATTATTTACTTTTTTAAAAAATTAAATATTAAATTGTAAAAAGGATAAAAAAATAACATTTGATTGTATTATTCTTAAACATTTATTGAAAAGTAACATCAAACTATCTACGTTGACGATTCCCTCTAGTGCCACATCTAGGCGGGCAGTGTAACTTTAGTACGTCCTCTAACCATCCGAGCGATAGGTTGAGCACTAACGTCTGAATCTTAGCATTTTCTTCATTCCGATTCGATGACGAAGTGGATTGTGGTACATCTTTATATGTTGACAACAGCATATCATTGTATGTAATAGATATAAAATGTGGGCGTGGTGTCACGTAAGCTGGTGTGTCAAGCTCCACGTGTTCGGAGTACGAGGTCGTATACATGGCATGATCACATGGAGTAAATGGTGAAAAATCATATGATCTCATGAATGACCGATATAACCACTTTCGCCGCACTCATACCATGGAAGATTGACAGATGAGATGTAGAAGGAGTGCCAGTGTCAAATCCTCCAACAGTATGGTGAAGTATTCACCTACCCCGTGAATGTCGAAGTAATATGTATGTCAACACCATCAAAAGTACCGTCAATTGACCCACTAAACCCCTGAGACTATGGGACTAGCTGGACAGGGATACTAGCTAAGCATTCTGATGTACTCTGTGGTTGAGAACGTTCACGGCATTACCACCAACATAACGATCCAGTAATGAATTACAAGCGTTAAGTCATCTCGAGGTCTAGATCGAGTACTTATGCTCATGGATGTCAACTGATCAGCCTGAAATATAAAGAATAATTATTAGGTTAGCACAATATATATGTTAGGATTATACTGAATAATAAACAATAATAATATTCAGTTACATACTACATAAGTCATAATGGATGTGTCCCCACGTTGATATCTCGTACTTTGAAGGTTATCAAAAGGCGATATCAACCGACATGTAATTATATCATACCACTCCATATATCTGTCCTCAGTGGTGATAGAAGAAGCGACTAGTGGTCCATTAGCAAAACCCCCACTCTCATTCTGCCATGCTGTAATATATTGTGAATGGAAAGTTGACCAGTCAAATCTTGATTGTCCCGACGATCATATCTATGTAGATGTGAGAATCGACCTCGTGGTGGAGTGGCATGTATATGCTATATAATCCCAAACTGTCGTAGTACCCTATCAGGATAGTGCCACTCAACATATGCATAAAATATAAGTGGACATATGACCGTCCATAAAAAAAGGTGCACAATCCTGGGGTAAATCCTCATAATACGGTGATGCCGTATCCTATGGCTGCCATATAAATCGTGATCATAAAATAATTATCGTAAATAAAAGTTTGTTCGCTCATGTTATGTAAATACATTTAAAACATGTCTAACATGATGTGGGATAATAAGATCAAGTATCTCACGTAATAGCTACACTGAATGTCGAGCCGTCCGACAATAACTCATGGGAGCATTCCAACTACCAAGTTTTAATGTAATGGAATATACTATATCATGCATGTAAAATATAAAATATCTAAAATAATTATTTTACCGTGCATCGTACGAAGGCCTAGGAAGTGTCAAATCAAACACATTGTATTGCCATTCATCCATGTTTACATTGATGGCATGGACATCCGGTCTTATTGATGTTATCCGAGACCATGCCCAATTCTGTAGTAACTGCAGTGGACCGCCAATGATGGATCTTGACTTCATAGATGTTGTGCAAAGCTCTCGATATAAGCACGTCAATACATCACTACCCCAATCATATCTTCTTACATTGTCAATATCCACTAGTATGCTCAAATATAGAAGTTGAATAATGTTTAAAGTAGTATTTGAGCACATCACACCCCCAAGAAGCATGAATGCACATTCACGAGTATACTGCTGAACTACATTATCATCATTGATCGGATGTACTCTTAGGTATTCTCACAGTCCCTTAATCTTCAGATAACCCCCGTTGATCTCACCATGTATCCCAATGTGTCGTGAACATAAGTATGTCACTCTTTTTTGGACATCTCCATATACCGATCGATGACAGGACGACCGAAAATTAGAAGCCCCCATATCACGCGACATCATGTAACGTAATGGTGGCCTCACCTAAGTGGAAGTGTCTTTGGACACCACCTCTCTACCAGAGCAATGATAAGATGATAGTCATCACGTAACTAGCATCATCTGTATACACCATAAAAACTTATGTACTATAACATTTACCCTCGAATGTGGCCGATCGGACGGGGCCTCTTGTCCTTTAAATATAGCCCATGATGGATCATCTGCACGCCTACAATGTATATTACAATCGGGTGAACCCTCAAACAAATTCTCAGATCTATGCTGCGACTGCATAGTCAATACGGTACCATCACGTGGCCCATAGTGCATCCGTGGATCCATTTTAACTAGTTACACAAAATAATGTTATATAATACACAATATAACATTATTAAAATACCTAAGCACCATAATAATAATAATTATAATAATATATGCATATATATATATATATATGCATATATAATAATAATAATAATAATAATAATAATAATAATATTATTATTATTATTATGTTATTTTGTTACAAAGTGATCCATAATGAGATAAATACGATGTGATAATTTTTTCTTAAAAAACAAAAGTAAACATGAGAGGGGAAAAGTAATCCTAATATTACTAGTCACAATCATGCAAAATAAACGGTACATTATAATATACCTTCAAATTCTCATCACTAAAGTGCGCGGCTGATGCCGCCGCCACCGAGGAAGATGAAGGGGACGTGTAAATTGGGGAGCAAAGTGAGGCAAATTGGGGAGCAAAGTTCTTTATATAAGCAAATTTTTTTGTCACGAGTGGCTTTAAACTCGTTTCTCAGATAAATGAGTTCAGTTTTTTATAATTGTTTTCTTCTAAAACTTGTTAAAAAATGTACGTGGCCAATGACTTGTAGCACACCTTGCACCATATAATTGCTACCTAAATGCCTCGTGTTCGAGTCAACATCTCCCTCCCCCAAGTAATTGTAATAGTTGCTCAAAAAAAATGGACGTGAATTATCTTTGAATTATTTAGTGAAAATGATGCTAATTTTAAAAATTAGAAGAAACTATTGGCAAAATAAAATAAAAAAAAAGAAGTATATTTATGATTAAGCTGGGAACGACACTCTAGTTTTTAGAGCTTGGAACACACAATAACATTGACATAAAAACTTCCGAACATCTGGATACAATTAAAAAAGTATACATACACACGTATATGTATAATAATAATGTTTAGTGATTCTGGTAAAGTATTCTTATTAATCATCTAAACTATTTATTCATTTATAGAAAATATTAATTATTGAATATTTTAAGTTATGGATGTTATATTATATTATACCCAA